>OV788323.1:21527659-22727659 GCA_928718305.1 Tetramorium bicarinatum | reverse complement strand
TAACGGACGCGATTATACCGCAGTCATTTTCGCGACTTATGTTTTGCGAAGCACGCAAAATAATGCGCATTAAGTAATGCGAAAACGCTGCGTGATAATTTTTACTCATGCGTTAAGCAAAATTACAATTCCGATGTGTGTGTGCGACATTTAATCAAATTAATAACTCCATCACGAAACAAATGTTGAGGAAACGTCTGGCAAATTACAAGCAAAAGTAGGCTAGGATTATTCATGTCACGAACGTGTTTCCAGAAATATGCTTTATAACATAATCTCTTATTTTACTGTTTCAAAATAATTTAGAGATACCATTTTTCTTTTTAGTAAAAAGGTCGGTAAAGATTTAATTGGACAGATACAACGAAGTCGGACAAATTTATTATTTTATCAAAAATTAAGAGATTTAGCGATATTCATCACTAAATCTCTTGGAAAAATGTAACGGGAGCAATAAAAAATCTTAAATAAAAAACTTAAAGCGGATAGCACCGTTTTAAACGTAATGAAGCTAAAATATCATGAAAAGTAGCTTTTTAATTCTTACAATTTTCTCTTGCTAGTCACATGTTTATAGAAATTATAGATTATATGTCATTGTTATATGTTTCAACAGTATTTCGTGAATTTCATGAATAATTATTAATGATGCGGGCCAGAAAATAAGCTGAGGTAAAGTGTTAGAGGAAGAATTGATGATTTGGGTAAATAATTGTTTTACGACTATTATTCTGACTACCGCACAATACGGACGTATATCGACCAGTGTATCCTGCATTCGCTGCATTCATACATACATACATATTTTATGCTATAGATATAGCAGAAAATAAAGCTCGAGCCATTGTTTCGAAGCATGCAAATGGCTGGCCTTAACCTCGACGAGATCCTGTGCTTTTCCGCGTATTTCTAATCTTCTCTCATCAAAGTCGAATCAAGCTTGGCAAGATTATTATTATAATTCAACAGTACCCCGAATTGAACAACGACATACACCTGAGTTGTGCACGTATACAGCCGTAGACACAGTACATCGAGTACTTGTAAATTGATCGCGATATAAAGCAGTAAAACTCGAGGAATTCCGAAGAAGATTCCATCGCGCACCTTGGCCTTACCATGACATTTCACGAAACATAAAACTGTGCCACCCACGACTACGTGTGTCCATTAAATGTAATCGTCAGCGCTTATCTCTCGTGTATGACATCGAGTGAAAGTAGAAGCTTATAAAATTGAAATATTCTTCGCGTTACGGCGACTAGAGTATCGATTTCTATCTCTTTCGCGTCGTTTCTCAAAGCTTGTCACACCGTACCATCAAAGAATATTAATGCTCGCCGTAGTGCCGCGGTGGCACAAAGACAACGCGTTCATTAATTCAATAAAGCTTCGCGAGTAATGAGCGAAGACGGGCCATACATTCGACACAATAGCGCTAGTAACGAGACTCCACACGCTCAATCGCTATGTGTGTCTCGTATAATTTGGCGGTTACACGATAATCTTGTTTACCTCAATTACACAATAAACTTCTGACTTTAGTGCTCCGCTATTTAGCAGTATGTATACGTAATTACGCATCGCCTTGCGAATCAGAAATATGACGCCCTAAATAATTTATATAATATAATCAAGAACAAATATTAACTTTGAAAATATCAACGATAATCGCGCTTCTTTATTTGTCCACTTGACTCTAACGCGTAAGGCATAAACTTTATGGATTATTCGTGCAGTAGAATCTGATAAATGTAGTACGAAACCATCAATAAGTCGACATCTCAAAAGTTGTATCTGCGATAACGAAATTACGCACGTCGTGACCTTTATGGACTTCTTTGATCTCTGAAGTACATCAAGGAGTTAATATTCAACATTCTCGACGACTGTAATCATCGTATCGCCACCTTGCTCTTTCGTGTCGCGACATCCATGCCGTGGACACATTATGAGCGAACCGACACGCGTCACAGACACGTAAAACTTTACGGTATCGTTTTCGTTCGCGTAATCGTGAAACGGTACTATCGTCTCGAAAATTGGAAGCATTTTATAGGATCGTTAACAAACACGGCTGTTATCAAGGCCGCGCACCGAACAGAATAGTTTTCCGGAAAATAACGCCCGGCTCTATGAAAACACGCCCGGCAGTTATAACGGCGATTACGTGACTCCAAGTGAGCATTGTTTGCGTCGCACCGCTCATAATGAATACGGTATTATTAACGCGATGTAATGGGACCGCGCGATAATGTAATCGAGGGACTCGCCTCCTCTACACGAATGCCCGTTACAACGCACCGTTGTAATTTAATCTGACTATCGCCGTCCCGCGCGAAGAGAGTCAAAGACACGTATGTAGGTAAAAATCCATCCTGTCGGTCCCACAAGAGGGGTGGCTGTCGCCACACCCCGTAACCCACATACCGAAAACGCACATGTGATACACGGTACGCATTAACGATGTTGGCGACAACCGACCGCTGACATTTGTCACTAATTAACTGTGTACAGTACGCAAAGATGATTTCGCACGTACAAAGCCAAATGTCAAATTTCAAAATAATAATATTAACGTCACTGCATCACGTATATTTACTACGCAAATTGAAAATATACTACAATTTCAGTCACTCCCTATTAATCCTTTACGCATGCTATGTCGTTAAATAAAGAAAATTATTTTATTGTAAATAATTTTACAAAATCCATTAATTTCTTTTATATAAAAGATAATATTTTTCTAAGTATCAGAAATAAATATTTTCTAAATGATGTAACATTTCTTTAATATTTTATAAAAATTATTCTCATATGTGAGACATTGTATTAATTTATTTATGTAGTTATGTGCGTTTAAAAATTATTTAATTATTTATATTTAATTTTTATTTAATTGTTATTTATTTAATTATTTTATTAACGTTTACAATACAACAACGCATTTTCTACGTCAAAGTTTATATAAAATGTTTCTGCACTTATACAGGGTGTCCCAGAATTGTGGAACAAATTTTCGTGAGCAGGTAGAGCGGACGAAACTGAATCGAAAAGTCTTTTACCATTTTGCAATTTTCGCAATAGTTAACAAGATATTAATGATTAAAAATCACCGTATTAGCCCGGCCCTCCGCCGAATATAAGCGCGCGGCGCGAGACGACCGCCCAGCGTTGCTAGGCACTCGAGGAATTGTTTACTACACGCGGCAATGCCTACGAGCGGCGGTTTTGAGCTGCGTCCCCCTGTCCTCCTGTTTTTTGCCATTTGTAGAAAACAACTCCTTGGAAACAATAACACTGGGCGGTCGTATCTCGCCGCGAACTTATATTCGGCGGAGGGCCGGGCTAGTACGGTGATTTTTAATCATAAATATTTCGTTAACTATTGGGAAAATTGCAAAATGGTAGAGGACTTTTCGACTCAGTTTCGTCCGCTCTATCTGCTCAAGAAAATGTGTTCCACAATTCTGGGACACCCTGTATACCGTGATATGATTACGATAATATATATCTTTCGAGATAAAATTCGGGTGTGAGACCGATAATGTATCGCGAAGCAGGTAAATATTTTTCCATAAAATTTCTCCTTACAGGGAATAATCACGTCATCTACAGTTTTCACATACGAATATCTAAATTTTTTCGGCCTAGATTTTCAAAATTAAATAGATATTAAGAGTTGCAAATATGCACGCAATATCTTGTCTAGATATTCTCGGTAGAAAATGCAGTAACCTTTATTGTCTCGTAACATCTAACCTTTAGCCGGACATTTCCACTTTAAATGGAACGTGGCGGAATAGTAAAACGAGTTGACAAGTTAAGACGCGACGAGAATATGCCGCTACGAAACGAGCGATTGGGTTTTAGTAGACGATCAATAGTCTATACAAGCAGCATTTATACAACAATTAATGAACGACGTTGCTGGACAAGTAACAGAAAACGTTTCTTCATTATTTATTTTACTTAATTTTCAACGAATATTAAATAACCGAAGAATAATTAAATAATTAATTAAATATTAATATAATGATTTATATAGACGACAAATGTAACCATTTATAACAAATATAACACACTTTAACTGATCGAATATGCGGGATGATCGACAATGAATTGAAATTTAAATTTATCCCAATTTAAAAGTATGATATGAATAATCAAGTCTGTAACAACGAGATGGGAGGAACGATATGCAAGGAAGTATAAAAATTCACAGCTGTATTTTCCACGTTAGCATGTATGTAAATGCTGGGCCGACTTATAGGTAAATAGAATCCTCTCAATATTCCATCTGGAGCTTCTATATGAGATAGTCAAAACACAATCTATATTTAAATACAGATTTTACTAATTTATAGTTCCTTTAAATCTTTTAATTGTTGGTTTAAACGAATAATAAAAAATTTAGTTTTATAAATGATATGCTTTTTTATATAATATTTAAATAATTTCAAATATAGGTTGCGTTTTGCTTCGATCGCCCTTTTTGTGTCGATCCTATATCTTGCCTGTCTCTATCTTGGAGAATTTCTATGCTAAATCCGTTTAAGCCTCAAATGTTCACGGCTGTCGTGTGCTTCATAATAGACCATTAATTTCTTCGTTAGGCTTCCTCAGCGTTTCGCTGTTGTTGCCCATATCACTCTTATTGCATGGTTTTCCCAGCGGAAATCATCCATTTTCGCGCTACCCGACACGGCGCAAGTTGTGTTTCTCGGCCGACACATGCATAGTGATTAAAAAAGGCACAGCTACAGCTTCGGTGACCTGTTACACGCCGCGAACAAAGTTTCGCGCAATCTGGGTTACCGTCGAGTACGTGAACAAATTACAGCAAGAGCAGTAATGGTGAAGTAGTGATAACAATGTGGAAATCGATCAAAATTAATTAATTGTGGACCCCCTCTATTCAAGATCAAATTAATATGAAAATTGGAATCTTCATTAATTTAATAATGTCATTTACAATATATGATTAATTTTATAATAATCAATAAACATTATAATAATTACATCACCATAATATTGATACATATCTCAAAGAATTAATTTTTAAATGAATTTGAGATCGATACACCGCGCTGAGAGGATTCGGGCAACATTAAAATTTATTTTTCTATTGACAGGAATAATTTCCTCAATCATAATAGAGGCACAATGACGATCACACGAACTGTCAGATATCTTTCTTTTCAAAAGGAGGATTTACCATGCTAAGAAAGTCCTCAATAGCGACCGTTTTAGGCATCTCTGAAGCGTTAAATCCCGTTCCTTTCGGTGAAAGGATTTAGCGTGCTGGAAGAATCCGCGATAAGCCGCATGTATAGTCAGTGCTACGGCCATATATATACGTATATAGCGCAAACAATTCGCATCTTTCTAATATTTACGCAGGCAATATCGGAGGCGAGAACGGCACCGCACGTCCGATCGAAGATCGACTCGCACCACTAGCGACGAAGGGATATAAATCCCACAGCGCGGATGCGAGAGAAGCCGCCGAGAATTAATCTCATTTGTAAACACGAATCCTCGTCCCCGCGGGAACGAGCAGACATGAATCATGAAACGAGCAAAAATATTCACACCTTCAAATGTCAGAGAATGTGGAAACACTCTTCGTCTATAGCACTCTCGTCGTTCGCATTTTTCGGTAAAATAAAAGGAATACAAAATAAAATATGAATATGAAGGCTCTGCCGTGATTTTTTAAGCATCCTGCGCGGAATATTTAATATCTAAAATGTTGAAACTTAAGCAAGCTCAGCTCAGCATATGACATAACAATGATAAACTCTGCGTAGAATTATTTATTTTCATACGTATCTTTTTTTTATCTTTCGTTTCTAAAATTTTCCGTTGCAACCTTTTGCACGTGACCAAGAATTTCAATTGAAAATTGTTCTGTGGTAAAAGGAAAGATTAATATTGAATGTCTCGAATGAATTATATTACTAAATTGCGATAACGCGGCACAATGGAAAAATATCACAGATTTCGATCTCTGATATGTAATAGTTGCGAGATATCAGCCAATCGCCCTAAATATCAATTGTCGACGCGGGTACACATTATATTACTGTTTGCATCGATAAGCTACTATTTGCAATTCCATCATTGAGCAAAGTTGAAAGGGCAAAACGGTAGGAAAATTTAATAAAAAAATAACGTGAAAAATGTATATGTGCGTGAGAGAGAGAGAGAGAGAAACAGAGAGAGAGAAGAGACATAGCGACGTTTAATTAAAAATTACAAGGTGTTATAAAATTTTATGAGAAACATTAATTTGGTTTATACTGTTTGCGGACACATTGTTAGAGAATTTCTCTCGTCCACGAAAAAAATATACTTTCGCGTGGATTAAACACTTGAAATCCGGCACAAAAAGAGAGCAAAACTGTTAATGGATAGCTATCGCTCGTCCGAGAAACGTTGCGGAGGATTGATTGAGTTCGTTCGATCTAACAGCTCGATCGGTGCGTTGACATAAGTATAATATAATGCCGGCGGAATTAGCATGGTCGTGCGCTCGTTGTTGACCGTATCATTTTCGCGGCGTATCCGCAACATTATCGTGCGAAACGTATATGCCCGAGCAAACAGAAAACTGTCGCGCGCATACGTTACCCTCCGGGGTCTGTCAACATTCGCTCTGCGACGTATCCGTCCACCTCGATATAGCCACGACGAGGACGGACCTGTGTCTGGAAACTAAATTCCCCGAAACGACACGCTTGTCCACGTTAAAGGATACCCCGGGACGCAAAGTCTACATCCCCGGGACGGCTTTCTCCCGCAGATTAATGCATCTCGGTGTCGCGAATGTTCTAACTACAAGCGAAATTCCGCAGCTCGCAACTCGATAGAAAGAGAAACGATGCGTGCGGAAGTCTTTTCTCCCCACCCAAATAAACCTAATTAAATAAACCTAATTAATTTCTGAAGAAAAAGAAAGCTGTAGTAATTCTCAAAAAATAAGAGAATCTCATTTCTGTTTCGCAAATAAGTATTTTTTTATTCCCACGATAGTTTCATTTATGCAAAACTACATGATTCTTCGTAACATTCGTTTCAATTATATCAAACAATTTCTCGTAATTATATGGTATTATCTAAAATGAAATATTCATTTTTTGCTTTAAATTAAAGACTCCATTGCATTTGTAAGGTAATACAATAGGACTAAATATAAAATTGGCTTAATTTACCCCTTGTTCAGTTTCCCTTGAATTTATGATACAATTTGTCATTCCGCGGATGCAGGGGGATTAGCTCTCTTAATGCCACAACGAACTAACGACTCCTAAGTGTCGAGAAATTTCAAACGACGTCGATTGTCTCCGTCTGCTATTCTGAGAACGAACGTTTTGTTTGCCTTGCGTCATGGGCACACAGAGTTGAGATGTTAGAGATCGGTAGGCAGGAACATTACGTAAGAAAGGTCAAAAGAATGTATAAAAATGTCACTGAGTACCATAAAAATGTTTAAATGTAGATTGCAAAATTGCAAGCTGTCTTGAATAATATATATCAATATTTCTATATTTTTTCTGTATTTTATAATATACATAGAAATTCTACATTTTTTATATAGAAAACTTTTTCAATACATTTCAAAAATAGAATCTCTATATCCTTAAAATATTGCAAAAAAATACAAACGGCTATATAAAACGTGTATGAAATCACAACAAATATTAGAAATTTTATTTGTAGTACAAATATGAAATTTTTTACTTCAGATCTTCATGGCTGTTATATGTATGTATTATTGTATGCTTGAAATCATACTGAAATCTGGTTACGCGTAATCTGCAGCAGTGAATTAATTCAGAGAAAAGATATGTTGCATAAAATAAAGAGATGCAGGGCTTTATAATTTAATGATCATGAAAATAGCACCGATAGTATCTTTGGCTATGCGAGCCAAATCTGAAGCACCTATTTCCATTCGTGCTCTAGATAAATAGCCATATATATAAATATGTAGCACAAATTCAAGGAAGAATAAAGGGAAATAAATTAACCAAATTTCAAATATTGCCGATATTTAATACCAGATATTGTTTGGAAAATGATCAAATTTAATTTATCTAATTTTAAATTGCTGACTCATTTTACTATCTATCGTAAGTTAAATATTAGCTTCGTAAATTAATTTTAAATATTACTTGAAAAACCCATCCAAATATTTCACAATTTTTTCGAAGAATTTGTATTATTCATAAATTTTTAATTATTGATTCTATATATCTCTTTCCTAAAATTTTAAAAAATATTTTTATTCATTATGAACAGAATAATGTTATTTTTCAATGCTGATTTTTATTTTAACATTCCCTAAAATATTTAATAATCTTATAATACTTTTAAGTGACATACTTATATATAAATAATATAATATCTCTTTATTATTTTATCAACTTCGCTTCACATATTTTCATTTCTCCTTAATAATCTTATAATATTTCCAAGTCACACACATACATATATAAATAACATATCTCTTTATTATTTTCCGAAAAATAATACTCGGCTATTATTTCCCGAGCTATCTACAACAATAAATAAACTTACTCACCAGTCGATGCGCCGCCGCTGCATTGCTCCGCTGGACCTCTGGCTCCATCCTGCATCCGGCTGCTGCTTTGTTTTTCCTTGCTAATCCACAATTGATCACCATTCACACACATACACTAATCACTTCACCACGACACCTTCGCCCGTTGGTCTATAGTGTCTATATTGTCAAAAAAAATCAATTGTTGTGAAAAATTTCTTAAATACATACTGAAGAAAGCTTTGGTAAAATTTAACGTTTTTTCGTTAGTCTATACGATACCTCTGACAGTTATTTATCGCATGCAACACTTAAATCGCAACTCGAAACAGGATCTAAACACTAAAGGGTCCTAGAGCACATCGCGATAAAGCTCGCAACCGGCACCTAATACGGAAATCAACGAAATTACACAACTTAATCCTCGCTTCGAGCGAGCGCGCAGCGCGAAGTATTACCCATGGATCAGTTCGGCGTTCTCGATTTATCAACCATCCCGGCACGGTATCGAGACACGGAAAGTGTCATGGCGGACGCGCGCACTGGCCACAGGGAAACATCCCAGGATCTCGGAGCGGGCGACGCATCACCTGCCTCGATTGCACGCACCACCGGCAATCCGTTGGAGCACGCCGTCGATGCCGTCCATCGGTGCACCTCGTGACGTATTGACGAGCCGCGCGAGCGATTAACGCGAGATACGTGCGAGAGCCGGTGTACGTGTAGCATAGTCCGGCGACGGGATCGGCTTTCGCGAATGCCGGCGAGCTAGGACGTGCGATTCCGCGCGTGGGCGGGCAGCTCCGGGTGGATTAATGTCTCGAAACAACGGCCCGTCGCCGAATTTGGCATCTCCGATGCTCACCCGCACGTAGAACTCGACCGGGACGGTCGAGGGGGACCGCGGGGACGCGGAGCGTACGCGACTCGACTCGGCTCCGGGGACGCTCGGCGCGAACTGACGCGAAATGGCGCGAAATGGCGCGAACTGACCAATAGGGATGTTCGATTCTAAATCGATTTTTAAATCGATTATTAAAGATTTTGAGACAAATCGATTTTATCATAAAAATCGAACATCCCTATGACCAGCCGTTATAATGTCACGTGATGTCACGCGATGCGCCTAATTTCACGCTGCTACGCGGCGAAGAATGTCCCCCGCGCGCGGAAAAAGATTCCCTTTGGCGATTTCACGTTTTCTCGATAGCAGAAAGGTCAATTGTGCGAAGCTTGGATTAACGAGAGCTGCAGCACGATGTTCCGGTTCGATACAAAGGAGCACGTAGCGTAAGAAAGTTTTCGACAATGCAAATTTTCATTGACTCGAGTTCAACTCGTTTTTGCAGGTAGAAATTCTTTGACGATGCCCACGCAGGTAGAACAAGAAATCACAAAGATGCCAAAATGACATCAAAACGACACCAAAATATCATTATTATGTCACTTTAACTGCACTGCGTTATTTTGATGTAAATATGATGTCATGATAATTTTTGTTCAAACTGGGCAAGTAGACCAAGAAATCACACAGATGTCACAATGACATCAAAATGACACCAAAATATCATTATTATGTCACTTTAACTGCACACTGCTTTAGCGTTATTTTGATGTAAATATGATGTCATTATCCTTTTTGGTCTATCTGGATATGTATTATTTTTATAAGGATAAAAATTCTCCGGTGATTTATTGTGACATTTCATAAGCACATTAACTCTTGGAATATAAACCGCTCGATATTTGTCTTAAGACTTAAACGAATTAAGAAAATGTGTAAAATCTTATTTACTAATGAATATTAAATTAATGCAATCAACTTCAGACCATTTCACATTCGTCTTCAGTAAATTCGTCTGCATGATTCAATATATTAAGTTTTTCGCTTCAAAACAGATATAACAAATTATTGAAAATGTATGTACCTATAGATAATTAACCCGATGTAATTATCGTTATTTAACATTTTTCGGCAAATCGTAAATAATGAGATAAGCTTTCTCGTGAATTTCTCAAATTCGATAAATCAACCGAGGTCGAAACGACACACGTATAAAGACAGCGGTAATACGTTCAATTTAGAACTACGGCGTATCTTCGGTAAGGAAATACGAGCGAAACGTGAAATATCGTGGCTTGCAATCCTCGCAAGTTGCAGGCCGAGCGTTCGTCCTCGAATCACCTCGAATGACGCGTTCGGCGTTCCGCGCGCTCGAGATCGGATTCCGAGAAAGTTGTGCGAGAAAAACATCGCGTCCGCGCGATACCATAACAATACGCGTCGCTATTTTCAAATCTCGAACTCATCGCCGTATTTTCGTGCCATGTATATACATATTTTTCGATATTCCGCGCTTATCTTTCACGAGCGAAATACGTCTTTCCATTTCTCCATGCGCGCCTTACTCATACGTTACATGATGTGGCACGTAGCAATATATTCGCATACCCCTTATGGTTTATCGTTTTAATCGGTTCCACATTTTACGACTTTTTTCTTGTCTATATTTTATTTTACATCAAAGTACGTTATATTTGCTAAAATTTACTGCTGCACGGATATTTGCAGCGGTTATTTTTTCAAGTTTACGGTTTTGATTATTACGTGGAAAAAAATGTATAAAATACAAATGAAATATGTATGGAGATGTTTGTGAATATTAAACTCGTTAAAATTTGCCAGGCTTTAAAATTATACTTTGGTTGGTTCATACACTATTTATTCTGCACATCATCTGATTTTAACTGAAACTGTTTGCATTAACATGAAATGCATAGATGTGAAATAGCGCGTACGCTGAAATATCGTAAGGAATATTACATCCGTGCGGTTGCGAGGCATCACGTTGCACCTCGCACCGGTGGCTTTTATGCGCACTCGTTTCGATTCTACATGCACAATATTGCAATCGGAAGATGCAATATTATTTTATTTTATAGACATATATTTACGTGAAAAGTTGAGAAAGAGCTTTTCTCGAGAAGCGATAGTCCGGGATTTTCCGAGCTATAAATATATAACAAAAAGTCAATTGTGATTACGAGTTTCTACGAGGCGTTAAATTTAATTGTAATAAATTTCATATATTAATTAGTATGTCTCAAGAAAAATACATTTCAAATTTATTTCATATTTCTCTTAATTTTTGCAGTGTACGAATAATACAAATGTTATGATAAAAATTAAATACCATAATTGGTACAAAAATATGTATTTATATTAAAATATAATTAGATAAAATGATGATACACAAATAAAATTAATTAAATAAAATGATTAAATTCTATTAATTATTCAAAGAGCTTTTATACAAAGTAGCGCGATTTATCGACGTCTTATATGTTGAGTAAAAATATTGATGTTAAAGTTAACGTAGTATTAATAATGTTAAACATTAATTAACCATTATTCATTGAGCCCGTCGGAGAAAATTAAGGAAGCAGTCGTGCGTGTTAGTCGTGGGGCGATCGCGATATGAAAACTGGGCCATGTTTACCGAGACTTTGATTAAGCCTTCGGCACCTTATTGCCGGTAAAAGCGTGCCGGTGTGCGGTCGGACCCTGGGTAAACTTAGCTTAGTTGTGAGACTAAGAATGGAACGTAAAAGTCGTGTTAAAAGCAATTATATCCGTCGTTCGTTCGAAGGATGGGCGAGGAGAAATCGATTATCATCGGCGCTACCTGCGTATCGCACGCGAATTCCCGTTACGATAATTAACGCGATGTGCCGCAATCCGATCGATCCGATACAAATCTAACGCGCGTTCCACGAGAACAATCGTCCTCGTTCATAATTTATTTGCCTAATTTATTCGCCCTGGCCCCGGGAAAGGAACGTCGCAAATTAGTTCCGCTACCGGGCGTACAGAAATTACACCCGGCGCGTATTTAACGAAGAGCGAGACTCGGCCGGCATGCAAGTTTAATCGCAAGCTCCTAAAGCTGGTGTAATCATCTTTACGACTATTAGAAAATGGTGCGATCTAGGTACCTAGGTACACCAGATATCCTAACATTCTAATATGATGTTAAACGGATTAATTAAAGAATATTACTTTCAAACTTTCCACTAATTGCATTTTCACTGAAAGTCGTGTCCGAAAGAATCATTTCCGTGATAACTGCACGATCCAAACTCAACAAGTTAATATTTATTATCGCGACTTACACTTCTATAAAATACTTTGATTTATTTCACCGATTTATCTTGCAATATCGAAAATATTTTTAACTCAATCATTTAATTTTATTCTTCTCGCTGTCAACAATGCAAAATAAATGCGATGAAGAGTATAAATCTCGCACGATATATCACACAATATATTTTTTAATCTATTTTTTTAATCTATCTAAAATTGTATCCCACATACACACACGAATTTATCTCGTTGGCTGAAAATAAATGCCGCGAGAAATAGACGTCGGCGAAGAGCAGTGAGATGAACATCAACACTAGGAAAAAGGAAAAAATTTCATTTTAATGAGTAACCAACTCGCCGTGTGAGCAAAATTGGGACGCGCCGGAAGAAAAAGAAAATTGTATGGCCTTTATGTGTTCGTGCTCTGTCGAGAGAGAATACCTCTCGAAGAGACTCTTTATTTTCGAGTTGATTTTGTAATGCACAATTCTTGGAAGAGTTTATTTGTTGCCGCGAAATGTAGCTGGGTGCATTGTTGCACGTCGCGCCATTAACGTGGTCTGCCGTATACCATAAAATTTAATGTACATCGCGTACACGGTAAGTGAATTACTTAAGCACGGCATTACGATATCGCCCGCAGTATTATTCACCACGGATGATAAGGACGATTACTTGAGCAACGCGAATGTAAAATTAATAATATCTTTACCAGCAGAATATCATGATTAGTATTTAGAATATAATTAATTAATATGATATTAATAATAAATACAATACAATTGTGTGTGTGTAAAACATGTCAAACATATTTCTCATATAATTTTATAAATTAAATAATAATTTTATATCAAAATGGAAATATTGAATTTTAAATTTAATTTATATACATATATAAAATGTGAAGTATATTTTTGTGTGATTATTATCTTTCGATTGTTTACAAAAATATTTTATCAATCATGAGTTAACTAATTTATTTAGAATATAATTTGATATTGTGCTATGTGGATAATTGACTTTAATTATGGAAATATACAATTTTCATTTAAATCTCAAGAGGTAACTGTAAATTCAAATTTATGATGAGCTATTAGTTATTTGTTAGGAATGTATTAAACAGAGAAATGTACCGCGTCATCTCATTGGGATAATGGATATCTATGCGAAATTTATAGATTTCCCGCATCCGACTTCTCCTGAACTCGATAAACTCGAAATTATCGCTTTCCGCAATAAATACCATAGATACATAATTAAATAAAATTGTCGATTAAAGAGAATAACTTATTCTCTTTAATATATTACAAATATATTGAAGATATACAGAATAATATATTACAAATTCTTTTTTCATAATATATGTATATAAAACATTATTTAAGTATTAGCAATTAAACTTTAATGTTATATTGAAAAATTTGATAAACAAAATTAAAATTGCTGTTGAGTCTAAAGAATCTATGTTGACTGATCTTACAATTAGATTACGACATTCTTCTTAATATAAACTTAATATAAACTTAATATAAACTCTCTTCCCAATATAAAATCACGTCCAAGACCAAATGGAATAGGGCCATTTCCATAACACAATAACGAATCGCAAGTGTTTACGGTTTTATTTCTCGCCACATACGTTACGACACGTACGGTATTAACGCACAAGGCAGGATATTAACGTGTCGATGTTAACGAGGCCATAAGTTCGTCTCTTAAAAGGTGCGGATGGTCGACAACCGCGGAGTTTTCCGTAGCACCGCGTGTGTCGAAGTGTCCTAAATATAGTTAAAGTTATTTTGGAGTTTGGGAGAGAGGTCGATCGGGATAAAAGCGGGAAAATGAGGGAAACGTAAGAGAGAGATGGGGGAAGGGGGAAGAAGCGGGATAACAGGCGGTCCTCGTTATTTATCGGCGTCGCATGCACGCAGGTGTCTCCGCTTCGGGATCTATAGTACTCGCCAGTCGCGTGTATCGCGCCAGGATCATCTCCTTGCCAAGTGTTACGACAATAGCCAGCCGCTCTTTTTCCTCTCACTTCGAGACCTATTGACACACGTGTTCCATATCGCGTCGGTCTGTCGTCTGCGCATCAATACATCAGCTTTAACGTCAGTATTAAATATCAGGATGTTCTTCGTGTGTTTCTTCATACGCAAACGATCGAGCGAACCTTGGCGCGTCTTTCACATTTTGAAGTGAAAAGTACCGCGTAAAATTCTTCGATAATGTATAAAAACAATAATTTATATATATATTTTTTTTTTACGAATTAAAAAAGAACGGGAATGAATTTTATGTAATTTAGCAGCGAAAATTTTTTGAAAAAAGAAGATACATTATTCTACAATAATTCGGAAACTGAAGTGCGCCAGAACGTCAATCGGCACGATTGCGTGGTTCAAGGCGAAAAAGGGTCTTCTCGAGATCGAGGAGCGAGGACCGCTACGTTGTACGGCTGCTCGTATCATGTTTGCGTTCTCTGTTTTCGGGAATTGTAACTCGATGTGCAAATACGGGGTTTCTAACGATCGCGCGTTCGTGGATGCGTGCGTGCGTGCGTACGTTAGCATTACGAGCGTATCGCCCGCATGGACTGCATCGATCGGCCCGGACAGATTCTCGCGCTCGTCTCTCTATCTCTCTTGCATTATGCACGAGGCTTAAGCCGCTTCGATGTCCAACTTCGACAAGCCGTAATTATCCGCGGCGATCAAACTTCTCGAAGTCGGCTAGTACGAGCCATTACCTGAAGATTAACTGATAGTTTGCCACCGAAATTCGTGCTGTAGCTTATGCCGTTTTGTTGTGTCAGTTCTTAGTTCGATTACACCAGCGATTAGCGCTCTACTGAGCAATTTAATTTTCCTAATTGTAAGACAGACCAATATTGCGCGCATAATTTAATATTATTGCATTTTTTAATGTTTATCGAAATAAATATTTATACTTGAGTTATTTATTCAAATGAAGAGATAATAAATTCATCTGCCATTAAAATTAAGATGGTGATAATGCATCTTTATAGCTGGCTTACTTCATTGTTGTAGCGTTCATTGTGACATCTTTATAGCGACACTAGACGAAATGTGATAAGAACAGCAGAACAGTAAAAAAGATGAAGTGCGCGAACGTTAGAATGTCTCTCGTGGGATACGTATGTACAATGGAACGCCTCGATGTAAGAGCAGATATTTGTACCTTACCATATTTCTATACAAGAGAACAGAAAGATTTATTTAAAAGGTATTCTCTGTTATTTGAATAAAGTTTCAGGAAATAATACGTATTCATATTGCATGTTATACCGATATATCATATTTCATGATTTTGTATAAAACATATTATAACAATGTAAGAAATAGAGTCCAAAAAATTGCTTTACGAATCAGATATTTATTTTGAAATAATCAAAAAAGTTTCAAACTCTCTCGTTTTAATTTTCAAAAAGAATCTATTTTTCAGCTATTATGAATTTAAATTTTAAATAAATATAAATCAAGATAGAAAAGATTTCTCAGGTAATTTTCATTTATCAATAGGGGAAGCTTTAAGGTGGTTTGGAAATAAGCTCTTCAATCATGCCTCTCTGAAAGAAAATTTACCAAGAAAATTTTCTTACCAAGTCAATAAAGGGTGTTTGCGTTACGAACTTCAACGTAATATACATTTCATGAATCTATCGTAGGTTGGTGTAAAAATCATACGAACGAATTGGCGGTTAATGTACATTCTGCCGACGTTATGACGATGAAAAAGTGTCGTGATGTAGAAAATGCTATAAGCGGCATAAGCTAAACTCATCCACCACTTTCGCTGCTCGGTGTTGAAAGCCCTAAGCGGTCCTGTCTCATAAGTTATATCGACAACCCAGCACTTAAGAATACGAGCGTTACAATATTCTTCTCTTTCGAGCGAAAACTCTTTTAAGTAGAAGAAGCCTTCTACGAATATGATCGGTTTTTCTTTCACCACGATAACACATCATAGCGAACGTTTAAAACTAGTACTTTAGAGCGTATACATTATTCTAGTGCGTTATTAACGTGCAAAGTTTTATAATATAACTTTTATATCTTGAAACTTTAACCATACAATTGTATTTGAATCTTACTCCATAAGAACATTATCATGTAAAAAAGATATTTTAAAAGAATATTTATTCAAAAAAATACATATAATTTAAAAATATGTAATAAAAATCATTATTATTTATATTATTTATTTTCTTGAAACTAAATTTGTTATAAATTTCTTTTTTCTTCTAATTCTTCTATTTCTCGATTACTTTTCTAATTCAGATAGACGCTTCGCTATCTTTCTTGCTTAAATTTCTTATTCCAGTATGCATGATAAAGTGAAATTGCGATGCAAGCTGCCCCGTTCTAGGACAGCTTGCATGACGATATACGTATAATTCATTCCTAATCCTTGACGAAAGTCAGGTGGATCTCAGTTTTCCGGAACGGGGACGAGCGTTCGTCGAGAGACGGACGATGCCATGAACACGTCGGGCAAAATGGTTTAATAAACGACTCATGGTGTCTCGTTTGTGTGTCTCAGGGTGGGTTCAGACCGCGGAATAAACAATTCCGGGCATCCATGGAGAATCCTCGGGATTAACGTTCCGCCGCCGCACCAATAAAGCGGGGTTACAGAATGTCATTATGGTAGACAGGCGGCAGAAATACCGCGCATCTACTTCATCTACTAAACGAGGCCCCTTTTATTTTCATTGCCACCTCGAAAAATTACACCGTCGACCACGCTATTTTTACGACTCCTCGAAACTACACTCGCTTTTGTCTAAAAAGCGCGGAGGGCTTCCGAAAACAGGCGATGGCAATCGACAGCGTCGGAATTCAGTTTAAGCGTGTAACCAAATATCACAATATGCATAAGTAATGACGGCAGATAAAATGAGATTGTTAGTAGATCAAATTTGTTAGTAGATCAAATAATCTATAAAAAATGATGCATATTAGATTTAAAAAATTCAAAGAAAAATCATAATTATTAACGACATTATTTATTCTGGATGTGAAAATAAAATAACATTCATAATAGCAGGTCCCTTTTAGATATAATATTCGTGTTGAATGGATCTTAACGACCGTATTGAAATGCAAACTATCACCTTCAACTCGTCCAATATCATCAGAAAATATTGAATCGATCGATCGGGAAAGGGATAATGAGAAATGTAGCAGCCGGAGTCCATTAGACTTTGTTCCATGATTACAGGTGAAACCTGTCAAGAAATGGTCACTGATAAGACTAAATGCGATGCGCCGTTATACTTACTCTATAGCGTACGGTTATTAGTGAACATTTATCAAGGAAGCTTATTTCATACAGCTGATTCCCCAAGATCCGCAGCTGATTTACGGCTCACATAAGCGCAAATCGAATCCGTCCATTGCGGCAATGATCGTACGTGGAATTCCAACAGCATTCTCTGTAAACACCGCAAACTACGTTTGAAATTCGTATAATTAATGGTGTTGCCGATAAATATACTAATAATAATAAATATCTTTCAAAATTTTATTTTTATTCGAATGGGGATAATTCAGATTAAAAAAAAGCTTTTATCTTACAACTTATCTTAAATGTATTTATTTTATATTGATTTTATATCTTTAAAGCTTACAATAATTTTATTTATTTATTGAAAAGTTTTATATATGTATATACAATAGAATATATATAATAAAATCATATACATATATATATATATATTATATGTTCTGTTATATGTATATAAGATATTATCTCGAATATGAAAATATGTTGTCCCCAAATATTTCAACGAGACTGCCTGACATTCGGCGCCGAGAATTCAATTACAGAAAAGACACAGAAGGAGACGTCTGTGAGACGATCTGTCTTGGCGGCGTTATCCACTCTTGAATATGCAAACGCTGCTCCGTGCGACGTTTAACACGCGAAGAACTCCCCTACGGTCGATCGCACCTAGGATAGTACAGACGGTCTGCACCGGGTGTACCTAAATGCATGTGCAACTTAGGTACGTATTTCGTGATAGAGCAGGATTTATTCGGCGATAAAGTACCGCAGTATAATGTCCAAGGTCTACGAGTGTTTCAAAATGAAAGTACGGGAAGAATTCCATTTACCGTATTTCTTCCGTTAAGTTTTATCGCTTTTTACACAGAATTATATTGTATGTATATTGCATTTTATATTGTATTTCGCCATTTTAGATTCTAAAATTTTATAAAATTATTAATATATTCTTAATAGCATTTCAATTTCAATGAAATTTATATCCATATCTTGGAAGAAGAACAATCAATTTCATTCAGTCTCCAACTCAAGAGTATAACGAGGAAACTGTTGTTCTATGTGGGAAACACAGGACATCGTTCTTTGTCTTCGTGTCGCAGAATTAATTGTTCTCGTTCTAACGAGAGATAGGGAATTACTATTCAAATTAAGGAACCATGTTGAATATGTCTCATCGACAATATAGTGGGAGGAGACTCTTCTGCCTCTGCATACAATCATACAAACATATGGTAATTTACACACTTGTTTACACAGCAAATTAGCATCTGGATAGACACGCTAATAAGCATGGGCACATGTAAAAAAATAAACTACAAAATAGAAAGAATTTTTCGAGAGTAACCATTACTTCTTACTGAGTTTCAACATTAAAAATAGCTTTTATATAAAAGTAAATAAAAAGATATTTAAAAATTAAATTTTGAAAAATCTATATTTTAAACATATACAATTTCATATCTTTATAAGAAATTTCAAAACATCAAGTTTTATAAAATTCTGAAAAATCTGAAAAAATTCCCATGAATCTTATTTATAATTTTATTTACAACAAATGTGTAATGAGATCTTGCAATTAAATTGTTCTACCATAATTTAATTTACGGGAAAACTTTATGGTTTTATTACTTATTTTCAATTCGAAAACAATTAATTATTCAGATATTTTAAACATAAAAAATGTTTTTCAAATTCTTAATAAATCTATAATTAAAATTGATAAACACATTATACTGTATGTGTCTGAGAAATATCTTTCGAGGATGGTGTAGGTGGTTAAGGAACTTGCGTGGGAGGAAGGGAGGGTTGTAAAAGTGCTCGTAATTGTTCCGTCTGTATCTAGCCACACACGCGATCTACGGATTAAAATTAACAACCGCTCCGGCATATATTGATTGCACGCTCACCTTGACACCAAGCGAGAGGTTCGTTCCTCCAAGCCGACAATAATGGCCGCACGCGAAGGTTCCGGTGCAGAGAACCTTCCTAATGTCTCCCTCTCTCGACATTGAACCTGCTCGCGTAAATACCGAAATTAGATGTTGCCGTCCATCGAAGAATCGAATCATTGTTTCAGCATTAACGCAACCTCGCAGCAATCTCTTTAAAAGGATTTAAGCTAAAACTCGAGTTTGATTCAAATTCCAGTAACTTTTCAATTAACTCCAACTTGTGTTTAAAATTATCTTAGAACTATGAAAGAAAAAATTTATAAATAAAGAACTGAATTTTTATTCTTTTATTAAAAGTTCTGCAGAAGTGAGACTTATAAAATAAGAGAGAACAATTTAAAGAATAGAAAATACATAATCACAATTTAAACATAAATTTAATAAATCAATTAAGTAAGTAATAAGATTTATTCAAGAAAGTTAGGTCGAGAATATCAAATAACAAAATGAAAAATGGTATTGCTTTATGCAATGTGTTTTATTATGTACATATATTACATTTATCTCATATTCTTATTTATAGAAAAGACGTTATAAAATCCTATTGGTATAAAATATTATTATAAATATGTAATAGATGTACTATCTCTTAAATCCCTCGATCCTGCTTGACAGTTGCACTTAGGGGAGCAATATCATAATTTCACAAGGACGGCAAAATATCTGCCGGCACGAGTCGGCACGATCAAATCGATATACAGACTCTTATCTTTGAGTATATGGACTATCGACGAATGTCCATTCTAGTCGAAATTGGAAATGTTCGTCAAATAAGAAGGGACCCACCAATCATAAGAAACAGAATCAGAACAACTGTCGTAGTTTCTCGCATGAATACTGACCAAATAGTTTTCTATTTCAGAAATAACATAAGAACATGTCTGTGTTTCCGACATTTGTTTTATGTAGACATTTTTAATTTCCTGACTGTAGATCCAGTTTCAATTTCGCTAAAATAAATACTTTGCATCACATTCTCTTTCCACATTTCTCTGAAATTCATGTAAGCTTTAAGATTAGACTTACATTGTTTTCAAAACAAACAGTATCACATTATTATATTTTTCCGTATCTCAGATCTGAAATTGCGTGCGGTAGAAAGAGTTTTCTCTGTTTCCCGCGGGGGCTTATCGCCATATAATTTATAAGCATATAGCGTATAAGCATAGAGGAAGCATGAGAGGAAAAGTCGCCTCTCGCGACATAATTTATTCGCCGGACGTGGCGGCGACGATCTCGAGAGCGTGTTCGACGTCAGCTCAAACGTAGAAACCACCAGACGATCGGCTTCGACGTATATATCGTAACATATACCTTACGCCAGACGGCCTTTAGTTCGTCTCGCGGCATATTTTATTCAGCGGAGCACATTTTTGCGGCTGAACACGTTTCAGCCGTTCAGAAACGCAGGTCCTGCATGCACACATTGGAGTCCTTAATGTTGGAAAAGCTTGCAAAAAGAATCCATGCGGTATCACGAATGCAAGAAAATACTCGGTCAGTCCTCTTTCTATTTCCGCGAGTTTTGTAATATTTCAAATGAAGACGCGAAAAACTATCGCTTGAATATTCACTTTTCGGCAAAAATGCAGATTCTCTTGCTGCTATGAAATATACATTAGAGAGATAGATTTTTCTCTGTAGATGAGATAATTTTTCTCTTTCTCTCGCCCTCTCTTTTTCTCTCTACACAAAATAACAAAATTTAATCCTGATCCAGATCCTGATGAACTGTAGTCTTCGTTTATTTAAACATTAAGCAAGCTTTTGCAATACTATTGAATTTCCATTCGACGACAGATTTTAAACTTATGTTTCTTGCACTTTTTTAATCTAAAACGCTTTCAGTTGCAGAAGAAATAGTGCAAATATTTATATAATAGAGTTACTTGGAAATATTTTTATCGATTCGTGATCTGTTCTTGTAATAATAAACAAAATATTGCAAATATTGCTCTTGAAGAAATAGAATTAATAAGAATATTTAACAAAATCGTTATCATATTGTGCTAAATAAAAAAAGTTTAATAGAAACCATCGTTTTTATTTATTTTTTATTTTTATTTATTTTTTCTTTCCGCTTGTCGATACTTCCGCGTTGCACCTGTCAACTTTTAACGCGGAAACGATAGCAAACAGCCGCAAGGTGTACGTGACATTTCCGTGTAACCAAGTAACTGTGCAATGTGTGCGCGAAATCGTCAGCAAAATCAGCGAAACTGGAGTCACCACACTACTATACATTGTACGATACATACCATTACTATCATTCGCTTCTCGAAATTCGGCCGTACCCTCCTACGCTTCCGACGAGCCATTGAGTTCGTTTTGCGGAGAATTTACGAGCAAAGACCCATTGTTCTAGGACGCGACAACTTTTGGGAACGATATCCGATATAAGTCAGCCTAAAGCGCAATCTGAAGAAAATTCTATCCGGAAAAGGCCGCTTATAAGAAATGATCAAATGTACTTCTTTTTTTTTTATTTCAGGACTTTATTTCCCACAATCGGATCTCACTCTAAAGTTCCCGTACTCGACTCGATACGATGAGTTCAAATTAATCGACCTTAGGACCCTTCGGAACGACTCCAGTACACCGAAAAATGTGAAGTATCAGATCCGCATGCCATGGGAAGAGTCGTCTATTTACCTTAAAGATACGAGCGTCATGCTACGGAATTTTCCGAAAAATGGTAAGTACATTTTTATTTATTTGTTGTTTTCTGAGAAAATCTTATCTAATTACAAAGTTAATACATATAATCTTATCTAAAATAGTCTTTTTTATGTTGTAAGACACTCTCGATATCGTTATTAAAGCAACGGAAAAGAATTTTGGCGAAGCGGTGCTGGAAATAAAAGTGCAACCCGTACCGGTGATGGGGAAAACAATCAATTGTACGAATTTCGTGCAGGTAAATTGTCGTAATAAATTTCCACTTCCTTCTGAATGTTTACGCGACCTATTTAATCCATCAACCATCGCAATAATCATTTGGAATTTATATGCACATAAATAATAAAAATTAAATTCGAAAAGAAGAAAATTTAATAATAAGTTATTTATTATAGTGAATATAAAAACATTACAAATAGTCGTAAACATTTGTTTTATTTAATTGTTTTGCGATACAAGAAGATAAACGACCATTAACGGCTGTTAAAGCTCGAGATTTATTTTATCGGAGGCGTTAGTCTACAAAGTTCCTAGTGTTGTAGGACATGTGCTTCTGGAACACGTCGAGATACAAGATTTATGAGAATCAAGAGATCACCATGATTGGCATGTTTGGCCCGAAGGCATACAGCTACGTGTGTCCCGAATTTCGCGTCACCAGATATGAATTATCGAATGGCAAGTATCTTCAATGACATCTCAATCTCTTTCAATTTTAATCCTTTCAAATCCAATCTCGCATAATTCTAGACGCTTTCAATTATTTTACGAATAGAAAGCATTCAAGTTGTAAATATTAATTTATTCAACGTGATATAAAAGTAATTCATATGGAATTCAGAAACTTAATTTTTCGCACGTTTGAGATCTTTATCTTCTTTAAGTGGTTTTGATCGTATCGTCGCTCTAGCGATTTTTGTTAAACTGTCAAGTTCATATTTATGAGAGATAAATTCTCCATCAAGGATCGAGAACATTTTTCACTGACAAAGCCGGGAAAGCAGCGAAACGGTGATTGATTAGAGTCATTCGACGTAAAATACGAATAAATCCTGCCACAACTGTTCATGGCACGCTAAAGCTGCCGTCGAATCAGCGCAAAGCTGTCGTCATTAAAATTCGTTGAAGACGTCGTTACTGTTACAGTGACATATATTAATACACAACAGCAGAAACCTGTGGCTCTCTTTGTGTGCGCCGAATCATATATCAAATCCCCGAATCTCTTCACTGACATGGTTTAAATTTTATTTTTCGACCTCTGAATACAATAGAAGTGGCTAGCGGAAAATTGTTGCAAGCGCCATATTTCAATTGCGGCTTTTTGGAAGAAAGAATTTAATCTAACAATAGTGAAGCATAAACATTTATATAAACCTGCGAAATAAATATATTCACACATATACGCACACATATGTATATGATAACTTACATTAAAATACTAATCAATTTTGATATTTTATTAAGATTATACATAATTTTCAAATGCATTAGTATTGCAATTAATAATAACTTTGATGTCAATATTCAAAATTATGGGATACGAAAGTAACAGTTTATTAATTTGAATAATATATGTATATTAGAGCTTTTTGTCTGCGTTATTAAATATTATAACATTTTTTCATTAGATTCATATTTGATAAATTTGGAGCTTGCACCACATGAAATCTTCCTAGAACCTCTTCGATTATGTTAATTTATGCTAACGATATAGAGATGCTTTGCTTCCACAGACCACTTTTGAATAATGTATACGTTATATTGCATTTGGTATTGAACTTGACGCATGTCGCTATTGTAGGAACAATGAAATAAGTTTTATTCTCGTCTTTCAGGAACAGACTATTTTCACATAGTCGACGGTAAGTTATTTGCGAACGCATCCTTAGATCGAGATGTTATCGGACCTCCGGGAGGGCCTGGACCTCACGTCAAGGTCCAAGTGAAATGTGTCGTTTGGGAAGAAAAGACCGGGATGCAGCACGTGCAAACGGACGTCCTTACCATTGATGTCCTGGATGAGGATGACAATCCTCCGATAGTGCAAGGCGAAACTTCCGTCGCTGTAACACTTGAAGACTTCCACAAGGTAACTTTACAGTATCAAAGAGCGAAATCGAGCTAACATTCTAAATTAGTGCTTGCCACAATTGTTCGAGTAGCTACGGACCAATTAACTTCCCGGTATTAAGGAAGTCATAGATTTATCGTCGTCGGAACATAAGGGCCACCACAAATCTATATTGAAATCCTACCCGGTCTATGTCCTAGTTCTAATTTAATTTTATGAACTTGATAATATCCACTTTTTTATTATTTTTTAATAAGAGAAAGTTAAATTGTTATTGAATCAAATTTTAAAGAGCGCCTTTATTTATTTATAAATAAATGTATATAAAATATAAAAATTGAAAAGAGTAGTATAAATTATAATATAAAATATTATATTTAAATTACATTTCTGCAAGAATATTATAAAAAAATAATAACAATAAAATATAAGTAAAAATTGTCGAATAAAGATTTCACGTGAATAACTTTACAATTATCTTTATCTTTTCCATTAATATGTTCAACATGCGGTAGCATTTTATTTGGCAAATTTCAGTGAATGAATTCTCTGCGAATGAATCGCATTTTTCAACCACAGTATCATCACGTCGGAAACAAGACTTAATCAAGTGCTCATTGTTCGTATAATTACTGCATTGTTTTCAACGCGTAACATGCATAATAAAAAGGAAACGTCAAATGCGACGAGTATTACAAAAGACATACGAGAGTGATGAAGTATACCTACGACAAGCGAGGAAGCTTCTGGGTTTGATCCTGATTAAGCCTCTCTCTGCAAGGATGTCCCTCTCCAACGCGTCAAATCCTCTTTTTCCTTCTCCACTTTTCACAATCCTCGGTAAACATCTTTTTTCCTTTCATTCAGCTGTTACTTTTTACTGTTCATTTTACTTCCATGAAAAAGCAATTGTTCCATTCGAATACTGAAATGCCTGAGGACTTTCTACGAACCTAGTTGGAGACTTTAATGAGCGAAGTTCGATCGGTTAATCGAAATCTCACGTTGTTTCGTTAAGTGTAGTGAAAATACTTAAAACGTTAGTGAAGCATTTAAAACGTTAGTGATGCAATCTGATTCTATTAAAGATTACATAAAATAGTCACATTAAAAATAAGTAGTTTCTTGCATATGTTTTTTTTTAATATTACAGAAATATAAACCCCACCCCCAAATTTTGTGGTATTATAATTATTGTGAATGCATAAATTAGAACAAAAAAATTATTAAATTAATAAAAATTTATATATAAAAGTAATACAAGTTATAGATATTAATAAAAAGTTATGGATATTAATAAAAAATATATATATAAATTAAATTCATTATAATATAATATGATATTCATATTCTGTGCCTTAAGGCATTACGAAAATAAATATTTATGTTATAGGATTGTAGATTGGTAAATGAAAACCTTATAAGCAATATACAAAAAAAAATATTTATGTTACAGAATTCTGTATTGGTAGAAGAGAATCATTTGGTCGTGACGGACGCGGATGCGGTGACTACCAACCAGTACAGCATTCGCCTGCTTGATGATACCTCCAATGCATTGTATATGACTTACAACATTCTGCCAATCGAGCATCACACCCGAGTACCTTCCACCGGCATTTTTTCCAGTGAGTATCGAGCATCGTCCTCATTTCGCATTTCTTTTCATATTTCATTTCATTTGATAAATGCTCACGTATATCTTCCGCATTCGTAATCGGAAACTCGTTCCGCGTGTTTTCCAGAAATCTACTCTAAGAAGACGCTGCTGCCGAAATCGCCGTATCGCGTAGTCCTTCAGGTCACGGATGAGTCGCTTCTCGCGGGATACGGGGCAAATTCGGTGAGTCAATATCGATTCTATGTCGTCGACACTCATTGGCAAGCTACTTGAAACATTCGCTCCATTTGCAATGTGTCAAAGGACAGTGGCCAAGTAACTTAAGAGCCGATTCCGAGTATGGTAGCATGTGCTAGAGTAAAAGCCTAGTTCCTTAACTTTCCCCAATGCACTTTAAAGATCGGAACACTCCAAAGTGCTTTTGCCTCTATAATTTCTCTTGATCTTATAGTTTCGAGGCCTAGAAGGATTTTTTATTTTACTTGTACGCGCGTCTCTATTTTACTTCTATTCAAACAGCTACTTTAAAGTTCAGGAAATTATTCTTCTTAATACTAACAAGACAAATCCTAGTTCAAATTCACAAAAAAGAATAATACTTGATAAAATACTGCGACTTGTTAAAAATTGACTACTGTATCAGAAAATCAAATCAGAGCTCTTCGTAATGCACTGGCCATTCATCGAAACGAACAAAGAGCACACGCGCAGCGTGCCGCGCTGGAAATCTGTTGTTCGATTAAAAAAGTTCGCACCGATAAATTTCGCAATATCGGCAGAGGTCCCACGATATCTCACCGCCGTATGTCATTCGTAAACGGCACTGGCAAAACTCGAGTTGAAAGTGCACCGTACTGATCTCATAACTCGCGAAGAGTCTGGTCTAATATATGAGAAGACCAAGACACCCGTGATATCTCCGAGTTAGATCCATGATCACTTCATGTGAAACGTGAAATTTTTATCCATGAAAGATTATTTCCACTTACGTAGCAAATACAAATTTTTCCAATAATCACATCACAACTGCCGAAATTTAAATCCGATAAGTTCGCTACAGCAAAATAAAATTGTGCAATCTACTAGAAATTTGTATATATGTATAATTAAACAACTGTCAATCCTTTTAGAGACAAAGCTCTTTTTATAGATAAAAGTATATTCCTGTAATCGATAATCTCTCTTACTTGCTAATTTCGAAACTAAATTAATTCCGATATACTCTCTTAAAGGCGTATTTATATTTTCATAAATATAAGCGTCCTCCCTTAAATGCAATTTCCTTTCGTTTCTGCCAAGTTCACTTCCAATCGGCACAAAACGACATCGATCCAAGCTTGTATCGAGGAAATCGAAAGATAAGGACTCATTAATGGCCATTAGTCGTGCGCCTTGCATCCGTAATCCTCGCTTCGCCGTATAATCGGAGGCCATTAAACAATTAGGTGGTGAAATCTCGCCTTGTTAGAGGTTCCTTGGGTGTGGCATTGATTTCGCGGAGGCGGCTAATCGCGAATTAAATGCCCGCGTTCGCCATCTGAAATTGGTGTGTGGGTGTAAGTCACTTATTGCCGAGCTTCGTTTCGAATAATGCGATTGTCGTTAACGCGGCTCTCGATGTTTTTCCTGACAAACGAGTGAACGGTCTTTCCGGAAATTTTTCCATCCCCGGAAAAAAACATTCGTTCAATCGAGATAATCTGACTGACCGCTCGATGTGATGAAATTCGCAAAGAAGCTTCGGGAATTGCGACACAAAGCGCGCAGTATGCGCGAATAAATGCATTGTTCCGCGTACGTAGAATGCAATCTCCAAATAGTTTGTCCATCGTTTTCACGAAGAAAATATTTAATCATTCACATTTAGCAGAATTTATACTCGATTTATAGGACATGTGACAATTAATTATGTGCTAATTAATCAAACAAAAAAGCTTCTCAAACATTAATAAATTCAAGATTGCAAAATGTACCAGAAATTTTGTTCCATTTTCCTAATGGATTTAACTGCAAAACTATTTAATATGCAAGCTAAATGTACTATGTCTAAAAATAACATTTTATTTTTCAAATTTATCTTAAATAAATTTTTGTTCGATGACATGGTAGAAATATATGTAACGTTAAATATTTAAGAGAAAGTAGCATACATTTTTTATTATACATCGACAGATTAATCGTGAAACTTTTTTTGGTTTGTCGATAATTGTTAAATGTACCTACTTTCCATACGTACATGGTTATTGCTAATGTTAAATTCCGTTCGCGCGGCACACATGCGAAATATACGTCATTCTGAATATGTAATTGGAAAGAGGATAATGATTGTAGAATGGTATGTGAAAGCGATAATAATCGGATGGCATTCGTTCTAATTCGAACCGCGCTCGTCGTGCACCTTTAATGGATACCCTATATCATCCATGCCGCACACGACTAGCTGCTTAAATTGAAACCACGCGAGAAAATAAATCTTGACGCCGATATCCAAGCGACCTCGGCGACCTGCTCTTGATATATATCCCATGACCCTTAAATCAGGCCGTGTCTGAAGTATCGGCGATCCTCTTGGGTAATCATGTCTTTCCTCGCGAAATGCGATATCTCAACGCTCTAGCAGTTGAATGCTGATCTTTAGCCATAGAAACGCAAATCGTAGTTCATTAAATACACATGGGGAGTTATTGAACTTTCACTCTCCGCTATTTCTTCTTGGATACGAAAAATTAAAATACATTTCTCTACATTATTAAAATAAAAACATAATTTTTAATATATGTATATTAGAATTTTTTTGTACAAATGAACTCTCTATGTGTGCGATAAAGATTTAATCGTAGTTACTACACGCGTCGTTTAAGAAAAGATTGGTACTCGCATTTAAGCACCGAGAACTTTTCCCGCTATAATCATTCCATGGGTATACCAAGAAATGGACGATAAATTCTAATAAAGAGCGTCACGTAGCAATCGCACCTGCGATGGTCTTTAATATTGATCTTTTGCGGTAAGATATCATTTGAGTCTCTTTCGAGATCCGTTCTAAATGTGGCAAATCTTTTAAATCTCTTTTTATGTAACAATCCATTGCACATCTTAAACGTGATAAAAGAAATCTTAAATTTTAGTTATTTCAAAAATAATTACTTATTATAAAACTAATATAAAAGAAATTTAACCAATATTTTAAAAAATGATAAATATAATCTAAATAATATATATTAAAAACTATATAAAAATATATAGAATTACATTAATAGAAATAAAATAAGAAGTTTACTGAGAACAATTCAATGCAATAATATTTCTTCTCTCCTTTTTTGAGATCCTCTGAACAAGCCAATCCTTCTCGCATCATTAATCATTACGTAAGCTCTTATTACAAGAAAAGCTTCCAAGCACAAGAGTATTTTTATATCACTAAACGAACATTTTAAAAATCGATGCTCGTATTATAGCATCATAAAAAGTTGTTTGATAAAAAAATGAAAGTAATATAATGATATAATAAGTATATAATTTTTTTCCTCTTAAAATCTTATTCAAATTGGCTCGTTAATAATTTATATTTTCTTTTATTTAGGTAAACATCAGCATAACTTTCTCGGGGCCGGTACACCAAGCTTTAACAACCGTAACGCCGTCAACTGTCGCGACGTTCTCGTATCCACCGAATGTGAGGATAGCCCGGATTTCGCCCAGATTTCTACGCGTGGCAAAACCCAGCGTGAAGCCGCATCCTTCGATAACTTTCGTCCTGAATGGCTCGAGTGCCTTCAATGTCACCCAACAGGACGGCATCATTTACGTGTCCGATGAAACTAAGCTACGAACTGAACCTAACGTCGTTTCGTAAGTCCGTCCATGTCCCAGTAAATGACCTAACGTCGTGCGAGAATGAAACTATTTCCAGTCAGACACTTCTGTGTAGGAAGAGCGAAATGGTATTAGCGTCAAACAGATGTTTCTGACCAATAGAGCATGAATAAAATTACAATTTCGTCGATCAGTCCCCTATATTACAAAATTTACAATAATTATATATTGAAATATGTCACATCCTTCGAAACGAATTAAATATCCAGATATTTGATCAGACACGAGTATGACCTGAATAACTATTTTCCACGTACTGTATAAATACTTGTATTATTCGTATTCACATTCTCCAAGCATCAAAATATCTTAACTAAAAGTTCTTATGTCTTCCAGACTTTTTGCTAAAAGAAAATGATAAAATTGTAAAAAAACTTCGATATTTTATATTCTTGTTGCTTTAATTAGGAATATATTTATTCTCAGAGTTTTGAAATTGATTTAATTGAGTCCTATGAAAATTATAAGTGCAAAAACTAATAAGACTAGTGACATCTTGAGAATTTGTGTCTCAATCACGCCAGGTCGATGCATATCGACATTTCGTTCCTCCAGACCGAATCTTCTTGTCGCGTAGCATAATACAGTATATTGATTTGTTCACTAGACTGAAATTAAGATGGATCGGAGTAAATGGTACCGCAACGACCAAAATGCTGCGAGTGAATCTGATTGACGTATCACAATCGAAGATCGTCACGTGCGGACAATCGGCTCAAGAGGAGACGAACTCATGTGCAAGTGCGGAGACGCGCGAGAAATGCGAAAAGTCCTGCGGAGTCGGCAGCGGAGTTTACAGGTATGTATTATCTATTCTCCCTCAGACTGAAAATCTCCTTGAGTAACCGTAATTCTTATGAACGGTAAATATTACAATAATATTTATCGAGAGAATTCTATTTAAAAGAATTCTATTAAAAGATCCAATATCTTTTTAATAACGATATTGAAATAATTTTCTTTTATAAATATAATGGTCACTATTAGAATGATCAAATTCTGATTATATATGTATAAGACGAAATAGCAATTAATCTCTAGAATCTATAATGTTAATTATTGTTAGGCTTATAATTAATTTTGTTTGCCATTTGCCCCATGTAGATAATTATATCGGCAAAACTTTTGTTGTTGAGTTCTTTTTTCTATTTTGCGGCAGGACCATATCCTTTAATTTCCAAGCGGTGTAAATCCAATACTAGTGAGTTTAATAGCAGAAGCGCATTCCATAAAATGTTTGCGTTCCAGAAATGTTGCATATCTTATTTTATAATTACACCGCTGGAAAATGGCGCATAATCTCATTTGCTCCTATATGTCAGGAATGTTCAAATCGTTTATTATACACTCTTTTTTCTTATTTTATTTTACTTTCACTTTATAAAAAGTGTGAAAAGAAGTTTATATTGCTTGAGGAAAAATGCGATACCATATTAAGGTCAAACTAATAAGTTTTCAAACAATAAATATAGAAGAAATATAGAAGAAACTATTGTTTGAAAAAACTATTGACCGATAGCGACTCTTTATACAAAGCAAATCCATTTAATATCGAATCTGCACTATCATTGTGTCTCGGAATTGACGGCGATTTTCTGCAACGAAATAAATGGGGAGACTGGGTCATTACTTTCGTTCTTTTTCCCGGAAGAACCTCACGTCGCCACGAGGCACAATTTCATCGTAACGACTATTTCGGATAGTAGCGCGTCCAGGTTTATGGCTTCTCCATTAGATTCCACTTGACTCGCTTTCTGTATCCCTCTTGACCATTATCGTTTTCTGATAATATTCGTATAAGGTGAAATTGGTAAAAGATGTTAATCAATGATTTATTTTTCCTTTTCTTTTACTTTATTATAAAAAAAATAATGGTTGTCATTATTTTCGCATTTAAGCATGTTCCTCGCATTAAAAAATACCAATTTAATATTATATTAAAAAAAAACATTACTTATTAAAATTTTAATGTAGAAAAATTTATTAAAAAATTATCTATTATTCTTTAATTCATTATTATAATTTTTCTCTATTTATATTTTATATAATCCTTTTTATCCTAATTAATTTTTATTATCAAATTATATTTACATATTTTTTATAAAAAATACTTTTTAAAGAAATATTAAATTTATCAGTCTAAATTTATAATAAAATAATGACTAAGAATAAATGTGTCAAAATTATTTTTTTACGTTTAATGTAATATAATCTGTATCATGAAAATTACTCCTAGTAATTCTTAAAGAATAGTTTGTAACACTTCATATAAATCTCTTTTCCCGTGTGTAATCATGAGAAGGTTTTAATAATCAATTTACACATAGCAAGGGCAGTTTCAACGGTCGATGCGTTTGGAGGAGCAAGAACGCTACTCAAATGTCGGAATATTATTCCACTTGTTCTCCAAATCTGTCGTATTGTCCGGACAACGAATGCGACGAACTGGAGCGCAATTTTCCGCACATGTGTCCGCAAGACTGCACCTTCGAATGTGAGTTGCATGTATTGTTTCGTCGATTGGATTAGTGTAGTAAAGCCAGTCGTGTTAAAATGTCACAACACCATCACAAGGCATCACTTTTATCATTGTATTGTGAATAATAAATGATCGAATAGCACAAATTATTTACAAGAATTAAAGTGCTTTTACAAAAAAAAAAAGAAAAAACTGTTTTCTAAAAGGCCTTCAAAATTCTGAGGCCCGTATTCAGAACGCATTTATAAAGATGTTAACGCATTTTTTTTGTCATTCTATCTTTATCTTTCTGTACACGTAAAACAAGGACAAAAAAGTATACTAACATTTTTATGCGTTGTGAATACAGGCCTAAATCTCTAAATTTCTAAATGTTTCTAAAACAATATTAAGGGTTCTAGATATATATAGAAAAAATATAAATTATATAAAAGCATGTTTTAAATTTTCAGTCTTGACACAGAAACTTTCGGATCCTTTCGTTCAAAAATCTTTCATTTAAAAGGATTTTGCGTTGTCGCAGTAGTATCCCATCGAAAGGGCTTTACGAGCCATTGAAGAGAGATTACTATACTCGTCCCCCAAAGGCATTCGATCGATCTGAGAGTAGTTGCATTCGCGTTTTTAGCTGACGTTCTTCTCGGTCACGCGAACAGCGGCGGCCGCGGCATAAAGAGCGGCCTGAAAACTTGCACCTGCAACGACCTGAAATGCACCTGCGGAATTGACTCTTTTTTGCAACACGGAAATAACGTGCCCGGAATGACAAGGGAGGAACGACTGGGCACCGGAAAATTACGTGATAGGGGAAACGAGATTGTCGTGTCGGGAGCGCGCAAAGGTCGGTCATAGCATCTTTTTCGCCATTTTCTCTTTCATAGTCATTTGTGCTAGGCAACATTAAATCACAGGAAATGTCTATTGACAGCCTAAGTATAGTTCTAATAAGTATAATTCTTGTATAAATATTTATAGAAGCTTTGAGTATCGAAATTTAAAACTAATATTTCATGCAAATCAATCACCAACACATCAAACATTTCACTTTGAAAGCTTTTGGTTAAAAAAAATTTACATGATCTTTCCTCTTAATATTGCCATTTTACATCAAACAGCCTATTTTTCATTCGATCAAGCAGTACTAACCTTTGTCCTTTACGCTTCTGCAGCGTCCAGCGGACCGTGCGGCCCTACATGCATGATGGGTGTCATTGGGGCTACTCTGTTTGTGTTGATCGTGATTGTGGGGTCATTCGTTATGTGGAGATATAGGTAAGAAGCCAAAAAAAATTATACAAGATAATAATATTAGATAATATTTATTTATATAAAAATGCGACTTTGAAATTTTATACATTATAAAAAAATTATCATATACGTCTTCTTCAGAAACACATCATTTTCTTACATGAAAAAAATATAAGTGTAAATAAATTCATTGGTTATCTATTAATTTTACATAAATTTATTTAAATATAATATATATATATATATATGTGTGTGTGTGTGTGTGTATGAGATTTATTTTATTTATTATAAGATTAAAATTGGAATAGTGAAAGAATTAAGAGATATTAAAATTTGCTAGGAAGAACCTAATATTGTCACGATGGATTGTAAGATGGTAGTAGAACGTGACAATATCTTATTAGAAGTCTTTTGGTCCGTAAAGGTCTTAAAAGGATTTGGTAAATCGCTTCTGGACCAGTGGCTTGTGCAGAGCTTATCGGCTTGAATCTTATGTTTACAAGGAATTAAGGGCATTGCAAAGCTTGTAGTAAGGGATTTGAACATGGTTTATTTAATCTTAGATTTTCCGAGGTTGTCCAAAAAACCCAGCTATAAAACGAAAATATGAATTTATGAAAATTTATATTCATTAATACCAAAGTATAAAATATCAAATCGTTGTTCCTACAAGCAATGTGTAGATAGCATTGTTAATTCAAAAAATTTTAATTGTTATTTGCAAAGTGAGTTTATTACTTAGCATCAGCATTTAAAAGTCGTGTGTGATATATATTTTTTTATATTATAGTATATATGTATATAACCAGATATATTTTCAAAGTTTATAGTTTTGTAACTTTTTGGCACATATCAAAGAATTCATTGCAAGAATATAAATCGAAAGAATTTTTCACGAGAGGAAAGAATATATTTGTTTAACTTGCTCACAGAAGTAAAGTCGAACTCGAAAGTTTCTCGCAAAGAGAAGCGGGATTGGGAAAGTTTCAATGATATGCACGTTGCGATAGCACGTTTTTTTTCACATTCGCAGCTTGCAATCGGTTACCTTCATTTTTATTCTGTTTGTGAATTTTTAGGTACATTTTATTTGGTTATATCATGCCAATACTCGTTTTTATCATTTTGCCTACGAGAATTTCAAACTAAAAAAACTAAAACTGCGTCTGAAAATTTAACATTCAACTTCTACCGAATAAATTTCTATTAAAATGGTGCGAGATATTACGGATGCTGGAATACCTTGTATATGCAATTCAAACTTACAAGCCTGCAAGCTATCTAAACTTTCAAATTTGGGTCAATGTCTACCAGAATTTCTCTTTCAGAGTAACTAGTGACCACAATAGACTATCTTCCGTTAAGCCTGCATTAATACATCCTGAAATAATTCGATCAAAACAAAAGGAGAAAGATTAAACACATTTTATCTTATGACAAAATATTTATTATAATAATTTCTTCTTATTCTTTTACCTTTTTATTAAGAAGAAACGTATCAATTTTACATTTAATTATACAACATAATCTTACTATAATTACTATCATAAAGAAGGCTGAGGTAATTTACACTGCCTTAATTGATAACGGCGCGGTAAGCTCAACTCCAATTATCCTATTTCGCTCCACAAACCAAAATAGCTTCATGAGCCAACATAGCTCGTCTTCCGCATCGCGATGTTCTGCGTTCCAGGATGGCGGCGAAGGGTGCTCGACGGGAATGCAAACACAGGGTGGACGATGCGGCAAATGGTATTGGTATTTTGCCGTCCGACTACATCGATCGCGGCGATGGTCTCCTGATCGGTCTGGACATGTTCACGGCGGCGAATCATCATCTATTGTTACCAAAGACATGCCCGGTAAGAAATCTTCTATCTACTTAGAATATCTACTGATATTATCCGCTAGAAATGGAAAAGTTTAGCATGAGAATGAAAGATAAATCTGAAAATTATGAGCTTACCTCATACTTGAAAAATCTTGAATTGAAATTTGTATAATTTCATTGCAAGATTTCCGCCTCATAAAATCTCCGTTCCATTTCATAAAAAGGACTTGTGTTTACGAAGGGAATATCAAATGTTTCTTTATGTGTTATAAAAGCACGATAATTGGTGCAAGATACATACTTTTACAAGTGCAACTTTGCAACAGTGAATATTGAAATATGCAACAGTGAATTCGGTGAAATTATAACAGTTTTGATCTTTATATATTACTCCTGAATAGATCTAAGATACAGAGTCTGCAAAGTTGCGAAAACTTTCTTATTACTTTAATGTCGGTGTTATCTGGCCGCAGCAGACTTTCCAGCGAATGATGCAAGATAAAAAGACGTTCTTTAATAGTGTTTGTGTTCTCGAATAGTAAAATAATTATTCCGTAAGCCGCTTATATCGCGGCCTGATTATCGCGTCACGTCTTCCAAGCTAGTAAATTAATCTTGCAATTCGCAGGTAAGTTTCCAAACATAACTCAATGAGCATTTGTTACTAAGAAAGGAATTATAATATCAACAAATCTGTCTGAAAGGTGAAGATTTATTACGTTTGAAATAAAAGAAAGAAAGTACCAAAAATGAAACAAAACAAACGCATGATGTATTGTTAAATTCTTTTCACATATAAATTCAAGAGAAGAAGCTTCTCTTTTCCATTTCTTTTATTAATTTTTTCTAGTCACGTATTTAATAAATTTTAATAAAACCACCAACGTTCAATATCGATACGATTGAAACGATCGTGTCATCTGTACCAAAAAATTTTGAGGAAAAGAAAATTTTAATGGAGGAAAATAAATCTCTCACTTTTTTATTTCTTTCTTTAATAATTTTTCCTTTACGTGAAGAAAAATCGTAAACATCGCCCTCTCTCCACACCTGCGTCTGCAACTGCGCAACACGATCTACAGATCTCCGTGTGGTCGCCTGCAACACGTGATATGTCGTACGTGCGTGCTCGCGTGTTAGCGTGCATCCGCGTAATCCCGCAAGCAGCGTGCTAAAGCGCGTAAGCTCCCTCAGCTTTCCGCACGGAGAAGCGCGAGATTTCGAGAGGGCTGGTTCTTGGAATCTAACGCGCCTCGGAAACTCGGTCAAGTTTCGTAGTCTTCAAGCGCAGGATATTTGTTTAGTAATGCCGTTGCTCGCGCTCGATCGCCCATCTCTTAGAAACGCGTTAAATCGCGGAAGACGCATTTCGGCAAAATAGCTGTTGCGTATTCTTGGGAGAATTGCTCATTGGATGTCGCATTCTGTTAGAAGGATACGGCGCTCCGTAGCTGACTACTGATGAGGGAATAAGAAGTTGAGATTGATTCAATTTAAGATTTAATCTAAAATTTTGAAGGTCTTGAAGGGATCTTCTTGGAGTCTTGAATATTTTTCACGAGAATGTAATAGTTTGCAAATTTTGCATATTATATCAGGAATCATGCGGAAGAAAAGATTTACCGGGGTTTTGTTATTATTATTTTTTTTAGAAATAAAAACAAGTGGTTTCTCAATTTATCGTTCTTCGCATTGTTGCTCTTCAATATCTCAAACGATCGCGTGTTTCACTGCGCGCTTCTCGCGCTACGATCGTGGATATCGTTCTTGGCACGTAGAGACTTGTAATTTACTTACGAGTAAAGTACGTAAAGGAATCTTATTTAACGTCTGCGCTCACCCTGATTACGAAAACTTTTTAGCACCATTCGTATTTGCCCTGAGAATTACACTGAAATTAAAGTTCGACTTGACGTTTCCCGCATCTCGGAATAGTTCCTAAGATGGTTTGACGTAATTAACAACGCTTGAAATTATGAGGGTTGCTAAAATTTTTCACAGAGGACCGTCACGAGATCTTCTTGAAATACAAAGTATCTCGTTTTATGTGGATTCCTCTTTTTCCGTAAAAAGATCTAGTTAATAAAGAAGAACTTTTCAACTGAATTCTCTCTTTGATCTTTTAAAGCGGAAAGCGAGTATTTCGTTGCATCTCTCTCAAATACCACAAAAGCTCGGAATATGTAAATGAAAAAATGCAGAGCAAACATATTTTATCTTGTAAAATAATACGATCTAATAAAATTTAACATTTAATACAATATTCACCTTATACGCATAAATCAATCCATTATTTTCTAGCATTATCCAAACTTAAAATTAATAAAATAATATTTATTACATAAATTTTCTTTCTGGTCTTAAATTAAAAAAATTAAAAAAAATTAAGATGCAAGCGCATTCCGTTATTTGGAATACCCACAACCGAATGAAAGAACACGATAAAAATATCAATGAAAAAAGACAAGTAAAGCCGCGAAATGTCAGTGGAAAGAATTCACGATATTTCTATTCTTTGTGAGGCGTGTTCTTGAAGCGACACCAGCGAGATAAAGTCACTTTTATTCAATAAAGTCGAAACGAAGTCGGATCTCTAACATGGCATGTGCAGCTCAGTGAACAGTAGGTTTACAAGGTAAACCCTTTCGTGACGCACACGCGAATTCATCGAGAGCACTTGTATGTCATGCAAACTTTGTTATCATATTTTAGAACAGAGTGATTTTATAAGAAGATTTCTTTGATCGAGGCACAAATTAACGCTTCAATTAATAATTAATTCCGTCGTTCAAAATAGATTCTAGCAGCTACGTCTGTTAAATTGCTTATTAAATTACGCCTGTTTAGCGTCTTGTTTACGGCAAACGTATCGCATTCAATAATCCTGTTTGAAAATAATTGAAAAGGTTAAAACTATGTTAAAGCCATGTCATTTTACAGCAATATGTTCTCCGTCAGTTTTCGTCACTTCGGTAAGAAATAAGTACCAATCTTTCGAAGAAAATTCTTCGGGGAGAACGAGAATAACACGGTAATATTATTTCGAACATCACAGAATCGGTACGTTACAAAATTTATACATTGAAAGTGCATCAAATAGCATTTCGTTTCGAAAAAGTTCTGTCATACCGAGAGAAAAATCCCCTGAGATCAATTCTTTGTAAAATAAAATAGAATGTAAGAAATATTTATTTTATCATACCTTCTACGTACGATCTCTGTTAACTGATTTATATTAACGATTTATTGATTTATAAGACTATTTTCTATAATTAATCGATATGAATCATGTCTAATCCGGAATCTATAAAATTCTTAGTAGTGTGGTATGCGAATAATCGTTACCTTCATACGCGAGATATTATTGTATACGTGTTTAGGACGTGATGATTCGAAACAAAGCGAAGTCACAAGAAGGACATGTACCTTTTGAAATCGTCAGTTGTTAATTAGCTTCCTCAATATCAAGACGTGTACCGAGAGTTCTGCGGTGTTACGGTTATAAATCTTGAAATAAAGTGCTTCTCATTTTTGTTAACTGTACTCGCGCATTCATGAATGATCCCTATAATTATTTATCGTGGACCAATTAACATCCATATCTCTACAGTAGGTAATACGCTAATACTAATTCAATACTAATTCAAAGTGTCTACTAATTCGTAAAGGTATTTCTCATTAGCTACGTGATCCTATTATCATTCTTGAACCGTCATTTAATTGGGTATCCGCTCGCCTCCTTTGCAAAGCAACTCGTGCGAAGTAATACCGAACAGATATCGTCTGACACGAACCTGGAAACATGTTCCACCGAGGTGTAACGCTGGATTAGAGAGAGTAGAGCTCTTATCGTAACAAGCTCGAAAGGATTTATTAATCGGTGCGGGCATTCTCCACCTTCGTGTTCAGGATCTCTCGAATTGTTCTACGTGCATTGCAAAGAAAGCAGATAAAAATTAAATTAAAAGAACAAACTAGCGTCATGGATATTAAATAAAAATTTTAAACTAACAAGTATAACTATCTAAAAATATGTCAAAATATTTGCATATCAACGATTAAAAGTTTCTTTAAGCCTTCCAAAAACAAAATTACAATCGCTATCTGTTAATTTGCTTAAACTTGTGGTAAAAATTGATCATGAATGTGTAACTATCGAATTTTCACGTGAAATTTCAGCCGGATCCGAAGTGGGAATTTCCACGATCGCTCCTGAAAATCGAGCAGGTGCTGGGCGAGGGTGAGTTCGGGCGCGTTTTGCGCGCTAAAGCTATGAACATCGGCGGAATTCCTGGTTCCACGACCGTCGCGGTGAAGACGCTGAAAGAAGACGCGTGTGCCTCTGAATTGGCGGATTTACTGTCCGAATACCAGCTACTGAAGGAGGCACAGCATCCAAACGTGATTCGGCTGCTAGGCGCTTGCACGACACCGCCGGGCGCGCCCGTCTATCTCATCATCGAATTCGCCGAATTTGGCTCCTTACGGTAAGTGCGAGTCGTGATATATTCAACCGCCGTTGTCACGACGCTATTTATGACCTTTCCGATTCACGAGCTTCTGGTCTTATCGATAAAAGTCCTGCTACGGCGACTGGAAGCGAATGACGCAATTCGTGCGTCATGCCTATCGAAGTTGGTTTTAACTTATGTGATAACTCTACTTTTCTTCAAATGATGAATAGATTCTTTCAAGATTAAATTAAAGATTTTATGTTTTATTACTTCTTATATTTGCAATTTTCTATTTTAATAATAAATGTGATTATAACTTACATGAATATATTATAACATACATATATATTACAACAGATAACATTTTAAAGAATTTAGCAAAGAACTTTTAAAGAAATTTAAAGGAAAAATGTTGTCTTTTGTTAAGCGTAAAGAAATTAATTAATAACGCACGGATATTAATCCTTGGTATTTTCATTGTCTGGTATTTTGCTTTTCATTGTCTTGTTACGGTCAAGAGATAACATTAAAAGTCAGAACAGTTTTATCCTCTATTTACGCCAACAATGCTTCCATATACATGTCTAAATGAACGGCGCTGCAGCGAACGCGACCGACTTACAAACGCGGAAATAACTCCGGGAATTTACCGCGATGCGGAATTCCGCTGCATGGAATTCCGCCACTGTCAGAGGGGGACAACAACCTTTACGAAACCAGTTGCTCTCGGTAATTAAATTTTTCCGCGGCTGCGATGCACATGCCGGGAGATCCATCGCTATCCTGACAATCCAAGTTTCTCAGGAATGGACGGATTATTGACCACCAATTTCCCGGATAATGCTCGCGGTTTATAGGATAAATTTACACGAAATTTCAGTAACTATCTGAGGCGCAGCCGGCACTTGGAGTCGGAGAGTAGAACACCCGCACCAGCGTCTCTGCTTTCCACTTCGCCGATCAACGCCAGCGAGGAATCGCAATGCAACGATAATGCATTGAACTATACCATAACGCCGCGTGATATTCTCTCGTTTGCCTGGCAAATAAGCAAAGGAATGGCATATTTGGCCGATATTAAGGTACGATATCATTTCAAAGTATCTGTCAAATTATTTGCAATTTTGTTTTTCTAAATTATACTGAATTTATTACGTTACGAAATATTTAAACACTAAAGATTTTTAAGATATACAATAGAGTTAAGTAAAAATAGAATTCTAGCAGTATCAATGAAATTAACTTTCCTTGCAACTCAGTTAATGAAATTTAAGGGCATGCGATTGTAATTCTCTGGAAGGCAATGCAAAGTCTTGAAATGTCTCAGATCGACTTGGTCAAAGTCATTAGCAATTAATCAAAGTTTCCTCCGCATTGCAGTTGGTGCATCGAGATCTCGCGGCGAGGAATGTTTTGCTTGCGACCGGCAAGGTTTGCAAGATCTCGGACTTTGGTCTAACTCGCGATGTATATGAAGACGATGCGTATTTGAAGCGAAGCAAGGGACGAGGTAAGACCGTCCACTAATTAATAATCTACTCCCATTCGAAATTTGCAGACTTCTATGTTCTCTAATCATGAAATATGACGTAGAAAATTAAAGCAACTTATCTTAAATCGGATTATTATTTAAATTTGTATTCCTCCAATAATACGAATGCAAGTTACAAAAGTAACATGCACAAAAATGCCATATGAAACTTATAAACTTGTAATCTACAATAATAAATCTAAGTTATCGGACAAAAATTGTCGTAATTCAGCATCGAAGTGTGCAGTATTGCGAGGCGCAGACAATATTTTAGCAAGCTTAATACTAACGATCCTAATTCAGCCACGACGGAGTAATCCGGTCGTAACTCTCCCGGCAGATTCACGGGAAAAACACCTTTAATGACTCGTACGAGCCCGACTGTTACTTCGCGTTATCCAAGGTTTTACGGTTTGTGCCCGCAGTGCCCGTAAAATGGATGGCGCCGGAATCCCTGGCCGACCATGTGTACACCAGCAAATCGGACGTTTGGAGCTTCGGCGTCCTCCTGTGGGAGTTGGTCACGTTAGGAGCATCCCCGTATCCTGGAGTGGACGTGCATAATCTGTACAATCTGCTGAAGGCCGGCTACCGCATGGAGAAGCCATCTAATTGCTCGCAACAGTTGTAAGTGCTTAACAATCGCTTTATCCTCCGCGATATTAGAGTGTCTAACGTTCATTAATCTTAAGAATCATCAATCTTAAATTCACTTTAGAAATTAGTCCTATTTATTAAATCATATTCGCCTCTTATGATTATCTTTCATATAAAAATTGCTTTTGCCGATCGCCTTCAATATAACGCTTGCTGTTTCTTTCTGTAACTGCGTCTTTGTATATAAAAAATAATTTATTGTCTTTTTTTACTTTTTTCTTCTCTTCTTTTTACATTATTTCTTATTATCTTTTTAACAAATTACAAGTTACGTTCTTTAAAACTCAGCTTTCTCCGAGTTCTAATTGAAAGTTACCTCAGCTTACTAATCAACGCTGATAAAATCAAAGGATCTAGAAACTGTCTGTAACCATTACTTATGCGATATTCATAATTATGAGGGACTCGTGCGTAATTATCACAGGGGGTTCGTGATTATAATAGCGTGACTTCGTATCATATGTGAAACATCCATCTTCTATGAAGATTAGATCGCTTACGGCGAAATCAACCTCAGTACATGCTGCGTGTATATATGTATATTACTAAATTAATGGCACAGTGGTAACTGTGATAAATGTGACGTAAAATAATAGTAATAAACAAAAATGATTGAACCTTCGAACGTGACATACGCACGCGGTCTTTTCAATTAAACTATTGCCAAAGCTATGCCCTTGGAAAAGCGTTGGAAAAGTGCCAGTAGTTAAAATAAAGTGGGTTAACTATTTCAGTTCATCGTAAAGTTGGTCGTAAAAGTACATTCTTTCTATCGCGCAAACGGAAGACGAAAGTCATTTCCTATCTTTTACAACTTCTGAGGAAACATCTTCGGTTCAATTACAGATAGAACAAGTGACGTACTACTTCATATTTTTTCAGATACAAGTTGATGGTGTCCTGTTGGCATCAAGAGCCTGGCATGCGACCGTCATTCAAGGAATTAACCAGCCACTGGGAGCGTATGCTGGAGGATGGTATCGAGTATCTTGATCTTAATCCACGAACCGTCCATAATCAAGCCTACTTTGCGTCTCTGCCTTTGGACAATGCGAGCGGTAAGTGAAATTAATCGATTCGAAGTATTATCGTCTAAATGAATCATCACTATTAATATTTTTTAATACTTCAGAGATAAGATATTTCTGGATTTCACGCCAGTTCCAAATTATTTTCAAATATCACTTTGGATCTCATGATTCATCAATGGTCGTTTCAACTTTGATTAATACGCGATTTCGAGTTATCTTAAAGTTCTCGGCAACCTTTTTGCAGATTCTGGTAACGACCAGGTGGACAATGGGGCTGCCAACGGGACATTAAGAACAGACACCGTCAACTACCTCGGTCGGATATCTTCTGAGCCCGTTACTAAATGCGACAAGGTGGACAAGTTGCAGGCACTCTGGCAACCCTCTATAGCGTCCTTCCCCGAAGAACCCATTAAGTCGCCTTACGTGAACGAACGACCTATGAGCTTGAACGCCAATCATTATGAAAGCCCGATAAAGCTGAGAAATACCAGCGTGACCAGCAACAGCGAGAACGACTTGAGAATACTTTCCAACGAACGTCCCCAGTCCTACATCGATATGCAGGGGAAGAAATCGACGGAGACGGAGGATCTCTTAGTGTTTGGGAGCATGGACGACGACAAAAACGACAATAACGTGACGAATTGATTGAGGTAATCTCACGTTGGACATTTGACAAATGAGAAAAATCCAAAATGGAAAACGCATCAGTTTTCTGAATCTCAACGAGCTTTCGTTGTCTTGAGGTGAATTTACGATGGAAAGAAAGTAAAGCTAATTGAGGGAGCAATTGTCGATCGCAAATTATGCAAGAAAGAGAGGAATATTTATTTAACAAGAAAGTGTGTGAGAGAAAGAGAGAATTATTGTGTGCGAGCAATTGGAAGCGAATGATTCGCGTGGAATGAGAAGAAATTGCGCAAAATGACGATGACATGAGAATAAGCTGGATGAATGAAAATTTGCATTTGTAAGAGCAAATATTAACTCCGTGGAATTGAACAAGTCGCGATTTGAATTATATCGCAGAAAGAATTCCCGAAAGAATTCTTGATCGAAACGCTCTGTAGGAAGTTAGGAGTATATCGCGCAAAACGGTTGCTATACCAAGTATAAATTATTAATTAATTTACCGTGTTTTTATGTACTTAAAGTCATACGGCTGTATATTGATCCACTGTTAAGATCGCTTTTAATACTAATAATAACAATTATGCATTATAATCATTCGTGCGATTTCTCGAAAAAAATCATTGTACTTTCAGCATTTAAAAATCTTCTGTACCTCACGCTACTGCAACTATGATGAGGATAGTTGTTTATTGAGAACATCAAGCTTTCCAAACTAAGGGTCATAAGTTGTTTCCTAGTTATCGTTAGCAATTTCTGTTAAAAATACCAGCTTCAATGGTGCAAATAAGTGAGAAAATATTTTCACAATTAATTTTAAAGATCTCACCCGACGCGTAACTTATGAGCGATATTAACCGTTTAAACTTGAGAAGTTGCAGATTTGGTCTTCCATCAAATCTTTTTTGATAGATAGATCCATGGTTGTGAAGCTATACGGCACTTTATTCAAGTTGAAACTTAATCGTCACGCTTTCTTTCGAAACGAGATAGTTTCTATTGTCGCACTAGCTTTTGTGGCTGTCGTGTGTCCGACACAACGAAGCAGCAGACCGCACGCAGATCGAAGTGATACGACCGAAGCGTAAGGGTAGTACTTTTTACGAGACGCATGTGTGGACTCCGGTTAGCGCGACGTCATATCCGAAGAAGACTGTGTTTTGCCGTACCTCACTGGGAACGGAAAATCGTCCCTTTTGTATTTATGTATAAGGCGCAACACATTCCACCCACGATTAGCCTAGTTATTTATCGTACAGATTTTATATCACGACTGAGTATGATTTCGACTAGTACATGTTTACGGGCTACACGTTCGATGTTTACCTCTTTTCTTTTTAACTCTCCGGAGCATTAACAACAACGATGTGGAGCACGCGCGTTATAAGCCGGTTAATATTGTGCCATATTATTTTCTTGTAACTGATATATCACAAAAACATATAAAAGAGACGCTTCAAAATGGAGTATTTCCTTATATTACTCTTACCTAATTCCCAATGCGCTTGTCTTCCTGTTGCAGCTTCTCAAAGTTGAAAAAAATGTTGGAAGGATATAATAAAAAAGTTGACAAGGAAAAAGGAAATAAAGACAAGAAAGCAATTTCCCATATTATTATCGTTAGGTATTGTAAATTTTTTTTTAACGTTTCTCTATTTTTAATGATATTTTTATATGAACTTGGTATGAATCATCAATGTGATTATGTATAATGGAAAATTTTTTTTCAAATGCAATAAAATTACGTGTGTCGAGTTTCAGAATGCAGGAGATTAAAAAGGCGAGCCGATGAAATTTATGGAAAATTCTTTTATTCTAATCAACTATAATCGCATATAAAATCAATTGATAAGAAAACGATAAGAAAATAATCTCTTATGAACTATACATAAAATAAAATTTATATATATGTATATAAAAAATCACAAGTTCAACTTATCTATGCGAAACTTACAATCATTCCTCGTGGAATTAATGACAAAGGATTTCTCTTCATCAATTTCACCAAGTAAATTCAGTTCATCGATACGTGTCGCGAAAGACTGAGGTATGACATCGTTATCTGGCGTATCGGGCCTAGGGACCTCGGTGGATTGATCGGCATCGCAATTTGCAGTCTCTTGTTCGACGATCGGTGGTAATAAATCGTCTAAAGGAAATTCACAACGATCGATCGTAAAATTGCTGTACAATAAGAATAAAATAATAGCGCTATCAAGCGCAAGAAAAAGCGAAATACAGAAAAATCAATCATGCCTGATATAAAAATAGAGGAATTACGCAGAGGAAAATAAATAGATAGCAGAGTGTTGCTACGGTAACAAAATCAAGTGTCGATTGCGATAACGCCACTCACCGGTCTCCTCGGTGCTCTTCGTCGCGTTTGCGGCTTCGTCCTCCGATATTTTTGCCGCAGCGAATTTAATGCTTTCCAACAGCTCGTGGTCCAACGGTGCAAAGAATGGCAGACAAGCGATACCGTGGATTGTCTTCACGAGTTTCGTCAGGTTCTCGGGAATGTAAAATTTCTTGAAGAGCCGCGCTTCCTCCGGCATATGGTCCGACTTACAGTACGGCAGATATATCGCGTAATACCTTTTGTTTCTCCGCGGATAGTTCTCCTTCAGTAATCGCAACAGGTGGTTGTCTACGTTTCGATAAACGATCGTCGCGTCGGATTTCGCGGACGTCGGCGGGGATGTCACAACCAGCACAACATCCGCCGTCTGAAACGCGGTGTTGCACCAAAGCCCGGGATCCTGCGGTCACGTTACACGATTATCTCGCTAAACTGTCGCGCCCGTTTAAGAAACTAAGCATTATTAGATAAATCAATCAAGCTCGTATTATCGACTATTGTAGATCTATATCTCTTTGAAAGCAATTGCCATAATGTTAGACCCTCGATTTATTTCATCACTCACTTTGCTGGTCGTTTCTGCGATGTCGAACATGTCGATCATGGCATTGATATTACAGTACCGCAAATACTTGGTCAACTCTGTCATTACGTTCACGTGCGACGGATGCGTCGGTGAGTATATCAACAAGCAGTTTGGCCTTATCGTCATTCTTTTCAAAACTATATTAAAAAAGAAGAAAAACGATTTATCCAAGTGAACGAGTTTGACGTATTCGCGAGAGAAAAAAAGAATAGGTAAAATTCTCACCCCTCTTTCTGTACAGCTTAAACACGTGATACAACGAGTACAGGATTACCGGTGGTATCCATATTAAGCTGATTATCATAATCAACAGTCGATGAGACGCGTGTTCTGTGAGAATACGTAATTACTGTTGAAAGAGTTAATTAAAGTGAATTAGAGCTGGAAATGAGAGAAAAAGAAAAAAGGGAAATTTCAAGCTAAACTGCATTTACTTATGTATATGTAGGGCGACGTGCTGTTCGCGCATCCGTGTTCGCCGCACTCGGGATGCAAGGCCGCGACTTTAATGTAATAGACGCCGTTCGGTGCCGAGACATTGTACCGCACGTGTCCGCGCTCCTTGTTCGCGGACAGGACCACAGTGCTGACCGTCAACTGCGTGTCGTTGTTAACCAGCCACATCTTGTACTCCGTCACGTTGTACGACGACGGGAGCGGTTGTATGAACAACGCCGGACTCGATGGATCCGATACGTCAATGTATACAAAAGGCGTGAACCTCTCGGTCTGAACGCCATCCTCTGGAAAAGATTCGCGGACAGGAGTTTACAAACAATGCGAAATCGCGAGACGGAAACGGGGAGAGATAAGCGCGAGACCCACCGATAAAGTCGTGCTCTGGCACGTAAAATATGTATTTTCTGTAGTATACGTAATTGTTTCCGGTCGCGAGGTACTCCAAGCGATACGGTGTGCCCTCGTACGCAGCACTTGCGAACGGGCACGATACGTAGAAATCTTTAGGCACGGGGTGGCTAGCGTTCCCGTACAACTCCACGTGTCTGCACGCGCTCTGGTCGGCGTCGACGATGTTTTGATAACGCGTAGTTAATCCTGATTATACAAAGAAATTTTTAATACACGGCAACGAGAAATATTATACTTATATATCGGCTGTATTAAATATCTCCATAGCGATAGCAATTTGATGTCTTCTTACTATGAAAATTGACATCCGAAACCGATAAATTGAACGCAGTCACTTTTCCATCACCAATATTCGTCACATACGCATATAATGTGAAAACTCCGGCGTTATCCCATTTGGATGGCTTTTCGGCCATATACTTTAGCTTTGAGCAATCTAGAAAATCATGCGGTATTTAACGGATCTGAAAGATATTCTCGTAGATTGGAGTATCGCTTCCTACCTTCTCCCTTTTGTACTCTTGTTAGTACACATTGGAAATCTGCTATTGGCACCAGGTGAGTCTAAAAAAAAAACGAAAGAAATTTACTGTGAATACAAAGTCTTAAGCCTTATGTCCACGATGCTAGAATTCGGTCCGAGAAACATGTAGCCAATAAAATTGCCACTTTTCCGTAAAAGCTGCAAGTTGATTAGCTACAAATTTCTCAGACCGAGTTCTAGCATCGTGGACACGAGGCTTTACTTATTGTTAGTTGTCTCTGCATGTTGATAACTAGACAATTCAAGGTGAAAAATAAAGATTATACCGATTGAATGACACAGAGCTAAAGATAAATTTTTGTTTCAGCTTTTATCGTCAATTACTTACATAATGCATAAAGTCACATTTTGTTATTTATCGATTCTTATTATCTACCTCCACAATCAAGCGTAAATTAATAATTGGAATCAATGTGAATCATGAAAAATAACATTTTCACGGAAGTTAAGATGCTCCTTTGTTCGCGCATTATTTTTTTTTTTTTAATGGCAGAGTTAATTTGGAATTAGTTTGTCATTAATAGTAACTTTTCATTCTTTGGCACTGTATTTCTAATTAAACTTGAAAAAATAGAAACTTATTAAGAACTTTAAAAATTGGCAAGTTGTAATTGCTTTATAATATTCGATAATATTCCTTCGTCGAGCGAATGTTTGCGATGTCAAGAGCGCGAGCATAGTTCTACCTCGCGCGAAAATAGCAAGACCGATCTTGTCTTCGGCAGCAGGCTTTGTTCAAAGTCGAAAACAATTATAAAGGTAACTGCTAAGGAAAGGACGATGGGAGAGAGAAGTGAGTTTCGGAGAACCGCAACAGTTTTGCCCAAACGATCAAACCAATTATTGAGGTGACCTGCGCGCTCAGATTTGTAATTAACGAAATAAAGACTAGGAAGTGCCTCGTATATCTCGGCAAGCCATACTTAATATTAATTTTAATTTCTCCCATCGAGCCTCTCGCCTCCCATTAGAAAATGTAATTTTACGATTCATTTGCCTCCGAAATATTTAATTTATAAAAAGACTTTTGAAGTTTTTTAATTTACTTCTATTGTTACTGTATCATTGAAGACGGTCTGAAATGGAGCCAAAGCGTTCGATTTTGTAACGTATATTATAAACCTAACTAAAGAACAACGTATACACAATTTACTAATCTTTATTTAGTTTAAATTCTGTATTATTGAGACTTTTTCTAAGAAAAATTTAATTGTTTGTTAAAAGACTTTTCATTCTTTCACAACTTAAAAATACTTGACTAATCCCAATATTTTGAAGAAAAAAATCATCTCTAGATTAGAAAAATCATCGTTAAAAATAAAAAAGGAACACTATATATAACATTGTTATAAAAAAATTAGTCGTTCAAAACCGACGTTAAAACTATAGGTCTATACACTTATGTCCAACCAACATGCGTATCACAGATACATGAGAAAAGATCACCTCGCCTGAATCATCAGACATAGCACTAGAAAGAATATAACATTGTTACAATACACAAAGCGTTGCTCCAAAGATAACACAGTATCTGAAGTGAAATTGAAAAAAAGCAATTCTAGTTCTGAAAAAAAGGATTGTATCTTCAATCTAATTTTTATCTACAATATCATTAATAATGTAATTATTAATAAAGTAATTCATCTGCGAGTCGGGCAGAAGAGCGCACGTGATCCTCGAGACACCCAGTATCCACGGCCGACGTGATACTTCGGAGGAACCTGGAACCTGCGCGAATCGCTGATCGCTGTCGTGCTTACCAGGTTCTGACAGTAGTCTGGATAGCAATACGAGGCCGAGACGCGTCCAGCCAAGGAGCACAGGACGACCGCGGCGGCGAGGAAGCCGCTGTGACCTGGCTCCCGCATTCTTCTGGGTTATTGGCTCCTAGCTCAGCCGACGGTGCCCAACGTTCGATCGACGGCACGTGTTGGCAACCTCTGACACGCGACGCTGAGCCGGATGTTGACCGCGGCACCGATTACCATCCCAGTGGCTCCAATTCGCCACGGTGCTCCACGCTGAACGACGCAAAATACCGTGCGCGATCGCGAAACGGCGTCAATGACACGACAACGACACGATCACTTCTGTCGACCGCGAGGTCGCAAACCATCGCAAACTGCGCGTCGACTGGCGTCGACTGTCGACCGTCGACCCGAGGAAGGCTCTGCTGGAGATGCCAGGTACTGCTTGCATTGCTTGTCGTCGACAAGTACGGACTCTACAAGACGGATCATCGATTACTAAAGTCATGTCCAGCGATTGCCCCCTTCAAATATATGTATAGTTGCGACACTTGCGACTCGAGAAAGGAAAGATACGTGAACATCGATACCTCTTTTCAATTTTATATTGTATATTTTTAGCACGCACATATAACACGGATTATAAAGCGTGGACAGAAATCTAATTGTGAAAAGAAGATAAATTCCTTGACATTTTGATAAGATAAAGAACAAAAGTGTGTTAAAACGATATCGATCTTCAAACTGCGGAAATTAAACGTGAGATATAATTGGAATAGCGTAAGAGAGAAAGAGACGGAAAGAAAGTATTATTTCTATAAATAATTTTATTGCACTATGAAATAGCGTTCGTTTAAAACAATAAAACTGTTGCGATACAGTAGAAAATAATATAATTTCTTTGTCTTCTCCAGTGATATGATTTCATAAACGTTTAAACGGATTTGAGATACAGGATTTGTAATCTTATCGTGAACAATGTCGCTATGAACGCGCTTATAATATGCTGCAATTTTGAATCATAACGTTCGTATTAATTATTTAACATAATTAATCAATTTATGAATAAATTTGACGATTGACAAATTCAATCGTTTAAAAAAAAATTTTCATTATTTTATTATTCTAGCTTCGTTTTCAGAATTAAATAATTTTTTTTCTTTTCTGGTTAAAATATATTAATATTTAATTGACAAAAATGAGAATATACATATATTTAGACATATACATATAATATATGTAAATTATGTTTATGCATATAGTACTTTTAGAATGTATTAGGTAATTATGTTTAACTCATTGATTAATCATGCAAAGTCAGCAGATGTATCATTAGATATTGAAATTGTAAAAAATTTATTCTAAACATATCTCACTTTAAAAAATTATATTCTATGATGACAATCACACATATATTAATAGTCAAAGTTACGCAATAATAATTCCCATTAAACTCTGGATATTAATAGCTAAGTTACTTTCTGATTGTCGTTACAAGGGTTAATTACTTGATATTGAGTTATCCTACATTTTCATAATTCGTCTACGTTAATTTACAACAATTCTTCAAGTTGAAAAAATATTTAAGCATTTCAGAAGCGAAACTGGCCAATCCCACTTTTAAAATTTTCTTGATTTTATTCAAGATATAGGTATATAGATTTTATAATTTCATCAATTTTTTTTACTTTTTATTTTATGGAATTGCTCATTTGACTTCTAAAAGATTTATCTGCTTTACATGGCACGTTTTAAAAGCATAATTGATAATCTAGTAATATTTAACTATCACTCTATAATATATATAACAATTAATAAATTTTTATAACATATAGTCAACGTACGAAAAATAGGTTTTAATATATACTTTTAAATGTCAGTAATGCATAATTTAACATACTTTTAAATTGTATATCGAGAATTGATCTCGGTAACAGGTAGATGCGATTAAAAGTTCTTTGCACCCGGTAACATTCTTCGTACGATGTTGGCGAATTTATAATCAGTCCCAGCTCCACGCACCAGATAACTTTGCAGTTTTGTACGATATCTGGATGCGACACACATGTAAGAGGCGACCGTAGAAGAGAAGATCGCGGTATGCATTTCCTCAGTAAAATAGTACAACAAAAATATCAATATTCGTTTATACCAGTAATAATAATAATAAGCAATATCTGTAAGATTCTTGGTCACTATTAAAAAAAAAACTCTGACTTGCGTATTTTTTCTTTACGTCAAAATAAAGTCCTCAAAATAATTTTTTTCTTTTCTTGAAGATGACATCGAGTTGTCAAAATAAAATGTCGTCCAAAAATAATAGCCTTAATGACATTTCTGTCGCGAGAGAGAAAAAGAGATGTAAAACATTTATTTTGAGAGCTGACAACAGATCGCATCTTCCTCGTGATCGCGTTAAAAGACGCAGATACATTGTTTAACGTGTTAAGCAACTTTGGCCTGCTTATCAATGAGATCAAAATGTTTTTCTAGACCCTGCCAACATTTGTAGTAATCATCGTCCAGTTTGTTGCAAATCTTATTGGCCCATTCTGTTACGGCCATGCTATACGAGGTCTCAAACATAAATGCCTGTGTATTGTCAGCGATTCGTTCGGGTATTAGCTTGCTGTTGGACGCAGCTTCGAAGCATTGTTTATCGGGACCGTGTGGAGTCATAATGGAATGTAGCGATGCACCTCCCGCAGAAAAACCGTCCTCCTTTGCCTCGTAAGAGCCCTTTATTAATCCCATAAATTCGCTCATGCAATTTCCTGAGAATCCGACAGAAGAATGCCAAGTTTGTTCATATTATGTTCAGAAATATACATGTATAAATTATATTATATAATAAATTTACATATAAAAATGAAAAAGAGAAAATATGTAAGTTATTGCCAAATAAATTAGATAAAGAAAAAGATAGACAAATGTATAATAAGCTAATAATATATATTATTAATTAATAAGAAAAAGTTACTTGCTGAAATTTTATTTCCAATTTTATTAGGTAAGAAACTATATAGTGTATACCGTTATTTTCGAAAATTTATTTTTTTATAAAAATGTAAGCATTAAATTTAGTAACAATTTCAAATTAGACAATTTTTTATAATTTTGATAATTCCAAAAAGATTTCATTATACACAGAAGATATTACAGCGAATAAACAAGTAATTTACTCGAATAGTAACGACGTAAATTATATATTTATAGATAATATAAATGTTTAATAATATAAGCCGCAAGTTGCATAAATTATATATTTAAGATAAGAAAGAAATGAAAAACAGCTCATTGTCTCTTTTGAATTAACTAAACTATAGTTGAATTTCAAAATAAACCGTTACTGAATCTTTAATTGCGTCAACAGTGCAAATTAATTCTGCGAAATGCTCATATCTTGTTGAAAAAATACAAAAAAAAAAGATTGAAATGTTCACGATACTTGTTTATACAATTCCGACCGATACTGAAATTCTTTATAAATAACAGCTTTGATTTGACTTGATAAATGTCAGATATCAACAAAACACCTAGCGAAACGCACAACTGGTGTTGGCAGATGCTGAATAAATCGTTTAATATCAACAATGGATCGACTTAATCCATCAACGCTAATCCTCATCATCGGTGGAATACCATCGACAAGTCGGTATGCGAAACGAGCGCGTATACGTCACGAGCGATTCGCGATCGCGCAACGAGACGCAGCAGCCGAATCTGCAATGGAAATTACGCGTATTTTGCATATTATCGCTCTCCACGCGCCGCCGACTTATTCATTAACGTGGAGAATGGCCCGCATTGAATACGCCGCTATACTGGTTATCAAATCTCAGAGAAAGCAACGAACGGGTACTCTTACCGGTGTTCAAATGTATTTCGAGATACGTGTTGCTTGGAGCTTTGTACGTTGTTGCGCAGTTTCACAGTAGCAAAATTGTATAAACATCAACCCAATGTATAAAGAAAATTTAATCAGCTAAATTATTATATCAATTAAATTCCATTGTTCTAGAAATGTTGAAAATACGAAAAATAAAATAGAATTCAGTACGAAGTGAAAGAATTTAATTAAAGAATCGAGTAAGACGTATAAAATTAATAGAAGTATAAATAATAGAAAATCTATATTAGAAATCTCTTTCCTCATAAAATTAAAATTAATATTATAGAGAAGTTATCTCAAGTTATGAATAAACATAGAATTCTATTTCATGAAATACTTACATAGAAAGTAATAAAAAAAATATCTCTAAGCAGATATACACAATTTTTAGTCATTTTTTATAACTATTTTTTATCAATTTCAGAATAATTACGTAATAAGTGTATATAATTTCTTTCACATATGTATGAACGCATATATACACTTTCTAATCATATATCATCAGCGAATGCCGATAACAATAATTCTTTTTCTTTATTTTGTTACAGGTATTAAGCGACGAGCCAGTTGGCAATTTTAATAAGATTCCCGATAATGAGCATTACTTTTACGGTCGAAAAATACCGCAATGCGCTTAGTTTCCAGTCATAATTACTCCGATTAATTCTATAATTTTGCACGTAACTTCTGTATCATGGAATGGACATTGAAGACATCGATAATGGCTGGTTCTTGTGGTTTTCAATTACTTAACTCGTAAGGAACCTCGTTGATAGGCATCGTGCTTACCCGTCTTTCTCTTTGCACGCAATGGACTTTCTCAACAAGAGAGCGCGATAATGCAGCGAAATACGACGAGGACGATCGCGAACGTCGAACGAAAGTGGCCCGTCCCGTCTCGTCATAATCGATCGGGTTTTGATCGCAGGGACAGGAAATCGGTGAAACGACCTACCGGAGAAAGAGACATTGTGCGATTGGTCGCGGGGAAAAATTTCGAGTTTTCTCCGAGTCGACTCGGTTGCACAATTTTCAGGAGCGCTCTTCTGGAACGAAGACGCAGCCGAGCCGAGTTCGACGGAGCACTCGCGCTCGAACTCTTGCCGCGTGTAATCAACCCTACGAGAGAGACCGGTCATAGAGAAAAAAAACCGCAGAATCCGCAATTTCTTAGCGGTATACCGAGTTTAGTAAACGCGTCACGGATCATCGAAGCGGTAATTCAATCACCAAAATAGCTATATAAGAATAAGCAGTTACCAAGCAAATTAAAGATCCAGAACGTCTAAAAGAGATTTAAAAGCTCTAAAATGTCAAATATCTAAGTACGATATCTAATCTTTAACTTTAATTTCTACACTTTTTGACATATTTCTATAATTCAGAATTATACTTATCAAATTAACATCTCTTTCTTGTTTAATTGAAACAAACTTTCTGGAATTTATGGCGCGTTTATAATCCAGTAATCTTTATATTCATTGGCATACACTTTAATTTCTCTTGTATTTAATCGCGTTAAGAAAAGTTTACACAGATCAGTTTCATCTGCACGTCGGCGCGTATAAGAATGCAAAAGGTATGTACTTTCTAGGAATATACTTACGATGATAATAAGGGGGTCGGAAAGTGTGCTCCTGTACGGACCATCGGGGTGGAAAGATAACAAAGTCGGCTGCGGCGGTTCCAGGTTTGTTAGTAGGGCACGTCAGCACGGTGAAGATGGAAGGATCCTGTAGAATTAATTAAGCTACTTAATCCCAAAAATAATCATAATAGAATCTGAAGTTCGGTGCATATACGTATAGAAGAATTGAAAAAATCTTACTTATACATCATACATCATACACATGTTTGCTATGTTAAAATACGAAAAATCTAAAATATATGCTAAAAAGGCTTAAAGAAGAAAAACAGTAATAAAATATGTACAATTTATTATTAAAGATAATATTTGTCAACAAGTTTTTCCTTCATATTGTATATAGAAAAATTCATTTAATGCACGAAGTTTCATTGCAATTTGTAGAAATTTCTTTTTAATCTTAATGCGCAGTCAGATGTGATATATATGATGTTTACTCACGCAGTGATCAAAAGAGACGGAATTGATGACCATGAACCTATTGAGATCGTATTTGTACGGTACGTAATTGCCATGCCATGCGACAACGTCAAAGGGACTGTGACCTTGAGTAGCTACAAACAGCTTTCCCTGATATTTACATATGATCTCGTAATTAATCTCGCGATCCTCGTACCAAGCCACCGGCGTCTGAAAGTCTCTCGGGTTCGCCAAACCGTTCGCTCCTACGCGTTAGTCCAAGCTCATTAACTCATTTATTAAAGAAATATGAAAATACCGAATTTTCTCAATAGAAGAAATGTAACTATTTAATGATAATATAGTGACATTATTTTTATTATATTATTATATTATTTTTCAACAGTTTTGTCTTGAAAATGAAATACGAAAAGTTTTATCTATTATTAACGTTGAAAGAATTCGTAATGCGGACTAATTTTCTCAAATTTTTATAGAAGAAGTGTTAAGCAACTTCCACAATTAATTCTTCGAATCGATTTACCTATTGGTCCCAATTCGGGCAGCTGGAAATGATTGTCGAAGACCTCGAGGATGTAACCTCTGGACGGACCGAAGACGGTGACGGAGAATCGCATACCTTGCTGAATGACGCATATCTCGTTCGGTTCGCATCGTATCTTGCCGAACTCAGTGGTGATCTGCAGATCACCCAACTGTGGCACTGCAACCGGAATCGCAATTTAAAAAAATATTTGATTTGAAAAAGAATATTCTTTTTCTTTTAAAAAAAGTCGACGTCGCTTTTCTACTATCACTTACCGATGAGAAAATCGCCATCAGCGTTATAGAAAGCTCTATCCTTCATGGAAGCATTGCATAAATACACATGTACCGCAATGCCCTGGCGCATCCTGGGATCGCCGGCACCGCACAAAGTATGAAGACCCTCGATAAAGTCAACTTCGGGATCTCGTCTAGTCGGGACATCAAAAGTCTTCCATCTTAACTACAACGCGAACGATTAGCTGCAGAGAAGCTTGTTCTTCCGATAGTTCGCAGATTGAAGTTTTCAGTATAATAGAGGTCTATTTTATTTTTCTTGATAAAGTTAAGAAAATCGTGAGAAGGAAAGAGAAAAAGAGAGAGCTCGAAAAAATTAAAAAGTTACACGTATATTAATCGTCTAGCTAAATTGTTATTCTTCCAAATTCTTAATTTAATATTATGAAAATTTACCTGGTTAGGATTTGGATGAGTATCATTCCAATCATTTTTTACATAAGATTCAGCACCATTGGTTCTCATGAAGGATTTGAATGGGCGATGAACAACGGATGGTTTTATTCGATAAAGCCACGTTCTTTTATTTTGCGCACGCGGAGCTAGAAAATGGAAATAATGGCATTTTTTAATAATAATCTAGTTTTATATTAAAAACAAATTCAAAAAATCAAATTTATCGATTGATTGATTCAGCATCGCGTTGATAAAAGTTCAAGCCAAGTGATTTATTACTACAGAATTCGTAGTGTCTTAGATATCTTAAAATTTCTTTTATCAAAATTTGATAAGAGATAAATTAACGACTCGAGACAAAGTCTAATCGTACTCAAGCTAACAATAGGTTATCTTTTTTGAAACAAAGTGACAGAAAATTTTCCATTTATTTCACTATAAATTTATACCTCGATTGACAGATTTATCGATTTTAAACCAAATTATATTTTTAAAAATTTTAAATTTAGACTGACTTTTTGTTCAACAACTATAAAAATAAGAAGTGTAGGAATCAAAACGTATAATCAAAATATGTTTTGATTATAATTAAAAATGAAAAGACTTTTATTCACCGGTGAACGCTGTGCCCGACAATTGTTCGGCATAAAGACCATATGGACACTTCTGCGGGTTGTTCTGCCCAATGGGTAGCGCTCCTGGACAACGCGCATCCTCGCTGGAGAACTCACAGCCGAATCCCGTAAGATACTAGAAGACATTTCTCGATAGAACAAATACTATCTTGCGATTAAACTTAATTTGTTTTAGATTTCTATATCACTTTTCTATATCAAAATATTCTTTGCTCTGTTAGGATTTTATATGCTTATTTAAACACACTTATTTAAAAACGAGAAATATGTTAAATTCTCAATAAAATTATACAAAAAAATTTGGGCTACTCGCGCAACACTATTTAAAAATTAGATTAAATAATTCTCCAGCTCTTATTTCCACCATAAAAAGCGAGACTTTCTTTAGTACGCAACAAACAGAAAATATCTTTCGAAAAGAATTGCACTGAATTTTTCTAGTCTGTCAAAATTCTACCTTGAGCTCGTCCTTCATGTCGCCAACGATCCTTTTCTCCGGAGATACAGTGTTTCTTTTCCCAATACAAAATACAGAAATTTCCGCAGCACTCCCCCGTTTTATATAAACGTGATCGTCCTTAGGCGACGCAATGACAACGAGAAATCAGTGTTGTACAAAAAACATGTTTATTCACTCTCGGGCCAATCAAGCACGACTATCCACGTAGGCACGGCCACGTAAATAGGCACGCCTGCCTCTGATAACCAGTCGAAGAGCCAGAAATTCCACATCACGCCGCAGAATTTATTGTCGGGTCTTTCACGGCCGAGACGAGCCCCTCACAACGACACGAACCTCATCATACAATATTACGGAGCCGTGTGAACCGTATTCAAATCAGTCTCTAACACCAAGTCTCTGCCAAATGTTTTCCATGAAAGTGTCTGTTGAATCTTGATTTCGTTATTTCAACATTCTAGCAGTTAAATTATTTATTCTATTTAATAGTAATAGTCTCCTTTAATGTTTTCTTTTATTATCATGTATTCGATGTATTTCCATTTTGCACTTAAATTAAAACTGAAATTACTAATCGAATAATTAACATGCTAATTAACATGCTAATATTTCTAATAACATAATAATTTTAACACGTATATGAATTTTCAATTGCCCCTTCTCGGTACGTAAGCAATTAATGAATTTCTTGTGTGGTTTTCCTTTTAGATTCTTTGACGATATGTCTCTCTGCATACTAATCAGATATTCGATTTCCTCAACATGTTTACTGGAAGCACTGTCTTTAAAATGGATTTATAAGCAGAAAAAGCAAATATGTATTAATTACGTGTATCATACACTGGATAGATATTTTGTTGATGACTCAATATCATTTAAAAATTTACAAACTTGACTTGTTTGTTACATTCAATGTGATATCAAAGTATATTTGCATTTCATGACATTTATATAATTTGTTTAATTATTTACATAGGGTTTAAAAAACAGAGAATAATTTAAAAACAGTAGAATATGGGGAAATATATATTTATTAATTCTGCAACTTACTTAATGCAAATTACAATGGTAATAGCCAGTCTCTTCATCTGGCATGTTAACATTATCATGTTAACATGCCTTATCTTATCTTCATGTAAAGCAGGATTTCAGTAATTTTCACATCTTCATTCTGGCAATGTTGTAGCTTAACAGGAATTCGTTACGCTTCTCTCTCGTCGAAATTGAATGTTTTGCAGCTTCTGAAACTAAATATACAGCATCGCGCGCATTTATACACGATCGTCAGAGGATCCTATATACTTATCTAATAGTTTTCACCTTGACGGCTAATTATCGATTATCGCGGAGAGTTTATTGACCGCGAGAAAGTTTTGCGTCACGCCAAACGAGTATGCCTTCTCGCATCTTTGGCGTAATTATAAGCGAGTTTCCATCAATCATGATTGCAGCGAAGACGTCTGTTTGCGCTGCAATCCAGATGAAGCAGCGGTAAAGAAAGCAATTTTAATTCCAGATAGTTAACTGCCGTTGTCGGCAACTTCGCAATACTTTCTTGTATCTATTTGATAATATAATACGTTACAATAATTTTCATAAATAAAATTTATATCCGTGTCTTATGATTTACATTATACACTAAAAACTTATTTTATGTTTTGTGACGTTGCGATGAGTCACAATAGTCGGTATCAATAGTTCGATATTATATATAGAATTATATTTACATTATTCGCCGATATTCGTATTAGAGCTCTAGATTTAAGCTCGCTCGCGGAATGCGCGATTGCAATGCAGAAAATAACATTCGCCATAAACAAGGCATTTGTCATAATTGCGCTCCATATTCTCGAACTTTCACCGTGCGGAGAATCAGTCATTTACTGATGGCACATAATAACAAGACGATCGCGTTCACTTAGGAAAGCCTTCAGTTTTTTGCACAGGCTCGAATTATCGGAATGTTTTTGCGTGTCGATCTCGATATTATCGTTATGAACGAGCGAATGGAAATCGGCATGCTGTAATTAAGATGCGTGGTAAATTTGCATACGATCACGTGTTGTTTTCGCGAGCGACACGATGTGCGGTTGCGGGAAAAAAAAGGAATCTAATTGTAACTTTTGCTGCAACTGCAAATAGCTTTGTGGCTCCCGGTTGCATTGTAAATAAATCGACAAAGGCGACGGAGCGTGACTCGCAATCTCAGATCAAATAGCAGGGCAAATAGAACAATTCGCCAAAGTGTAATGCTATGGGGCAGTAGGACAATTCCTTCGTCACAGCGATGTTTTTTTCCACGAGACAAAATGAATATAAGCTAATATAAAAAAACACATTTTCACATGCCTTGTTAAAATTTATTTTATTGTGTTTATTTGGTACTTATAGTATTTTATTATATTATTAATATATAATGCTTATTATAAATATTTGGACATTTCAAGTTTTCTACTAATTTACAAAGAAATTAATGACTGTTTACTCATTCCATGTCTATTTATACGCGTTGGTTTTATCACAGGTGCTATATTTCACAAAAATTAATTCCAATATATATAAAACGATGGAAAATTCTACTGTAGCCTGTGCATTGCGCAATACTGATCCGACTGGTTCTTGAATTAACAAAAATCCAAGTGACAGTCTAAGACATTTTTAATAAGAGACCGGCTACGTATCGGAAAGGGAATGAATTCTCGAAACGTTGACGATGTCAACTCGGAACTGCTCTGACTAGTTTCATTCCAGTTCTAAAAATTGAAAATGCACAACTGATGAAAAATTAATATGCTCAACCTAATTTTACAGATGATTTAACAACGCTAAACTTAATAAATCTTGGATTTATTGATTTCACGTTCATTAATTCCAACAAACTAGTAATCGTGACATTTTATCGCATTCTAGTTTAATTAATATTAAAAATGCAAAGTCTCTGCGAAAGAAAGAATTTGATCAATAATAATATCATGATTAAAACGTTACAATTGATAGTATATAAATTAATATTTATAAGTTAGATGAACAAATCCTAAATTTTATTTCTTATTATATCAATTTATATTTTACATTTTTAATAATAAAAAGCAATGACTTTGGGCTTTCTTTGCTATATTCAAACTACTACTGTTACTCGATTAATTAGTCATGAGAAAATACTAAAATAATCCACGTTATTAAAATGAAATGAAAAGAGGAAATGGTCTACGTTGCGAAAGACTAGCTTTCTTCAAGATAGTATACAAAATCACTTAATCTCACAATGAATCATTCGGAAGTATTATTCACAACAAGTTGTGCTGGTAATTTTACGAATTATGAGCCTCTATTCATAAAGTTATGAATAGAGCCCGCGATCACGGAACCCGCGATTGCACGACGCGATACTCGCAGTAGCACCTGAAAGAAGAAATGCAACCCAGCACCAACAGCAGGGAATCATTCTTTACAGTTAGGTGCAGTACAGACAAGAAATCCTTCTTTTGGTAGGAGAGGATAAAGTCGAAGAGCGGTGCCACCTTGCGGCAGCGACGACTTCTCTCTTCCATCTCCCTGTTCGAGAGGAGACTTCCTCTTGCATCTCGGGAGAGAGAACTAACGGGGAATGCACAGATGCACACCAGAAGAAAAAGAACTCGATCCCGTGCACGCTTTCTAGGTCGCGCTTACTTTTCAAGGAGGCGCGCGTCGTCTTCTCATCGAACTAATAAGAAGCGACCGAAGATGAATGCTAATTTTTATGCCGATAACCGCGCTATACTTCGATAAACACACTATTTGCCCGAATCAAAATTTGATTCGAATTGGATTCGTTGAAGAAGCAGAAACAAAAAGATCATTTAACGAAGCGAATATTTCCATTAATTCTCGTTTAAAAATTAATACATGAGAAACACACATCATAAGTTTCCCAGAAATTTCTACAGAATGATCTACAATCCGACAAAAATTCACGAAGATAAAATAAAATGAGGGAATTCATAGAAGGCATATAGAAACAGTTCCTCAAACATCATTATTCAAAAATTATATCGAGATATAAATATTTTTAATAAAAAAAAATCTCCGCAAGAGGACCAGTTAACGTAAATCCCTCCAAAGATCGGAAAATAAATCGGAACTTGACGGAAAAAGCTGCAGGATTCGACGTAGACGGGAGTAGGACAACTGCGAGGAAAGGTAAAAGGACGAGATCCGAGAGAGGTCTTCTCCGGTGGACGGCCGTATCCCTACCTCGAATGTCGAGGCGAGAGCAGGTGAGCTCTCGACGATCTGCTCGAGAGCGGCGAGAGAGTCCCGGTCTGCCGCCTTCTGCGCTCGCACCGGTGGCACGCACCGGCCCCCGAGAGAGAGACTCGCGCGAGTTCGTTGGCCGACCGTCACCCGCACGCCCGTTTTCCCGATCGCTCTCGCATTGCTGTTCTCCATCTGGGCAGCCAGCGGATTCTGGAAGCCGGACTCGGAAAAGGGCACCCCGAATGGCGCGGGTGCGGTTCGACTAGCCTCGTTCCCTTCTCTTCCCGTCGACCGTACGAGAACTCGCGCGGACATCGCGGGTTCCAGTCGAGAAATCGACCCGCGTCACCCAGCCTGCCGGCAGGTGCTAACTCGCGCGTGACTCCGGTGTTAGCTCGCAGTCATAGTCGCGCGCCCGCTCGCGCTGACCGGACGTTTTCGCCGAGCTGGCAAACAGTCAGTGGAAAACGGCGTCGCGTGATTGTAAAAAGAGAAGACTCTGAGAAATATTCTGCTGCTTTAGAATTTGGAGCTACTGAAAAAAATAACTGGAAGAGATTATACCTGGAGATTTATTCGAAACTGGAGACCTTTTTCATGGACCAGACTTGACATTTGAATCAGCAGATCCCGTTTTCCAGAGTGCAAAGATAATCAGAAGTGATCGTAAACACCTGGAAAAGTTTTGGATATTCTTTGGAGGAATCAGTTTTGATATTTGTGATATTTTGGAAAATCCTGGATATTTTCTTACGCGAAGACAATAAGGAATAGTCATATGCTTGGAAAAAATTAGACATCGTGGAGGGAGGACTAAAATCTGGAGTTTTAAAATCTGAATCTTTTACTTGAAATTTAAGGAAGGTCAAGAGTGGCTGAAGTCCACCTCGCTTAGACAGTTTCTGGCAACAATTTTGAAGAATTTAAAATTCCTGTGGACTCGTCTGGAGTGCGAGGAAGATCAGCCGTTCAACCGACGCGGAGCGGAAGTACCGTTGTCTCTGGTCGTACTGGAGACTCGCGGATGAACGGCCTTGACGGCGCGAGCCTCGGCGAGTCTCGGCTGGTCCGAACTAGGACAGCGAAGCGTAGATGCTCCGATAGATGGACAGGAAGATTGAACGAAATCTTCGTCTTCCTCTAGAACGAAGAGGACTTCCCTGAACCGACAACCAGACGACCTGAGGGATTTTTGGTTTTACGGCGTTACGCAGCAGCAACGAAATCCGGTTTTGCATGGGTGTATATGTAAGTGAACCGTAATCCACAAGTACCGTAATGTCGCGGGTACTACTCCTGCGTTCCCGAGAGGCGACTCTTTAGCGCTGTTGAACTCTCCTTATAGATACGTGACTTCGAGATAATGCGTGCTACGTATTTAGATTTGCATTTTAAACAGTTGAAAATATTATTAGGTTGTACAAAGAGAAAGTTTCGCATAAAATAATATTCTTCTTCACCCTAAATGTACATTGTTTGAAATTCGATTGACAAATTTAAAAAACAATTTGAAGTTCAGAACTTGAGGGTCGATTCTACGCTGACATCGAATCGCCTTTCGACGATGACTTGAAAGTTAGTAAAATCGCCTGGCTGTAACGGAGAACCGCGGTTTCTATCGTACGATCCGGTTTTGCGTGCAAATCTAATAGCTGCTACTTTTCACTCGTAATGAGCGGCGCGAACGTTCATGCGTGTAATGGGAAAATACACACTTACGTACGTATTTCCGCGTCGAAGATCGAGGTAAAAGATTGTAGTATTGATATCCGAAATACTTATTGCCCGTATGACTGGTGGATTCTTCTCGGGTATTAATTTAATCCAGCATCATTGACACACTTATTCTCTCGTAAATTCAGCGCAACATATGGCAGTCTCAAGTTTTATTAGGATAACAGTCGCAAAATGTGCTTAACTCAAAGTATCACATTCGAACAATTATAGGTTTAACGTAAAATATGCTGCGGTATAGAAATATACAAGATGTAAAATGGACATCGCGCATGTTTTCTATAAATTCATCAATCGTTAAATATGAAATCTTCTTCGACAGTTCGGATATTTTGCTACATTTGCCAATATAGATAAACAGACTTTGTTGGCGATTTCGTTACAGTAACGCTCGATCGATTGCCACCGTATCATTCGTCCGTGAATGAATCGGAATCACAGTATCGCAAATCGCATTTTACAGAGTTGACCTTGCGCGGGTCAGTTCCAGTGCATGAGACTCGGATCTCTCTTATGAGTCACCTTGAACATCAACCGTCCGCGCGAATGCACTTGCGAAGATAAGAGAGATATTACGATGCGGTTCATGGCCGATAACGAGACGAGGTTAAAGCGATATTAAAGCGCGTTATCTGGAACAATGGGAGCATTGCGATATCAAGTCGCGAAATAAAAACATCGCAGCACAGAAAAGCGTGACACGAAGAATTGATTTTTTTAATGAATAATTCCAAAAATTAATTATGTCTAAGCTTTCTTATTTTATATGAATTTTCACTCCTTTTATTATTTTTTTATTTTTACGTCTTACTTTTAGTTTCTCTAGGAGAAAGTAACGGTTGATTAATTAATCGTTTTATTAAATTATATTTTTAAAATTATACCTTTTTAAATATTTTCAAGTTGCTTTAGATAGTTTATTTTCAACAATTTATCTGATTTTGATAGTAAAAATGATAAAAGCTAAAATCTACATTAAATCTATTTTCAAGTGAAATTAGAAGGAGGAAGTTTTTGTCGACTTTCTCGAGACCGATACATTTGACTTGATGCGTGTCTAAAATCACCGATCCGACAATGAAGATGTAGCGGCTATAAATCCGTGGCTTTCTAATGTTTGCTTACACGAATTCGCTTATTTTGATTTACGGTAAAACTGTGTGAGATAGCGGGAAGAAGCTGCTTAGTCGGAAGCAAGATGCGCCAAACGTTACTCGTAATTACGATGGGCAATGAACCGATTATTAAAACAATACGTCAGCAGTGATTTGACGCTAAGGAAGTCCTCGCGCGATCGCACACCAATGCGAAGAGTTCATTGCCACAATTATCCGACACTTCGTTAAAGGCTAAAGACTTCATTTACAAAATTAAAAATGCACTGCTATCTTGCTTCGTTTGCACTCCGAATTCTATTAAATAAAAGTCCGCCTGGAACCGTATGAATACATTTTCTTCTTTTTCGCTTTTCGGCCTTCACCCGGTTGAGCGGAAAGCGTGTCGTTGGCGCGTATCGCAACGGGATACACGTCACAGGGAAAGGATTCGCGTGGACGGGCATTTTTTCCGGGGTGGTGCCCATCACGGACCAGCGACATCGCGCTGTCGCGGCTATCTGTCATTCCTTTCCGTCACGATACATTTTCATACCTTCATAAAGATCCGAGATGCCACCCACGCTCACGCAACCCTCTGATCGAGAAGTCAATAAGAATGCAGCAGACTGTGAAATTGCAGTTTATATTTTCTCCTGTCAATTTTGAAGAGATCAGAGATGTTTCTCTGGAGTACAAAAAAAATCTAGATTAGGAGAAAAAGATTGTTGAAGAAAAAAGAACTTTGATGAATTTATAGGCGAATTTATAAAATAACGATCGTGAAAGATTGATCGATCCGTATTTAGACACGAGAACGGTGCGACGAGAGATCTCGCGGCGCGAATTTCTCCTCTCGACCGGCACGGAAATTAGAATACGTGTGGCCACATCGTCTAAATCATTTAAAGCATCTAAACCACTTTCCTGCGTGGCCAAGCGACACGAGATTTGTCACTTTTATCGCTCTGTAAAGACCAGATCTTTTCCTCTTACGCGATCGCGCGCTCTTCTTTCGCTTCCTTCTTTCATCACGCGACCCAATTACGCCACAGGCCAAGCACATCGCATGCGAATTTGCATAACAACATCAGTACGACGTACAAGTGTATTTCCGCAACGCTAAGATGTTCGGTAGAGCAAGAACTAATCTCTCGGGCACTCACCCATTTTCTCTGTTTAATATCTTTCGAAATATTTCAGTATTTCCAACTTTATTATAATTTCACATAAATTATATTATAAATACCGCTTTAATTGTAATACTAATACTAATTAATTAACGATAATTGATCAAATAGTAATAATGCCAAGTAGCTAATAAATAAAATTTTATATTTAATAATGTATAATATATTTAATACTCTTAATTGATGCTGCTTCTATTTTTCAATAGAATGATAAAATTAGTTTTATTTAATTGTTTCGCACAGAAAAAAATATTCCAAGATGTGTTCTTGAAAAGAATTCATTTAATCGAGTGCATTTCGTCGAGTTAATCGGTATATGGAATCTTGCGCTATATCGACACGCGGTTTCACCTCGATGAAACGAGAGCGACTGGGAAGCGACGGTGCGCAATTTCCACGCATACATGGAATTACGTGGAAAGGGAGTTACGAGCCCGGTAGCTTACGGTATAGTCTAATCAGCGTGTCAGCGGGTTACCGGTCTAAGAAAACGTAAAATGATCCGGTTTCTGACGTATTAAAGTTGCCCTGCCTGAGGTTCTGCAAAAACTTGCAACGTACCATGTTTCGGACCATACAAGTCTAATTTGCTTTTCCTCCATCGATGGAGTGAACGATAAGATGTCTACCATTTTCCGCAAATCGTTATAAACTTACTTTTAGTTGAAATATATTAACGCGGAACATATTTTATCAATATTATGCAAAGCCACAAATTAATTACGCTTTCCTTTCACAATCTCTCTAGATCTCTTCCTTTAAATCATAAAACATCATTCATTGTTAAATTAAATTGTTTATATTAAAATTTAGATAATAGATAAAATCAGGAATTGATGATATAGATATTTTTTCATAAGCTCATTACAAATTAATATGTTATATATAAAAATAATTTAATTGTTTCTGTGATTAAGCAAAGATAATAATATTTTATATTTTTCACTTCTTCCGTTTTCGTCATTTAGATCTTAAACTTCTATTACTTATTCTGTATTCGTTCTCTAAAAAAAGAATTTAATTCCTTCTCCTGACCTTCACAAAATTATACAGAAGAGTTAATCGCAACCTGCGCATTTCCACTTTCCTCCTCTTATTACGAACCGCTTACATAAGCAAGGTTACATATCTAAATAATTGTAACCTCCCGTAACAATAGTAAAATTCTTACGACGTTCGCCGAATCATCGGCATTTTTCTCCATCTCTCACGAAGCGAACTTTTCCGGTGAACGAGGTCGATCCCAGACTTTTGCGCAACCGTAGGTAATCGCTATTAAGCAACGGGGATTATCGCAAATCCGCGGACATAGCGTTCGACAAATGCAATCGATTGCGGTACATCGAGGATACTCTAGCTAGAGAGATAAGGAGAATGGGAGAGAAGTGAGGAAAAAGGAGAAAGAGAAAAAGATTCTCGTGCTTTTATTACTTGCTCAATAAGGAAGAGGCGATCGCTTCCGTGACAGGTTCCACCTCTAGGATCAGGATCATTCCGATCTAATGGATCTACCGATAAACGCTGATCACCGGCGAACGGTTCTAATCGATCTCCATTTGTCTCGGCATGCAGCAGGAAACTGGCAAGCCTCTTCCTCCTAATGTCACCCCGAAGATGGCCAGGGATCGTGCTGGGTCGGACTACTCAGGCCACATGAGCGACACCACCACGTGCAGCTGCGTCGCGAGCTCTATCGACAAAGTAAGAGTGGACTTCACGCACTCAAATATTTATATCACAGTTGGCAATTAGACATCATGTCAGGAAAGAATTTATACAAAGCACAGAACTTCTAAACTAACATTTTAAAAAAGACATCATAAATTTCCTCGATTATTTGATAATTTTTATTTCTTTTTCTTAAAATGATAAGCAGGATTTATTTCTGGATTGTATAAACGAGATCTAAGAGACTTTTTGTTTTGACAATTTTATTTATTTCTGAAAATTTATAAAATATATCGATATCGTAACATTAAGTTATCTAACAAAATTTTAATCGGCAAAAAACACTTCTTGCTAAAGTTTAAAAAGACATCGATGCAATTCTCGTTCTTTCTCTTCCTGCGTAACTTTAAATGCTAAAGACGTCACTCAAACTCGTTGCAGTGCTCGTTACGCGGCTGCAGCATGTTCCAAGAGCCGTTCTTTCTGCATCCGCCGGGCTCTCGGCCGCGGGACGGTATCTACATAAATCCCATGAGTGCATACATCGGCGAGCCGCCCAAGCCCAAGGACACGGCCGAATCCTTCTACCTGCATAGCCCGCACGATCTCGTCTACACCAGGATCACGCGACTGTTCAGCGACGCCGAGAAGCCGCGGAACGGCGTCGCGGCGGATCAGCGCCATATGCCGGAGAGGAAAGACGAGACTCTGACTGGTAAGTAGCACGTCCCAGATACCTCATCGCTACATTATAACGCTTTACACACGGTGTCCAGAAAGTATCCCGCCGCTAATCGTCGAAAGTGAAGGGACTTTAACCGAGTAGCGATTATATTCGAATTTACGACAAATCGAATTTACAATGTTAATTCGTAGCTGAAACAAATGGTGATCGTTCTTAGGATCTGAGTTCAAAGCTTAGCTATTTAAAGTATTACAAGTTATTACGAGAATTCAAAGATATTGGAAAGATACCGAGCAATTCGAATTTAAGAAAAAATGAATTCTGTCAATTAAATTATTTGTGGCTGGGAATCAAAACAATAATTCTCGGACACCCTATCTATTCTCTCAATTCTCGACAACCACGGTGGCTCCAGGGCGACCTCAATTCGCATCCGATGTTCGGTATCGTCGGCCTTTCCGTCTCTTTTTCGCTCTTCTCAACGTATTTACAAAGTCTCAAAGATCGAGAAAATGGAACCATTTGTCTTCATTTCTTCATATCGAGTTCTAAGAGATTAAAGTATATAGTTTCTTCGATAAATTGATTAATGATTAAATAAAAATCACACATAATAAGTCGACAGCACGGACCAAATTTAAAAGAATTTAAATCATAATTGTCCTTCTTATTCGTTTCACATTGCAAGCAGCAAGTTTGATCGTTCGTTTCGCGACTACGTACGTCACTAGTGCATGATAGAACGTTGCAAGGTTGATCACAAAGAGAGATACCTGAGTAATTGTCAGGGAACGAAAAAAACCACACACAACGCGCACGCTCTGCGAAACCGGGTTAAAGACTCGCGCGCGATTTACCGCGGTACCGTTAAAACCGTTGCTGAGCAATGGCTCTTAATAAGTAAGAGCAATAAAAACTACGATCGATGGCTCGAGCGAGTTCCTCGCTCGAAGCGAGTAAAAGTCGCCGATACAACAGTAGAATAAAAGAAAGAATTTTAAATTATATAAAAATATGACTCTCGATCGCTATGGAGATTATAAGTTTCAAAGCAATCGGTAACTTTCGTAAGTTTGAGCTTAGCTAAGGTAAATTCTGGAAACCTTCTCGAGCGTGATATTTTCTCGTGGAAGGTAGTTTTCTCGTGTGCGTAATATTCCGAGCGGGGCTTTGGCTTTCAGTGAAAGTGGACGTGCACATCAACAACGGCGGATTCGTCGGCCGGCAGCACAACGGCAACGGACATGCAGCACGTTCCGAGATCGCGAGGGAGTCCTCGGATCATGCTTACGAGCAGATCTGCGTGAGGCAGGAGGAAACGAGCAGCGTGAGCTCGTCATCGCGCAAAAAGCTGGACAATGCCTCCGACAGCAGGTAACGATTCGAGCAAATTCACCGTGAACTAGATCAAAAAGATTTAGTCCAAAACATCTGATCTAAAATTGAAATAATTAAATTACATTTTTTCAATTATATATAAAAAATCAATTTTTCCAAGTTTTTAAAAAAGAAATATATTTTTAAAGATTTCAGTTGAATAAAAAAAAATGCGTTACAAAACATAGAATAGTGTAAAAATAATATAAAAGTAATAGTACACAAGAAACTTTTCAGAACAGATACGATTAGTGTGTTTATTATTATACGTTTTGTTTTATAAAAATTTGTCTGGCGAAACAAATGTCTTTGTTTAACTCGAATGGATGTTATTGAAGTTGTTTTCGCGATATTATGAATCATACATCAAGCTTATAAAAAGAAATTTTTGATGAGCGCAGCACAACAAAATATCAGACACTATAAAAGCGACCACGAAGGTAAGCAATATCAATATATCAGCAGGTGTGTAACCTTATTACATCGAAATTGTCTTCATAATCGTTAAGAAATGATCGTTCGGGGAACAGCGTGGTATCGCTATTTTTCCCGCCCGTCATTTATCTCGCAGATAAGCGAGCGAGTGTCAGGTACTTTAATCGCGGTAGATTAAATTTAATTCCCGATTCGTGGATCCGCGAAACATAGACTGTCTCTGACGTTTCAGTCGTTCTCGAAAAACCGACAGACGATACAGCCGATCCAGCAGCGCCAGCGAGTCGTCCAACATGAGCAGCGAGGTCCACGGTCTCTCCTCGACGACGTCCACTCCGTCCTTATCGCGGCATAGCAGCAGTGAACGCATCAGCAAGCCGGGGACCAAGACAAACGCGGAAGCACCACACGGTACGTTGAAAGTAGCCGGAAATATCGACAAAATAACTACAGTGTTTGTGATGAAAGAAATCGTATGCACAAATTATGTACCGTAACGAATCATTATTAATGACTTTAAATAATTAGTGAAATATCTTTCCAACTTTCACGTGTGATCTATTTGATAATAAGTATAAAATAAGCCATTATATAAGAAGAAAAGAAATTGTTTTCAACAAGAGAGAATAAAAAAATCAAAATAAATATGTTACTCATAAAGATAATTATATGAGAAAGAAAACAAAGAACGGTGCGTTCGTTTACTTTCATTACTACTACATTCAATGACTGTGAGTGCATCAATATCGAATGAATAATGAAGTTGGAAACAACTTGTCTTTATCCGTCATCAAGTTAACACGATGCAAATCAACGCTGACAATTTTCCGCAAAAAGTGACAGGGCATTATGGCTGTTCTGCGGAGTCGCGAATAAATGCGATGACGAGAACAGCCGCGATTGACTGATATGCAATTCTGTTTCGGTTCGCAGAGAGGAAGGACTCGTCCAGCGCGCAGGTGGAAAGTGAAAAGGAGATCCGTACAAATGGCAACGGCGGACCTAGGTAAGTAGGGCAAATCGATACCGGATCGAGACTTAAGCTAAAGCCGCTCCAATCAAAGAAGGAAGAAAGCTCGATCGAAAGTCGATCGAACGGCGGAGCTACTCGTTACTTGGCGCGATTCGATTCGCCTTTTTCCTTTTCACCATTGACTTCGTTGTCCGTTTTCCTTGGAGATATCATGCGGATGCCGTGTCGTAAAGGTAAAGGATGGCCATTTTCTTGCTGGCAATCGTATCTCCGGCTATTAGTATACCGGTAAAACGAACGTGAATAATTGCAACGGCAATCCGAATCGTACGTCCTGTTCAGACGAGCGACTGTTAAGTCGGATTAGTATTAATCTCAGACACACAGTGAACTTGGATAAAAAGACTTTTAAAAAATCCTTGAATGAAGGAATTACTTTCGAAACAAGATGTTTATCTGCGTCTGCACACCTCCATCAATTTTATTACCTATAACTGTTTAACTTTCCACATACCTTCGCTCGTTTTCATCTACTATCATTGTTTGCAATTAGGTGCAAGTGTCTATTATTATGATTGTTCTCTGTGATTGCTACTTTCACTTGTTCGTAAAATTGACAAACGTTATCTAATCCCTTAATTATTTAATAGACAAGATTTTATTACTATTATTTATTTTTATCAGTCGCTACAATCGATTGCTGCAATTAGCAATTTACTTTCACTCGTTTCTATTCGGAATGATAAAACTTATGTTCACCAATTTTCTGTAAGTTTTCTTGTAAAAAAGATTATTTACTCTTACTTACACATGAAATCAATGAAAATGTTTATGCCATTAAATTTATCATTCGCGCTCAAACAACGAATATTCTTAGTCAATACTTTATTGATATTAACAATAACGATTTTTACGGTATCAATATTTTTCGAATATGTTGCTTACATGATTGATATTTTTACGTCCGTCACATTGAAAACAAGATTTTTATTCTCTAGTCTCTTGAAACCACCGCCACCACCACCGCCACCGCCGCCGGACGACGACGTTGTGGTCGTCCTGGTGAACGCAAAGTCGAACGCAGACGCAGGTGCCGACAAGAAAGATGCGCGAGGAAACAGCCAAGACGGAAGACCCGAGTCCTTCGGTGAGAAATTGCGTTTGACGCCCATTTCCTCCTCGATATTTTTTCGTTCCTTTGCGAAATTGCTGCGAACGTGAAAGTTGCAGCTCGACTTTGAGCAGAAATGCGTGCACGCACATTCACCTGACATTTTCAACGCGCATTCTCTACAAAAAAAAAAATGCATTCACTCCGAATCGGGTGTTTCTCCTTATCTGCAATTTCAGCTTCAAAAGATCCGAGGGAAAGAAAAACGCGCACGTACGTGCTATGTAAACGCAATCATTGAAATTATTATGTCTTTATACTACTTCACGTGGGGACACGAGAGGACATCCTCCTAATAACTATAATAACTGTAATTTCACGTTATTCACAACAATTGCGCAAAGAGATCGCGTCGCGCTTGAACGGTTTTATGGCCGGTCGCTGTTTTACGACTACCGATCAACGCGCGAAGACCGTTGTACTCTCAATTACTTCCTCGACAAATTTTACTTAACGAATCGATCCTGCTTAATGACGCTGATTGCGGAATCTCTCTCCAGATTCGGAATTTGTCTTCGACATTTAACGCTTCCCTGATTTAATTATCTCCGCTATAATTGGTTGAATTTTGTCGGAGCGAAAGATCAAGTCTGAATTCGTTGGACTACCAGGAAATGCGATAACTCTGTTATATATACAATTCGTTGTTACCGTATTTTTATTGCCGCGGTAATTGCCTCGACGGCCGTGTTACGCTCGTGCGAATTACGCTTACATTTTCGGGGCGCGTGCCTCCCGATTCTTCGATACGAGCGTGAAGGCAATTAGCTGAATCGACTGTGACGACCGGCAATTAACAGTTAAAATCGGGCAAAAATTAATTCGGGCAGATATTAATCAGCGGCATTTACCATCAGCGCGCGGATTTAATTAGGCCGGCTCGGCTCGCGATCGGGCGCGGGCGCAGGCGCGGGGAGGCGGGAGGGCGCGTCGCGATCTCGATTTGGGCTGCACGCGTATATACTTCGGCCTTTAATTAAACTGTTAGCGGATCATGCTCAGCGGAGGTGGCCTCACTTACTAGACCATGGCGCTCACCGGGCATATAATATACTTACCTAGATTTCACTTGCCCCTCGGTAACGACCGTCATCCAATGCTTCGAGGATATTACGAGCAGCCCTCTCCTCTCTGCTTACCTCTTTTACGTTACTCCACCTTCTCTCTATCTCCCCGTCTCTATCTCTCCGTTTTTCTCTCTCTCTCTTTCTCTAACACTGCTGCTGGTCGGTCTCGGAACAGCGACCAACAAGTCCGACGCATCATCCTCTGGCGAGCATCCGCAACAGCCGGAAGTGCCGGCTCCCGCCAGTGCGCCGGCGGACGCAGACGAAATTAAAGCGAGCCAGGCATCCCACCTGGTAAACAGGCACATGGTGCTGCCGTTTATACCACCAAAGTTCGCCAACGCGGACTCCAACACCCTGCTCAAGCCGTCCGAGTATCTGAAGAGCATCTGCAAGGTGTCATCTAAGAACAGCCTGTCGAAGGCGAGGTCAGTGATCCTTCCTTTTACACACAACGGTGTCTACTTCTATCTGTTTCGTGATCTCTTGCGTGCACAGTTTATCATGATTGTCAGTTAAAGTGACAAACATTCTTCTCTCCTTGTTCATTTATTTTAATTCAATCAGTTTCAAATTAAAAATTCAAATTTTCAAGTTACATAAATATGCGCTTCGATGTTATCTGGATATCTGGAATATAAGCAAGCGAAAAACAAGAGATAAGAATTATGTGCTCCATCTACTTAGATTACTTAGAAAGTGATGATTTAAAGTCTAATTGAAGAGTTTCGTTTATAGTGTTTGCACGATGTACTTAAACTGTACGCCGCGCACTATTTTATAGCGTGTTATATGCAATTTGAATAACGAAAAGTGGTTTGGTGAACATCAAAGTGTTGGATGTTTACCAAACTACTGTTATTTATCTATGATTTATCAATTCAATATTCGCACATGTGAAATAATATCGACAATCACTTTCGTAATGATCGCTAAAATTTGCTTTACGGCTGATATAACAGGTGCCGCCAGTTAAAGCCTTTCAGCTATGCAAAGAAGTGTAAATTCATGTATGCATTTGACTTTCTGATTATACGTGCAGAAATGTAAGAAATCAATTTAACATGATTGACGTTTTTCCTTCAAAGCAATACTTTTTTACTCGTGAAAGAGCATTTTCCTTCGAAATACTTCAGATTTAACAAAAATCTTTCTCAAACAGAAATTAATATATTTACGAAATGTTAAAAATCTTTTAATACACTTATTTATAAATTTACAAATTTAATGTATTTAAAATACGTACCCGTTTATTACATATATAACGCTAAACGAAATAAATGATTCTCTGATAGGTAAAACAAATCTTATTCAAATAAACAAATTTATCTTCGAGCAGCGCCATTATCAAATTTTCTGCTCGCGTGACAATGCGAAAATCGCGGCTCGCAGGTCAGTGGACAACTTGGACATCCAGAGCCGCAATACGGAGCAGGGTGAGGAAGAAGAAGCGGACGAGGAAGAGGGGGCGCGAAGGAGCAACGAGGAGACCAAGGGGTCTCCTACGGGCCCCCCGCCGCCGCCCCTGTCTCCCTTGCAGCAACGAGCACGGGGAGGAAATCAGGCCCCGGGTACCGCCGGCGCTGGCAACGAGGCCGAAAGCTCCAAGAGCTCCCCGCAACAGCCCTTGGCCACAATCAGCATCCAGGATCTCACGAGTATCCAGCTACGACGGACTAGCACGAAGATGAATGCCACCAAGACATTCTCCGCTCCGCCTCCTCGCAGCGTGTCCATGACTAACGGTAAGTTAGTCCGCGACACACATGCACGTATAATTTAACGCTTTTGTGCGAACTCGAGCGTAAGGATTTAGAGTTCAACCTTATCCAAAGAGTTCAGTTTGTTACTATTCTACATCAGCGACTGTATATTGCTTATTCGAAGATCATTTCGTTATGTTTGTTGCGCATGCAAATTTATACGATTACATCATCTTGCTGTAAAGTTTGAAAAGTCGCGTACAAATTTAAATAAAACTGTATCGATCTCTCAGTCTCGGAGCCATTCTTCGTGCAAAAGACGGACCTAATCGCCGAATTGAAGCGCACAAAGGATATACCCGGTATCAAGAAATTAAAGGTGGAGAGGGCACAGGTCGAGAAGACTCAGGAGCAGAACCTCATGTCGGAAATTAACAAAGCGTTTAGCGTTACGAAATTCGTTGATCAAGTAAGAACATTTTATTTTTCATTCTTCTTAAAAAGTAAGGAAAAGCAAGGCCAATTGTCATAACTTATAAATATTGATTTTAGTAATAAATAGATATCTTTAATTTATAGTATTTTAAAATTATAACACATCTACACATCTCGTAGATATTCAAAAATATATGTATATTAATCTTGAATATGTCATTGCACAAAAAGTTAATTAATTTTTAAGAAAGCTATAAAAATATGACAATATACGTAAGGACAATTAATATACGTAAATTGTCACATTTCCAAATATAAGACTTGCCACTAGTTCGATCATTTGACGTATTTGTTTAAATAACTTTAAATATACAAGTTAAGATTTAAAAGTACTTTTAAAAGACACTTTAAAGTAGCTTTTAAAGTACTTTTAAAAGACACTTTAAAGTAGCTTTTAAAGTACTTTTAAAAGATATTTTAAAAGTTACTTCAACATATTTAAAGGTATTTAAAAAAGAATATTATATGACCAATTTACGTAACGGCAATTATGTTCTATATTTGCTGGTAACTTACTGCGCCATACATATTCTTGTTCGATTCTTACCGCCTATTTGCTATTATATTAATAAATTTCGCGTAGTTTTTGGCATCAATTTGCTTTTATTTTATAAAGTTTTGCAAGTAAAACACAAATCTTATGAGGATGCAGATGGCAACAATTTTATTCTAAAATTTTGATTGAATTTGCTACCAATTTGCAAACATATCATTTGTTATCACTGTTATCATTTTTTTTAAACGATATATTCATAAATATAATTTCTATTACTGTTTTAATTATCCGAGAATTTCAGTCCCGGTTTCCACTATATTTACAATTATATATAAATTGTAAAAATGTTTAATTCTTTTAAAAACTTGTTCCATTAAAAAGTTTTTCTTTTTTTTAATACTTTTATGCAGTTTGTTTTTGAAATTCCAAATCTTAAATTTGTTTTCCTGTAGATCCCCGAAAAAGATAGCTCGGGAAACGTAATACCAATCTGGAAGCGACAGATGCTGGCCCGAAAAGCTGCCGAACGAGCGAAGAAAGAGCTCGAGGAACAGATAGCGCGAGAAAACGAGGAGAGGCGGCAGAAGGCGATTCCGCCATGGAAGCGACAGCTTCTCGCTAAGAAGGACACCGAAGAAAAGAAGTATGAAGATTAATGGAGCTATATTAATCAATAAAAAATCCAATTTCTCAGTGAATGCTATTTTTCGATGATTGGAGAAAGCTAGAAAGAATTAATTAGAATAAACTTTGCAACGAAAGGGAAACTGCTCGTTACAAAATCGTACTTGCATTGTGATATTCTTTTAGAAGAGATTTATCTCGCGCTATTTTATAAGCTCTAACTCCATTTTTAATGCATGTAAGAAAAGGAGAGAGGTTAATTGCGAGTATTACAATTACCCCTCATTGCAATTGGTCTCAAGTTCCTTCGTTTCGCATTACATGTAAAATTACGTGATATGAATAATATTAAGCATGATATTTTATGCAAGCATTAAAAGATTGGCCCAACAAATCTGACAATTCTTGTTTGCAAAATCACGTTGTTAATTATGTCTTGAATTTTCTCAAATTTTCAAGTAAAACGAAAAGAAGAAAAATATTGAGAACGAAAAAAAGAAAGTATTTTACTTCCATATTTTATATAATTGATTTTCTTTTATTAATTAACAAAATATTAATGTAAAACTTGTTTACATGCGTTATTCAAGCGTCAAATTATCGGCTTGATTACAGACTGAATCAGACACAGATATCCGCATCGATGAGCACATCGACGTCAAAATTCGAGGCAACGTCGGCAAATTCGAAGAGGGACACCTCGCCGGCGGCGCCGTCCTGCGTCATTAAGAAGGAAGAAAAACCCGAGGTCGACGAGAAGAGGGATGATCCTGCCAAGGACGACTCCGACGACGGTCAGATTATACCTTGGCGGGCGCAATTAAGAAAGACCAACAGCAAGCTTAATATCCTCGATTAATCATTGCGAATGCTTTTTCCATTTATCGAAAAGAAATGCGTGTGATGTAAGTATTTAGTTGTTAAACGCGCAGTATGTTTACGTATCATGAAATCCTTCCGAACCTAACGGAACTTGCGCAACGTAAAAACGAATGTGAAAAGAAATATCTTGCTAGTTGATATAATAAATGAACGTATAAGATGGTATCACGGAGTTACATAATATAGAGCGTTTGATATTTTCGAAGACTCAACACGCGCTGATACAGATGCTATAAAAAGAAATTGAAGAAGCATTTTATACGTTTCATCGCCGAATGTCCTCGCAAACTTTGTAATTAACACTGTAGTATCAAACGTATACATATCTTGTTGTTTATTATTACGGAAAATCTTGAAGCGGAAAAATAGAAACTCACAGGTAATTCATTCGTTTTTCCTTAAAAAAACGGGGGAATGAGAAAAATTTCTTGACAGTACGATTACTGAAGTATTTATTCGCAAGAAGTACAGTAATCATGAAATCGTCAAACAAAGACGAAAATATGTTGGGACTGCGTAAAGTTAATTAGCATGCGGCTTAAATTATATACTGCGTTGCAATATATGTACATATAAAATAAGTCTTATAATTCGTTCGCATTGTAAAGTTTGAGGTAGCCTATTTCCATTTATCGATTTTAACTTTATCACTACTGGAAAAAAAAAACAAAAAAATTCAATTCGTCACTTCAATTGCTGTCTCCGGTTATTTTCACTGAACTCAACGGAAATACCGTTCTTTGTTCACTTCAATTCGGTTAATTCGACGGACATTACATCTAGCATTCAATCGCGCAAAGTGTCCGGAGAGACAGTTGGTGATTCTAGGCTTAATTAATCGTGTCAGAGAGAACATCAGCAGCGTGGTGAATATGCCTGGTAACTACCAATTACAGTCATTAGAACGCTGAAGCGACAGATCAGCGAATTAATGCTGACGTTGATTAATAACTATAACGTCACGATAACGCCTGGCGCGTTACAACATATCGCTCGGACAACAGTTATCTTCCGCTACTTCACGAAGATTTATCTCTTCGTAAAATAACGGAGCAAGAAACGAATATAAGATATTTTGAGCGTGGAATTATACTAACCCCTTAACTGCGATATCACTGAACTCGAATCCCCGATATATTACTTAAGAAAAATTCCATGTATATAACAATTGATATTTCTATATACTATTTATATGTATAATTAATAACATCTTTTGAAATTGAAAATTACGACCACCTGATTATTTTTCTCACACTATTGTTTGAATTAAACAAAAGTTCACGAAATCCGAAATGGCAAGAAGAAATAACTTTGGTAAATGCGTGACAATAGAAAACTCGTTTATAGTTCATCTAAAAGTTGGAAGAAAATTTTAAAGCGGTAAAAATATTATTTAAAACACTGCGGGGGTTGAGCTGCATCATGTGTTATGCAGTCTTTCAATCTTATACATATCTTTTTTTAAGGCGAAAGGAAAACGGTTTCGGTCTACGCGGCTGATCCCTCGCTGTTCGCCTCCCTTTGGACGAATGGCACCCTGGGGTAGGGAAAACCGTTCGTCAATTTGATAGGGTATATTCATCTTTTCTTCGGCACAGCGAACAAAGCACGTCATTGTACACAACCACGGACGTTCGTGACGTGCGTGGTCGTGCCCCTCTTTTTCTCTCTCTTTCCCTCTACCTCGTCGCTTCCTCGCACGCAGCCTTCGTTACGACACTGAAGAACGTTACGACGGAACGGAGCGAAACGCGAAGCGGGAGAACGACGCAGCCCGTGGAAGACGTCGGTGTCGCAACGCTGACGCTATTGACGGGCCTCCTCTTCGCCGTCTTCGCTTTTCATCGTCTGAACAGCCAGCGCCGCAATTTGCAGCTGAGATTTTTGGCAGCGTTTAGAGCAGAGCACAGTTAAAGCGCGGCGAGCGAACGAGCCAGTTGCAACACTAGTGAAGACATTTGTACAAAAAGCAAGCTTTTCCAAGAGTTATTTCTCTAGAAGAATTGAAGGTTCTTTTTCGTATCAAGAATTGTTCGAGTGACCTGATAGTTTACGCGTGAAAAATTCTCACTCTATCGGGGGAAATGTATTTATTTGTGTAGGATTAATAAAAAAAAAAGCTAAATTAAATTAAATTAAATTTTCAAAGTGCGTTGAAATTGAGAAAGAAAGTCTGAAAAACCGGTGAGGAACGTTTGCAAGCATCACATTATTATCCACTGGTGAAATGGCATCCAATCGCAGCATGCTAGGTAAGTCACAGTGGTTGACGTAGCAAGGGATTAGAGGGATGAATAAATAATTTGTCTCTTTAGGACCTTTAAGATCATAAATAATTTTAACAAAATAAGTGATTAAATTAACAAACAAAAAATTTATAAAATATACTCATGACTCATATTTACGAAGTAAATATTAGAAATAGTGTAGCGAAAAGAGATTAAACGTTGTTATATTATAAAATATCATTGAATGTTGACACAATCATTTGAGATATTTAGAGTAATTAACGCAAAGGAGAAAGAACTACAAGTCTTAATAATTAATAGAGAGCTGAAGCAATTTCTGTGATATGTATCTTAATCTGATACCTTACCTTGTTTATTTTGTATATAACAAAAAGAATCTTTAGCAAGTTTAGAAGCTTACAAGGTTAAAATCTCTCAAGTAGTGATCAGTAAATTTATTTATTGAGCTTTGCCTTTACTTCCAAACATATGACACGTGATTTCGTATTTATCGGTTACAATTCACAGAAATGACAGACATTCTACAATTGGTTTCATTAAATTTTCCACCATTAGCACGATGATCCACGAAGTCATAATTAGTTTATGCGACCGTATTTGTTTTACACATCTCGTATCTTGTTCGACTTTCCGATTTCAAACGAACATAACGTTACAAAATTGAATTTTATAATTTTAAAATTATATTGATAATATAACTTAATATCGATAAATATTAATTAATATTACTTGATGATAGATCAAACCATTTCGTTTTTTCTAGATCTACGAATCAGAAAATCTTAAAAAGTAATGTTTTATTTCTAAAAAATTTTTGTGTGGGCGTATAATTTTCTTGAAAGGAAATGAACGGATTTATGTGTAGACAAGCTTAAGTTGCGTGCGTGTCTCGCGACGGACGGCAACGAACGCGGCTTCCGCTTAGACGTTAATGTATTCTTTATTACGGGAAGGGATGATGATTCGTCAAGATGCGGGCGCATAATTCGAGTCGACGGTGAATTAAAGTAATAAAAACGTCAATTTCCTGTATATTTCATATGTAATAATATAGTAATGCATATATTTTTAGAATAATATGGTAATAATAGATATTTTATCATAATTTCATTATGGTCAAAAACATATACATATATATATTTTACTATATTATTTTTTCCTTACTTTATAATGAACATAATAAACATAAATATATAAAAATTTGTCATATATAAAATAATCGATCTAAAGACAATAAGATTTTAAAGAATAATTAAAAGCGGTATAAAGATCAATTCTATCACTCAAATGAATAATATTATTTATTTTTAAAGATATAAATATTGAAAAAGATAGAATTAATAAAATAAAATGTAGAGCACAAGAGAGAAAATATATTAATGAATATTAGTGGCTTATCGTTAGTACATTAATGTATATGTATAAAGGAAATGATTGTCGCGTTATCTATGATCTCTTTCTTAGTTTATATGAAATGAAGTTTACATGAAATATGAGCACAGTTTATCGCGATTGAAAATTTGCAATCTCCGTTTGCCCCCGAACCCTCACCTCCACATTCTTAGTTAACATGCATTATCGACGACGTTTACGTATGACGTTTGACAGAAGACGGACGCATATTGATAGTTGAACGTTTATAGTCCACGCGACGACGCGCCAGCCTCTACTCTTTGACCAATTAGACGCGAATGTGTACAACGATGAATCTCATAGATAATAATGCCGTCTGCGCCGTTAAACTCGTGTCTTGACCCGAGTCGATGCTTCCGACTCTGCAAGTCATAAAACTCGATTTTAAGAAAATTAACCATACTATTTTGGACCTTCGTAAAACGCTATGAATAGCATGGGGAAACGTGCATAGAGTTCTAGGTGAAGGTCGTAATTTATGATAGCGTTTGGGATCTACGATACAAACGATGCACAAAATATCATATATCTCATTTGGAGAATGTGGCTCCAGAACATCGTGAGATAGAGCAAAGATCATGTTGCAAATATCTATTAATTTTCTATTTTTTTATGACACGTAATTTATTTATGTATATTTTGCAATTTCATCAATCATTTAGACAAAATACATCATATATCTTATGCGTTACTCTATTTTAATTTTTTATACAACGAGTGAAGGAAAAGACGGAAGTGTTTAACGTTTAAATATTTGCATTAATGTGTACTTTGTACATCTTGTGCTGCTTATTAATACGTTAATATTTTTATCGAGCAGACTCGGTTTTGATTTAGATACTGTAGATAATTACACTTTGAATAATTGCACTGTAGAATTAATTGAAAAAAATCCGCTATTTACGGGGCATTCCCAAGAGTCAATCTACATTGATTGTATTGTATTATACTGCCAAGTTTTCCGGCTATTAAAACCGGTGTCACGTTATCGAGGTCATCGACGATACAACCCTGCGCTCAAGTGAAACCAGCTTGGTAATCAAGTATAAAGGCGGCCGTAAAAATCGTGATTAGCGGCGCCGAGCACTGGTCAAGCTGACCCTGCCACACTAATGTGAAACAATGTGTAATTGACATTAACATGTTCTATATAAATTTATGACAATGATTTCTTATTAGTGACAGAAGAGAAAACGTTGCTATCTTTTAAAAATGAATAATATTGATACATATATTATTTATTTTATTGATAATTATTTAAAACAATTTACATTTTGAACATTTTTTTCTTTACTTCAATTTAAAGATAAAATTTATCATTTCTTGTTAAATTAATATTCAGCATTACTTTGATTAAATTAATAATACAATTTATTATAGTATTTATTAGAATTAGATTTTAATAGATATTGATTAAGATTGAGAAGTTTGTAAATTGAATAAATTATGTTGAATTGTAATCGATCGTTTTTCTTTTTCGATTCATTTATCTTTTACAAATCAATTTATAAATCAATCTTACTGTCTTGCTTAACGATCGAAATTTTTCACTTTGATACCAAACTAGTCGTATATTACACATAATCACTAGTCACATATTATAAAAAATACGTCGCTATTATCAGCGAATGTTCAAAGTCGACAAATTTCAAATACTAGAAACGCGATATATTCGCCGCCGCATTTAAAGTACCAAGTTCCATTGCCACATGATCGGGGAGCGTAATAGTCGTAATAGCGGTTAAGTGGATAGCACGACACGCGTGGCGGGTACTCGATTCACGAACGTCGTTATTATATCGGTCAGATTGGACTTTTAAATAGGCACTCCTCTTCAATCACCCGAATTGCATCCACGGGCATCTCCTCCTCTCCAAAGCAATCCCTATATGCGCGGATAACGCCATACAGCTGACACGTTAAAATGAAAAGTACGATGGTAAAACGTCAAATAGTGTACACCTGTAATGCTACAATTTGGCTATCTAGATCAAACGTGAAGAAAAAAAATTTATATAATGTAAATAGAATGTCAGTGGATACGGATAAATACACAAATTTATTAAAATGAAAATGAGAACAGGTGATCGTTCTTAATTGATTTCATTATGGTCGTCATAGGTCACCAGGTCGTTTCTTGATGCAATGCGAGTAAACGGAGAGAGACAATATAATTTATCATATTAAATTTCCTCATTTAAAAAAGAGCAGAATTGATTAGAAAAACAAATGAGTTTCAATTTCGAAATTTTATTTTTTTAATGCATAATAAATAAAATTACAAATAAGCCTTGAAAAATTGAGAATAAATTAAAACAATGTGTAAAAAATTATATTTAGATAAACGAAGTATCTTACTTATTATTGTTCAAAATGTGCTTCAAGCCAATTGCATTTCTATCTCATATCTTTTATCAGTCGGGAAGCCAGCTAAGTAATAATAATAAAAATAATTAGTTACTAACTTGCTAATTAAGTTGTACAATCCGTATAAAAATACGGAAGCTGAAAGATATGGAAACAGTTTTAACGCATAAAATTGCTAAAATTTACTGAAATAAAACTTACTTGCTTCTTCCAGTAGATTTTAACGATTTTAGCGCAGGCTGGTGATAAGAATGCACTTGCCCACGATTTCATTCGACCTTATTCACGGCTTTGGTTACGTCAGATACTGTGGTTAGAGCACGACTTTGCATCGACAACACTGACATAGGTTCGAGAACGTTTAACTCGCAAATTAACCAACTCTTTGTTGCAATAACACAAGTATATGGCTCTTCAGGAAATCCTAATCGTCCGTATATTGACTACCATTCACTTTCATAGTTAAGCGGGCACGTACGTTCAGTACGTTGCGATTATGCAATAGGGCACAACTTATTTGTCGTTGGGCACGTGCTTCTCTGTTGTAACAACCAAATGCGTCAAAGACTTGAACGATTAGACATTAGAGTAAATTGACGTAAGAACCGCTGGCTTCACCCCATCGAAGTGCATTTTTAGCAATCTGTTATTTCTTGTAGATAAATCAAATAAAATTCTGCGGAAGTAAAGTCCATATGAAATCAACGATTACAATCCAATTAGCTATTCATTTAATCACAGAAAATAAGTTTCATTTGCAATAATTATTCTTTTCCCATAATTATTCGAAAATTGCATACACATTGCATTTTGTTTTAATTTGTCATTTTAATCATTAATGTTGTCATTGAAAAAAGAATCCATGTTAAACAGGCCAAGGGGATTTGTCATTAGATTCTATATGGGCTGGAATTTGATGTTAGTAAAGTATGATTCATTGTGTGTATACGGTAGCATCGAATGTTTCTGCGATAACCTCGAACGCAAATTCGCGATAAGCAAAGTAAGTAGTCGGCTTTACGGATACGATCACGTAGTGCATGCAAAGCGGACGATGCAAGGCGACCTAATGCTGACTATTAATATCGGGGACGAGGTGCGCCTGTTTGCGCTTTGCGATTAAGTGCGGGCTTGTCCGCTTCTTCGGTCCGCAAGCTTCCTTCTTACATTGTCCTAACGTTTCGCGGCACCTGGAACTTTCGTGCTTTGCCACGCGCGTCTCCGGATTTGCGAAATCGCGCGATATGCGCGTGAACGAGGTAAAGGAAAGGGTAAATAATTGGCCCGTTCGTGTCATTCTTGAAATAATTTCGGCGATCTGCCAATAAATGAGGAAACCGAGCGACGCTCATGATCGAGGAGTCCGATATTACCTATATAACGACTCATTAAAGCGAAACAGTCACGATCGATCGAATGAATTGGCACAATCGCATTATTAATTAATCCATTCTGTCTGATTTGCGCTGCAAGCCACGCAAATCTCTATTTGCGTAGCTGCTTGATAATTCGACATTTCGGTTGTGAGAATATGACGTTTGATTATACGACCGAGGAAAAGCGTGATCTCGCGCGTTGAAACTTCCGGGATTCCTTCGAGATGAATCGCAGTTGTGTACATACAATATATATAGAGATATAGCATAGAGATTGATAATGGACCGAAACTATATGCAGTCGCGTGTATTGCGTGCTGACGTTACGTAAAAATTGTTTACAGCACTTGAGACATGTGACATAGACGACGCTCGTTAGTTGCTTATAAGTAGGTACGTCCTGTTTTCGACACACTCGTCGAATTGTGTAAAAGAAATCCTAGAATTCTAGAATCAAACAAAATAATGCCAGTGTAAATAAAACTGTCAAACGTCACTCGTGCATATATATATATATACAAGATGGAAATCTCGATAAATAATCTTTCTTGGATTTCAACACAGACATATCTATCATAATAATTGTTTAAAAAATACGTATATATTTTTATAGAAGATAGCTTGAAACATTAAAATTACATAAAATTTTAAATAAGATATTTATTTAGAAATTATATTAAATTACAGGAAAAAAATCGTAACGCGAATAATCATAAGAAAGTTATTAATATAACTGTTCTTTTCTATAATTATTTTATAATGTATTTTTAACAAATATTAATTTTCAGAACCAATAATTTAAAGAATTATTAATATAATTCAGTAATAATCCATTTTGTTAAATATTTTTTTCTTCCTCTTATACATAATTTTAAAAATATATTTATATTTCATTTCATGTAATCAAAAATATAAATATTTTATTTCGCAACTTGTAATAAAAAAGAAATAAATAAAACGTTAAAACCGATTATTAATATGCATCAGTTTAATGCATCGACTAAATATTTGCCGTCAGTTTCGAACCACAGGACCGCAAAACGATTAACTGCAAATGTTTTTCCAGATCGTCTGTCATGCAGGCAGGTACTGAATATCATGGTGATTCTCGGCTTCATGTTAAACTACATGCTACGCATGAATCTAACGATAGCGATCGTTTCGATGGTGATACCGAGCAATAGCAGCGGTCAACATTCGCATTCCAACGGATCGGCGTTGGTTCCGGATGAGTGCGGTGTCCAGGCGACGATGATGAACGACTTCAATCCGATCGACAACGCCAGGACCCCGGCGATCGACGCTGACGTTAATAGAGTCAACGAGATGAACAACGGCAGCACGCTCGCAGCGTTCCCACACTGGCACCGGGTTCGTTGAAACTCGCGTAAAGCCAAAACTTGCACGGTGAATGACCTCCGTAATCACCGATGGCGAACACGTTGCGCAAATCAAATTTCGTTTAAATGCAAAATCGATACGAGATTTAACCGCGACCGCGATTAATCGCAACAGATTATCGTTAATGGAGTCTTAAGGATTATTTTGATCGATCGTTAGAACTATCTTTGATCATCCCTCAAGTTCGTATTTTCATTGTCATATGTCTATTTCTACCAATGCAAATTAACTTTAATCTCGGTTTAACTTATTTTTCATCTTTTTCTAATTCTTAGGACTAAAAAGGATAGAAAATAAGTTAAACCGAGATTAAAGTTAATCTGCATTGATAGAAATAGACATTAATCGAGATTGTGATTTAGCTCCCAGTTTTCCTTCTAATTGCAGTGTATCTCTCTTCGTTAGATTTTTCAATTTTCACGAATTCTTCAATTTTCTCAGGAGGAACGAATCCAGACCAAGTATCCATGGAATGAATATGAGGTGAATATGATCCTCGGGAGCTTTTTCTGGGGTTACATCTGCACGGAGTTTCCCGGTGGCCGACTCGCAGAGATAATCGGCACCAAACGAGTCTTTGGCTATAGTATGTTGGCGTCAAGCTTCCTCACTCTGCTGATACCATTGGCGGCCAGCTTAGGCTACACCGTGCTCGTTGCATTAAGGGTCGTACTAGGATTCATGTTGGTACGTCGCAATTTCATTTAGGAATCACTATAATTACAATAAATGTGCGCGACCGCCTTGTGAGAAACGATCTAAAACGAGGCAAAATTTTGACATCTGAATCTATCGAGCATTTCTCTTTCTTTCTTCTCTCTCTCTCTCTCTCTCTCTCTCTCTCTCTCTCTCTCTCTCTCTCTCTCTCTCTCTCTTTCTCTCTGCACGTAATCCAATTACGCTCATTGAAACGAGTTTCATGCGACTGCAAACGATCATGCAATCATTATTGACAGTCTCTCAAAATTGATTCGTCTCGCAAATCAGGGTGCCACCTGGCCTGCCATCCAGCCAATGACTGCTCGATGGATTCCACCGATGGAGCGTAGCAAGTTCGTCTCTCACATGATGGGTAAATGATCATGATCTAATTCGCCGTGCGCGATCGCGAAATCCAGGCCAATCGATATGGTCATAATCGTCTCTCGCCCTCGTTTCTTGAGCCTTAAGAAACTGCGAAACGCATGCAACGTAATAGACGCAGCCGTTTTATGATCCCGCGACGGAGATGCGCGGTTGCGTCAATCGCCGCGCCGTAAACTTGCATCGTTAAACTTGCAGCCTCGTCGCTTGGCGCCGCGATAACTATGCTGATGTGCGGATTCCTCATCGCCTCGCTCGGCTGGGAGTCGGTATTCTACGTGACCGGCGTGATCGGGATTATCTGGAGCGTGACGTGGTTCTTGCTGGTGTTCGACTCACCGTCGCAGCATCCGCGCATCAGTGCGGAGGAGCGGCACTTTATCGAGAACGCGATTGGAACAACCATCACCGCCAAGGTAGTAGAGTCCGTGCATTTTAATCTCAGAATGAATTTTACTCTATTTTAATTTCATCTTCATTATTTTACTTTAATTAATTTTAATCCTTTAGGAATGAGCAAAAAAATATTAATAATAAATTATAACAAATTTATTTACTGATTGAAAAATCTTGTTTTACTTTCTCTTCTACGAGAGCTTAATCAATGTTTAAGTTACTAATACAATAATAATTTTAACTGCAGCCTCTGCCGATACCATGGCGCGCACTTATCACCTCGAGACCCGTTTGGGCTATCGTGATAACGCACGCGTGCAGCGTCTTCGGTTATCATACTATTGTCAATCAGCTTCCGACTTATATGAAGTATATCTTGCACTTCAATATTAAAGAGGTACATATCGTTAATTATATCTAATGGATAAAATCTTTTTCGTGTCGTCGTTGCTTCACTGATAATATTCAATAGAAACAGTATTTACTAATGGAATAGTTTACTAATGAAATGAAAATGATATTTACAGAATGGCCTATTATCCTCATTACCTTATTTAGGCAAATATATTTTTGCCTTATCAATGTCTATCTTGGCTGATTATTTGCGCCGTAACAACAAATTATCCGTGACGGCAATACGTAAAATATTTACGGCGTTCGGTGAGTAAAACGTTCGCAAATATTCTCTCTTTTTTATACCTCTTGTCTAGTCTCTTAGATAATAAGATTCGATTGTATAACTAATAATTTTTTAATAATCTCTAAAATCTTTTTATAAATTAACACGTTGCTTGTCCAACAAGTACGGCTTACCGTGTAAGTCACAGTAAAACTTTTATCATAAATATATAATGATTAAAGAAGAGACTCTTATATATTCTTATGAATTGTATATATTAACGTACTTTTTATTTTACATTGTTTTATAACTCTATATGCCATTCAAAATTTTAGCCAACAAAATATTAGATGGCACTTATTTTCTACGCGAGTTTGTAAAAATTTCGATAGTATCAATCATTAATGATTATAAACGGTCAACGTGTTGATAAAGTATTGACTGTTATAATTAGATTAGGAAATCTTATTTTCGGCTAATAAAAGAACTCTGATTTCTAGCTGTGCTAACTCCTGGCATCCTCATGGTAATCCAAGCGTATCACGGTTGCGACCGCGCGGCGTCGGTCGCCGTATTCACCGTCGCTTTGACAATAAATGGCGGCATAACGGCCGGTTACCTCGGGAACGGTCTCGATATCGCGCCCAATTTCTCCGGAACCATATTCGGCATCGCCAACACCTTCAGCTCGATAGGCGGTTTCCTTAGCAGCTTCATGGTCGGTAGCATCACGTATCAAAATCAGACCTACACGCAGTGGGCCCTCATCTTTTGGATCCTAGCGGCCGTTTACCTCACCGGCGCAGTGACATTCGTCATTTTTGGCACTGGCGAGTTACAAAGCTGGAATAATCCGTCCGGCAGCCACACGAAAGAGAATGGCGTCACGGTGGAAGACGGCCCCGAATCGGTTCCTCTCAAGAAGAAAATGATTTCGTAGCGTTTTGCTCGAGAACGCTTAAATTCTATTAAGAGATTACACGACGATGAAGGTGTCGATTTATTACGACACGATATATTCCAAATAGGACAGTATTCGTTTTTAGGACTGGTCGACAAGTCCCTCAGCTTGGCAGTAGTGTTCACAATTTTCCTATTTTTTAATAGGATTGCTAGTAATTTTTAACTTAAAGACTTGAAATGAGGCTTATAATTCTCAAAATCGAATTATAATATAATAGTTTATTTTGTTTAATTGCATTAAAAAAATTATAAATCCTATTTTTTAGGTTTTATCACAATTATATCGAGTTAAGATCTTTTTTAGTTTTGCCAAGTTTAGGATTGAATAATATAGACTAATTGAGTGCGTTTTTTCACTCATTTTCTACTGATAGTGTAAGTTAGCACAATTACTGAAAGAGAAAAGAGAAAAGGACACACGGCACAAAAATAAGTCTAGTAAAAAATTTAGTGTTTATTCGATATGACAAATTTATAAATAAATATATAATTTTTAGCAAATTCATATCAAATATCTTTTAAAAATAACACCTATGATATTATTAGCCGATAAGGATTCACGTAAGAAAAAGCTTCATTAGTTAAAACCTTATTAAAATATATATTAAAATATTATTAAAATAAATACATATATTATTACCATAACTGATAAATGGCTATTATTAATGTCCATGATATGGCAGGTTAACATTTAACTATTTCAATTTGACTTCTTATGAAGTAAAGAGAAAGAATGCGACTTTTAATAGTCTATATATTTAGTTACCGATTAATAAAAAATCTGTTTAACGATACCAACAACGAGAAAATCTCAAATGATGATTATTATTAATGATATCAGCGCAGTACCTGACCGATCAGTGAGTTAAAACTTTAGAACACATGTTGGTAAAGAGACTCAACTTCATCAGTATTGCCATCTACCATGAAAACAACTTACTAATTGTTAACGTCAGTATGCAAGTTGTTGCTGCACAATGACTGTTGCTTCTTCGTCTGTTCTTTGACCAAGAGGTGGCGTCGAATGCTGGATACACACAGCAACGCAGCAGAATTATTGCTTTTTAAATCGCCTTTTAAATGGTATTATTTAGTTAGTATTAAATGATACAAAAAGCAGAATAAAAAGCATTCTTTTACGATTACATCTAATATTAATATTAATTAATATTATATTAATATTAAATTAATATTTATATTAAACTAAATGGCTAAAACTTATGAACGTTCTCGACTAACTCTCACAATCAGAGTACATCTCTATTCAATTGTTCCGCTAAGAAAATCAAAATTCTACTGAAACAAAATCGATCTTGCTAAATCAAGAATAAATTTGTTTCTTAAAGGGAAATTTTTTCTAGCTCAAAAATTGGTCCAATTGATTTTAAAGACCACTTTAGACGATTTACGATTAATTCATGTTAACTATCAAGAATCGATAGAATCAGAATAGAATAGAATTCTATTATAATTTTACATGCCGCGTATATGTTTTTGATACATATACATATTTTATACATATGTACTCAGATTTCTTCAAACTTCATACTTTACCCAGCGCAGAGATAAATATTGATATCTCGAAATGCGAATTTTTACAAAATTGATATGTCATTTAAGTGTCCACAATTTATCTACATTTGTTCGGAAATGATATAAATCTACTGCTTTTCTTTCCTCTTTTTCCTTTCTCGGAATATTGAAATATTTTTTCAAATTTTCTTTAAAGTTTAAAGTAGAATATAAATTATTAGATAACAATTTAATTTATCAGAAATTATTTTACATGCTTCTCTTTCCACACTTTATCTAAGCATTTTTCATACAATTGAAAAATTAAAAAAAAACATGAATGCATATAAATTATATAAGTAATTTTAAAAAATGCAAGAATACTAATGATGAAACTTTTTTGTTTAATTTTCATTCTTCTCGTAACATGAACAAAACGATTATTTATGGGCAAATATGAACAAACATCAAGTTTTAAAAATTCGTATTTTGAGATCTCAACTTCACAAAACTACAAATAAAATAGAACTCTATCTTGAATTCTGACACGAATTAAAGATTATCTAAAGCGGCTTTTAGATAAGCCCAAGACTGCGGCTTTGGCTTCTCGCGCGTAAAGCTTTCAAGACCAGCTCGTTGGCTTAAGGTGCTCAAGCGTCTTGGCACACTGCTGCCCGTCCCCATCATCACCGTCCGCACGCCGGACGGCCGACGGTTCGGGAAGGGCGTCAGCGCCGTCGGGCGGCATCGCGACGATGCTCCGCGGGAAGGAGTCAAAGCAACATAACGTATCACGGCGTAGCCGCGTCGCGGTGGCCGGCGTAAGGGCGCCGCGCGTTGCGATGGTGCTCGCCGTGACGCGTGGCGCTGCGGCGCTGCGCCGATGTGCCAGGGGACCAGCTGTCCGAGAAGGTTTCCTCCATCCTTCCGTCTCTGTCTTTCCTCCGCCCGTGCTCGCTCGCTCTCCGTCGAACCACCGTTATCCGCTTCACGTCCTCGCGCTGGGACCTGGGACGCGCGCACGAGAATCACTCTCGTTCTCCGCTTCATATGCATCAGTACTTACGTGTCGTACCCGGCAATTCGACACGATGGTCCGCGCGTCCGAAGCCGAAAGCGAGCCTACGAGAGGGAACCGGGACGACAGTTTTCCCTCCGACAAAACGTGGAGCAATTTCATTTTTCGAGGGACAACGTGTCTCTGTCGACTTCTCTCTGTCGGAAATGTCGATTTATCTGACCGCCGAAATCTCGGCAGCGACAAGGCCTCGCGGCGACCGGCCGTTCGATGCGCCTCTCGTCGATTCCGCCCTCCAGGCCGGACGCGGAAACGGACGCGGGAGGGAAAACAACCCCAACGCGGTCGGACGGAGCGGAGCCGGCTACGCGCGCGCACGCAAAGAGCAGCGGCGCGCGAGCGCGGCCGTTAGGTATGACGGTAGAATCTCCGGAATTCGCGGACTGCAGTACCGAATTCAGTTGCTATGTCGCGCGCAGCGGGCGAACATGAGCGGCGCGGAGCGCTCGTCACGCGCGTCGGTTTGCCGCGCGGGACCGCCCGCTCGCACGAGCTGCTACCGGGGGAGCACGTGGCCGAGAAGTCGGACGGAGGGAGCTGTCGGCTCCGCGACGGCAGCGCGGGGACATGCGCGCGGATGAGAGAGAGAGAGAGAGAGAATGAGAAGAAGAGGGGGGGAAACGCGCCTCGGAGCGGGAGATGGTGAACGCCCCTATTCCGCGAGAACGGAACCGGCGGCCGGCGTACACCTCCAGCCACCTCATGCCGGCCTGCTCGGTTGTGATTAACTAAGGTTTAATCAGCTTTACAAGCTAAACTTCCTTTGTCGTCATGCACGCGCATGATAATCCGCCGGACTATCTCGTCGGGCCGGACGGCGGCCGAAAACACCTCCGGCGCGTCGGAGGATCCTACTAATGTGAATACGACGTCGTGCGCGTCAACGGGAGACGCGTGTTGCTCCGCTCACCGGCTCCAGGGACGAACGTCGGCGATCGTCGTCGCTCCCGGAGCACTCGTCGCCCACTCGACCGGGTCTCATACGGTCCTAATACCGAAATTCGCGGGATGTTAGCTGCAGAGGCCTTCGCCTCTGCTGGACGCGAGACGTGGAAGCGCGCGTCCGGGGATGGACGGCGGCGGCAACACGCCGTCTGCGAGAATCGATAATAGCTCGCGACAGCGCTCCCGTAAACGTTCCACGGCGGAATCGCGCCTGTTCATTTTTCTTTTTATGTCGTAGGTAGAAGAACCACGATGTTTCTTTATAGCCCTCTATTCGATCGCGATGACAGATTTCGTTAGATGAAAGATCGGTAACAGCGCTTATCTTCAAATGTCGAAAAGTATAAAGTGACATTACTCAGGTAATGTCGACAATTTACCATTAAATTGGGTCGACAAAACGATTGACATAAATGATAACTTATTTCGAGAAAAAAGCTTCATCTTGCGAAAGCGTTGCGAGCAACAAATGACTGCGCAATGCTTTCTGTCGACATTGATCTGACGATGTGAAGGCCAAAAACTTCTTGCCTCGCATTGCTTCCTGGTTGGATGTCCCATCGGAACATCGTCGCTCAATATTCGCGGAAGCGAATCATACACGATGAGACGCATTCACCGATGATGAAATTATTCGCATTGCATGTAATATCTGCCGCCTTGACCAAAGAAACGTTTTATAAGCTGGTCCTCCAAAAAATAATATCTTTCAAGTCCTGAGGCCTTGGAGCAAAAGCTTCACGAATTAATATCCTTCATTAGAATAAGTTTTTCACATTCAAATAAGCAAAAGTTTGATGATATACAATTTGAGATTTTTTATTTGAAGAAAAGTTCTTTTTATTAATAGCTTATGTATATTGCATTTGTTTAAAACGGTATGTAATTGTCTTAAACCTTTTAGGGCCGGTTTTTCCAACTTCTTGGTAAGCTAACGAATAGTTAAATCATACGTCTGTCTTTATTTTATTTTCAAATTAGACAAGTTCAGACGTATGATTTAACTATTAGTTAGCTTAACAAGAAGTTGAAAAACCGGCCCTTATAAAATCAAGAATTATGTAGTAGATAATGCAATTATTGTCAAGATTAGTAAAAATATTGAAGCGTAATAGGCTTAATTAAATGAACCACATTCCCCTTATGAAATCGATCCAATTCTAAAGGAGCTCTAGATTTCAATAAATTAAAAAAAAACGAATCAAGCTTCATGTGCTAGTGTCCGTTGATAAAGCCACAAGATATGTCAGACGCTGCATCAAGGCAACTGGCTACCGTGCACGTTATTGGAAGAACAGCTAATCCGATAGTTGGGATCGAAGCGAAAGGAAGTGGAAGTCTCTTCGAGGGAGAGTAAGAGAGAGGGAGAAAGAGAGGCAGAGGTTAACTTTCGCACTGGGTTATTAAGGGTTCGCGTAATAACGTGTTTGTGAGAGCGCGCGGTTGCACGCACCGCTCACGAGGTGGAACATGGCATGGCCCCCGGGTGCTCTCTCGGACCCAGCATCTTCCAGAGCCTACGAAAGCGTCGGCGTGGCCGCCCCCGACTCATGGGAACGTCCTCGGGGCAGCATAGGGTCGACGGGATCGCGCACAGCCGTAGAGAACCGCCGTCGGAATTTTTCTTAGGAACTTATTAAAATCTAAGGCTCCCTCATTAGAATTGCGTCGGAGTCGATTGCGCGTCGTTTACAATCCCCAGAAAGTTTCTCCGAAATCATTATAAATCGATCGCAATAACGATCACGAAATAGTAATTACAGGAATAACAACTGTCATTTAAAAAATTGCAATTATTCATCGAGTGTTCGTTGTATGAAAACTTGACAAAAAAAAGACGAATGACTTATCGAGATTAAAAAATTTTCATCTACGCGTACGTACAATATGTACATCTTTGCAGAGCCGTCGCTGTTAATTTCGCTTTCCTCGCGATTTTAATTGTACAGACTGTACAGACTGTAAATCATAAAATTTGCATTAAGAAAATATTAACGAAGAATCTTAATTAACGCTACATTTTAATTAAAGCTTCTGTGTCGGCGGATATCCCAAAGGGATACATTATGCCCTACGTGTCTCTCACGGTGCTCATGCAAACGATTTCTCAACACCTCTGTTCCTCATTGTGGGACCAGAGTTCCATGCCGCTTTTTCCCGAGGCCGCTTGTCTACGATTCTAATTCCGAGACAGCCGGCATTGGCCGGCGGAAGGTCCGAGAGTTTACCGGTAGGCAATAATTTCGCGGGAATGCGGCGGCGTCGGCGGCGGCGGCACCGCGGCTTTCGTGTCTACGGAAAAGAATCTCGGACGGTTCGATAACGGATCTCACGCCGGATTCCGCGCCGTGAACAAATTGGACTCTGCCGAACGATCGGACTCCGTTATTCCCGAATAGAATGGTCGCTGCGAAAATTAACCCTTATCTCGCTGGAATGCGCATAAAATATACGAGACACGAACACACGAAAATAAATTCATGTAATTAAGTGTCTAATTTCATGGGTCGAGAGCGTAATGCCATTTCTATATCTACGCACAGCGCAGTATTTCATATTCTCTCCTCTCTACTTTCCCTCATACATTATACTCCCAGTACTCTCTAATCCCATCTTAGGAAATCCTCAAGTAGAAATCAAAGGGTGTGATCCGCCTATCAAGAATTCTTATCTCGTACAAGCACGAGCGCGTTAAGTAATTCCTAAGCGAAAAGAAAAAGAGGATGATGACGATCCAAAAGGAAGATGAAGAGACGGAAGGAGCGGGAGGATCAAGAAGCCGAATGGTAATGGAGAGGACGAGAGAAGAGCAGAAGGAGCTGGAAGAGCGGGAGATGGAGGGAAAAGGGGAGAAGGATGAGAAGGTGGCTGGCACGTACGTCAGGTATGCGGGTGAGAAACACCCTGGGGGCGCCCCTGCCGTTCCGCCCACGTTTAAGGTGCCCGTTGCGAGCGGGCCCCGCGTGCCCCCGGGGGCCCCGCGATAAACTCCCGACTCGGGCTCTCTCTTTCTCCCTCGTCTCCAGCTGCGAGACTCGCACGCGATCCACAACTCTCGAGGAGAATCGAACGCCCCCGCGGGCACACGCCGTCATCACGCGAACCTGCAGGTAGAAAGAAAGAGGGGCACAACAGGCCCTCTTCGCGATCATTTCTGCGTTTCAGACATCATAGGTAATCTCGTGCCCCGCTGTGGCCTTCTGTAATTTCCATGAACCTGTTCTTCCTTTTTTTTTTTTAATTCAAACATTCCTCGATATGCTCTTCGGAAAATAAAAATATGTTTTTTTGCGCATATCGTCACGTTGCGAGCAAACATGTACAATGTTAAAAGTGTTTCGCAAAACCGTGAGTTTTTTTTATACAACGAGCAACTAACACTGTAATAATAGTCGATAAAAATTCGATCGCAACTCGAGAATCATGGAAAAACAATATTTGTTTCCTAAAATACAATTTCCTCTATCCTTCGCAAAATGTTTTTGATCCTAAGATATACTGCTAGCGAAAGAAAGAAACAACGCCGTACAACTAGCAACCCTACCGTCGCCCATGTATTAAAATTCCTATTATTCTTCTAGATAGTAATACAGACATAACAATATGATTATAATCATATATACATATATGATTCCTTGTCACGATACGTGACGACAAAGGTGGTCCAAAATTTGCAGGCAACAACAAGAAGAATTATTAGGGTAAATGCTATATTTTGCCATTATTATATGTCTCACGAGTTAAATCGAGATACAGACCTCTATAATTTCTCGCACCAGATGCAAAAAGTCCTCGTGCCTCATCCCAAGAGGCGGCCCAACCACGCAGTAGCGATCTACGCGCGATCTCATCCGCGAGGAAGAGCGCACTTTTCTCGCATAGCGGTCCCACGCTCTCCGGTGCATTACAGGTTCATCTCCGCCTACTGACCGCTCGCGGGGATGCGATGCATGTCGGCGATTGATATGCACGATCAAATCGAACCGATCGCATAACTTTGTACTTCTGAACAATCGTGCTACGAAAACGAAAAATTTTCGGTCAATTACGAATACTGTCTGCAGATATGAATGATCGATCAAGCTGGACGGGCGACAATTAAAGAATTATGAAAATTGAAAAGTGAAAAGTGAGACACCGGAAAAATGTATTGTTTAGAAATAATGTTGAGCTCCTATTTGTTCAATTTCTTTCAATAAGAATTGTCAAAAAGAGAAGAAATAAGAATTGTAAAGAAATGTCAGACTTGAACATATTCATAATTAAAGTCTAAATAAAACTTTTTCATTAAAATTAATTCCCTCATTTATTTAATTTGACTTCTATATGAATATACTTCAAACGCTTTTCTTATCTTCGGCCTCTTGACTCAACTCGAGATTCTCCTCTCTGAATTGGACGCTGACGCGAACGCGGAGCACGCTCGCGCGATTCTCATGTAAATTTGCGCGCGATGTAATCCTTACGCGCGGCACGCGTCTCTTTCTCTAGGGACAGCCAATTGGGCCGATATCTCGCCTCATCATGATGAGATCGATAAGCCGGACCCGGGCATTACCGGCTACGTGCATAGCCAGGCAAATTGCGCGCGTATGTATGAATAGAGGCGGCGGTGCTCGCTTCGCACACGATTGTCATTAATTAGACAGTTGGCACGCGCCAGGTGAAGCTCGCTCGTGTTCACCTGCGACGAGTCACACGAACGTTCGTGTATTATATATACGTATATATATAAAACAGTTTTTTGGCTCGCCGTGCCGCAGCATTGTGGCTTTTATGTGACGGCCGGCGCCGTTTATAGGGGTCGCCCACATGACATCTGACCCACATCCGGCCGATGTTCACCGGGCATCGATATCGTCCGGGCCGTGCCATTAAAACGTCGAATAATTTCGAGCCCGCGACGTATGTTCGAGGGGATTTACGGCGGTTCGGTACGCGCGATATCGCGGTATCGCCACGGAACGTCGCGCGACCTGCTCCTATATATGTATGTATATGCCTGTGATCGACGGGAAAGCGAGATTATTCTCGTTAGAGTTCTTTATCTCAAACACATGTGATGAATATGAATGTTGGTAGAGCAGGGATGATTAAATGTGATTTAGTTATCCTCTCAAATTGGTAAACTATTTTTGTTACACAGCTTATTAAATTATTTATCTCTATTAAAAAAGAATTGCCTGTTCGCAAACTGAACTATTTTGATATATTTGGTTTTATTTTAATTTTTATAATATATAGTTAATAATAAAGCATAAGCTTTATTACGTATTTATATAAGATAGCAACAATCGTGACTTCGCATGAGAGACAATATTCCAAATTCATTCATAAAATATCTATATTTATATATTTAATTTTCCGTATTTAAAATATTTTCTTTTCTTCCATATCTATATTTGTATATCTTTGTGTAAAAAGAAAAGTATTCCCGAAGTGAAAACAACTTCCGCGTAAACGATACCTGCTTCTGTGCACCTTCTGGAAATTAAAAGGCAACACCTGTATCCCCGTACACTCGCGCGCTGCAAGATGCCTCTCTCGCGGGCGATGTAATATAATGAGGCGAGACGAGGAGAGTGAGAGCGCAGGGGCAACGGCACAACGAAAGCCACTGGGGCCTGCTCGGCGCTCGATAATCGCCAGAAATTCCCGATTATTAAGCGTACAGGTGTTTACACCGGGAACCAATTCCGGATCTGCCCGAGACGCCTCCGAGGAATACGCCGCGCGTATTCACGTTCGCGCGTGAACGACCGTGAGGAGCACCCAACGCTGGTCGAGTGTGCGTTGCCGTTTGGTTCTTGCAGAAAGAAATTCGCTTGAGTTGCAGCTGGTACTTTTTGCGCTGTTCAAACCTGAGATGACTCCGAGCGATAATTATGCAATGTTGATTTTATGGCGATAATGCATTGCGTTTACCTCGTCTTAATATGTCAATTGTACATATGTAAAATGTTATATATCAGTCTATCTGAGAACTGTCAACTACTAATACCAAATATCAATTAAAATTTACGCTCCAATTAAGTTTATAAATTAAACAATTCGATGATAATAAAATTTTGTTCTCATGATTTAACTTTAAGTAGACTAGTTTTAATAAAAGCATAACTTTATTTGGTATTTAATATCAATATTATTTAAAAATCTATTGTCAAAAATTCGAATAATTGCGAAAAAGCTTTCAGTCAGATTGTCACAGAGCCCAATAAAAATTGTATTTTACGAAAAAGTATTTCACGAAATATATATACCCATATAGTCTGCAATTATACTTAAGAACATTAATGCTTACGCAGATACAACTCGTCCCAGTAACACCTTATCAAGCCGTAATTACGCGCACCTGAACGCGCACGAGAGTCGCGACTTTCGAGATCGCGGATCGATTCGTTGTTGCGAGCTTGCTCCGGCTGTCTTGTTAATGCAAATTTCGCTGTCGTGCCCCTGTTTCACCTCCCTCTCGCTCCCTTCTCCATCTCCGAAGCGTTTCACCCTAATTTCCTGCGCCGTAGCACCTGACGGTGCACGAAGTGCAGCGCTGCTCGCGTGCTCACCCAGCAGCTTCCGGTTCCGGCGCGTGCTTAAGCATTCCGGCTGTTTGCACTCGCGAGCGTGAACACGCTGAATGTACGTACACACACATACACACACGTATCCACCTGCTCGAGCATACGAACGTTCGCGATGTGCCGTTGCCACCCTGCACCCCCTAGCACCCCCTTCTCCCCCTGCATTGTGCACCTGATGCATCGAGGAGCCGCGCTTGTAGATCAACAGATAGAGATGTTAATGATCGCGAATTGAGACAAGGAAAGGGCGCGCGGTTCGACAAATGGCCCGCTGAAAATAATTACCACCCGGCTGCCCGAAAATACCCTCGCGCCCAAATCGATTCGGGATCGACGCGATCGTACAATCGACAAACCATGCTCAAGAAAGATCCGCATACTAAATTCATCCAGGAATTCATGTTGTTGTCGTGTATTTCGAAATGACTGGAAAATTTGTAAAAAAAAAGACAAGCAAATAAACTAGAAAAATGGCATATTTTCTCGTCTAGGAAGATATGAAGAGTGCCTAAAATGTGCTTTGATACTTGAGGATGAAGAGATAGATTCTTTAATGGCTCGCGTCGCAGATGCGAGAGCAGGTCGGTCGTCCAATATTCGCTTTGCGTTTCACGGGCAAGCGGTGACGCCGATTAACATCGTCGCGAGACGAGAAACGTCGGCTTAACGCGTCGCATGCCAACGGTTTTCTAGCTCTGCCAACTTACACCTTGGAATTCAATAAAATATTTCCACTAAATAGATAAAGCACAGTATTATCGCCACAAATAATACTATTGCTTACGAATTAATATAAATTCTCGATATTTTTTCCTCTCACGAAATCATTAAACGTAACTTATGCATAAATTACTGTCAGACATTTTAACGCATCGTTTATCCGCATTAATAACATTATTGTGTACAATTTTCGCACAATCAATTTCGCCTGATTCCGAGAAATGGAAAAACCATTGATTGTGATAAATTAATCGCATAACATAAAGTTGCCTTGTTCTTTTCTTGGAAAATCAATAGATTCCACAGACAAATTAAAGTATCACGCTGTACGCTTAACAGCGTGGAGATCACACAGGTGAGCACTCAGTGAGCAATCGGCGCGGGAACTACGCGCAAGCTGGTGTCGGACAAATATTATCGTCGAAACACATCGGGGCGGTCCGAATGCTGGCAATTAGCGGTGGCAGGTGGTGATTACCGAGGCCAGAATGATCCTCCTAAACACCGGAAACGTCCCTCTCCGCCGGTCGGGCGTGATTCCATAGCCTCGCCGTATTAAGACGGCCACGACGCAAGACTCTACGAAGGCGCAATAATTCACGGGCAATTCGTGAAAGAAATTGCCGGTCTCGAGTCTCGTACGAGCGCTAACGATCTCCTCGACCAATTACACGCCCCGCGGGTCGATAATCAAAGTGCTTTCCGCGTGTACGGCGATTAGTGTCGCGGAGCTCTCACTTCGCAAGAAATAGATGAATTAAGAAGGGAGAATTATGAGAATTCATTTCGTGAGATTGAAATTTCTAATCTGCGAAATGGCCGATTGAATCCCTACCTTCTTTCTTCTCCCGTAATAACGCCATATGGTGTTTCATACCATGAGAGACTGCGGAGTAGCGTTTTTCGTTCAAAAAAATAAACTTAAATAATATTACTAAAATAAGATAATAGGATATAAAAATTTATTTGAATTTATATGAATACTCAATGGAATTTACTTTATTTGTCAAATAATTAAATTAAGTTTTTTAAATTAATCTAAATGTTAATATCCACAAAATTGCTACTCTCGTAACAAAATGTTTTAGATTCTCACATCCCTAAACAACTGTGCGGCGAACTGTTCGATAATTAGAAGCGAAGCGCGATCACGCCACCGAAAGTCCGCTCTCGAGTTTCTCACCCTTCTTTCACTCGGCGCGGAAGAACAGCGGGGGAGAGAGACAGATGGAAAAAAGGAATCCGACGCAAAAAGGGCATCTCGTTTGCGGCCGACGAGGCACGGAGACCGTGATTCGCTGCCTGGCTGACGCCATATGGTGTGCAAACCGAGAGGCTACTAGTCGATCACCGTTTCGCATTACGCAAACGAACGAGCCGCCCGCGTCGTTCTGTCGGTCATTCTGAGCGTAAGTACCATAAATCCACATAAACAGGAAGGACGGCCGGAACGATCGCGAGTAATGGTCCACCTTCTAATTAGATCGCCTCTGCGTGCATTTAACTAATGCGATGCATTTCTTTTACATGGATTAGAAATAGAAATAACATGTTTTTGATCGGATATCTATTTTTTACAGAAAGTACAATATATAAAAATTAGATTTTAATTAGTTTTTACATTTTCTGTATAAATTTTTATTAATATTGTTGAATTTATTTAGAATGAAAATAATCAAAATCGAGAATAAATTCGATTAAAGTTTACCGTTGTCACAAGTTTATTTATATTTATAATATGATAATCCATTATTCCATTATCAAATATTTAATATTTGAGAACTGATTGTACTGAGTGAATAATTTTGAAAATTCGATCATCCATCAGTCCAAGACTTCTAAATCGTCCAAAGTGACTCTCGCTTTTTATTGATCGTTCATATATCAATCAATAGATTTATAAGCTCATAGAATGCCGCATTTGCAAATTTTAATCAATTTCCTTCCGCGAATCCGATTTCTAAGATAAGATTAGAAATTGGACGACAAGGAAAGCGAAGGAAAGACGAGAAGATGAGAAAAAGAGAGCTACTCTTTCCCATAGTCCATTCCGAGAAATGAAAGGGAGAAAGCAAGAGAGAGAGAGAAAGAGAGAGAGAGAGAGAGAGACAAGTGACAGTGCCTCTCAATGGCCATAAAAGCCGAATCATAATCGCGGTATCATTAACGACGTCGTGCGAAAGAAGTAATTAAAGCGCGGCGGCTCGTGTTCCTCGTGAACCCGAACCCGGCTGGCTCTTTCTCGGCTCGAGTTAACGGCTCCGTCTCTCTCTCTCGCTTGCTGCACAGCTCCCGACTACGCTACGTCATTCCGCGCAGCGTCATGACATCGAGCACATCGAGCACAGAGGAGACATGCCGCAGGAACGCCTCTACCTGTGCGCCGCAAAAAGTGGATCTGCCCGTGTCGGTGGAAAGACTCGTCGGCGCCTCTCTCTCTCTCCCTCTTTCCCTCGTTTTTTTTTTGTATCATCTACTTACTTGTTAATCAAATCGTGAAGAGAATTTTAAGATTATTTCTATGTGCTAAAAAGCGATAAGATTAATGTACGATCGTCAGCCTGCGACCGGCAAATTATAGTTTATATCTTCTACGAGCGAGAAACAATTTTCGGAACATGCATATTTAAATGTTTATTATTTATAATAGCAAATAGTATAAGCAAGAATTTTAATCATTGCTTCAATTATTAAGATTAAATTATTAAAATCAGATGTGTCAATCAATTTCTGTTCAAGATTATTTTTTGTATCGATTTTTATATATACATGTTTATAATATAAAATAAAAGGTATTAACAATTAAAAACTTTAATGCCTAAAGAAAAGCACTCTTTTGCTTAATCTTGCTTAATTATTTTTGATCCCTGAATTAGTCTGTTCATATCCGGGAGGCATTATCGAACAAAAAGGATCGTGAGAATTCGTAAGTTATACATCTCCGTGTAATAAAAATGAGCTGCCCCGGCTAACAACATAAAGCACTTAGCTGTAAGTGATTTTTCCCTGTACACCCTAGATACATTTTTAAGTATTTAAATGCATTTAGTGTCCTGACCACCTGTATTATTCAGGTACCGAAAAATAAAGGATATCTTCTGTTCCCATATCGACCGGCTGGAAGGTGGATCATATCTCCGACCCGGCGCGCTTCGACATCTCGTTTCATGTCCACGATGATAAAGGGCCTCCCCCGGAGGAGGAAAAAGGGGGACCTCACGATGAGACCCATTCCTTGCCGACCCTCTCTTCCTTCCTACCTCTTCCCTTCGTTCTTGTTTCTGCGCACAGTAGCCGAGAGACGAGGCTACCTCTGAGTTTGGCTCGGAACTGCATTCCGCAGCCGGCTCCACTCGAGTCGCGTTGCATTCACCGCCATTGGCGCCACACGCGCATTTCTTGGCGTCGCCCTTTTGCACACGCACATATCTGCGTAGGTACGTACACATCCACGCGCGCACACAACGCCCGCGTGTACGCGCGGACGCACGCAGATCCGACATGTATTCCGCGCGTCACGTAAGCGAAGATACGCGAGATCATAAAATTACGTCCACGTGATTGTTCGCACGTGTCATCGCCCAGCCACCAGGGTTCCGCAGTTTCACATTATAATATGAGACATGTCTCGTACTTTGCCATTCTCTTTCTCTCTCTCTCTCTTTCTCTTTTCCACGTAATACTATTGTAATTTAAAATGAATAGTAGACGTTTGAAGATTATCCCTTTGGCAAATAAATATTTTTTTCGGAACAGATAAAATGAAGTAAACAACAATAGTGATGTTAAAAGACATAGTGATGCCTACTTGACCAAAATAAATATATCATCTTACGATACTTTTTTACTTGAAAGATAACTTGATTTTTTTAAATATGTACTTTCTCCATTGCTTTACGAATTATCAGTGAATTTTACTCTTTATTATATTACTTAATTTTTATCTAATTAAGTAATTATTATAACGTGCCACCACATACGATTTATCATCGTTATTTAACTTTTAATGGAAATGTAAGTAATAATTACTGTTTTAATATTTTATTCAAATTTGAAGACCAAATTTAAAGATTTTATTCGCATTACAATCTTTACTTCGACAAAATCTATGTTTCTTTGATTTCACCGACAGTATCGATAGCACGTGGTATACGACTCACGTGCATATTTCAGGTTTCGCGCTACCGACTCATGAATAAGAAGACATGAATAAGAAAGTCAGTCGTGTCGAGCGAGCGAATGATCGCGAAGTCGTGTCGATGACTCATGCGCCCACGCGACGTTTTCTCATCCTCGCACTCGGGAAAAAAAAGAACTGTCCTCGCACGCGCGACTGGAGATACATCAAATTAAGATACGACTTAAATTAAGTTCCGCGGGGACAGGTACCGTCTGGAAATGACCTCTTTCGAGGAATCAGGTCACCGCGCACGGTTGTGGTTCCCCGTCGTGGAAGCACAACGTCAACGAGACGGAGAACGCGATTCGATCGCGTGGGGACGGAAAGACGGGAAGGGAGAAAGAATGAAACGCATTCTGCACATCGGGAACGAGGATGTCGCCGATGCTGTACTTCCTCCCTTCTAAGTAAGTCCGTGTTCCTGGGATTCATTCTGTTCTCCGATCCGCCTCGGACCGACCCGACAAACGTGCGCTGCGCTCGCATGCGATGCATAATAATGCAACACGAGCGCGGTTACACCGGGACTATCCACCTACCTACCTACCTACACTCAGCTATCTAACTATCTGCTTATCTATCTGCCAACCCCCGCATTTTCCCGAGGTAGAGAGCTCCGCGCCCGTGTTTCAGGGAATGTTTCGCTCTGTCTGGACTTCTTAATAGCGAGGCGCCCGTCTCCGTTTGCGAATGAGATCTCTAAAGAAGAAGATGCGGTTCGTAAGTAATTAAGTTCCCATGTCAATCCATTGCAAACATTAATCACGAGCAACGTGATTTTCGTACTAATTTAAAGGTCTTTTTAAATGAAAACTTTGCATAGGTAAAGTGAGAGATGAGCGAAATAGCATTGAGATTAAAAGGGCAAATTTATTCTCAAGATCTGGGAATGGGATGTAAAATGTATACAATTTCTTTCTTTCTCTCTTTCCGTTATATAATTCTCTATTATAAAACTCCGCCTGCACGTGACGCAAGATAGATCGCGGCTGATGGTGCACAATTGGCCCGCGCTTAAAATTAATTCGACGTCGCGAGCATCGATCCATATTTTATCCCGTGCCGTATTGTTGTTTTCGCGCAGATGTCCGCGATGATGCCGGGAAGAAATACCCGGCGGCGTCGGATTCGTGCTACAGTGTCACTCGGACGGCGAATACACACCGCCGAATGTCCGGCCAGTGTGGCGCCAGACACACGCGCCGGTAACTTTATATCGCACGTCTAAGTACGGCACTGGCGAGGGCCGACATACCCGGTCACGACTCAACGACTCAAGCCCACCGAATATATTTATACGACAGAAGACACGGAGGACAGACGGGGCGGGTGGCGGAGCGGGTACATCTGTTTCCATCCGGGCACGTGTCTACGGAATTAGAACGTTTCGAGGGAGACGAATACGCGAGCGCGCGCGGGAGAAAAGCGTCGCGGGGGGACGACAAGCCAGACCGAGAATACTCACCCGTGGCCCCGCAGCCGCTGGACCGACGGATTCTGGGATGCCTCGCGGTCAGCTGGCGCGAAATAACAACGCGAGCAAGCACACTTGTCTCGAGAATAGTGCTCGAAGCAGTATATATAAATGGTACCATTTGTTAATCTTTCATTTCCATTCTTGGGTATCTTCGATGTACTTAACTATAATCCAGCGCAACTTTGCGGGACAGATTTCAATAAAAAGAATCCTCAATGACATGACGAAACGCACGTGTTCCAATTGAGATAAGAGAAATTAAAAGTTCTGATACAAAATTGGAGCAATGACGCTAGATTAAAATACAAACGCAACGTGTCCCAAGTAGAACAAAAATTATAATATCATATTGACATCAAAATAACACTAAAACAGCGATAAAATAAATAATGACATTTTGGAGTCATTTTGATGTCATTTTGACATATTCTTATTCTACCTGGAGTGTGGATTTAAAATCCGATAAGCTCATTAGTTGTATCGCTCACGCGAATTGTTTTATCAATTTAGAAGCGGCTTTTCCTTCATGAAACATTAGATGAATAAACGTCGCTGGGGCGTTAATTTCCCTAAGTTAACAAAATTGTCACGAACCGAGTCCCTTTGCAGAAGGGCGTTGCGCGTAACTCGAGACGAATGCGTTCGTTTTCAGAGCCAACGGCAGAAAACGACACCGCGGCGAGCGGACGCGATCGAGATAGCGCGGAATTCGCGGCGACGCGGCTCCGGTACGTGTCACGAGGGTGACAGGGATGCCAGCTGGACGTCGGCGCCGTGGCGTCGTCGCGATCCGACGTCCTTGTTTTGTGAGTCGCGGCGTCACGACGTCGTCGTCGTCGTCGTCGTCGTCGTCGTCGTCGTCGTCCCTGCGCAACACTTCGCGCATGACCACGCAACCAGACGAATGCGTGCAGGTGTTCCGCGGGTGGAATAGGAATGGACCGAGTTTCTGGCGTTGTAGGATGTATAATTAGAGCATTTCGAAGCGCTCGACAAAGATGCCAGCTTTGACTTTCTGACAAATGTCCCGCAACTGACGCGGCGCTCTCGACATCAAACAGGAATGTATTATAAAAACCGCCCGAAAAAGAGGCGAAAAGGAAAGGATTATCATGAAACTGCACTGGTATCTGTCTTATCTAATATTTTTGCAAAATCTCTTAAATAAATTGGAAGAAACTTTACAACCCGCAATTGCGAGAGAATTCGTCTCTTTACGAATAAAATTGAAAATCTTTCAAAACAAATAACAAAATAGACGTGTAGTTAAAAATCGAAGAGAATTAACAAAAAAAAAATAGTATGCAAAGAATGAAATTACATGCATTAATTTATCCATTAATACTTTAATAATACTTTATCAAATATATCCTATAATATATTTCAAATTTTCTGCAGTAGTCTCAATCATTTGATTTTAATAATTTTCCTGCCATTTATAGCCTATTCTCTGATTGGTTACACGTGATTATTCAGTAATGTTCATGCTTGTTTCATGTATTCCGCTCTCGTATACACGCCGCTATTGTTCGCGCCTGCATGTACGGCGAGCCGTAAAACACTCGCGAGGGCGAGTGCCGTGCCGTTCGCCTTCGAGTGAGCGGATCTACGCGACTCGCGCCTCGTCCGGGCTACCGGGCTGCAGAGAGTGGGCGAGGACTCGATCCCCGAGTCCCCGAGCCGCGATCTCCGCGAGAGCTCTCGGCATAAAACACATGGCACGTACGTGTGCGCGTGTGTGCGTGGCGCCAGATGTCTCGCCTCGTAATCTTTACGCCGGCCGGTCGCGCGGTCCCCGCAACGTCGCCGTCGCAGCATCGACCTTTCTCTCGCTCTCTCTCTCTCACTCTATCTCGTTCCCTCTTCCGTATCCTTTTTATCGCTCTCGCGCCAGCCGAGAGGTCTGCTTTTCGCGCGAAGAGACATTGGAACCGCATATCGTGTTTCTATAGCCGCAACAATAATAGCGAGTTTATGCGCGACCGGTCGTTGCTGCCGACATTGGTAGCGACGCCGGTGGAACGGCCGATCGGTGAAAAATTGTCTTGAAAAATTATCTGATCCTAAAAATGTGTCTTAAACTTAAAAAACTTCAATGGTTTGAATCGAGATCTCTGTGCGACATCTTCATTTTTTAAAATGTCTGATCGTTTAAAAAAGATACGAATAATTGGAGTGGTAACTACGGGATTTGGATGTTCATGTAATTGATTGAACCTTTTTGTCGCAGCAGCACCCACAAAAAATGTGACGACATTTCTGGGACACCCAGTATAAATGCAGTGTAACGACTCAAAGGATACCGATTGCCAGAAAGCATGAAATTGCATTAGTCACCGCGTTTAACGTTCACATCTGGCCATGGCGCGATGAAAATAACAGCTCGGGCCTGGCGACAGTATTAACGCGCGCATGAAACGGCGTGAATTATTATTTTGCTACCGATACACGGGTCTTGTGAAATTTTACGATTTACACATTTGCACCTGGCACGCTCGTTTGCACGTAGTAATGACCAATTCGTTTCGTCGTTTCTGATCTTCTCTGCGAAGCGTTTCACTTGGCTGTGATCGTATCAGCCGCATATCGATATCACTCAAACCTAATTGATTTTTTCTTAACGAAAAAAATCGTAGGTATTTTTTTACAAAAGTGATTTCTTTACTACACAATTTACACATACAATATCAATTAGAATGTAATACTTTTCCACTTTTTCGATACTTTCGTGAAACTTGCTAATAATAAGAGTAAAAATACTGATTTTATCTTCTTAATCGCGAAATATTAATGAAATTGCAGCCAAGTCGAATTGTGACTTGGCTGCAATTTCATTAATATTTCGCGCCATTTGAATTTTACCATTGATGAAAAATTCATTTAAATTTTTGTCACGCGATGACAAGCCATTTAAATGTTACCATATTGATGAAAAGCCATTTAAATTTTTACCATGCGATATGACAGGCCATTTAAATTTTACCATTCAATTCCCAAGATCAAGTTACGCGAACGACGAAATTGGAAAGAGCAAAACATTAGACTGAGAAACATTCATCCTTTTATCCCACTGACAATGAATTGCGGATTAATGTAAGTCTCCTTTCAAGGAGAATCGGTTATTCGCGTCAATTCATATAATCGGCAGGCGACCTCGCAGAGCTCAGGCGGCTCGGATAAAGAGATTATGAGATCACGTATATATCCCGTGGAAGGCGCATCTGCCGCGCATTTTCCGCATCTGCGCCGAACGATCTCCGGGCTGATGTTGAGAACGACATCGATGAGGGACCGTTCCGCGCGAATCGACACGCGAGTGCTCCATAAATGTCTCTTTCCCCGATGACGCGTGAATCACACTTGCAGTAACAACGTTCGCGCGTAGGCATCGGCGAGAGGAGTATATCGGAACGCGAAGTATCTGTCGCCTCGCCGGGATATCGGATCCGTAAATTAACATTTACGAGATATCCTTCCCGGAATCGATCGGGCCGCCGGCTACGAGCGGCCGTTTCGAAGGCAGAGATCGAGATCGCATGCCGCCGACGAAGATAACCGCTGATCTCCGTCCGCACGCTAACGAGAAAACAGGACCATTAGGGCAATGAGCCGTGGGAGATAACTCGATTATCGATTATCACGCTCGATGGAGAAGCTGCGAGTCCTTGAGGGACCAAAAAGAAATCGTGCTACCACATTTCATTCGCTCGGACCGAAATTACCGTGTAATAAGCAAGAAGAAGACGCCTAACGATTTATTTAATGAACTTGGGGATAAAGAATCTAGACCGAAGTCGCTGGATTTCGAAACTTAATTCATCCGTTTAACGATGAATTAAAATTCAAGCTGTAATATCGCAAGAAAATTTTCCCTCTACTTCGTGACTTTACAGATCAAATTGCATTTTGCGTCTTTATTCTTCATCGTTGTTGCGTCGCGATTCTTTCCAAGGTGCAATATGAAAGATTAGCTCGAGGCGAACGACCGTCTGAATGGCTGCCAGGCATCCGGTAGCATTGGTCGTCGTGTTTATATGACGACGATAAACGCCTTCGCAAAGTCTCATTTTTTTCGCTTCCTAAGTGCGCGTACCTGGCGGCTCTTTCCTCTCACCGACGGTGTCCTCGCGGTCGGTCCCGCTTCCAGGAACGATTCAGTGGGAGCGCCGTCGAGATTATCTTGTTTGCACAGAGGTTTCCTCGCTTGCAAACGCGAGGACCTGCCGGCCGCGGAAGGCCCGAATTATCTTTCGGTGGATCGGCGGACAACTTAACCCGGTGGACCCGCGGGGGAATGTTGCGATTAAGTCAAAGGAACAAAGAGAATCGGTCGTCAACCTTGCGCGGGCGACATGATTTGAGAAGCCGATAATAACGTAATTATAATGACGACTAACGATCCAAACGGCGCGATTCCATTAGAGATAATGACGCCCGGCGAGGAGAGACGAACGATCGGGCAAGTGCCTATAATATTACGTTCCCGGGTATTTCTCGGCGCGCATAAACAAGTCGCCAAAGACAAGCTCGTCTCCCCACAAGCACGAGGAACTAATGATGGCGGCGCGCACTCGTCGAGATATACGCGCATTATGATTTGTGGAACGAGGCTGGTCGCGGCGCTTTGTGCACGGCGTAGGAGAGCGATCTTCGCGGATGATGCATGCTCCCTTTATGCGGAACGAGACGCGTGCCGGAGTGTCGGGGGTATCGGGTTGCGCCTTTCCTCATTTTATATTCCCGGTTACGGGCCTACGTTTTCTGGAATCGCTCGACTCTCTCGGTCCCGTAAGACGCGAATCTCATGTATTTCGCGATAAAATCATTCCGTGAAAGATCCGTCTGTATAAACATGTATTATAAAGAAAGCAAGAAAATTAGAAAACCCGCCTAACTAATCTCTTCGTGTGCGCGCTCGTTCCGGATCCAGGAGAAACGTAGCGAAGGTACTGTTAATTAGGCGGTCACGAGGGAGACGCAGGTAAAAATCCGTGGTCCACTCTCACGCGAGTGTAACCTGAGACTATTGCTTACAATTTATAACAACGAGGCAGAAAGGTATATTTAGAATGCCGGTGACATCGATACACAATGGCCGCGCCACCTGGGTCACTGAGGCGTCTCATGGACCCAGTTTTCTCTTCAGAGTTCTCTTAACACCTGTGTCTACTTGCCTACAACACACCCACCGAGTCTTTTCTTCTCTTTTTCTCGTTGGAAGAGAATGAGAAAATGAACGATGCGATATTAACGGCCGAGATCCCGACCGAGGTCGTTCTCGTGCGGGCTTTTTACCCGCGATATACCTGAAGCCCTTGTGGTTCAGCCCTATTCGGATTCGTCTTTGTCTCGTCTATCTTGTAAAACGAGCACTGAGATATAATGGCTATAATTTCAACTTTTACTCAAAAACTTCAGAGAAACAATATGCGACATTACGTATTTTTTACAAGATATTTAATTGACCGCGATACTTAATTAACGTTCAAATATTTAGTTTTTTTTTTTAATACAATAAAAAACAAAGAGATTAAACGCGTGCTTTAAAATAAAATATTTTAAAAATAGAAAAGAGATAGTAAATATTGAAATATTATATTCTCAAATATTTTTATAAATTTGTGTATATAAAAGATAAAAGAAAAATTCTTTTTATCGGAAACAAGCCCTTGGAGGACAGTATAATTTTCATATCTAAGAATTCAACTGCTCTCAACAATAACGATTATCATTCATACTAAATTAATACAAAACGGACAAAATCATAAAATACTTAATTATTCACTTTCTCGATTTTCAATGTTGTTTGAAAATTCCAAAAAACCTACGAAATATTTATCTGTTTCTGACTATCGACGAGATTATGTATATTTTTCGAGGAACCATGGACTCAGCACCTGTCTCAAAGGTTACTATCTTTACACAAACCTAATATAAATCAAGTAAATGTCCCGGTAAAGGAGGAGCTGCTTACGCAACAAGTATCCAGCTATCTAGTCAAAATTCCCCGACGTCCTGTCGAAATGTAGACGCAGCGATAGTAATTTTTTCAAACGCATAATGGCGTGACTAACTTTCAGGAATGGCGGGACCCTTGCTGCGTTTTGTAACTGATATCTACCTAGAACTGATCACTGTTTGATCACACCTGTTCAGCTTGCCACAGCAGGCCACTCGAGACGCAACTAATCCGGCTGCAGTTAAAAGCCCTTTCAAAAGGGAAATATTTTTCTCGAGGAAGGTCGAGGTTATTGTATACGTATCGTAATTCCCCTTTGAAACTGAAAATTCTTTTTCTTAGAAAAAAACATCAAAAAATTCTATTTCAAGCATAACTATGCAATTTCCTAGATGCGTAGATATGTAGATAGACAGAAATAACATAGGTCATAAAATAGAACATTATTTCAGTCTTAAAATCTTAAGCTGACCACAAAACTTTTAGGCATTTGTAAAGCCGACAAGAACTTTTTCTGTCGGAGAGGACAATATTAAGAAAAGTCTAATCGCAATTTTCTTTTATCGAGCATGAAATCTAAATTTTATGCTTTGTAAAAGAAAAAAAATGGATAGTCTTTTATTCCATCCTATTGATTCTCTCTTTATCGCGTGACCGAACGCCATTGCGCATTGGTGATTAAGAATTATCTATAATTATCTTCACCACTCTTAATCTGATAAGCCATAAAGATTTCTATTTACATTTGTTGCATTTATGACAAAAGTACAAGCTTAAGAATATATTAAATGTTAAAAAAAAATTTATAAGTATAACATACGGAATAAAATGCTCCACTTTATTTCGCAAAAATTTTGTACAAAGTAAACTTTTGTGAAAGATAAATCTATTTTTCTTTCAACCAGTCCGAAATACATTTTAACGGAATTTTAGTTAAAATCTTAATTTGTAGAATATTTGGTCAACAAAAATTAGAAAATTGGAAAATCACATCAGATGATTGCCCTTATCAATCTTACTCTAGAGAAAGAACAACTCTTGATGAGATGAACGATTTGAAAATATTGTCATTAAAATACACATCGTTTCTGATGTGTATAGAAAGAAACTAATCAGCTAATCATCAAATCTTCTCTATTTTGTGTCAAAGAAATGTCCTCTTCTTCCAAAAATAGCGCATAATAAGCAATCCAAAGGGTGTCCCGAGTCTAACCCCGCATGAAGAAAGGATACACGAATAAATTTCTATAGCGGGTAATAGAGCAAGCAGAAGGGACGAGAAAGATGATGGCACGTTTGGAACGCGTCGCTGAGGGCTCTCCGCAAGCGAGAAGAGAGAAAAGGGATGAACGAAGGAGAGGAAACGAGATCGAGAATCCGGGGCTGAGCGAAGAAGAGCGACGAGAAGGCAGAGGGAAATAAAGGCAATGAATGATGCCGCGGCAGGTGCGTCGTGGCGTGTTTAACGAGTGATCCGGTCCCAGGCTCCGGCGCACCTGTAACACTCGCGTCGAACGAATCGGGTCGAAAGAGGTCCCACCATCAGCAGAGAGACGTTTTCCACTCTCTCTGCCTCCCTCCCTCCCTCTTTCTCTCTTTGTCTCACTGTCTCCTCCACTCGCTCTTCTTCTTCCTTCATTTGATGGCGGCCTTCTTAAAGATAAATTACGCGGCCACGAGTGCGTAATCGCAGCGCCGCTGATTTACGGCTTCGCGGAAACGCGTATCGAGGTAGCCGATGCGTGGTAGACTCCACCTCGAGGTGCTACCTCTCTCTTCTTCCGCCTCATATAATCATCTTGCCGAATGGACTGAACGGGACGGGCGGCATGATATACTTCTCGAGAAGAACAGTTCGAGCCATCCGTGAGACATTTATCAATCGCTACGACGTTGTCGTGGATGGATACGGTTACTCGATTAAAAAAGTACTCAGAAGAAGATTAAATAAATTATCTTCATGTGTCCGGCGTCAATAAATTGTACGCAAGAACTACTTTCTCCTTTCATCCTTAATGTCAAACTGAATAATTTATTTTAACGACAACTTTTGTGATAAATTGGCATTCAAGTTAAATTCATCCATTCATCCATCCTACGATCAAATTAAATAAGTTTTATTTTTTAAAAAACGATATATTTTTCATGATGATTTAATGCAGGCGATATGTTTGTTCTATAAATAATTAATAAATAATCTCTTATGAAAAAAATTCTCTAGAATTATTTCAAAGCTCCATTAATAAGTATTGCTATTTGCTGAAACTACACAAGCTCAAGTATTGATACCGTAGTCGAGCGTTGCTATTCGCGACGCGCTTCATCGAGGTCCGTAAGTCAGGAAGCCGGATGGCCAGGCTTTAAGAACGTGAGAAATAAGCGGTATCGCGTATGTACGAGAGATGAAATACGATCGCTCCAGCCGCGCTCGGAGAAAAGCCATTTCAGACGCGGCTGTGTGAGTGCGCGTGCATGCCCGTGCCCCGCCTTGCCTCACCTTGCTTCGATTCGACTCTCATTCCGCCATCCGATACCCACCTGTTGATGCGCCAACGATTGCTCCGACCTTTCTCGACGATACCACCTACCTACGAGAACCTTTTTCTCTTTTCATCTCTTCTATTTTGGATTTAAGCAACGCTACTGATATGTATTTTCTTTAATAAGCAACGTGTTTCAACAATTTTTTAAACAGCACTCTTTTATTATCTTATTTCGAAGAATATTGTTGAAGTAAAATGGAATATATTAAAATGTATGTTAAAAAGATCCAAATTATATATATTTAGATTTACATTATATATATTTCAGCAGGAGAAAAGGAGAGACGGGCATGACTTTAATATAAAAAAAATCTTTATAATATAATATTAAAAAAAACAAATTTTTAGATAAATTTTCCCTTATCTTATATTTTTAAAACAAATATCGTGAAAATAGAGCAGAAACATGAAGCAACTTGTCACAACATTCTTGCATTCCACAATATCTAAAGTCAAGGAGTACGAACAGAACCGATTCTTTCACGGCAGAAGACGATAATCTCATATTTGTTCGATGGATTCGAGTGTAAAATCGATTTACACGAAAAGGAAAGACGTGAGCGGTCGAAAGCCGATGAAACCTAAACCTCGTCACGTAGAAATGTCAAATTAGTACTCTTTCTCTCTCTCTTTCGACAAGATAGTAAATGCTTGAATAAAATCCGTAATATAAGATACGGTATAATAGTCACGTAATGTTCCCAAACTTAAAAGATGTGAAACGTTTCAGGTGACTAAAACCCTACAGACGAAGAAATGGCTTTTGCGACAGTCTCCCGATGAAGTAGATTGAGAAGATAGAAGATCCGCTCTGAAGTGAACCGAAAAGATATAAAGACAGAGATAGTATTTATATAGAGTGTTAGAAAATTACACGCATATTACCTAGACTCTTCAATCGATTCGAAGTTAATAATTTGATCGTGAAAATTGGAGGTACAATTGCCTGTACCTTTTTTTACAACTTTTTAATTTCTAACGAGTTATCTTTTGATGACTAAAGCTCGTTTTAAAATCTTTAAATAAAGCTTACTTAAAATTAACAATCTGTTTTATTCTAAGAGGAACTTTCTTGTTTCATCTCATTTTTTTTTTCTAAATTAAGATAGAAAATTTCTTCACATCCATATCCAATTATCTTTCTTGCTTTGCAATGCTGAAACTCGCACGTATGATTCCTTGGCACCGTATAAAGAAGACTCGAGATAGCACGGCACAGAGACAGAGGGAACAGAGAAAACGTGGTAGAACGCCGCGCCTGGGGCCGGGATAAGGAAAAGGGAAATAATAGGAGCGAGAGGTGAGAGAGGGGGGGAAAGACGGGCAGGCACAGGTGTGCCGGGCACCGTGTAGGCGCCAGGTCCCTCATCGGACAATCCTGCCACCTTTTGCTTGCTTTTTTCTCATCGCCTCTATCCAAGAGGGGCGCAGAACGAATCTTAGATCGTGGAGAGTCGATCTCTACGAAATCCTCTTGGAAGGACACTCGTCCGAAGTGCCATTTTATTTTTACTCTAATTTCGATATTGAAATATCTTGTAAACTTTTTGACAAAAAAATATATAGAGAAAAAGAAAGATAAACTACTTTTTAATGAAAAACTAATGACTTATATATAATGAAGAAATAGCGAAAAATACTTTAAAACATTTTGACTTGCTTTCTGCGCGTCAATCTCTCATGTCCTTGTTAAACGTTTAAGGTAAAAACGCGTAGGTGGCAGAGGGAAAGGAAGGTTACGCCGTCATCTATATGTATAGCCATAAAAAGGAGAGCATAAATCGTCCTTTACTGTCAATTACTTGTCGAAAAAATCAGATCTTTGCGTACACGAATGATCGTGCTCCTTGAATATCGTCGATAACGTTTAAACCACCTCTCGATTGCAAGTGTGAGTAAATAAAGACGTAAAATATAGATAGTATCATATCATATATAGCCAATGAAAAACAAGAAGTATATAACTCGTTTCTTGCTGTTAGTTATGCATCGAAAAAATCGACATGCATATGTGCGTGATCGAAACAATTATAATATTAATATAATCATGATTAGTACGTAACATGATAGAATAATTATTAATAATAAAATAAGTAACTTCTAATTAGAATTAATTATAGATATTTATGTTTCTATGAAATGTAAGAATAATGGAATATTCTACTTCTCGTATCGGACACAAGGATGCTAGGGATATTCACTTAAGGGTCATTCTGGTCCATCCTTGTGTACTTTCACGTAGGTAAACACATCGCGACATAATGCTAGTTAGAGAACGCACTTTTACAACATACGTGGGTGAACGTGTGTATTTTTCCCACGGATGAAATCCCAAGTCTATTAAAATTTTCGGAGTCGGATTCTCGGAATAGAATTCCCATCGGTAATGTCCGAAGCAAGCTCTACGATCGATTTAACTTTTTCGTGACTGTGAAGAAGAATGCGAGTTAGAAAGATAAGAATCCTTTAGAAAATGATTTACTTTTCATACGAAATTACAAAATATTTTATACTTTCCGTTTACGCACGACTATTCTCTACATAATATTATCCCAAAAATCGAAAGTTAGAAAACTTTAGCGATTTAATCCACACAATGAAAAATTCACTCGCAAAAAACTCGGTTTATTTGACAAAATTATGTTTATTGTATATTTGAATGGATTTGAATTGTATATTGTATATTTGAATTCTAGTAACATTGAAATTTCAATGTTCAATTAAAATACATCATAAAGCGATTAATGATGCACACCTTGGCATAAGTTTGACACAGCGGAAAAAAGTCGATCTTTGAAGGATTAACCGGCATAACTACGGGGTACCGGGATCCGCCCGTGATCCTGGACTTTAATCTCAAGATAGTCTCGCGGGCAGCACCTTGACACTGCACGAAAAGGACCACTTCTCAAGCCGGGCGATCCGGTTCTCCTTGACGTGAGTGTGTTAGGTGCAAATGCCACTGCCACCGTGTGTGCACTCATGTAGCTCGACGGCCGCTGGCCGAACGGCCCCGAATTTTCGACGGGAGTCGGGCCACCGTGCGTCTCATTCTACCTTTTTATATTGATTAAATGCACAACGATTACGGGCATTAAGGCTACGGGATGTATCGTCGGATTTGCATAAAATTTCAGGGTGCTCTCCCGGTGTATTCGAAAACGATTTTTCCCCTGCGACGGATTCGATCGGATGATGAATTCTCAATGTCGAATATTTTAGCAATCAAGCTTCAAAAATTAGAACTTTGTTGAAGACATTAATCACGGTTGAAATTCATCACGGAGTACAGAGTAATCCACGTAATTCAGATATCCAAAATAATCAGATATGTATAAATAGATATTTTTGATCAAAATAGGAATATTTGTAATCATAGTACTGTTATTAAAAACTCATTTAAAATATCAAATATTATTTTTAAAAAGTACAAATATACATAATACATTAATCAATTACTTATAAAAAGACTAACAAAGTAATTAAACTCCACTTCGGGCTTGCTAAATGCACTACTATGAAACTCGAATCTTTCAGGAATATTGCCGAAATTTTTCGATAATACGTGTCGACCGGAACAGAGTGTGCTAGAAAAGGTCGATGGATCAAGTCGCGTCTGTAGCGAGACGGGAAAAGAGCAGTAGGAAGATTCCACCGGTTCATTATCACGTAACTGCAACCCCAGCGTGAGAGACTTCGGAGGCTTCCTTCCTTCGACGGAGAGAGAATCAGCCCGAAGGGATACAAATTACTAGTATAAACTTTTAATGCTAGCTCGCGCCGCCGGCTAAACCGATCCCGCACGCCCGCGAGATGCGTGTTGCGCGCGTCTTCGAATTCCAATAGGGTGAACGGAAACGCTCCCGCTACCGGAATGCGTTCTCACTACGGGAGCCGAGTGAGATGTCGGGATTGGAACACGACCGAAGGGTAAACCCGGAGGAATGGAATTCCACAGCGTGGGTAAACTGGAGATATCACGTGTTTTGTTTAAGAACAAACAAAATTACGTTCCCTCGAAAAAGATAAAAAGGGTGCATTCTGATATCAATCCAAATGTAATTATTTGAACGTATTGCATCTTGAGAATTAAAAATGCAACGATATATCTACATTTCAAAATTATCAGCTTCAATAGAATATATTTAGATATATTTTCTTAAATATATTTTTATTTTAGGAAGTAAGATAACGCGTGTATGAATATATCGGCGGACAAGCCGAGATAAAGAGAAACCTTTAACCACGTTTCATCGTTTGCGCGTTCACGCGTTTGTCTCCGATTCTCTCGTCCTTCCTGAAATCCCGCCCGCTTTTATTCAGAGGAAGGCGCACGAGGAAGGGAACGATCGCACAGGTGTGCCGACTAAACCGCGATTTCGGAAATCCTAAAAGAGGGTGAAGGAAGAAGGACTGCTTCTCGCGATGGTAAACGCGGTCTGGAGAGTGCGGTTTCCAGCAATCGCGTCGACAATTTACAGGCGGCATTAGAACCACGATGTACGGACATGGTGGTGTATATCGAGCGTGTGCACGCATACGTTGCCTCGCTCTCCCTCCCCCTCGCACCTACATATACACCCGTGGCCGTATACACGCGGCGGTGCGCGGTTTCAGCTGTTGCTACTTTCTGGCGAGCAAATAAAAGCCCGAGCACCTGCGACCGCAACGAACAGCGGCGGCAGGCGGCGCTAATTAGACGGGAAAATACGATTCGTGTAGCGTGTCCCGCCATCCCCGTAGTCCTCGGCTACCGATGTCGCGATGTCCCGTGGAAACTCGCACCTAAGCGACATAGGACACCCGCATCGACGTACCTCGAATGTCTCGCAATCGTCTCCTCGTGAATTAGAAAGTGCGGCGAGATCGTTTACTGATACTGAATTAACAAGTAGTATTTAAGATATCTAGTGTGTAAGAATATTAATTAAATCTTCTATGTATATATTAATATATTTATAGAAAATTTAATTTATATTATATACATAAAATATTAATCTTACATGTCAAATTATTAAAGTAACATACATACAGCTACATATATATATATATATATATATATATATATATATATATATATATATAAAATTGTGCATAAAATAATTTCAGTTTAAATTATTGAAGAAAAGCGAACTAAGGACGGCTGATTATTTGAGAAAGTTTCATCAGGCAAAATTCGATTTGGTGCAAATTTGTTATATATTCGCTCGAGATCTCACCAATTACTCATTGAACGAAAAGAATACACCTGACATCTCCGACACGTTCGATAGAGCGACAGATGGGACGAGCCATGCGATCTTCGACAGATAATTCGGACGCCTCGATGACACGCATACACTCAAATACACACGTATACCCATACACGTCCCACTCCCTTATCCGTGTCACTTTTGCGAGAAAACAACGAATTCGGCGGGTCTGAGTCAAATTGCACCACCTGCCTTCGAATGGAAGAAGCCATCGACCGGAATGATTGGATCAGCCGAAACTTATTGCTTTAATTCGCCGACACTTGATTAACCCTTGAGAGACGCGCCGCGCCGGAATCCCGAGAACCGATTAATTACGTATAATTGGCATTTGAACTTTTGCTTGTTCCTTTAACTACTTTCTTACTGAGAGAGTAGCAGCATCCCGAATCTTATTTAAAGTTAAATTCGGGCAGCTCAATCGACTCGACTGGATCGTATACACAGGGTGGTCTAACTTTTTCTGAACGCGATTTTAATTGGAGGCTGCGTATAGATATGCAGATGCTTAATATATAAAAGAATCTCGGATTTAATTATTTCAGATCTTTTTAATTATGGAAATCACGCTGTTCATGTTTTGCAGAGCGATCCAAAATTGCATTTATTTTCTAATTTTCGAGTTTATTCCTGTATATTCTATATAATTACAAGTTTTTCCGTGCATCCTGGAAATCCTCGGTTGTAAATTAAAAATAGCCAGATGCGTGGGTAAAAAAAACTTATTCTTTTTCAAAAACATTTCACGCATATGGTGACCAACAATAGATTTCAGCGCAGTTACGTCTGGCGACTGGATGGTCTACCGGTGATTTCCTATCTGCACATCGAGGAAACTGCACAGCGGTGAAACTCGACCGCTTTTTTCCGCAAGGGCATCGTCTGTTTTGGGCGTGGTGCAGTCGTCGGCGAAACGATGGAGTCTAACCAACGAGGAAAACCTGGATGAGAAAGTTCACCCGTAATTGCCCTGTGCCGAGTGCTCGACGACACGTGTTTCCAGCCTCGCTGGTAATCCAAGAATCGGGACGTCTCGCTCGTTTGCGCCGACCAACTACTTGGGCGTTACGTAAATCAGAGACAAATAACAGAAAAGCCGACGACGGAGTTCCAGGTGCGGTAGGAAAAGCGGTTTAATTGCACATGCATGTGCATGTGTATGTGTGTCTTAGGATTTATAACACTTATTAATTCATTATACAAGAGCCTGTTTTGTAAAAAATGTATAATTTAAGATGCAGATATATTTTAACTCTATTAAAAATATCTACATTTTTCATCTTATTATCCTTATTATTATCTTACCCAAATATATATATATTTTTTTTTTTTACTTGGTCTACCATATTTTAAAATATTCTCGAAACTGTTGAAACTTGAAATAACATATACATTTGCGTAGGGTTTACTATTCCACAGGCATTGCTGCTTTGCACATGGCGATCCTTGCTTCGCCTATATGTCATGAGTTTTGCGACCTATATAATATACGTTGCGTATATTACGAAAGTCCGCAGTTTTTATGCGTTGCATCACTCTTGGACATGTCGAACACATGTTCGTAGGCAAGAAAGGTCGAAAGTGACCTGGCTCTTTATGCCCCGAAATTTATTACACGCTCCGCGGCGAAAATGTGCGCGCATGCATTTGTATTCGATGACATACGGTAGCTTGATTTGCGTCGTCGATCACGTATTGTATGTACACGGAGTGTCGATTATCTCTTTAAAAAATTCGATCAAATATCATCTTATCCGATTTCTAATTCTTCACATTAAACTCTCATATAATCGTAATTAATAATTATTAAAGTAATTTATTAAAATCTCTTAAATTCTCTTAAAATGGTGTGCGATCGAGAAACATGGTTCTATCTATTTGCAATCTCGAGAAAATTTAACTGTGGTGCGTCTTACACTTTAAACAAGTCAGTAATAATCCTCGAATCCTCGAATCCTCGAATCAAAATTCTATCGCAGCATAATTTGTAATTGAACAAAGAACGATCTTTACAAGTCTGAAATTTAATTTCAACAACATAAAAATTTAGCTCCTAAATCGTCATCGAAACAATCAAAATTAACACTTTTCTTTCCGTTATATGTATATGTATATTTTCGGAGACAGGATTCGCGATACGATACTTTTCGAACACCGCGTGCATGCCGACGCGAATCCAGCCGACGCGAAGCGCGATCGCGTTAGTATTCACGGTGATTTGTCGTTCGTGCGACGGATAGCGTAAACAAAGGGGAATGTCATCGCGCCGCGCGTTGACAATGACGACCATCGTCAATGGGCGTCCCGACGTTTGTACGTGATTGCAAACAACCGCCGTTGCTGGCTCCGGAGGTAAATTTGATGTCCCTCGCGTGCGTGTGCGATGCACCACCGGCCGCGCGCGCGGCGCATACCGATGAGACTTCTTCCGATTAATCGCCGCTCCAAGTTATTTCCCAAACTTCCCCCCCCCCCCCGGATCTCACGTGCGTTATGATTAGTACAAGCAAATTGAGCGAATATTTTGGTTGCACTAGTAATCCAGATGACAAATTCTAACAGTTAAGATTTACGCTAGTTACATATTGATAGTAAATTTAACCAAAGTAAATGTAATTACGATTTCCAAGAGCTAAGGATTCAGATCCAAGATAAACCAAGTCGAGAACTGACCCAAAGTGAAACATGGAATTAGCATGTATCTGTTTCATCATTATAATAAAAAGGTCATCAGGCAACGCACGAGTATATCTTGTACTTCGAGTTGAAAACTAAAAATCTACCATCAGCTGAACGTCACGTCCATTAAAGTGATTGTAGCATAAAAATAAGTCCATTGATCCTTGAGATTCAAGTAGCACAAACAAGTTCGAGACAACCCTCTTCTTTACTGATTTCAACGTGGCGAGGTCACCACGTGTCATTGTACCCGGCTGAAAAAGAGGGTTGAAACTCGTTCTCCCTGTTAGTCTCTCGACAAATCCCGCCCTTACAGCACTGTAATTGAAACAGCACGTGTCTCCTGCGACATGCGGCGAGCTAATGGCGACATCGTGAGCTATCAAGGGCGCAAAGAAAGCAAAGGGGGGAAAACTAGAGCTCTCTCGTGGTTGCACGTTTCTGCTGAGCCCTTTTCTGCGGGTCAAATCGATAATAATGACTGCTCATTTCGAAAGCAAGCTTTCTTCCTTAAATATAGTAGATCGCTATTTCTAAGAAAGTACTTGGGAAAAAAGTAAAAATTACTTTTCAATTATTTATATTTCGAGAGACCCTCTGTCGCGCAGAAAATTATTAGCAGAATTAAGAAAATTTAGAACTAAAAACAAATTGATTAAATATGAAAATTATTTAGGTTTTTATCTTAATTTCGAAAAATTTTATGTCACGCGAAGAATTTAAATATTAAAAAACTGAAAAAATTAGCAACGTTCAGGAAATCTCGATACTTTCGAAATTACTTAATATAAATAGATTTAAAAGAATTAAACAAATTCAAGATCAAAAGAGCAAAAAATAAAGAAAAATTTTCAAGCAGCTTGAAAATTATTTCAATAAAAATTTAAGACTTAGAATAACTTTCAAAAAACAAATTAGAGAAACAAAAAACAAATTAATTTTCGAGTTTATGTAATGCGCATGTGTATTATAAAATTAAAGAGTAGTCGACATCAAATTAACTTGTCAGTTGACTACATTTTCATTTCGCATCGCGATCTCGTTGCAAGACGCGCGGTAAACATTACCGAAGGCCGACATCGCTCATTGTTCGTCGCAATATCGGCGCATGAGGTTCGCAACCGATACACGCAGCGGAATTCAGATCGCAGATAACGAATGGCGGTGGTGTGGTCTCGCGTCGCACGATTCCCATCTCCTCGTCGCAATCGCACGATCCTATCGCGCGCGCGGATATCGCGTTACCCGAATTAAACGACGACCGCGTACGTAGCCGGGTATGTGAACACCATCCGATCCGACCGGCCGCGTCCGTTCATCTATCCATCAAATCCGATCATAATTACACGCCGTACAGCGATACAGTCGGGATCCAACCGGCCAAAGCGTATCCACTGTCACGCGAGCTGTCGGCCGCGTCCCTCACCGCTCTTGATTTACGAAATTTCGTGTACACACCATGAATTTCCAACTGGCGCGCTTACGCGTGTATCGCGCCAATCGCGTCACGCCCTCGATCAAATGAGCATAATAAAGAGATCCCGACCCGCTGTGTAATCTTCTCCTATTATTCCGAATGAAAACGTGGCGAGATGAATGGCTGGATTCGGCACAAGAACAATTTACCAAGGAAGATTAATATCCAGTTAGAATTTCATATAATGAAATTATTTTTCGACGAACGCAATGGTTAAATTAAATTTTTGCGATAATGTAATTAGTCATTCTCCGTGCATAATGAAAAAGAGCGAGTGATAATTAAAAACTTATTAATTACATTTATTTTATTTCTTATTTATGTAATAAATTTTTTTATTTATATAAATTCTTATTTAAATAAATTTTGTATTTATAGTTTATAGCAGTTTATGATAACAATTGTAATATGCATTAGTTGCTTAAACGTTTAATTCTGCAGCGCGGGATACTTTCAAGATTGCGCCGTGCGCCTCAGGAGTGCCGGCGCTTCTTCGATTTCCACGCGGATTCTCGCGAGAATCGCGAAGAAGGGGGTCAGCGCAGGCAGCGTGGCAAGAGGGTTGGGTAGGACGGATTAGATACCCGGGAGAGGACATATGGCGGAGCTTTAATAATTGAAGCCGACACTGGCGCAGATGCGGCCACCATTCGCCGACGCTATCGCGCGCGCGACGCGCACGGCGGTCCGCCCATCAAATATTTAGAGATTATAAACTACACACGGCGCGCGGCGTGCACACGCCGTGTGCACTGCCTGCGTTTGTCCTTTCCGCGTTTTTCCAGCGCGCATATGCGCGCCGCTCCTGCCAGTTGTCGCATCGGAAACGCGCGCGACAATAATACCGATATGAACGACGATACGTTCTCGTTCTGCGGTGGAAGAACTCGGCGGACAAGTAACTATTGAACCATTCGATATAAAATACGATAGGCTGTAAGGCTTGTTTTTGTCCGGCGAAATATTAGGAAATTCTGATAGAAAATTTGCACAGAGAAATGAAAAAAGAGAAATATAAGTTTGAAAAAAAATGTTTTTAATTTAAAATTTTAAAAACGAGTCGGTTTGTCTAAAATTAGATTGATGGAAATCGTGAAAGACTTCTGTATATCCTACAAATTAATAAACTCGAGTAAATACGAATCTACTACATGCATGTACGTACATATGCAAACGTACGATTAAAATATGTGATTCTTCTCAGCGAATTATACATAACACGATGCCTTCGAGAAATAGAATGCCAATGTTACAAGAGCCACTAAGAGATTACAGCCGTCTCTCCGGGTCTGCGGGTAAGCGACAAAATTTATTAAGGTAACGTGCGGGCAGATGAGAGCAGCGAGCAGGTGTACCTTGGCCATAGCAACCAGCTACCAGACGAATCGCGACACATTGAAGATGCGAAATACAGTGGAATGGCATTGCGAGACGAATTCGTCATCGCGTAATTTTGGTAACCGGACTAGACAAATAAACACAAGATATATACACCTGCGTGTGCATCTCATGCTATCAGATTTGCTGTCATCGGCTAAGCCTCTATGCATTTAACATTACACAATTTTATCGTAGGTAAATAATAGATAGCGATATAATATAATAATAACTTAAAACAATAATTATCTCGATCTCGATGGCATATTAGGATAATCATTTAAATAGAGGTGCTCGAGAAGATGTAATAAAATACTTCCAACTTGGAAATAATTTACTTGAACGTGTCAGTTCGTGGAAAATAATAAATCTGATTGCCGCTCGAGAGACTTCATAATGAATAGGCGTCGAGATCTTTTTTTCCCTCTTTGTTTATCTCATCGAAGAACTGCAAGCGAAGAAACGAGAAAGAACGAATCTGTCTGACGCTGCTTGTCAGGTGGCGCAGGATTAGTCGGGGACCTGCCATCTGGTTACCTTCGAGGTCCCGCCGGATTAGCATGCCGTATCCTTCACGTGCCACTCGCAGGAGGGTCGTCCTGGCCGTCGGTCGATTGCAGGACGACGCCAGGATCGCGTTGAGAATGGCGCAGAGGGTGGTGGCGGACGGCGGGATAATAGAATTTGAGTGTCCCAGCGGGTGGTCACCTTAGACTCAGACAGCTATGGAATGTCAACGCGATAGTACTTGTGGCACCGGTGCAGTGTATCTGGCCGAAGTGGCTAATAGGAAAGACATCTGGAGCAGAAATTTTTCTATTCTTCGAAAAACTTACAACTCGTCTCAAAATGAGCTATTCTCGCTTCAAGACGATTTCCAAGTTGTGAAAATTTCGTTTCTTTAATTTCGCCCCTAAACATTTCTGTATCGATGAAAATGTTTCATATAGTGATAATAACAGTTCATTATGTATGCCGCATGGGACCAGATTTTGTATTCCCTGTGAAAGCTAGTATGTAAATGCGAGTTCATATAAACTGAATTGATATGCATTAATATAAAATAAATAAATATTAATTGTTCACAAAGCGAAATATTATACATTCAATATAATAATTTTTATCTAATATTTTCTGTTCTCTCCCACGCTACAGACAAACGCAATTTGATTTCACGTTAATCAATAATCATTGCAGTTATTTCTCTATTGTTTCCTCTCCTTTGTTTAAGTTTCTTAATAAAGAATTATCCTAATTAATGTATTTAAATCCTGGGAAAAATATCTAGAAAGAAAGACTACGAACTAATTCGAGTTCCTTGTTAATGTAAGCACTTGGAACACTCGAAGCTGATTAATAGAAAGAGACAGAACTTTGCATGATACGCTTAAGGCGTGTGCAAATGGTCCACGAGGCGAGGGCGGCCTTGCGGGAACCCTTGGGAATTTTCTTGGCCCTTTTAGGGGAACATCTGGCCGACACGCATCGGGGCTATGTGCGCCCCGTGTTTCCCCGATGGCTTCGACGCACCCCTATCGGTGCATATGTTTCGTAGATACCGCGCATGATGTGCGCGGTGTGTAACCTACGCGTCACGTCGCGGAGATTCCCCCGCGGGCCCGGCCGAGACCACGCGTTATTGCACCAACTGTCATTCGCAGCCCGCCGAGAAAAGACAGCCGTCTAATCGCGCCTGCAAAATCGGATCTTATTAAGCTGGCCTAATTTTATTAGCGGCTGACATGCAATTTTCGTTGTGCCAACGCGAACGCGCTTGTGATTGTACCTTGAAACTCTTGATGCGTTTCTTGCGAAACGAGATTTCGCATATTTTACGAGTACAAACTCGAAATCCAGCAAAATTAAAGAAGCAAATCTTCTAAAATTTTTGCGATAAAAATTATCAAAGAAATAGATGTGATTGGAGATTGAAAAACAAATAAAAATAATACCTTTCTCAAAAATGATACTTCAAACTGATAGGCATGATAAAACTTATCTACTGCTCTATTTTAAGCAGACTTTATTTTATCAGAATATTTACCTGCATTTTTAGAGTTGCAACAATATTCGATGTTAAAGAATCATAAAGAGTCATATATTAAACAGTTTGGAATTTCTTCCGAGGAAATTGACTCCCGATCGCCGCAAGATTTATCAATAGACTTCAATCTCCGGAAGAAGCAGGGATGACGAAGCCTATATAAATAAGCGATACGGGTTTCAAAAAGCAACAGCGATAGCCGAATAGGCAAATAGGCAGGAAGCGTGTGTCGCGCTCGCGCCACGATTACTTTCGCGGGGTGAACGTACGCACGCACGCACGCACGCATGCACGCATTCACGCACGCATCGTTACGTTATCGTAAATATAGAACGACACCCCGCTGCGGCTGTCGGCTACGCCATAAGGCACCGCGACGTGACTCTATATGGGATCAGGGCTGAACTTCCGCGCCACACGATGACGCGCTAACGACCCTCTGTCACGCCGAGTCGATTGGTCGATTGGCTCGTAGGTAGGTCATGTACGACCCCTATCATCGAAAAATTGCCACGGTCAATTAGTATCGGTACCGCTACTTGATCGGGCTCTTAACTATTGAGGATATCATCAAAGAAATTAATATTTTTATGTAATAATAGATTAGAAGAAAAGTAGATAAAAAGTAAATAAAAAGGTTCTTGAAATTTTTTAGTTATTGTTCGAGTATAAATATGATAACTCGATGTGTCTCGCGCTACTTTAACACTTGACGGGAGATACTATCGTCTCTTGATAATAATATGTATAATTACATTTAATAATCTTTGCCTTGAAATTGTCACGATTATGTACGTGTATTTAATATGATCAATTACAATGTTGTCATATTAAATGTGCGATAAAACATTTATATAAACGTAAGATAAAAAAAGTTTTTATATAAAAATATTGAAATGTAAATATATCGCGAGACTTTTGAGAATTCATATCATAAATAGATAGATTATATATTATTTTCCGTATATTTTTCATCTTTGCTAATTTTAACGGCATAATATGGAGAACTATATGATATTCACAAAGCCGCGTGAATCAATGAACTGACGAGATAAGCACGAATGCGTAAGAGATAACGCGTTAAATATTAGCGGATGTGTCACATGTGCTGTCTTGGTTTGTTAAATCTGGAAAATCGATAAGCCAAGGCTTTTCACATGTGACACGCTCCAATTGTCCTGTGTATTCTGTCCAAGCATTTGTCAGGGAACAATTACTGCGTATCTACGTGTTCTGCTTATCGTTGGTAACTTTCTCAATTAGTTAGGCAGTTCTCGCTTCTAACAATAAGCAAAACTCTCTAAAGTAAAATTTTATGCAATGCATTTCACGAAATTCAGAGCTGTGTATCGTTTAAAAAAAATACTAAATATTTACATATTATTCAATATTATATACGCATACGTTTTATACGTAATATTTTTATAAGTATACATATACAGGCGTACGTTATTCTTTTCTCTATTTTCTTTAAAATATAAAAAATCTAAAATTCAGTTCGGAAATATTTAATTTTATAATAATTAATTAAAATAATCAATATCAACAGTTAAAAATTTTTAATTCTATACTATAATTAAACTATTTTTTAAAAATAACGGTGGCGTAAAGTACTTGCAAATATTGCTTTAAATTTTCCAAGTAGTTTATATTGTATTTCTTGCGACCAAATATTATCTCGCAAAGCATTAAATAAATTTCTATCTAGGTTCTGTCATTAGGAATGAAGCAGACTGTGACAGGTTCTAAACTATCGGGCTAATTCTTAAAATTCTTCTCAAGTCCTCACTCGAGATTTTCTCGAGCGAGTGAAATGATCAGTATGTTTGTCGAGATCTAAGAAAGAGAGCTGAAAACGGGGATAATGGGACAGAGTCAAGCCGTGAGATATCGAGTGCAAGCACACAACTCTAAAAACGTCACGAGCAAGCGCACGCCTTGTACGTTAACAGTGATTTCTTTCATTTCGTCGCGCCAGTCATATGGGAAAGGGAAAACCCCTTAAAACAAACCCCATGTTCTCAAACTATATATTTTCCTCTTACAGAAAAAGACTCGTTAGAGAGAAAGCAAAGTCGACAATTTCGTCTTGTAGTTTTTATAAGCGGTTGAAACAAATAAACGTTAATAGATTAAGCAAGGACTTTTCAAGAAACTCGTTGAATGAGTTTTTTGTGTGTGTTCCAGCAAATTTTTCACGTGATATTATCCATCTAATGAATAGATACGTTACAATAAGTAGAAGTAAAATTTATTTAAGAAACTCTGTTTGTAACTAGAATCTACTTACGATTATAAATAACTTTGCAAGATGTAAATATAAAACTTTACAACATAATATAATAAATAATTATAAATAATTTTTATAAAATTCTTTTTAGAGCTATTCTCCAATATCTTCAGTACATATAATATAATAAGAAATGATTCATATGCAATAATAATTGTATATAAAATATTGTTATCCAGTATTTATCATTTATGAAAGATCAAAACATCTTCTGGCAGCGATAATAAACGCAAACATTCACAACGATAACATTCTCCCGTAAAGACCGGACCTGATCGTTTTCGATCTAAGGACGGATTAAGTGATATCTCGCGAGTGACGATGACGATGTGAAGATCGTTATCTCGCGTGCGTGCACTTGTATGCGAGTAGGTACGCGAGCACTCGTATCTGATGTACGCGTTCGGTTGTATGTCGGTTATCGCGTAATGCGTATCGGATGCGTTTAACGCGCGTCACGCGTCTCGCTGCGTACGCGATGTAAGCTTTTATCGCGAGCGCTCGTATAAAAAGGAACTCGCGCGATAAGAGCGAGACTGACGCTGATTCTGCGGAAATCGATCCCACGAGGCGTCGCAAGATCGACGAGCGGCGGCATGGCTTTACGATGGAAACGCGTATCTGACGAGAATTCGTGTCACTCGATGCGGCATTTTCGGTGCCAGCGTTACCTCCCATCATTCGAATATTATTGATCATTAATATGGAAATGTTTTACGTGGCGAGCGTGGTTTATTCTGCAAGAATAAATTCAAACCCTCTATATAAATATTCATTCGTTCATATCGAATATTACGTTATTTTTATTTATGTATTTTATCAAATATTTTATATATTGAAATTTTTATCAATACGCCCACGTATATTAAATAAAGTATTTGCTTATTGCAACTGGACTAACTTTCATGTAATAGAACATGAGCTGCAAAATGTAATATGGATCACTGATAAAAATATTACGGTTTCTCCCTCTGGGACAAATATGTGGGATTAATACCGTATCATATCCGACGCATCAAAAGTGACGTGTCGCGGGGAAAGATAAAGGCCACCTCCCGTTGCGGCGTTCGTGTGTTGACTGTTAACGTAAATTACATGGCATTCTCCGAGTTAGTACACCGCCCGCCTTTAACGCGACCATCTTTGCCGTCTCCTCGTCTCCCGTCCCCGCATCCTCCCCCGCAATCGCCAGCTGTCGTCTGACTTCCGTCCCTGAGTGAAGCGTTCTTCGTTACTATTATTACAAGGATGCTCGCGGTGCCGAGATTGAGGGAGCGAAAAAGTTGTCGCTGTTATCTTCCACAGTGGTACGATCATTAAGGACAATAATTATCACGATAATCTAGTTGTGACTAAATAGTTAATTGGAATCCTTCAAATATATTCGAGTCGATTCAATCAGTTAGCAAGAATTATTAGAATAAATAAAATAATTGATTAATTGATGAAAAGTTAATCACTAATTAATAATTAGTAAAAATATTATAAATCATAAGCAGCTTTTGCTACTCAGGTTCCAGATGTATACATTATATAACTTTGAATTTTAATCTTTAATTCAATTTATAAAATTTCTTCAAATATTTTTTCTGAAAATTACAGATTCTTTTTATGCAATCTTTTTTTTATTCGCAACGTTACGAGCGAAAGGAAATAAGAGATTGGCCGTGTTCAGCGCTGAGGTTGCTTTTTGAATCCGACGCGAATTGAAAGGCGACCGAGCGCAACACGGGCGTGTCTGTTTTGCCAGTTGACTCGTGCAATTGCGCACGAAATTGCCGGCCAAAATAACAGTCATTAATATTCTCTTTTTCTCACGCACACGATTGATATTCGCGACGATTGAAAACAGCGCTTTTTACACAACGCTCTATCTATACTGCGAGAAGAAGTGAAACATCTTACAAGATCCTTTTATTTGTTATGGAAAAATTGCATGATTATCAGCAAATTTGGAAGAATCGTTGCATCAGTAGATTTCTCGATATAAACAATGAATCGACAAAAGAAAATTATCTCATCGACTTATCTTTGTTTGAGATATCTGCACTTAATTAATGAAGCTTTATCTTTAAAAATAAATTTCAATTTTAAGAATATACACATATTGTAATATACAATTAGCGTTTAATATGACTGTGGACTATATATGATGTAGTGAAAATATTTATTAAACGTAGTCTTTATCGTTTATCAGACCACCCGTCTTACGTTAAGATATACAATTTAATCGCCGATAACTCAAAGTAAGTCGATATAATGATAGAATTTCCGATAAAGCCGACAAGTAACACGAAGAATGTTATCTCGATTAACATACTTTGTTGAAAGAAATCTTCACTGAAATAACTAAATCCCGAGAATAACACACTAGATTACGTGGTTCTTATAAACCACGAGCGAAAACAACGTTTTCGTTGAAAATTCTCGGTGCAATTTAATCGTGAATCGTGCCCAAAAACACCGAGAAACATTTTGTTTATGTTTAAATTTAGATTAAAAACAGTTATTTGCGCATAAATTTTTAAATCTATATTTACATAATTTATATACGTGTTTTACAACATTTATTATATATTGATTTAATTTTTTCGCGAAATTTAATTGCGTGTTATAGAGCTTGGAATTACACAGTCAGGATTATGTAAAATTTCCTGCGTGCATTTTAAAATTCATCGTTTAAAAGTAGCTGCATAACTTTCGATTAATTCCAGGGCATAGTAAAAGAAAGGAATGTGATAAATTATATTTAAGATTACAACCAAAAATCAGCCAATTATCGTTTTGGGAGCTCAAGTGTATTTCTTTAATCCTTGATTTTTATTTCGTTGTTGGTATATTCAGAAGAAAACGAAATCAGAAATTCCTTCGGTCAATAGATTTCAGAAATTAAATATAACTGGTAATTTGAAGTATCGAAAGCTCCGTAGTGCGAAGAAAAGATCAATGTCACAAGAATAATGTCGAGCGATTTGTTTCGTAGGAGAATGCGTCAATGCGTCAATACGTCATCTCGCCTATTGCGAGAATGAACGTCTATCAATAATTATCTACAAATTTTGAATCAAGATACGACCGTCCTTCAGATTCTTTTAAATTGCGACTATTTTCATTCTCTTATATTTTCCACAAACATTAAGTATCGTCATATTCTCGCACTTATAATAATAAAAAAATAACGGATATATGTATAAATAAGGTTTCTATTTATTTCTCTTCAATTATTTCTGAATACAAGTAATAATTTAAAATAAATTTAATTTTAAAAAATAGCCGTTTTTATCAAAAAAAGGAAAGAGCACATAAGGAATATTTAAGATTATAAAAAATCGCTGATAAAATGATAATAATACTCAAAATGATTATGATACTGATATGTTATGGAATCTTAGGAAATTTTATTCTTTAATAAGCTATTGATAGCAATTACGGAATTATATATAATGCATACTTATATTTTATATTATATCTAGAAATTCATCATAATATTCCTCCCCTTCAGATCTTATACACTATTAAATGATTAAATTTCATTAACAAAAGAAAAATAACGAAAGAATAAATTGTTTATCTCAAAAATTGTACATTTTGCTAGAGAAGAACTATCAACTTTCAATTAAACGTATTCAACTAATTGAATAAAAAAATCAGTTACAAACGCTGTGGGAAAATAATGACGCGATTAAATAAAAGTCCCGGACGACCTTGATCGGTTACGCCCGTTGATGCGCAGCCAATTTCTGGTTTGACAAGTCCGACTACTGTCGAAACGAAATACAGGACTCACGTTGCAACCACCCAAAAATGCGGCGTAATATGTTTACGTTCAAGGCACTATGATAGATATGATAGAATTGTAATTGTTGTAAGAGATTAAAATTAAAAAGTCATGAATAATTTTTTTATTGAAAGATAGAAAACAAGAGATAAAGTTTGTCTATGAAAATCATAATTTCAAGAAAAATTAGATAAGTCAAGAAAGAATGGAGACTTAATAATTTCACTTACATTAGTGAAATTATTTGCAAATTGATCAAATTAAATCGATTGAAGCTAGTGATTCGAAGCACAGTAATTCCATCTTTTACAAAAGTAAAATGCGCTAATCCGAGCGGATTGACCATATGGATTTGTAAATTCTAGAGAACATACAGCTGTGTCTGCAGATGGTGACCATACGACTGCGGTTAGGTATCAAATATGAAGGTATACGGAAATGCAGAATCGTAAAATCGGGAAATAATGGAAAAAAACTGGCATTATTGTGTTATTACTTAATCCGTAAAATCTTTAACATGGATACATATTGTATTTGTGCTGCAGTAAAACCCCATGTTTCGAAAGTACGAAAGAAATATGTACATGTGTTGAGCACACTATACAATTCAGTTACATGTGAACAAAATGTTTGTAACACATGGCTCGTATAGGCGAGAATAATTATTTTGATTCGTCAACACATTTAACAATTAAAAAAGAAGGATACTGAAAAATAAATACGATAATTCAAAAAGACAAAATACTTCGAAACTTTAAAAAAATTATGGATATATATTGTTTATATTCTTTTAATTAATACACATATATACAGTAAAAATAAAAATTTGGCTTTACATCTATGTTCTTTCTCTTATCCTTCTTATTATTGTTTTTGCTACTTATATTGCTAAATTTTAATAAAAATAAACCAATAAACGAGCATTCATCAGTAAATGATCATTCGATCTATATTTATTTAGAAATATAGTTAGCAAATATTCATTGTCATTTATCAAGATGTTTTAAATTTTATATAAAGTTTTATATAACTATATTTCTAAATAAATATAGACTGAATGATCATTCACTGACAAATGCTCGTTTATTGACTTATTAATACATCCAATCTGTTTTAACATTAAATTTTTATTTTGTCCCGCAATTATTTTACCGTGACGAGGATTGTCATTGCGTTCGCACGGACCTGCAAGTATTTATGATTCGATGAAACGACGGTCCCGGTGAACATTATATAGCGGGCGTCGCTTTGCCACCGCTCCTGAGGAGAAGTGCTCCTAATACCCGCCCATGCCGCAATACGCCCGCGGGTGTTTCCCATGATTTTGGCATAGCGAGAACGTTGTTCCAAGAGGACAGGAGCATTGCACCGGGTCCGATAAACACAAGAGGCATGGACAGTACGAAAGGGAACGGAAAGGGCGAAGAAACGTGGGGGGGGGGGAGGCGATAAAAGAAACAAAAATTCGGAGGTCGAATCTCCCGGAGATCAGCACCGGTAAACGGCCTCCGTCTCGAGACTCGGGGAAACACTCCTGCGGTGGTCAGTGAGTCCCATAAACTCGCGATTCTTGGCCGCCCGCGGCATCTCCGCACGCATACATGCAAACGCACACTCGCAGCACGTCGGAGAGCGCTACCACGCACTGGTGGGTGGGCAGAACAGCTATAAGGCACGACGAAAGAGAGATGAATGTAGAGAGGCGAGCCGTAGGGTCAGTGGAGTGGAGACTGGCCGAAGAAGAACGAGCCGAGGGGACAGGCGCGAGAAGAAAGAGAGAAAGAGAAGGACGGAGCGAGTGGTACAGAGAAACTGTGAGCTAAACTCTCAGCCTGCTGGCGCCGCTCTGTCGGCCCCCGCTAACTCCCGCCGCCAACAATGCGTGCACTTCTCCTCTTCCTCTTCCCTGGCCATCGCCACCACCGACGCCAACACGCTGCGTCGTCTAACATCTCGGTGATTACTAATACTAGCGGACGGCGACATCGCGCCACGATCAGCGGCGCCAACATCGGACACCAACGTCGCATCGGGAATCATTGATCGAGAATCAATAGGAATCATTTAGAATCGTTAAAACCGATTATATCTTAACGTCATTAGGAATCAGGCATAATCAGACATCGTTTCATCCAGCTATTCACTATTGTTAGGCTACTGCGTCAGAACCTACCGATGTCCATCGAGTGCAACTAGCGGGCAGACCGATACTCCTATTATTGTCATAAGTTGCGCGACGCGCCTAGCATCAGAGTTGGAGAGTAACACGTACCACTACTGTCACTGGCGCCAACGCCAACGCGCCGAACGCCAACGCCGTGCCGCTCTCTGTCACGGGATCTTTTCCGGAGCGATGGATCCCCCACCATCGCGGCATTCTCGTATACCGCGTTTCGAGTCGACAAAGCTTGTGGGTGAGAGGGAGGCCGTATCCGCGGCGACGTCAGGTCGCCGGTGTTGCTGATAGTGGTGGTAGCATAGGCGGTAGTAGTTCAGTAGTACTACTAGTGTTGCCGGTGCTGATAGCGACGGTGCGATGGTGATGGTAGTGGCGACGGCAGTAGTGGTGGTGGCAACGGTGATAGTAGTGGTGGTAGCGTGACGACGTTGTGGCGGCAGTAGAACTGGTGGTGGTGGTGGTGGTGGAGCGGAGCACGGACCAGTCGAGTTCTCCCTCGCACACGTAAGAGCATGAAACGGAGCCGCGAGTACACGAGGCGAGTCAGTTCGCTGTCGACTGCGTTCGGAACGGGACGTGTGTTCCACGTCAAGTTCATCGTTTGAACACAAACTCGCGAGAGAACTTCTCTTTCAAAAAATTGAGTTCGCTCGGTAAACGGTAACGGTGTTTTGGGATTACCAAGGACTTAGGCAGTTTTGTTTTCTACGTGTTTCGAAATTTTGTGAATCTGTATCACGAAGGGATAAGAGAAAAGTGTATTTGTGCGTCAGAATTGTGCGAATCAGAAAGGAAGGAAGTAACCGGTGAAGTGCCGGTGGTCCATGAGAGGAAAATGACCGACCACGTGGTGGAAAGTACGTTCGAGCTTTCAGCTTTCATGAAAGGTGAATTTTAGTCCGTAGTCCGTGAGCGCGCGCTCGCAGACTTGAACAGAGAAATGACACGAAACCGAAGCGAACGTGATCACTTTAGATTGCCGATGACTTTAATCTCGGTATAACCTATTTTTCATTTTTCTCCAATTTCAAAAATTTGAAAAAGTAAGTTAAAGAGATTAACATTAATCTACATTGGTAGAAATGAACATCTTCATTTCTCCAGTTTAATCTAAATTTGTTTCTCATTCCTTTACCATGCTGAATACATGCTTAATACAGACGTGGTCGATAACCAAGCCATAAAGAGTGAAAAATTTAAATGAATAATTTGCATCAATAATCACTATTTACTTATTTATATAAACTGTGAACAAGTTTAAAACAAAACACTATTCTATATCTGAAGTTAACCCACTTCAGCCTGAGATAATTACGATTTTCCCATTTATCCGTTCTAGATTTGATATCTTCGTTTTCGTGTATTTTCGTGTCATCGCTCTAAATCCCCTCTAAGCGCTTTCAATTAGAAAATAAGACTCCAAATTGTGGAAATCATAATTCTAGCACAATTTACGCCCATTTATATCAACATGCTTCAGATTGATTTTGTCGCTCGCCGACTGTAAAAAATCGGTACGTGCCAATTTGACATCTCAATGCACAATAAAATTCACTAAAGCAGTGTATTCTGCCGAATAACATCAATATACCTTTAATGCACCGTAAATCATCATGTCGATCGTGCAAATGCGGGCCGATCGATACACTCCTCTTGATGGGGACCGATAATTATCGTTATGAGCGGCGCCAACGCCGCAGAATGGAGAGATCGCGACTGGTGGATCAGGACGGGGAAACGAAAGGGGAATTGCCCTGCAGGGGATGATCGGAATGGACTTGTATACCGATATAAGGATTAGGCGAGCAGATATCTGCACGTAAATGAACAGATACATGGGATGAGAGTACATACAAATGCAGGAAGATTGCCCTTATTAGCTGCGCTCGTTGCGCTCTCCTGTTTGCATCCTATTTCTCTCGAAGCAAGGCGGAACAAATGCGAATGGAATATTAAATATCTGATGTTCATTCATTTGGGACATTTTTAACACCGAATATCTTGGCTTGGCTCGAATTAAAAACAAAGTTTAGTGGCGATTCTAACGAAACGTTACGAATACGATCGAGCATCGCACATACTGCACGTTCTTGCGGAACGATTATTAAATCAAGACGCTTTAAGTCAGCTAGATTATTAAATTTATGATAATGGTATGAGGAAAATCTTCTTCTTTTTATTTCAAAAAGCGTCAATTTCAAATCCACTAACACATGTATTTTATTGACAATTGTGAATAGACTATTGCTGTTTACATTATATGCCGGATACCAGATGCCGGATGATAGTCCAGACATTTTTACTAGACGCTGAAGGTACATAGTGTAGCGATCTCGATCGAGAAAAAGAGAAAGAGAGAGAGAGAGAGAGGGAGAATAGAAACGAGAATGCAAGGCAGAAGGCGGCGGCAGCGACGGCGACTGTGGCTGCGACGGCGCCAGCGTGGGTCGCCATACATACACGCACTGCCACAGAGATACGATCCCGGGTAACAGACGACCCCCTTTGACCGAGCTTGAAATCGGTGCTGAGCATCTATGCGTAAACAACGATGCTCGAAACCAGCGGAATCAGCGCGATGCGCCGATTTAACCTAACGCCAGCGGAAAAGCGAAATCTGATGATTTGTGTGTCTCATGTGTGTATATATATATATGTATAAATGATGTACGTGTCGAGCTAATAATCGACATGAAATGTCGTCACACAAAGACGAAATGACATTTGATCGTGTGAATTTATTGATGAACCTGTTGAAAACGATTACGTACGGTATGAATTTTTCGTTAATGAGACATTTATCTATGATGCTTCATATCAAATATCATTACAGATGTTTCTCGGAAACTGATAACACAGAAGTCGGTGAAATACCAATCGCCCTTCGAGCGATAACAGTTAGGAGTAAAAGCAGGATTCTATCTAGCTGTGAAAAGCATATCTCTTTATTAATTGAATACCCCGGAGCGTTTAACGAGCGCGACTGCTCGAATCGTTAATTATGACAGTTTTTATGTAATACTTGAAGGATTAATTTGATTGTAAAATTTAATTACATTGTTAATTATATTGCTTGCTATTTTTTTTTAATTTATTGCCGCTTGGATTATATATTATTATATCAAATTTATTATCAAAGTTCTCGTGATAGAAAATATATTATTTATCATCCAATATTATGCAATATGAAAATGTTATTATCAAATTATAACAGTAATAATATTAGAATTTTTTTAGCAAAGAATTTAATATAAGCACATATAAGGCAGTCGCGCTCGTTAATCGCTCCGGGGTATTCAATTAATAAAGAGATATGCTTTTTATAGCTAGATAGAATCCTGCTTTTACTCCCAACTGTTATCGCTCGAAGGTTTGGTATTTCATCGACTTTTGTGCTATCAGTTACCGAGAAGCATTTGTAATGATGTTAATATTGTTTTATATGTTGTTTTCTTAATTTCTTGTTTCGCTGTTTATAGTAACGGAGGAATTTCCGCAATATAAAAGAAAAAAAAAGTTCAATCACATCATTTCCACTTTCTGTAAATCGGAAAAACAAATTGAAAAATCATAAATTGTTACACTGTTCAATCGTACGTATGTTAATGCTCATCATTTAATTGTGACGTACTCGAATCCAATATTCATCGCAATGCACCGATCGCAATAATGCCACGCGTGGGTAGTAGTGTGAATCAAAAAAATAAAAAAATAATAAAAATGAAAGACTAAATTCCATACGTGCTGTTCTCGATGTTTTCTACGCAAATCTATGCCCCCGTTGGTATCATTAACGAGACATAAAATCAATTGAAATAACGAAATAACTGAAGTGCTGTTATAACGTAGTACTGCGATATTATTCAACGATAAAATCAGTAGTCAGCGATTTCCGATGATTTCACTACGCTTGAATGGTTAATACAATAATTAATAAGTGATCGGTACAAATGGTAAAGTATGTCGAGAGATTTGTGGATAAATATCTATTTAAACATTCTGGATAATATTTTATTATTTCATGTAATTTATTTCTCTTTTTTAATTCACTTGACTTTAATTAATTATTTTTTGGTTAAGCGTCACTTCATTAATTTCCGTTATTTTTTTTTATATTGTCAATTTTATATCAATATTTATCAAAAATCTATTATATATATATGTATATGTATATATATATATATATATATAGAGTAGTGGCGCATATTGATTGAAACGTTATTAACAGTTTACAACCAATATTTATTATTAGTAGCTCTAATACCATATTTATTGATCTCAGAGCAATCATCAATCTTATCGTCGAAAAGCATCATGTAGCTTCATGCTGCTATCATAATCAGCCGACACGAAAGCGTGCAGAAAACGAGCGTTTTAATTAGATCGTATCTGCCCTCCCCGCGATAACTATAATCGAGATAGTACCTATCGCCTGTTGCTACTTAAGTCGCTACGCACTCATTTACATATATCTCATCTCCTCGGCCGACTACTTTTACTCTCAAACCTGCCGCCGGCAGCAAGTGTCTGCGTTGCGCTTGATTTCGACTGCAGCGAGCCGCAGCGAGGAAATGACTTCTCGTAAGTTTCACGAGGTCAAAACTACAAGACAGAAAGAAACAGAAAAGAGAGAGAGAGAGCCAACATTCGTTTATCACTTCACGCATACTGTTACGCACTTTTTTGTATACTATGCCGATTTTCGCGATGTTATTGCAATGTTGTCTTTCGCGTGGTATTTGTCACGAATTTGCCCAAAAGTAACGAGAAACACGTTCATATTATTAATGCAGAGCATTTACTACAGTGCGCGGTGCTGCCGTACAAATATATAATTAAAGTTCGCCACTTCAGGCAAGTACATAGAAATTTTGCAAAATGTTCGTGATATATTCAGAACATTTCATTTTTAAATATCTGAAAGTTTCGACACGATCTTTCTCTCTTGACCAAGATTTGGTTAAGCGTCATTTTTTCACTGCTTCGCGATTCTTAACATTGTAGAGTTTAATGATTAAGTCTCAAATTAAAATTCCTTTAAAGTAAACACGTCGCGATACAGTATTATTGCAGTTAAATAGCATTGTACGAGATGTCTATAGATCGGTCAACACCGTTCCGACACTCCGTAGACGCCTCGGGCAACGGCACAATATTCAATACAAATTTCGCTTGGGGTTTATTGCGCCGGCTTTGACCTCGCCTCGAGAGTGTAATCGATACCCTATTGAGTCTCGTCACAAATACAAAGGATGTCACGGGGCGAAGGGACTCCCCCTCGCCACCCACTTGTGCATTACGATCCTGCACCTGCGACCTGCGATGTCACTAACTTCGGTAAGAATTATTCTCCGCAAAAAGAAAGAGCTTCTTGACCTTCGTCTTTCAACAAAAATAAGGTAGCATTTAAAGAGATTCTCAATTTCTGCATAAACTTACACAACATACAATTAATGGAAGATCCACACAAATTTTTTTAGTTTTAACTTGCGAGAAGTCAAAAATATTGGAAATTATTTCTCAAGGAGTTTGTCTTAAAAAATGACATAAATACATGCATAATAATTTCGAAACCATCCAACGTATATACGTATAATCGATGATGTACGATGAGAATGCATCGTGATGCATGCGACAGCGAGCCACTTGTTCTCGATTGTCGAACGTACGATTGACGTGATTAAAATAAGCGGTCCTCGGTATCCGGATCTCACCCGTGCTAGAAATAATCGGCGACGGAAATTCCTCGTAGCAGACAAAAAGAGATAATTTGTCAGAGCAAAATTATAATAAAAAAAGAAAAAGATTATTCAGATTAGTCTCATTATTCTTTTTTCAAAAACTTACAAATTGTCATTGACACGAAACTTACATAATATCATAGCATGTGTGTACATATCCGTTCGTACATTATAATTCCCGATTTTATGTTGGTTTAAGCACAGATGAGTAAATACGAGCGATTCGCGCGGGCTCGCGGCACGTGGGCCGTTTATACACGTGTTTATTACGCGGATTGATATGCGCCGCAGCACACGCGTAAAATGAGAAAAACAAACATTCGATAGTTAAATTCATCAAAAATCTTACAGCTGTACTTTCTGAAAACACCAAAACTATATGTACGTATCTCAATGACGAATAGATTACAGATTCGGAGAAAAATAACGATAATTTCAAGGTTAGTAGTATATCTTTCTAAATGTTTGTGAATTACGTTAATTAAAATTAAATTAAATTTCGATTTTTAAAAAGAATGTTAATTCTTAAAATTAAATTTATAATATTTCTAACGAAAAGAATAAATTTTTATAGATATAAATGAATAATGTCTTTATTTAATTTCAATTTGTAGTCACGCTTAAATTATTTTTAATGTAATATTTAATATTGAAAATTAGAAAGTTGTTGTTTATTAAGAAAGTACAAATTTTATATAATTTGAACTTTTTTTTCTTAATTTAATTTAAAAATATTATCTACCTGGAAATTATCGTTTAAAGGATAATTTAACTTTTAATGAGTAAGAAATTAAATATAAATTTGGATCAGTAAATATTTGCTACAAATCAGAGACATGATAAGCAGAGACCTGAAAGTTATTTTTAAATACGTATGAAACACGTAAGATCGACACAGAATGACATCAGAAAATTCATTCAGATTGAACAATTTAGAAGATGCTGTAAAATTTACAACGATTTCTTCATTATTCTTCTCTTATTAAGGTATATTTTATTAATTTTTTTTTTATTTTTAGAAATTTGATCAATCTTACTAATTAAATATATAAGTATCACTTCTCTTAGCGTGAAATTTGTAATTATATTACTATCAAAATTATTAACAGCCAAAATTCAGTCGAGCTTGAAAACACGATACTTTGAAGGTTCAATATCGGTGCTGCGAGTTAAGTATGCTGACAAAGGTCAAGACATAAGGTCAATAAGAAAGAGAGAGATAGAGAGAAAGAAAGACAGAGAGAGAGAGAGAGAGAAAGAAAGAATTCTCATATCGCATGTTCTCGATCGATATCTTCATTTGATGTTATTAATGCTCGTGCACTTTCTCGTCTAATGACGCCTTACAAGACATTCTCACGATCAATATTTTATTATGAAAAGAGAAATAAAGTATAATAGTAAAAGTATTATTTCAGGAAAAAAAATATAAATATATATACATACATTATAAATTAGATATGTGTATGAATTAAGTAAATAATTGTATAAATTTCATAGATTTTAAAGTTATTTTTTCTATATGATAAATTATATATTATCTAGTTTTTATGAAGAAAAAGTTCAAAATTCATTAAATATGAGTAAAATTAGGAATCAAATTCTTTTCCATTATCGACCAGCATAATTATACCAAATGCAATTTAAACTTAATGCTTCGATGACACATCGTTCATGCAAACAAGCTATCGAAACAGATCATATTTTTTTAAAGAAAGAGAAAGCAATGAACACGAAAACAACTTTACTCCTAGATCACGCGCAAGAGAATATTGACAAAAACAAATTACACATTCAGCACATACCGACATTGTGTTTACGCGAAATCGTCCAATGTCAATCGACCAGAATACGATAGAATGTGCGGCCAAGTAACCGCGCAATATGAAGAAGTATCAGAGAAGGTAAAGAAGTAGAAACAGAGCAAGTGGAAGAGACACGAGCGTTGGGTCGCGATCGGGTCGGTCGCGCAAATGACCAGCCAGCGGTACATCGAGTCACACTGACTCTCACGACTATCTGCCTAGCACCATTGTCTCTCCTCTCTCTTCTCTCTCTCTCTCTCTCTCTCTCTCTCTCTCTCTCTCTCTCTCTCTGCTATTCTCTTCTAAGCAATCTACGATTCCTCTACGAGACGATAGTAAATTCACATCGGACTTTCTCTTATCATTCATGAGAGTACATTCAGATGTGAGAAAAATAAGAATAATTTCATGAATTAGATCATTTAGCGGTGAATTAAGTTTTGCTTTGGCAGCAAATTCCACGACCAAGTTCACCGAGCGAAATTTTCCGACTTTGCAAGACGATAGTCCATAATATATTGAATAATTGGCTAACATTCGCGAAGGTCAATCGCGTCAGATATGAGAAACGCGGTGGCAGTTCTGCTGAGACAGCGGAATTCCGTCTCTCTCTCTCTCTCCCTCTCTCTTTCACGAACGTCCGTGCATCGAAACCGCCAAAGTATTGATGCCGTTCTCATTATCCGGATCGAAACGATTCGGGTACGACAAACGAGCGGGACGATTTATTTATGTCGGACGAAGAAACTGCGCGACTGGTGAACCCTCGTCGGAAGCAGCCGGTCTCGCGCGACGGTGTATTGGCAGCGCGATAAATGCCGCGCGTTCCTCGCGAGGATCGGGACAGGAAACGGCGCATCCACACGGCGGCGTCGCGTCGGCGAGATTTATCGACGACACTTGTTTTTTTTTTTTTATTTCCTCCTCCCTTCCCTTTTCTTCTCTCTTCCGCGCGCTCTCTGGTTTGCCGCTCGCTTCGCGGAAAGCCTCCGGCGGAAATGCGACGCGCCGCCACACGAGAGTGGAATATAATAGCGCGAGAACGAGGGATAGCTCTCCCATCGTTGCGCAGTCTTTGCGCACAATCTCCTCTTTGAACATTACCGAAATCCGTTTGTATCTAACTTACATAGATTTGCATTTGAAGAAGCACAACAATTAGACAACTTGATCAAAAATAATTATTTATAAATCGTTAAATTGGTTTATTTTTGGAAAAATACTTGTTTTAATTGCGCTATCGTCGGAGAAATCTTTTGTTATAATTATTGTAATATTTCATTTTTAATGGAAAATTGTACCAAAAACTAAAAAAAAAATCTTTTGAAATAATTACATGGAAACATTGTTGATAGTTCAAGCTTTGACTGACGATCTGACATTTTTTAAATTAAACAAAAATTGGCAAAGAATTTTACTAGAATCAATTGATTCGCGGCATCACATATTAATGAAGATATTTTTCTCTGAAACATGCACGTAAATCTTATTCTGATAATTAAAGCATAATCATTACACATTTTCTCATTAATACAATATATATATATTATTCTCTGTTTTATTTAAAAAGCGATAAATGGATGCATTGTGCCTATTTGTATAAATATTGAATTTTATTTACATTCCTGGATATTTATTATTTATCAATCATATTTTGTTATAATTCAAGCCCCTACGGTTGTGTCTTTCACAACGTATGTCCTGACGCCGGTTATTTTCGCAAGCGCGACGCGAGCAACGCTCGGCGTGCCGTCCCTCGCCCCAACAAAAAGAAACCGAAGAGAATAATCAGACGCTTAATTCGGTCGGCGCGCACACTTTCGCGCCCACGCTCAGCATGCCGCGGTCTTAAATCAACGCTCGCGCTGTCGCATAATTCTCCCAATAACGCCGGCGAAGGCGTCGCACGGTAAACGCGCCCACGAGTGGCGACTGCGAAACGCATTGACACGCGTCAAAACGGTAATCACTGATAGAGACCGCTCGTTAGGCAATCGTTAAGTATCATGGTATCGGGAGTCATTAGGCGAGTCATACGACATATACCCGTATCGGTGATCTAAGTCATCGCTCGGCTATCGTGCGGACTCTCGTATTACGTTGCCATTACGCCGCGGTAACAGGTGATTATTAGCGGCCCACGGCGTCACTCGGCGCCGGATGCAATTGGCGTCGCGTAATTACGCGAACTAGTCGACATCACACGGTCGGCGCTTTATAATTCTGCAAAAGGCGGCCGGCGCTGACAGACAAGCGTCCGCGATATAGGCAGCGCGATGACGGAAATCACTCCGCCGAATGATCTACGATCGAGAGCAATCCTATTTCCCCTGTTTAGCTCGGCTTATTTCATTCCCTGGACCACTTATCGATGAAAAAGGTAAACGGTATCTCTATTTGACTTCAATATTTTAAAACGCATTTTTTTAAAGCTGGGTTTTAATGATTATTTCTAGTTCATCGACACCTTCGAAACTTTTAATGCAAATATTACGTCCAGTGGGGTATGCGTAATTTAAAAAAAATGTATACCACGTTGAGATGTGTAATTTAAAAAAAATATACATCATGTAGAGATAAGATTTCAAGATTGAGGAAAATATCGAATTTAATCGTTTCCTTTGCATTGTGCTCCTTTTGCGTATTCAAATGGAAATAAACCAGAGTATTGACATTAATATTATTGTCGCATTCATTGATGTTGTGAAATGCGCATAGCGAATATTTCAGATGCATCAATCATCCTACGTGCGCATGCTGTTTTTTTTTTTCTGTTTTCATTGAATCTTTCGCAATCCAGGCCATAGATCACGCTCGAATCTCTTATCGCGCTTATCGAATTCTTCGATTCTTTTTACATATTGTATTACTGCGCAAAAGAGGAAGCGCATTGCTTCCTAAACAATATCGCTCGAAGCCATTATCCACCGACAATTACAGAAGTCGTAACGTGGATGATTTCGGCCACGTGCGCAAGAACCGTTTGCGTACTTTATATTTAGCTGCTTCGGTTCTATAAAAAGCACTCGCAAGCAGTTGGAAGTTTTCCGACATGTTACACGTGTTCCCGTCTTCGCCGTCTCTTCAATCTTCCACGTGGGATACGCCCTTAGTGCTCCCATCTTGATTAAAAAAAAAAAGAACGAGTTTTCTTTTTATGAAGTAGAAAGTATATGAATTTATTTGTACTCGACGCGTTTGAAATCTTCAAATATCCTATTTTAAATCTGTTGAATATATGAAATTATCAATAAATAATCTATAATGAAATAATCTATTAAATAATTATCCCGCTAGAATTCAAATTCTTCATTAATAAATGATAAATAATAATACATCTCGAATCTCATTAACGCACTCAAGATTCATTAATTTCGTTCTTCATAAAAGAGTTTATATAATAATTAAGAAATGATTTGGACATCAGAACCGAGGCAATGACACGTAACAATGATTTCGATGGGCAAACACAGCTGTGTGGCAGACGCAACATCAAATAAAAGGAACTTTTTTTTTCCGCGAAGGATGCTTCTGCGAAGCGTCACGTGGAAGATGCGCACCCGGCGCGACGGAAGACCCGGCGGAAGGTCGGCGTTACAAGCCGTTACGTTCTCCGGCGCGAGAGTTTGCACAGATGTGCCCGGCGTGTTTGAACAAATGCGAACGAGACGGCGGAGGTACATATGTATGCCCCGAGACATTCGCGAGTCTGCAAAATGGCACGAGCGCGACTCCAAGTGCGCGCGTACGTTGAGAAGCGTCCGCAGACAGATCTCCATCATCCTCTAAACCGGCGGCGGTTCCCAGCGGGATATCGTTCTTCAATTAGCCGTCTAGAAACTGCAGAGAGATCGAGACCCTTTCTAGGTCAAAATTGCTCCACGTGGCTTAATCGCATCCCGAACCTCAGGCGGTCTAATTTTGTGCTTCGCAAGGAAAAACGGCACGTGTTCCCTTCCCTCGTCTTTGTTCAGTCGTTTCATTCAATTATAACTTAAACTCGGAATGTTCTGCCGCGTGTTTTTTTTTTTCTCTTAAAGAAAAATTTCGAGGAAAGATACATCCTGTTTAAGATAACGCAAATCGCACCATTCGTGGCACGCAACGAATCGTGAACGACCTCCTTCATCGACTTTGTTTTTTTTGTCCCATCGATATTTATGAATCGGCCGATGATCGAGCATGTGTCTCGGCCGGCGCCTGCTGATGACCCCGAATGACCTAACTCTTCCCGGCACCGTCGCGATAATTTCCTTTCCACGCGCTCGCAACCTTTCGTTTTAACGCGTGTGATAAGATTACGAGGCGATGAAACCTTTTCTGTGTAAAGATACATAAATTTAGCATATTGTCGTTACTTTAATTGATATCAATACTAAGCAATATCGTCCGCGACGATACTTGTGCTTTTCGTTTAAAATAATTATAGAAAAAAAAAACTTTGGTAATAACCTTTGCAGAGATCGATGCCTTAGCCAATATAAAAAATGCAGTCTCGGTACTCAAAACATCGGTGCATCAGTAATAAGCGAGTTCAAGGAAACACTACGAGAAGAGACTTCGTTCGTTAAACAATAATGACGATCGTCGCCAATGACGGTGGCAGATGGCTGCTATCGAGAGTGCGGCCTTGTTATCGGTACGATAACGCTTCTAAACTAACACGCGACGAGCAGACTCGATGCCAGGTGGCCAGTAAACGTTATCTCACTTGCCCGACCAATTCTGCCTCACTTGCCCCTCGTTATAATTCAACATTCTTTTTGTTTGACGATGAAAAGAGAAGCGGTAAGAAGCTGTAGATGTTTCGCGGCGGCATTGAACAAACTGGAATCTCGTTCCAATTAATTCGTAACTTTAACCCGTGACTTATCGCGTCGCGAGAAGTCAACGCCGTTGATCGCGCCTGAAACGGCGCACGCAGAATCTGTGTTTGGCTCCAATCGGCGGACATTTACCGCGCTCGAAGAAACCCCGACGGGAGCCCTTCGGTTGGACGGTTTCCAAGATACGCGGTATCCATGAAAGATTTTCGGGAAAGCGTCGCGCCGAGGTCAGCGTGATCGCCAACCAGAAAGGAAAGACGATCCCGTTCACGTCGCGATCGCGATGATTCCGCTCCCTCGGAAAGGCAATAAAAGGAGAGCAACGAACAGACGAGGTTGGCGCCAGCGCCATGTGGCGGCCGTGCTTTGCTCTTCCCGGCTTGTTTCTCTCGAAAGGAGAGGACACGAGAAAAAGAAAGAGAAGAGCGGCGGAGAGGAGAAGGGTGTTTATTAATACCGCAGGATCGAAATCCTGCAATTCGACCCTTAGATTCCTAATCGAAGAACCGAGAAACTTCCTATCGTCTTTTTCAATTGTAGTTTAGATTACGTTATAAATAAACGAATATAATTTTTCTAATTTCATCGTATATCTCCTGTTAAAAATTTTGTTACATATTCTAATTAAATTATAGCGCCATAATAACTGGAAAATTCCAGTAAGACAGCTAATAAAAGAATCTTGCTAAACGCCGGCTTCGATTTCGAGTAAATACAACGCCAGACGTCTCTTAAGGATGTTAACTGATTTCGATTCACAGTAATCGTACATTCGAGAGAAGAGACTGATAGTAAGACGGAGAGAGTGAATGCGAAAACGAGACAGAGGGTGATGAAAGAATTGCGCCGGCTGTGGCGCCGGCGATCCGCGATCGAGAAATCCGATGCATCTGTAACGCTTAAGTCGCGCTCGATCAGTCGCTGCGCAGTCAGCGAGCATCAGCTCATATAAATTATTGCTTTGATCGATGATCGAATGAAACCGACCATTCGTTTTCGCTACCAAATATCCGCGCGGAGATTCGCCGAATAATTTACGTAATCATGTAAAGAATGTCAAAGTTTAAGATCACGTGTCGCTCGTGCGGCTCGCGGAATTTTTCGTGTCTCGCGGTCAGGAAATGTGAGAAAGGTCGTGAAATCGCGAGCGCCATTCTAAGGCCAGATAAAATTACGCGCCGTCGTGTTTGCATCCGCATTTGTTACACAAACAAGACGATTACGTCAGTTGGTTTGATAATTCGCGCGTTGCACACAGTTTTACGATTCTTGAATCATGCGCGTCGCTTTGCGAAATATATATTCAATTTTTTCAGAAATTTCAAGAGATTTAAAAACGATTTATACATGTATACAATCACATTTTGTCATTTCGAGGAAAGCAAGAACCTCAGTATCTTGAAAATCACTAAATCATAGACGTGCGCGGAATCATTTTGGCCTCTTCCAAAATGCATCAGACGTTGAAAATGGACGAGGTGAAACTGTTCGCGTAAGTCGCACGATGACAAGCGTCTTCGGCGGCGATACTAAAATCAGCGAAATTAGTCTCTGCCTTGGAATCCGAGTCGGCTCGGGTCGGCGAAGCGGACGAGAGGAGAAGAGCGAAGACGGCGCGAGTATATTATAATCCTCTCTCGCTCGGGTCGGGTCCCTGTGTGCGCGCCAGATGGTACCAGCTGGATGACGCATCAAAGCAGAGAACCTCCCGCGTGTCCGAAGCGCGGTTCCGCCCACGGAATCGCGAGGGAAACACGTGCGCCTCCGCCGCTGCCGTCGCCGGCACGTTGCGAATACAGACTCATGATCCGAGAATTCGGTAGGATTTCGTAACGCGCCTACGTTACCGAAGAAGTTATTTACCTACGTGTCGTCCGCAAGTGGACACTGGCACCGCATTAAATTTCATTGGCGAATTCCTCGAACTGCTTATCCTGCATTAATCGTAATCTAGTTGATTGTATCGATGAATAATGCAATTTCTATATAATAGAGACGATGGGCATAAATCACAATTCAATTCGTATATCTTCATATTACACTTCCATTTAAAAATATCACAGTGTGATGCATGTAATAAAGGATAGTAGAAAATTTTTAATTGTATTTTTAGATTCGGCGATGTAAAAAGAAGTTTATATAAATTTAATTAATTATTCATTTCTTCTTATTATCTATTATTTAATAATATTACTTAATAATATTCATAGTGCAAGATAATTATAATTGACGCATATTTTTCTCTATTTTGTTTACAGCCGGTATCATGGCAGGTTCCGAGAGGGACAGCGGCTCCTGCAGCAGTGCCGATGAGGACAGCAGATCGAGTCTGCACTCGCCTACTTCGTCCGAGGATAGTGTCGAAGTGCAAGTGACACCAATTTCCTTACGAAATAAGCGGAAACTGGCGGAGCCGCGGAAAATCCAAGAACCGGCAGTTATCGCGCCGCCATTGAAGAAGAGACGCTTCGATCCTATTTCCGAGGAGACCACTGTGGATCAAGAGGAGACCAGGTCTCTGAACGCGCCGAATCCCTTCCGACCGTGGATTCCAACCTCTTATAAAAATGAATCCAAGACAATCGTGACTTCGACAACGACGTCGACGAGCACGATTTCTAACACGACAACACCGACAACAACGACGACAACTACGACGACGGCGACGACAACGACATTGTCCAGCGAGAGAAAAGAAGAAGAAGAAAAGAGAGACCAAGACGAAACGACGCAGAGGCTGCATGAATCGTTTAGAAAACTGCAACAACCTACTGGTCATGATCGATCGGCTGTGTCTTCTCGACGAGAACCTCGTCAGAGGTTATTCGAGTCGACAACGCCAACACCAGTAACGACACCGTCGAGCATAATCTCTCTGCCGCATCCTAGATTGCAGGACGAACCGTTGTCCTTGGTGGTGAGAAACGAGACGCCCAGAGTGCCATCGCATCCGGCTGTAAGTGGCTCCTACGAGAAAACGCCGTCATATATGATGGAACACTTGTTGGCGACTTCGTCCGGCCGTGAGCATCAAAATCATCAGAGTCAGCAAAGTCATCAGAGTCACCAAGCGGCCTCCACGTCGAGACACCATCAGAGCGGCCAGCAGAGGAATTACAAGAACATGACAAGGGAGAGACGAATAGAGGCGAACGCGCGAGAGAGAACCAGGGTGCATACCATCAGCGCGGCCTTCGACACGTTAAGACGCGCGATACCCGCCTACTCGCATAACCAGAAGCTATCGAAGCTATCGGTACTGAGGATCGCCTGCAGCTACATTATGACGCTCAGCAAGATTCTCGGGAAGGATAGCGAGGTATTGGCCACGAAAAGCAATGGCCTTGCCGGCTTGAGTAGTTGCGTGGAGTTGGTCTCCAGGACCATTCAGACGGAGGGCAAGCTCAGAAAGCGGAAAGACGACTAAACGAATCGCGTTTCCACCTGAACAACGGGAACAATATAAAGGATAATGAAATCTGTAACGCAAGCAGTGGGAGCTGTTTCACTCCGCATTGTCAAACGCTTATATGTCTTCTATTCTCGATGCCATTTGATTTGCGGGGAAGGGAGGACCTAGGGTTAAGTAAGCCGTTAACCTAAGCAATTGAGCCTCACCGGTTTCTATGCGGATTAATTCATAGAATATCGACCAGGAATGCACTAACTAGCGTTGCGATGGAAGGACTTTCGAAAGAAATGACGATAAGATTAAATTGAGTCTTGTTCGCAGAAAACGTTATAGGATAACTACTTGTCGTTTTACAAAAATTGTATATTACGCTTTTTGAAATCATAATAAGCTTTAAATTTTAATGGATACTAATGAGCAGAGAATTTCTCGCGGCGCCCACAATGGGAATTCGTCTACCTACATACCGATAGCAGTTGTGCAACCAGACAATAAATCTTTAGAAAGGTTCTCATACTTAGATCACGCTTGATTTACAACAGACACTGCTGCAATCATTGCACCGCATCGTGAACATAATGATAGACAGCGGCGAACGTTTATGTATTATAGGATGTGACAATTTCATGATAAAAACTAGTCTGAAAACTATTTTAATCTTTTCAAAACGGTAATAGTAATAATAAATTATATCTAATTTTCTAATTAAGCAAAATTAAATTTAATTTAAAAAAGTTTATATTAACAAAATTTAATAAAGTAAACCTTTTTAAGTTTACGTACATTTTCCAACTTATTATTTTCAAAAAATTATATCCGTATGATGAAATCATATTTTTCATATTTCAGCAAAAATATAAAATTCATTTTCTCACTTTTTTAATTCTAGAATTCAAATTACATGAACAGAACTAATGTTTCAAGAAGTAAAATTTTCTTTTCTACTTTCTATTCTACTTCTACTTTCTAAATTTTTCTATCCTAAAAATATCCATTTTCGCGACGAAATAAATTCATATTTATAATGCACAATATATTTTTCCGATGATGTATAACTGCCGTTTGAAAAGGTTAAAGGTGAAGTACGTAAACGCGTCCTAGCTCGTCCGAGCGAATTCGTATATCGCCTAAAACGATGATTTTGAAGTTACGAAGTTACAAGTTATTGAAACGTATATTTCAATGAAAAGACAAAAGGACCGATTGCCTACCAATTTGTTACATTACAATTAAATTACGAATTATTGATCTAGGAGATATACGAAACAGGAAAGACAATAATAATGTTGCTTGTGGTGTTATTGATAGGGCAGTGAAAATGTTATACGTTACATTATGAAACTATAAACGGTATCGTCTTCCTATAAGAATGTATGATAATCAGATAAAACACATGTAATGAAAGTATCGTCGCTATTATCAGATGGATTCTACTAGAAAATTGTCTCATTTTCGGAAAGAAACTATTAATTTTCCATTTTTGGGACTTATTATTGGTATCAAAAATAGAATGTAAATAATATAAATGTCATCTGTTTTTTAAAAAAATTTATTATTAACATTGAATAGTATAATATCGGTAATTTCTTTAAAAAAGTGTACCAATGTCCATTTTTATCAATTCAGATTAACTTTATAATCGGTTTAACTTACTTTTTATCTTCTTTTAATCCTAAAAATTAGAAAAAAGTAAAAAGTGTGTTAAACCGAGATTAAAGTTAATCTGCATTGGTGAAAATGGATCTAAGTGATTTTGCCGCAGTTTACTTAAATAAAATATATTTCATAGCGATCGTCATTATTATTAATGCAAGAGGAGGACATCACCTGAATTAAAGCTAAAAGAGTAGTCGGAGAAAAGTTGATCTATGCTCACATAGTCTTTTTGCGCAGTATCGTCGTCTGCGTCTCGAATTTTGTAAATAATGAATGTAGCGATGTTATAACGATTTATGCCGAGCGAATGTACAGTAATTGAACGCGGTGCGAGAAAGGAGCGCATTTGCACGTTGGCCTTACGCGCGACGATCCGATGCGATATCCGCGATGTGTACCTTTCTATATTGTAAGATAAAGAAACTTCGAACAAAAAGTTCAAATGAAAGTGAAACTCAACAACGAAAATCGTGTCTTTTTTGTGCCAACAGCTTACCGTTCTTTCTCTATCCCCCTTCCATCCTACTCCATTTTTTCCTATTGCGATCTTTTTAATAACTATAATATATTTCCGCGAAATTAGTGTCTTATTTACGAATTTTGCTCGTCAGAAGTAGAGCAAAAATATATGGAAGCTCGTCAATAAGTTTTTAATTTTTTCTGTCTGAACGTTACATACAATATTTTTTATTTGTTAACTTAGATGACAAAGTTATCGAAAAAATCCATTGTGACCTTCACCGAACAATTCGAATGGAATAAATATGGCGTAGACGAGAGTACGAGATGAGAGACGGAATGTCTGAACGTATCGTCCCTCATCTCTGCTGCGAACGCAATGTTGAACAAAAATCTGTAATAAATTCAAGCTCAGCGAACATTGCTCAGTCAGGCGTACGCGTATAACCAGTTACAGCCAGATTTCGCGAGTTTGTCTAAAGCGCCCGAGATGGAATCGCGACTGTTATCGCGGCGTCGAGGTAAAAGTGGATCTAACAGCGGTTCGTAAAAAACGAATAAACGTAAAAACTCACACACACGTGGACGCGGAATGTATTCAGGTGTAACAACGCTGAATATGTCGTTTAGCGCGACGGGGATGTTCTCCAAGCGCGAATGCACACATCTGGCCCACAAAAGATAACGATATCAGCCAACAATCCAATTGTGCTACCTGCCACTGCACGATACACTGCGCATGACGAGCATATCCGGTACGTATATACTGGCCAAACCGCGACAATTTTGAGTCGCTCTATTTGCGACAATCATAGTAATCTGAAAGTATCTTACGATACTTCTTTTATCCAATAATCTCAAATTGTGTCTTTTTGATTTTTTTTCGACGTGGAATTTTTGAAAAATTATTAAGACTGGTCAGATTTAAATAGAGCGCTGCGAAAGAATTTAACATTTTGTGTAGAGATCATGTAACTGCAAATAGATTTTTTAATTGTCGCAAGGAGAGAAATCCGAAATGTTAAAACGTGAGAGAATTTTATCTCCTACACATACAACTTTAGCCCTATCACTAAAATTCTCCGATTTCATTTAATTATCCTTTTGTAATTCAATGTGATTGCCAGATTATTAGCGACGAATCGGAGCGGGGCGCATTCGGAGTGTATCCGGTTCGGCAGCTGTTTAGCATAAGGGCAAATTGCTTAAGAAAATAATAATTCTCCTGCGCTGCCGTCGCCTCTCGCCCGTCTTTTGCGATTCGCGCCTCCTTCCACCATTATCCGGAGATGCGGCAGGTGGCGATGACGTTCTCGCGCTCGGCTGTTCGGCTACCTGCCTCGAAAACGAGCGCGCGGTTTTACTCGCCGCACTACGGGCGGCAGCATCACATACGCATGTAACACACGTGTGCATGATCACCGTCGGCTGAGATCGCCACGAGTTGCACGTGTAACACGGGCGTTAGGGGAGTAACCCGGGGAACTTGACGCTGCGAGTTGGTGGCTGCAAGGAACTGCAAGAGCGGTAGGAGATCCGTGTAAGAATGATGCGTGTGCAACAAGATACGCACGTGGGAATACAGAACAAGAAGCAACCGGATATGCAAATATTTAAATCATCGTATTATTTGCGCGAATGAATTCAGGCTCTTCAAAATAATTGCATGTATCTATAGAACTTCGAAATCCACCGAATACTCAGAATACTCGGATTCTGTTCTGTATCTATTCTGTCATTTAAGCGTCAAATTAATTGATTCTAATAATAGTTAATGAATAAAGATTAAATTTGGATAGTACGATAAAGATTAAATTTTTTAAATAAAAATTGGATCGCGTTTTATTCTGGCTCATCTCCTGTTGTTGTATTAATTGTTATCGTAAGCTGCTCCAAATATCACAGAAGATTTAATTAATTTGATTAAAATAAAAATATATCGCATTGATTTGGAATATTAAATAGCATTTTTCTTAAAGAAGGAGAAAGCCATGGAACAAGAATGAACGTTTTTAAGAAACAGGATTTATGTATTTAAAAAAGTAACCAATTATAGCAAACTCGGTTAGTTAATTACAGAGATATAATGCCATTATAAAAAAAAAATAAATGGAAAAGATGTCTGAAATATGTTCTTTGTAAACAGATAACAGTCTTATCTACAGTGCGAGCAAAAGAAGAAAATCGATTTAAGCGTTAATCGATTTTGACGCCACCGGAGTCGCGAGATATACTATTTATGACTTCCACTTGGTTTCCATTTGCAATTAGAGCATTTCTATGCGCGATTCACGGATGGCAGTTTCGTTGCCTGCAGATGAAGCGAAAGAATGCCGACCGGGCGAGCAGGTGCTCGAAACAACACAACATCGCGATACGGACTCTCCTCTCTTTCAGTACTCTCTCACGCTACGAACGTTCCTTACGTTTCTCGTCCTTCTCGCGAACATATGATCGTTTTCAAATACCTGTATCTCATGTATCTTAGTTAGACATTTTGAATTTACAAACGAACAAAATAAAAAATCAATACATTTGAACAGATTAAATATTCCGTTTGAGAGAGTATATTACGTTCTTTAAGAAAAAAGAAATAGACCAAGAGTAACATCAAAATGTCACTCTCCACAATATAAAAAAAGTCGATAACCTTTTACTGCATGATACATCATGCAGATACATTGTTTTGAGTGATAAGATTATTCGCTTTTTCTGACTGATGTGTCTCCTTTTTTTCTACATGTGTTATAAAAATTATGAAAAAAGAACCTAAATTTGCAAATAATTAAAAAGAAGTGAAAAATCAAGTGTTGAGTATAATCTGCCGTACAAGTATCATCGTCGCTACGAAAGATAAAAGATCACGAGACGCTACTTTGCGGAAGCGTAGCAACAATAAGAACCGCAACCTACATGCGTGCACGCACCGCGAGGCTGATTATGCGTTTGCAGCGCAAGGACACGCGATCCGACTCCACGCCTCTTATTTTCGTGAGGGCCCGAAAAACCGAACCAACCGTGGGTACGCACCTGCTAAGAGGCAGGCGCAGGTGCATTTATCCGCCTTCATAAGCATTACTTAATTTTCGACGGTTACACACATAGCGCGAGTATAGTAATTGGCTCGGTGCATACCTGCTTCGAAAAAGGGATAAAGGGGCACTCGTCTTGAACGGTTATGCTCGAAGCTTTAGTCATTTCGCGTCAAATTAAATAAAACGTATGAATGATAAAGGAACGGGGAATGATAACGGTTAGGCGTCCCGTTATCATTCTCCCGTTTGTTTATCGTTCATACGTTCTATTTAATTTGACGCGAAATGACTAAAACACTTAATATTGAAAATCATAATATGATGAAAGAATGTAATAGCCGATAATAATTGCCGCTCCTGTTATAAAATTAAAAGAGGAAGTTAACCTGAACGACTATGCTTGCCTTGATATCATAGATGTATATTCGATCCTTCTCTCTTTTCTTTTTTTCTTCCCCCATTTCTCTCTTTTTCTCTTTCTTTCGTAATTCTTACAATTAGTATATTAAATATATTAATTTTAATTTAAATAATTTTTATGTTTTAATATTTTTTAAATTATACTATATATCTCTTGACATATGTTGTGCGCAATACAATGTTGTTACGATATTTTACGTTAAATAATTTTCTTAAGTAGGATAACGCAAAAATGAAAAATAATTTTGTCGGAAAAGAATTAGAAAATACCGTCTGTATCTCTGACACGATTCGACTAAAAGTAGCCTCGACAAACTTTTTAATGTCCGTTCGATACGCTCACAATATATCAGTCAGATCAATTTCAACGAGCGTTTTGTTTCAAAGGTTACCCCATTTTATTTTGAAACAGAATACATTGCAGATTTTGAGCACTTGTTTACAGACGCATTAGAATCTCACAATGGCATATTGTGATAATATTTTGCCGCCAATGCAATGTGTTCGTTACTTAAACAAACTATTTTTAATCGTATGGAATTATTTCAGAGAACATAAACGAGGACAAGGTTGAATTTTTGATAATATAATTGGTAATACAATCCATATATAATAATTCAAATAACATTCCAGAAATTTTCAGCCTAATTTTAAATTTTGCAAATTTATTATCATAAATTCTAAGTTTAATTTCAAGATAAATTTTAAAGAAAGTTTGTCATTATTCTCCGTTAAAATTTTATATCGCGCATAATATAGATATGTATATACGTGACACATATACATTGTACATCTTTATATTTTATATCTCAAATGTTTTTTTTGCTTTTTTATCAAATATAACATTTCAAATTTTCTCCCGAGATTCGTACTGTGACAGAGTCTTTTTCACGATTTGATTTAGGAATTCGACTTAACGCTGTTTTAGACGGCAGATTGACCGACGCAAAGCGTCCATCGGGCCGAGAGAAATCGCGAAGAGGAGCGCCGAGAAGGAACTGAGAGAACGAGGGACTTAGGTGCAACAGCGGCTATAAAGCAAGATTAATGAGGCGAAGTGCGCTCTGGTAGGAAGCTGTCATGGTCCTGGCGCCAGCTGACCAGACGACTCGCACAACCAGCCACGGTATCGACCACACATACACTCATTACACCCACATACACACACACACACACACACACACACACGTGCATACATATACATACATCCACGAACTATGATCCAAATCCTCCTCTCTTTCATCCCGTCGTCACGACAAACTCGCTCGTTTTGCGTCCTCTGGAAAATAGATCTCGTCAACGTAATCTAACAACAATTAATGATCCGACGTAACGACAAAAATATCGAGAAAATTAGAAGAAGATACGATAAAAGAGCAGAGAAAAAGTATAATAACGACGCACGTGATTAATGTGAATTCCTGATATGTATTTACGTAATAATAACTAGAAACTAGAAATATAAATATTTTTGCCGCGTGGTTTCATGCCTTTTTCCTTAAAGGATGTTAACAGCATTTGGAATTCTAGCAAGTCTATAAGTTAAAATGTCTCTCTCTCTCTCTCTCTCTCTCATATATATATCCTCTATTTATCATAATAAGAAAATTATTAATTGATTACAGCAAGATGATTACAGCAGGAGATAATAATAGATAATTATTATCATCTGTCATTATCACTTGTTAATTCTTAAACCACTAATTAATTTCCCACATAAATGAGAAGATTCATATGAAACCTGCTATCAATTAATTCATGCCTCCCCATTGATAATTTCTTCCCACCCATGCGATAATTTTCTCAAGCAAGGGACTGATTGATCTCTTTATCGGCAACGATCGTGACATTCAAGAACGCGGGCTATCTTTCAGGTTGTGGGCAAAGAAAATGCGGCAGTCTGCGGTCTCTGCGTGCGTGTGTGTTACATGTTCTCGACGCGCGGCCTTCCGCATCTTCTTCCCAGGCTGCCATCGACGATCGGACCGACTATCTCGCGATGGTCGGCGTCGAGAGAGGAGTTCGGGACACCTGTCTCCGACGGTTATCCCACGTTAAGTACATAACCAGTTTCGCAACGCGAGCTCGAAAGCCCGGCTATACGGATCGATTCGCTTATACACAGACGCACGCATCGCACACACATAAGAATCGGACGTAGAGGACCACTCGCTCGCATAAGATCGTACGCACGCACGCACGTATGGATGCAGGGGTGGACGGCCGAATTAGGCGAGCAATTACGAATGCAGGAAACCGAATCGAGATAACGTACAGGGTGTCTCGAGTTTGCGGAAGTTTTTATAAATTAGAAATATCCTTGGATAATATAAAGACAATTTTTGGATATATTTTAATTCCAGAGCAATTTCCTATTTTGTGTGAGTTATCGAGATTTTAAATTGCAAAAGTATGCTACGAGAAAATTAAAGTATCGCGTATGAAATGAGAATTATATATACATATATATATATATAACTTTAAAATGTACTGCCTGTGTTCTAATAAGTAAGATATTTTATTTAATTATATTTTTGACTCTTCTAAAAATGTTAATAAAATAATTGAAATTTACATAGAAACATTAGTACAACAATGTTATATTTTGTATAAATGACTAATAATTAATGATTTATAAAAAAACATAATATAATATTTTTATAAACACTTTTTTTTTCAAAAAAATTTAAAGTTTTTATCAAATATATCTAGGAATTTCCGCGAATTATCGCGCTTTCTCTCTACTCTGCGAACTCCTTAATCAATTTGGCGTCGATTTCTCTTTAGCGAAAGTTTAATTGGACGTCATCTTTTTCGCGCCTTCTTTATTTTCAGCATCAAGCGGCAATTAAACGGCACTTCTCAGCGTTTAAACTTCCGTTAAACTGAAGCCCATGAGAAAATTGCACGAAGAAAATGACCGTCGTTTATTTGCAAACTTAAAATTGACACGTAAAAATTTCGAATCACTTATAAATTTAAAAAATAAATATATCTCAATACTGTTAAGAAACAATTTTTTTTAAATATATTGATAATTTTGGAAATGTCGACTTAAAATTGCTCAACAAACCATAGATCAATTTATATTTATATTTACATTTTTATTTTTTGTTGGATAGCAAATTCTGTATATTCATTTTTCCGCGACGGACATTTTTTTGCAAGAATTATATCCGATAGAAACACATTGTAGTTGTATATTACCTACCTATATTAGAAAATTTAGAAAGTGCCATTTATATCAATATCAATATCAAAACATTTAATGGCCAGATTATAAATGAAAAACATTCAAAATCTTCGATTGCAAATCATAAAATCCCATTCTCGCTTTGAAATTGTATTCTTTTTTTCATTAATATATTATATATCTAATGTATTTCATTGTGCATTTAAATGCATGTTAAAATTATTAAGATATTTAACTTTGATATTTAATACTGAAAACCACGCAATAATAGATTAGATCTTCACTCTTTACATATTTTGGATTATTACATTATTTACATATTTCGGGAAAATCCATTAGAGTAGTGGGATGCGATTTCCGAGACACCTTCTACACGCCGTCGTATATTAGGTTCCGACCACTGCGGCCGGACGAATACAAACGCGAATACGAATGGCAAATGGCGGGTGACAAGGCATCGGCATCTGCGCTTAATTAATGCAACACCGGCCACAACGATACGGCGAGGAGGAGCCCATGAGAATGCTGCGGAACGATCGCTATGCCCGGACCCGGAGAGAGCAGATCGTGCCTCACGGCACGACGGAACGACGATGAGGACGACGACGGTGCCCAAACCAGTCCAGGGTGTTCAATTATGCGCGCCATCGACCCGCACTCCGTCTCCGAATCAACTCGCATGATGAAAAAGAAAACACGTCCGGGAAACCGATTCCCTTTTTCCGCGTAAGCATCGATCGCGCCGATAGTCAGACGTCTGTGGTCGATCTTTGCGAAAGAATAATAATAAAAATCAAGTGAGGTGATTCAGCAGTGGCTGTTTCGGAATAACCAGTTTTGTGAGAGTTTAAAAATTTTAATTTTGATTTGCTAATTTTAATGTATTTCTCTTAGGAGTCAATTAAATTTAATTTAATCTAATTTATGAGAGATTTCTCTCTTAAATTATTTAAATCAGTTTAATCTAATCGAAGATTTTAATCTCAAAAGAACAAGAAGAAACATTATTTTCTACAATTAACAATTTATTCGGGACATCTTACGTTTAAATAAAGATTCTGCAGAATATTATTTGGCGCATCGTAGAGATTCTCGTATATTTCTAATTAGTGCACTAATTAGGAAGTTGTTGCTAAATATTGAAATAATCCACTCCTAATTGAAAATTAAATACTCAAGTTTTGCTCGGTACTCGTAAATCACGCAGAAATTCAAACCTATATCATCAGCCATATTATTTCCGTATTAGTTCTATTTGATACTATTACTATTAACTGATACTATTAAAATTTTATTTATAAAATATGTCAAGCCTAAAACTTCAATATTTATAATCTTATCTCCTAAGATTTAATCTCTTTATATTATAATTCCATTCCTTCTATCTAGTCTTCGAATTCATCTATGTGAAAGTTAAACTGAAATAATGGCCATTTTTCTCACCTGTCCTAACAAAATACCTATTTCAGTCGCCAATCAACATTTGTCGAATTATAGCTCGATGAACTCGCGAATCGTTCTGCTCAAGGCTCAATAAGATACGCCGGTTCCCGAATAATAGCGCGCCGCCGCACGCGCGCGTTATTCGAATATCGGCATTTCAAGATAGCTGATAGTTCGGATTTTTCCCCCCTTCCCCCAATTTATCTCTCGCCTCGTGCAGACACCCACGATAGGACGACCGTCCTCTATATCTCTGTGCGAAAGCAATTCTCTGTATGGGATGCGACAGCGCGGCGCCAGACAGCCTCGCGCGCGCACACTACACAGAGCCGGGTTTCTCGACGCTCGATTCCCGCTGCGACGACGCTTCGAGGAACGAATGCGACCACGCTTGGTCTCCTCGACTTACGTAAGTCTCGACCGTCCCGTCGCGATACGACCGCAGCCGCTGACCACGAGGGCGGGCGCGAAGGGATGCGTTTGCAACCCCGCGGCGGCTTTCCAAGAAAGCGGAAACAAGTCCGAGAAGTCACCGTTGCTGGCCAGCGCGAGATACTTCATCTTACATTTCAAATATTTCTAGCTTTTCTCAGAATATAAGTAAAATAATTAGGACGAGATAATGTGAATATACACAATGTGTACTTCACATTAAATAGGTTACTAAATTCCTCTTTTGCAACAACTGATATAGATGCGTAAAATCTTTAAAGCCATTTCTATATTACCGTTAAATTGCCGCAAAACGAGCAAGACTTGATCAATTTTATAAATGTTTGTCCTTTTCGAACAATAAAATAATATTTTATGTAAATTAATGACAATTGGACGTAAGATTAAAAATCTCTTCAAATTGAATAAGGTTGAATTATAATAATTATAATAAACCTCTGTGAATTGATTAACCGAGAATTTTTCAACGCAAAATATTTAAAGATCTACATATATAGAGATTCTCTACAAATTAAAATTAGTAACGACTAAATTAATTAAAATATTTGCTTGTTACACGACTCTTTGAGGAATTGATATAAATATATACACGATATATTTCCCCCTTTAGGCACTTGCGACAAAAGTTTAATTTTTGTAAACGAGAAAGAAAGATTTGTTGGCTCTGTCGGAGACTTTTTCCTCCTTCGATTAAAGTTTCCATCGGGATGTTGTAAAACTTACCCGACGAACCTGCTTTGTAAGTTACAAGCGTACGTACGCGGAAGTTTAGCAAAGTTTCCGCGTTACTAGAAAACTACCTGTGTGTGCCGTTTAGAACGCGTAGAGATGCGAGCGAGATCAACGGGCAGATGCTCGTCAGCTCCCTTTCCTGGCCAGTCCCAAATAGGATAGGGAGTCAAGTAACTCGGCGCCTACCGGCACCGGCGGCGATAGTAAACCTACTCGTCTCTATTACAACTTGATATACGCGGCGTATACACGTGGTATTCGTATTCGTATTCGCGGTAGCAGATAGCGGGTATCGCGAAGCGGCATCTCAAGCGAAAACTCACGAGCTCCGCACTCGCTCGCAAGACAAAATAACGACGGTCGCACTTGTCGACTATATGTCGACTATATTCGCGAAAATTTCTCCGGGACGCGACTGACGAAGAAAATCTTGCGGGATATTAAAGAAAACCAAATTTAAGATGCACACCTGATCTTTGATCGCCAAGCAAATTTTACAAACCGTAGGAGTTAGATGAAGAAATCCTGCCTTCGATAAAGCGAAGCACGAATTAAAACCTAATTTTCTTATTTTAATCTTGATACAACAGTTACAATATTGAAAACGATGATTTTCAATTGTGTTTAATGACGACTTATTAACTCGTCAAGTTTTGTATAGTTACATTATATGCATATTATTTCTGCATTTATATGCATATTATCTCAATGAAAAATTATTCATAAACGGAGGATGATAAATAACAGATCATTAATTTTTTTGTTTCCACAAATTTCGCAAAGAATTGAAAGTTCTTTGAGAATTAAATTTTAAAAAATCGCTACACATATGTATATTATCTTATTACTGCAATAATAGATAATTAAAAGAACGCGAAAATAAGCGCGTTTATAATCTATCAATTTTTTTTTAAATGTACGATTAATACAATTGCAATTATTAATTTTATTTTCTGTCTAAACACGCAAAGACTTTACATTTTTCATTTCGCAATCGCGAAATCATTTACTCCGTATCATTTCAATTTTAATATGCAGTATTGTCGGAGCAACATGTGTACATCGGGCTTACGAATGCATAAGTGCTGCCATCTAATGCAACGGCGCTGATACCAGTAATACTGACAGAATGAGTATCACTTACCGGCGGAGGACAAGTTGTACTTATCGATGGAAAACAAGTAAGTAATAATCATGGCGGAAACGTTGGCGATTCTTCCCGACGACGCGACAATACGAATTTCCCGAAACTTTCTCTCGTGTTGCGCCGACTTTCCAGTTGTCTTCCATTACGTTCTCCGCATTGCCTGCACATAAAATAAAATTTAGTTTTTAGATATGCTAGATGATTAGACGTGAAACGTCGCGCGCGCAAATTTCATTAGGCTCAGCATCGGCGAAATATACCTCTGAAGAGATCCTCGATAAGTTTTCGCGTCCGCCAAGCAGTCCCATCGGATTCGTCGCGATAGACGTCGGACGTGTGACAACGAAGCGGCGAGACACTCGCGACGAGCACGCGCGCGCAAAAAAAGAGTCACTTTTCGACGGTAACGATCGCGAGAAAGACGGAACGCGCCCGGACGCGACTTCACGATCTGTAGCGCGTTCCGCAACTGGGCGCCATTCAAAATCTATGCGATACTGTGATTCGTCGAAATATCGAGGCGTCGTGAACTCAGGCGCGAGTTTAGCTTTTAGGAAAGACATTAGAGAAAGATGGAAAAGATTACGCGATTTGCGGGTATCTGAATATTATATCCAAATAAAACGAAAATAATTTCCAAATACATGAAAATCTTAAATATGTAATATAGTAGGATTTAAAATGCGGTTTATTCAAATGCAAATCAGCCAGAAATGATTAGTCGAATCGACTCCTCCCCCCCCCCTTTCTTTTCCTTTCTTCAATTCTACATCGTATATCCCAGGTAGAATAAAAATTATAATGATATCATATTGACATTAAAATAACGCTAAAATAGAGATAAAATGACATTTTGCAGTCATTTTGACATCTTTACCATTTCTTATTCTACCTGGGTGCCCAGTCGACACAGAATATTAGTTACATTATATCTAGGTTATAATTTCGCATTCAACAATATAAATGTAACAATATAAATGTATAACAGCATGTGTTATATTACATTTACATTGTTGAGTGTGAAATTATAACATAGATGTAATGTCAGTCATGCTCTGTGTCGACTGGGTGGTACTTTTTGATTTTGCATCAATTTGCTACAGAACTGGCCGAAAGACAATAGAAATCTAATAGAAATACAATTGTTCAATTAACATGAAAATAATTACGAGATTAAAAATGAAAAAAACACCAATCAATATTCGACATCAAAATCGACCTCGATTCAATTAACCATTTCTAACCTCCTCTCGAATACAAAAGTAACGCCGAAACAGATACGTGCAGGGCGCGAAAATTCCAAGCCAAATTTCTCGCCGAGAAAGCCGGAGGATCCCGAGTCGCGCGCGTCCCGCTTTTCCCGGCGGGAATCGAATTCGACGATGAACGGCGCCGACTCTCGTGCGACGACCACGTATGCCGGAAGCGATGCGCGCGCAGCCGGCCGGCCAGCCGATCTCCACATCACACTTTCGGCGGGGCGCGCGAGATCGGCGGGGGTCGCGCGGGGGTGCGACGGGTGCCGCCGAGCGCGCCTCCACCGCTCCCGCGCCGCCGTGGCCGCCGCCCGCGGCCCCGCGCCGCTCCGCTCCGTGAGGCGATCGCGAGACGTGCCACTTGCGTACGCGCACGTGTGTACGTCGGTGTGTGCATGGGTAGATTTTTTCAATTTTTGAGAGACGGTGCATCACGATGGTGATCTCGCAGGAGGTGCTTTCGAGGGCGGAGGAGATCGCCGACCAGGTAAATTTCGCGTCCCCCGACCGCCCCGGCGACTCGCTTTCTCGATCCCTCGGGAGCCCCTGTGCGCGCGCGAGAAAGAGGGAGAACGGAAGGGAGTCAGATCCTGCGGGAGAGCGAGCCGCGCGGCGCGGCTCGGCTCGGCTCGACTCGCTCCTGTCAACGTCATCGCTCGCGTTGGCATGCGTATTTTTCCATATTTTCGCCTCCACGCGCGCTATCGCACTGGCAAATCGCGCGGCCGCGGTCGAAGCGGTCGCACGCCGAGGTTATGAATTCCACAGGTGAATTCCGATATCACCCGGGGCGCAGATACGCGAGTCGCTGACGATTATCGGCTGCGACGGATTCTCGCATTTCTTTCGCAGCAGTCACCCTGTAGACACGCTCGTTTGATACGAACCGATCTTTCAAATGGATTTAACATTTTTACAATTCCGTATGCGTAGAATGATGACTCTGAATTTTTCGCTGATATATCGCCTCTTATCATCTGTTGTTTTCTTATTTGCTTCTTATGAAAAGATAATAATTGAGCGAGTTTTATTTATCAAACTCTTACGAGCGTTGGAACGAAAATATTTCATTCGAATGATGTTTAAATACAATGAGACTGCAGTGGACATATGGATGTTCCTGCCTGTACTTTCACAGACCTACTTTTCATGTACTTGTGCACGATAATGCGACATATTACTTTCCAATCAGCAAGTTTCAAATATATGTCAAAAAAATAATGCATATCAAACAATAATATAAAATTTGATAGAAGAAAATGGACTCCAAAATGTCTAGAACTCAAAGACTCATAAACTTTTGAGACGCTATGCTTAGAGTATTCAACAAAATTCTAGAATGTCCGTTTCCTTAATATAAATCTTTTTATTCAATCGAACTAAATAAGCATGATTAAAAAATATATATATTAAGATTATGTATTTATTGCCGTAGGTAATACGTAACGGCAAACACGTGCTTCCAACATTGGCACGATTGTGCCTCATCGCTACATTCCTAGAAGATGGTTTACGAATGTGGTTCCAATGGAGCGAACAACGAGAATACATGGACGGTTCTTGGGGCTGTGGAAAATTCCTGGGCACTATCTTTGTCCTTGTTAATCTTGTGGGACAACTCGGTGGCTGTATCATGGTGATTGGCAGATGGCGAGTCAGCATAGCTTGTGGAGTCCTGTTCTTCATCGTGATTCTGCAGACGATTGCCTACAGTATTTTGTGGGACATGCAGTTTTTATTCAGGAATTTAGCGCTGATAGGAGCGCTCCTGCTAGTGTTGGCTGAGTCCCGAGTCGAGGGCAGATCGCTGTTTGCCGGCGTTCCTAGTCTTGGTGACAACAAACCTAAGAATTTACTACAGTTAGCCGGTCGAATACTGCTGGCGTTCATGTTCATCACGCTGATTCGCTTCGAAATATCCTTCCTGCAGATCCTTCAAGATATTATTGGCAGCATCCTAATGGTGCTAGTGACAATCGGCTACAAGACTAAGCTGAGCGCGTTATTACTTGTCGCTTTATTGACCGCATTGAACTTTTACCATAATGCATGGTGGACCATTCCTGATTACAAGCCGCTCAGGGATTTCCTCAAATACGACTTCTTCCAGGTAAGTTTCTCTGATTTTATAATTTATTTATTGGAAAATATCAAATACTTTTATTACATTAAAATTTATTACAAAATATGAAGAGAGATTAGTTTAATATTTTATTTCTGCAAAATAACTTTATAGTGCAGAGTGAAAGAAAAACTTGAGAATTATTAGTTAATTAAAGAACTATTAGTTCTTAAAAAGAAAATTGTCAATTTTAGATGTTGTAAAAAAAGGATTAATTTTAATTATTTTAAATTTGTGGATTCTAATTATTTAATTTTGAAATTATTATAGATATAATTTTTATTATAGATATAATTTTAGTATGGTTCTATATTAATTGAGTTTGTGATTTGATATAATTCCAATTTAATCTTATCCTCTACAAATATTCTAGCATTTTCAAACATTTGTATTTTATTCTAGACATTATCAGTCATCGGCGGCCTTCTGATGATAGTCTCTCTAGGTCCAGGTGGTGTATCGATGGACGAGCATAAGAAAGAATGGTAGAAATAATTCTTAAAGATTAGAAATGGAAGACGTATGCATCATTGGGTTGTTGTCACAAAAGTTTAAAGCGAACTATCAAGTCTCTCATCTTTATCCCTATGCGCTCAAAGAAATTTTAAGAGAATCGTTGAACAACAAGAAACCCATTACATGGATATCACCAGTCCAGAGCGATTTATGTTGACTAATCGATTGAGTTTTATATTTTAACATAATGACAAAACATTCGAAAAACTTCGAAATGATCAGTAAAAAATCTCTATGATACTTTAGAAAGTAAAGTTAGAAAGAGAAAACGAAAAAAAATACACATACACATACATATGATATATAAGACGGTTAATGGCATTGTACATACGGCTGCATCTGATGTGGATAATGGAAGCTTTCCGACATGAAACATAAATCGACACAGGAATCAATTCTGTCACTCTCTTATTGAATATCCAATAAAGACTTGTGTCGATTTATGTCTCTTGCTGGGAAGTTCCCAATGTATTTTTTCCATGTATTTTTAATTTACCTAATTTTAATTGCGCGCTGAATTGTTTTAAAACTTGTATTTTAATACGGGACATATATGCTTCCATTCTCCTGAATTTAAAAAAGTCCCTACACGGTCAATATTGTACAATTACATTGTATTGTACAATATTGTATCGAATATTATTGACGCTCCCTCTACACAATTAATATTATTATACAATATTTGATATTACACAATATAATATATTGATCGTGTAGATGTAGAAGTTATATTGAAGATTGTACAATATATTGTGTCGATCAAAAGTGATACAACTAGAAAAAATTGTATAATTTTTTTTAACCTTCTAACCTTGTATTGAACTGCAACAATATTGCGCAATAGTACAGATAGTCTAACATTTCGCAGTGTATTGTTTGGTATTGTAATTTATTTCAACAAACTTTTGAATTATATATTGCACAATTGATATAATCCCTTCGATATAATCTCTGATCAAGTCAATAATATTGTGCAATATCAAATATATTAAGTAATATTGACCGTGTAGAGATCCCCCTTAAGATCTACGAATTTCAAAGGAGAAGAGATCCGTCGACACTAGTTTCATTGTAACCTTTTTTTAATTTAATTGACTGTAAATAAGTGTTCCAGATTTGTCTTAATTGTGAAATATAATAGAGAAAGAACGGGTTGTTAATGAGAAATCAGCAGGTTTAAGGGTTATTATAGTTAGCTCCAATAATATGTCATACGAAAATAAACCGATCTTAAAATAGCGTGCGTTCGAACCTCTCTCTACATCAGCAAAACAAGAAAGAGAGAGAAGAAAGAGAAGGAAGGAGGACGCAGTCCTATAAAGCTACTAGGGAAAGTGCAACACCTTCTCGACGTCTTTACTGTGTAAGATTAGCCGGCGAGAAGGTAAAACTCCAAGAAGTCTGAAAAAAATGAGAATCAAGAATCAAGGGTGTAAGCGAGTACCTGTAAATAAAGGTACCACTATTTTGTACGGAAAACCATTTGCCTATGTTGTAAGATCGGTGGTGCGCGACGAAAGATGCGACCATTGCCTACAAAGGTAAAAATGTTTTATCAAATATATATATATATATATATATAAAGATTATCTTGATAGAACCGTCTTGTCCTGTTGTTTCCTCAGTCCTATTGAGCCTTATTTTATATTTTATTGAATCATTGATTGTTAAATTTTTATTATCTTTATAAGATTGTTAATTTTTTTGAGTCAATTTATAGCAAAATTATTGTGTAATATTTTATATATATATATATATATATATGTGTGTGTGTGTATATATATACTTATGTATGTAAAATATTGCAATATATAAAAAAAATATAATATATATTTATATTTTATATAATTTTATTTAAAATGCAATTATTTTGTTTTTACAAACAATTGCCATGTCTTGTAATTTGAACAAATATTACCGATAAAACATTAATGATTGTCCCTTTATATATAAATATGACTTCTGTAATTTTTATACGGAATTATAATGTATGTTGAATGACAAATTATTTAAATTCAATTTTATATGCATACGTACATATTTTATATTAATCTATTTATAAACCTGTCGAATATTACAAAAGTTTAGCATTAAATGTGAAATACGAGCACAAAATTGAATAAACACTACTTTTGTCAACCCAAAATTTCTAACAAATTATATAAATATTTTATTGAGAATTTGGACTTATTTTTTAACCATACACTTTCTGTACTTGTTAATTTTCTCGTTCACAATATCTGAAAATATAATTGTTTTGTTAAGTAAAATAATTTACAAGATCTTGAAATCTTTCTTTTCCGTTTCTATTTTAAAATATAACATGTACAACTCTCATTAAAATGTTCAGGAATAAGAGAAAAAAAATTGTATTAGGTCCTCTCATAAATAATAATGATCCAAATTTTAGAAATAAATTTAAATAATAAAATATCACAAAATTTCAATTTTTACTTTATAATTCAGTTTATAATAATATTCTTGGTTTTTAATGCCTCATTTGAAACATTTGAATTAATTTTTCAAATAGATAATGAATATTTCAATATAAAATTCCTGGGTTTTAATTCCTCGTATAAATTATCGGAATTAATTTTGTAAATGATGAATATTTCAACATAAAAATATCATTTATGAGATGACTTAATAGAAAAACGTAAAAAATATAATTAAAAAGATTAGATATACAAATTTAGAAACAGCTGTTTAAGTTAGAAACTACAAAATCTACAAAACTAAAAACTATCCACTTCTACTGTTATATTAATATAACATTAAAATAACTTTTATAACAAATATCCCGTTATAATTATATTTGATTATAAAATGTTTCAATTATAAAATGTTACGCTACAAATTTGAAAAAAATACACGTTAAAAATTTGAGGTTATGAGCACCGCCGGTGTTTTGTTCGTCGAGCGAAAGCAGTATGTTAGGTTAGGTTAGATTCCACTTTACAATCTTCATACACGAAATATTATTTCCTAAATGTAAATTGCGCCTGTGCTTGCAAAATGAGCGGCGACATAGTAAAACAAGGAACGACAGTCTTCACCGGCAAACCATTTGTCTTTACTCTTAATTCGAAGCACAGGACTACTCGATGTGACAATTGTCTGAAGAGGTATAGAACAGCTTGCGATTATGAAATTGCGATATCTATTACTTTTGATGATTTTCTGTTACCTTCTTCTAAATTTACTACTTTAGATGAGATTAGAGTTTTGTGTATGATAAATTATTATCAAAAAATGCATTTGACGTGTCACTTTAAACATCTCACAAGTGCCATCATGTGATTTATCATTGCAGCGGGAAATTGTTAAAGTGCTCGGGTTGTCGGTATGTGTACTACTGCAACCGTAATTGTCAAAAAGAATCGTGGCCGATACATAAGGCGGAATGTGCACCTCTAAAGAAGATATCGCCGAAAGTGGTGCCGGATGCGGCCCGACTTATGGCGCGTATAATTCTCAAGCTCAACCAAGGTGGAGCCGACGAAGTGGGCTATTACACTGAAAAAAACTTTAGAAAATTCAAGGACCTAATGTCCCGTAAGTACTTTCCGACTTTTCTAAAAGAACATATTGAGAACGATATTGAGAAGAATTTATGAACACGTAATCAATGTGTATCCTGTATCCCTGAATTATAGATTATTCGGACGTAAAAGTAGACACAAAACGAGTGACACATTTCACCATGGTGTGTGGGGTTTTATTCCAATTTCTCAATGAGTCACTCATACCCAACGTCGCAGAGCTGATGGGTATTTATGGCAGGATATGTACTAACAGCTTCAACATACTAGATATCAATATGAACACCATTGGAGTTGGCATTTATCTGGGAGCGTCGGTGATGGATCACAGTTGCAAACCCAACGCAGTCGCTGTTTTTGAAGGAACTACCATTATCATCAGAACAATAACGGATCTTTCCTGTTTGGATTGGTCACAGGCAAGCATTGACTATTATTTTTTAGTAGATAATAAATATTAATGTAAAATAGAAAAATTAAATGGCCAAAAATACAGACAAAGAAGCATTAATATAAGTAAATACCTCTTAAATTAATATAAGTAAAATAAGTGTATAGGCTTTATTTTCCCATAATTAGGAAACAGTATATGTGATAATTAAAAGCAGATTGATGTATTTACAAACTGTTTTATATTTTAGAATCTGTATAATTTTATTTTGCGCAGATAAGAATATCATACATCGATTTACTTAATTCTAATAAGGACAGACGCGAGGAACTGCACAGTTCATACTATTTCTGGTGTGACTGCGAAAGATGCAAAAAAGACGAACTAATGGCTGAAGCGGCCGCGTGTCCGAATTTATCGTGCGACTCGCCGTGTTCAATTGAAGCTGACGAATGTGAGAAGTGCAACGCGAGAATATCTGTAGAATTTAAGGAGACGTTTCGGGAAGTCGCCAACTTTACCGCTCATCATTTGGAAAAAATGAAAACTATGGCTTGTATCCTTTTAATACTCACAATAAACCTAATAATATTTTTATCTCGCTAGATATATTAAATTTTGAAGCAAAACATTTGTTTTATACGATAATAAAAAAATTTCTTGTTTTTTTCCTTATTAATGACAATAGATCTCGATGTTAGTAAGATATGTTTGAAAAAGCAGAAGGATGTAATGCATAAGTTTAACATACAACACGTCCGTACTCTAGAAATGGCTCATATTGCGGCTATGAATCTGGAGTGTTGGGAAGATGCAGAGTTTTATGCCAAGGAACTCATGCCAGGATATTTGTGAGTGATCATTTAATATATATAAATAACAAGATTTAAAATAACTATTCACGAATCATTTTCTAATTTATACTTTAAAATGTATTAATATTAATATCTTATTTTTTATATTTACTTCCTTTTTACATCATATATTTTAATAAGTTATTAAAGTATATACGTAATTATAATTAGCTGAGAATAATTAATTAATAGAGAATTAAAAATAATCACCTAATAACGATTCTCCCTGACGTTTTTTAATAAATGAATGACTATAAAATTGATAATCTCAGTTGAGCATCATCATTGCTTCTTTTTTAGATTGTATTATGAGGAAATACACCCTTTGACAGGGTTGCTGTATTTAGTAACGGGGAAGATACAATTGCTCTTAGGAAAACCGAAAGAAGCGCTCGACGCGCTGAATAAAGCGAACATGATCTTAATGATAACACACGGTGATAAGCACTCCTTAGTGAGGGAAGAATTGAAACCTTTGCTCTATCAAGCTACAGTGGAGTCGAACAATGATTACGACGTATAGCGATTCTAGATTTTTGTAAACTTTAGTAATAAATTATTTTTTTAAATACAAGCTCGACGCGTTGCTCGATATTATAATAGCTCGATGTATGTTTCTTTTATTTTTAGCATAGACTGATTCTAATTTTTCGGAGTCGAAAATTCAGAGAGATTTAGATAATATATTAATTTGTTGAATTATTAATTTTTTATTTCTCTATATATTATTCGTAATATTATGTTTATGATTTTTTTATTGTAAAAGAAGAAAAATAAAAATGCTACAATTGAAAACGAGGATTTACTCTCGATAGAGCGATCGATACATTTTTAATCGAACTCGAGACGATAACTAAATCGAGATCTTTTTACATTTTTTTTTTCTACAACGTATCTGAGATAAATTGAATGTAAAATAAAATCCAGTTATAGCTAGAAATATAAAGAGATAATATTAAAAACGAGAAGCACTCGAACATTAATCCGCGGAGAGATCCGCGGTTCTGTCGTTACGAGGGGTTTATCGGCGATCGATTTTTTTCTGAATGGCACGTCGAGAGCGATCGTCGGCGCTGCCAACTTTACAGCCTCGAGAGAGAGAGTGAGAAAGAGAAACAGCTGCTGCATATGACAGCTGTCTCAGAGCGGAGTCGCATCCAGCGTGATTCAGCGACGAGAGATCCGGCTTCACGGGGCTGCGTGCGACACATGTGGTGAGTGCGAGTTCACCCGAATCTCTAACGAATCCCTCGGGATGATCCCGGCCGTTCGCGCGCGGCGCGATTCGCCGAACTCTCCCGACGATGTCGTGAAAAAAAAATTCAATTTGGGTTAGAGCGTCGAGTCTCGCTCGCGAGGATACGTGGGTTTTAATTATTCCCTGAGGCTTATGCATACCCCCCCTCCGGGGTATGTTTCACGATAATAACGTGGACAGAATTTGTCAAGGTTATAATAATCGTCATGTAGAGTAATTAAGTTATTTACTGCTATTGTCATTCGCAATATGTTTTTAGTTTGTAAGGCACGCAAGTGTTCTCCAATAATCGCGCCTACAACGAGAATCATACAGTCTTCTTTTTAATTAAAAAAAAATTAATATTTATGCTACTATTTTACAAGTCGTTTTATGCTATGTTTTTCTACATTTATTTCAATGTTTTTTCCACAGATCGATTTTTAGGCATCAAAATTAATTTCTCGAACTGATGTTCCTTTGAGGAAAGATCGCACGATGTTCTCTGCCATTAAAAGATTAGCCGGGAAGTCTGACGGAGTCGGCAATGCGTCTCCCAGGCCGGCCCATCAATCCATGCCGACTAATCTTCAGAGGAAGTTTGCCAAAGGCGTGCAATATAATAGTGAGTACATGTGTGTGTTTTAGGTGCAGATGACAGAGTAGGACACCAGTTGTAATGCAAACTTTACGCATTCGTTTTAGTGAAAATAATAATAAAGGGAGACAGGAATGTAGGAAAGACATGTTTATTCTATAGACTGCAGGGGCAAAAGTTTATCGAAGAGTATATACCCACGGAAGAGATACAGGTGGCGAGTATACAGTGGAATTACAAAGCCACTGACGACGTGGTCAAAGTGGAGGTATGGGATGTCGTAGATCGCGGCAGACGCCGACGAAAGTTGGACGGTCTGAAAATGGACAATACTCCGGCTAGCGCGGAAAACGCTATCGAGGAACCCGCTCTAGATGCTGAGTTCCTTGACGTTTACAAAGGTACCAACGGCGTCATTATCGTAATGGACATCACGAAGAACTGGACATTTGACTACGTCCAGCGTGAGCTGCCGAAGATACCTAGCCATATACCTGTCATTGTCCTCGGTAACCACTGCGACATGTCGCATCACAGAACCATCACCGCGGATCACGTGACATACTTCATAGATTCGTTGCACAAGAGAATAGCACAAGTAATTGAAACGATTATTAATATAATGATTATTGAGAAACATCTCCCTGCCATTAAATGTTTCTCCGATAGTGAATTTAAAAAAGTTTGAATTAGCATGTCCAGTAGGAATTTAATTGCAATTATTACTATAATTTTTAAATTTATAAAATTATGAAATTAATTCCACATCTTGTCACAATCTAATAGTTTTCAATTTTAATAAATGTTATTAAAACATAGAATCGTCATACTTTAATGAAAATTTTGTTAATGCCGAAGCTTTCTCTGTATATAATTGAGAGAAAATTAAAATTTTTGAAAATTCTTATAAAATCACATTTTATTAATTCGATTTTACTAATCATTTTTTTTTTGAAAAAATTTATTAATCCATATAAAATATTCATAGCTCCATCCCAATCAAAACAGTTCACTTAATTCTGAATTTACGTGAATTGTTACAGGTGAGATATGCGGAGTCATCGATGCGAAATGGCTTCGGCCTAAAACTGCTGCACAAATTTTTTAATTTACCATTTCTGCAGCTGCAACGCGAGACACTGCTGAAGCAGCTCGAGACTAACGAAGAAGAGACGCGTCTAACTATCCAAGAGCTCGATCTCTTCCAGGACAGCGACGACGCTGACTACAACAAATTCTTAGACAATCTTGTGAATCGTAGAAGAGCTCTCGCCGATTCAGTGTCTGCCAGCAATCTAGTCTCAAACGTTCCGTCGTCTATGAGTAATTATCATCTTACATCTTCCAACACGAATGCTGTTGGAGAAGTCAAAAGGTCGGCCTCGATGCCCGGTCCAATCGGCGGCGGAACTCCAATACCAGTGAAAAATTTGGAAATGAAATCGTTACCGAGAAAAGAAAACTCTATGGCGAGCACATCGGATAACGTATCTAATTCTACGAAAACGTCACAAATTCCGACATCATCCATTTCACAAAATTCCGTTGCTAAAATAGAACCGGCTAAACCGGCCGAATCTGTCAATAATAATGGTGAGAGAAGAGATTCGCTCAATCGGCCGTCGTCGCTCATGTCCAAGATCTTCGGTCATAAGAAGGAAGACGAGATAGACGGGAAACTGCCAAATGTTAAAAATATTAGTTTGAACGCACCGTTAACTAGTGTTGAAGATTTCGTGCCGGATGGAATGTTGGACAAATCATTTTTGGAAAGTTGCAGTCTGAGCGGCTCGAATTCCCTCGTTTCAGATGTTGCACCTTCTCAAGAAGACGCAGAGTCTGAAAGGTAAACACAAAGTTTTCTAAATTATCTCAAACTATAGAGAAAGTCCCTCATTTATAAAAAATGTAAGAACACTAACCAGGAAATAACTTATACTTATAAAGCAAATTATTTTGTATCTTCTACAAACTTCTTTTAATAATTAAAAATGTTTAATTATTATCAAACAGAGAATTATTTTCTTAGTAAAAATTATTTTCCTTTTTATATCTCTCACCACAATTATAACCAGAATATTAATATATACATGTAATATATAATTTTTTTTATATAGTGACGTGGAGACTGGTAATCCTTTGGTAGCTGGTTATGAAGATGACTTGTCGTCGATCGAAGAAGTAGTTTCTCCTGTACAGCCAAAATTAGCAGAGAATCCGTTGTGCAAACAGAAACACAAATTAGAACCATCAGGTCCAGAGATAAATATCGAGAAGCCAAAACAAGTCACGAAACGCGATTCGGTTTCCTCTATAGACCAAGAACTGCGTATCTCCAATGAATATGAATCGAACGAGCAACCAGACATAAACTCGGACGCTTTTGATAGCTGGTTACGTCGAGATTCCAAATGGCGGCAAAGTCCTGAAGGAGGCGAAGATGTGAGTAGCACCAGTACAAGGAAGGATAGACTGGAATTGAGCGATAAGAGTCTGGATGTTAGCATGACGAGTTCCAATGTTCATTTGGAGTTACTGGATAATACTAGTATACGCCACGTGAGCTCCAATGCCAGTAGTCCGGTGATGAAGGAAAAAAAGAAACACAAAGAGAAGGTAATTGTCTTCATATTATCACATATAAAAGAAGATTCTTGGTTGAAATAGAAAGAGAGCGCATTCTTCAATTATTATGATTGATTATAAATTGTGAATTTATTATTTTTTTTTTTTTTTTTTTACAATTCCAGAGTGATGAGAAGGAGAAGAGAAAAAAGAAAAAGTCGAAAGACAAGGATAAGGATAAGGAGAAAACAGAGAAGACCGAAAAGAAGAAGAAACGCTCGTCGCATCGAACGAAGGAAGATCGAGAACGAGATGAGCTTGAGAAATTTTTGAATGGCTCAGTCACAAGAATCGGCGTTGATGTGGCCTATGAGGCGATTTAGCGTTCCGGAATTATTATCAGTAATGATTTTTAAAAGTCACGCATCTTCCAAAAAAGAAAAACTTCGCTCTCTTCAATGTATATTACGCTATTGAAAACAGAAAAATAAGATTATTTTTCGCGAAGGAGAAATAATATGTTTCCAGTTGCGCTATTAATCTGCGAAAGAATATATTCTTTTTCGCAAAACTCGACGGAAACGTTCGTTCTAGACCGCTTTGACCCGCATTTCAGCCGGGTTCGGCATTTCAGTCTGCCACAAAAATTGTGATTTTATTAGGAATATGTTTCGACGATCAAACCTGCACTTATTTATATTGCATTTCTCTATCTTGGATATTTAACGATTTTTAATAAGCATTTGGAAAATCCATACACAGCGATGAGTTTGTTATGCGAATGGATATAATACGCGAATATCTTTTATCCCGTACGTGATATGACGACTATGTAACATTATAATGGCATACTTATGAACTTATTTATTATACATCTATTTTCAATAGTTGTGTTCACTTGCATTAAGATTTATATGTATATTTATCGTTGATATCATTTATAAATTTTTTAGCTTAATACATGTGCTTTGTTGAATATAATTCTTTTAAAAAAGTTATTCTATATAAAAATGTTATGTTATTGTTGTATTTTTCATAACGGTGTATAGCAATTGTATGATCATTGCAGCTTCATGTTAAATAAATGTATATAAAACATAATGTTTCATTTATATTGTTTATAAAAGCATAGTGTATATGTATACAAAATTCTTTCCAAAAAGAAATAAAGAAAAAGCATCAGCATTATTTACTCAGCAAGATATCTTATTATGCAGTAGCTAAGGGTCGAAAATCTGGAATGCCACATGGTAAGGAAAGCAATGTAGTGACTAATTAATTATTAGTAAAAGTAAATCGTTTTTCTATTTTCAATAGGGATGAATCCATAGAAAAATCTACAAGTTACATATTTTTATCTACATAAATACATTCTTTTCATCTATATCAATACATTTTTTGTAATTAATGATATCAATTGCCAAATCAATATACAAATATCATTTCATCGTAGATGGGACAGAAGCGTGGGCACCCTCACTTGTCTGTTATTTCAACGATTTCAATGATCTTGTCGAGATTTGTTTAAGAAAGGTATAAATATGGAGACACTTGAAAGCGTGTAATTCTAACACGATGTTGTAAATAAAGAGAGATCCATTGTAATGAAATCGTGTGTAGAGGTTATGTGGACACAATTCCATTTTCGACAAGATCAATTCCGTTATCGAATGTCACACCGGGCACTGTGGAAATCCCCGTTATCTCGCCCAGTTCAATTAGTTCCTGCTGATGCGATTGTGAAAATGCCATGTTCTACAAAATTCACCGATCGTACGACGTCACATCTTAGCAGAAAAGCAGAAGCCTAATTAGAATTCTCACTTATAGTAAGCAATATGTAGTAGTATATACCAATATATACTGTCTACTATGAATGAAAATTCTGAGTTCCGCTTCCGCTTTTCTGCTTTTGCTTTTTTGCTAAAGTGCGAAGCCGGCCTGAGACTTTTGGATTTGCCACAATTTATAACATAACCTCTTGTTTGATGCAGGTGCCATGTAAATTTGTATATGATCAACAAGACAAACTGAAAAAGTGAATAAAAATAAATCACAAAAAGAATATTAAATTGTAAAATGTTATAAACTAATCTCATTTACAGTCTCATTTAAAAATTATGTAAGCTTTAATTTGTAATAATAATATTGTAATACAGTTGCAAACTTTAATATAAATAAATAAGTTTTTTACTTTTTACATTTAATTATTCCACACTAATAACAGAATATGTATTTACAAGGTGTACAGGAACTGCTGGTGAAAGGAAAATAAAAGATTTTTAATTTTTTTGCCTGGTGATTCTGAAAATAATATAAAAGCGGAAGCATGTTAATTGACAGAGATATAGTTTTCCAGAATAAACATCATTTGTATTGAGCATACTGATGAAGTTGAATTTTATTTATACAATAAGGCATTGTTTATTCAACAAGATGCCTTACTATGCAGTAGCTAAGGGTCGAAAACCTGGAATTTATTCCACATGGTAAGGAAAGCAATGTAGTAACTATTATATAATTAATTATTATCAGTAAAAATAAATCGTTTTTCTATTTTCAATAGGGATGAATGCAGCGCTCAAGTTCTTAAGTTTTCTGGATCAATATATAAGAAATTTGCAACGGAAAACGAGGCTCAAAACTTCATAAAAGAGCATTCCTCCTCAACTGTGACAAATTCTACCAAGAATCTTGTTTCGTCGAAACTTATTAAATCTGTGAGGTAAACTTTAATAACGAAGCATTGTGAAGCTAATAAAGTAGAAATTTCAATGTCGTTTTAAATTAATATTTTATCAATAAACAAAATAAATACTCAAGGTTCCAAAATTTTTCAAATCAAAGTAAATAAAGTTGGGCTAACCAACCAAGCTAGATGTGATCGCTAATATATATTAAAATCAAACGGTACTTCTATACATTGCATATCTTGTGAAGAACACAAATAAATATGTAGCGCAAACATTTCGATCTTAAATGTGCTTCCGTTTGAACTGCATGCACCATCCGTGAAAACGTTCACGTAGCCATCCTCGTCCACAATAAAATCAGCTTTTTTATTCTGCAATAAATCCAAATTTATGAATTATATAATTATATAACTATATAATTATATAACTATATAATTGTATAACTATAAATAACGCGTTATTTACCGTTTTTCACATTAGAATATATTTTGGTTTTAACACAGTTCACAGTTACTTAATGTCAACGTTCCGCTCGAGATATCATTTTGTTATAAGAAGAATTTTATAATTTGGCACTGAAGAGGACCACATTTAAGGTCGAAACGTTTGCGCTATATATTTATCTGCGCCCTTCACAAGATATGTGAGAAACTGTTTTATTATATTAGCAATCACACCAACTTGGTTCATTAGCCCATTATTAACTTTAATATTTTATTTAGCTCTCAGACTCTGCCGAAACAACTGTTTCCACTTGGTAATAAACTATCTACGCTAGTTCAGACAAAACCTTTATCGTCAATTTCAAAGAGGACTTTAGAGACAAATGATATTAATGAACAACCAAAGAAAAAGAGTAAAATAGCGTTAAACATTTCAAATAATTCCTTCACAACAGCTCAGTGTTTAAATCAGGTTTGAAACGAATTTATCACAAGAAATATATGAATTCTCTCAAAAGGTAAACTTCAAAATTAAACAACTCCATATTTTTGTAAATTTGAATATAAAAGCACATAATAAATTATCAATTCTTTTATGGAGTTAATAAAACCAATTAATATGGCTTTTTGAGATTCATATATATGATTTATAGATAAGCAAAATTTATTATATTGCAAAATTATAATTTAATTCATAAATTTGGATTTATTGCAGAATAAAAAATCTGATTTTATTGTGGACGAGGATGGCTACGTGAACGTTTTCACGGATGGTGCGTGCAGTTCAAACGGAAGCAAAAACGCGCGAGCCGGTATCGGCGTCTGGTTCCAAGACAATCATCCCTTGTACGTTTCATTTTTTTACTCTCATCAATTATCTATCAAAATTCAATGAATTTGCGTATAATATAGTTGTAATACTTTTATAGAAATGTATCTGAACCGGTAGTGGGACGACCTACCAACAACATGGCAGAGATCCAAGCAGTCACAGTAGCTGCAAGACAGGCGAAAAAGGCAGGAATCAAGAAGTTGAAAATCAACACCGATTCCAAATTTCTCATCTCGTGCATCACGCAATGGATGCCAAACTGGAAAAAAAAAGATTGGAAGACAGCGACCGGTAAACCAGTTATAAATAAAACAGAACTACTAGAAATGGAAAAGGAATTGGAGTCCTTAATTATCGCTTGGGTAAGCAATCTTAATTTATAGTTTTATAGAACCAAATTAAAGTATCATATAATATAAATATTTAATTTTCTAGAATCATGTTAATGGACATGTGGGCATTTATGGGAATGAAATGGCAGACAAACTGGCAAGAAATGGCTGTTTGAGATATAAAAGGCAAAGTTAATGGACAATGGACAATGATTAAGATACAAAGGGCTTTCGATAAATTTCATTCTAGATTATTTGATTTTTATATATCTTGTAAACTTTCCTATAGAAAAAAGTAATAAATCCAATATATGATAAAATATGATAAAACATTACAGATAAATACAATGCAATCACATAAAAATTACTAAAATATAGATTATATCTTTGTACATGTGCACAGATTTGACATTACAATTAAAGATAAGTAATTGCAAAATAATAAAAAAATGGCTAGTTTTTTCAAGAATAAATAATAAGAAATAGATAAATTGTTGAATTAAAATTTATATTTTTTATATTACAAATTTATAGAAAGATCTACGAGTTACATATTTTTATCTACATAAATACATTCTTTTCATCTATATCAATACATTTTTTTTGTAATTAATGATATCAATTGCCAAATCAATATACAAATATCATTTCGTCGTAGATGAGAAAGAAGCGTGCACACCCCCACTTGTCGTCTGTTGTTTCAGCGATTTCGATGATCTTGTCGAGATTTGTTTAAGAAGGGTATAGATATCCTCTGGAGACACTTGTAAAGCGAGTAATTCCAATACGATGCTGTAAATAAAGAGAGATTCATTATAATGAAATCATGTGTGGAGGTTATGTGGACACAATTCTATTTTCGATAAGTCATCACCGAATGTCTCACCGGAAAACACCGGGCACTGTGGAAATCCCCGTTATCTCGGCCAGTTCAATTAGTTCCTGTTGATGCGACTGTGAAAATGCCATATTTTACAAAATTCACCGATCGTATGGCTCTGAGACTTTTAGATTTGCCGCTTTGGATTTGCAGATAAACTCGAGAACCAGCCTGCGGCTGGTTTCACATGGGCGAGATTTCGACCAATCACATTATTCAATCTGGTCGTCCGTAACCGGCAGAATCGACCAATCGTGTCGCTCAATTTTTTACGATTACGGTTACGGAAATGTACGTGTGATGGCCTTAAGGGTGCAGTCCCATTAAGCACGGATCGGACACGGATCGGAATGACGGATCGGATTTATCACTAGAATTGAGCGATCCGTTCCGGTTCCGTTTCGTAAAAACTTCCTCTACGAGTCCCATGTAGCAAAAACGGAACGGAATCTTGCATCGGTCACAAGTTAATGTGTTTAATTTGTTGATATTTCGTTATTTTGATGCGACTAAAGTAATAATATACATAATTTGTGCAATTATTTTGCTAATAACATAGTTATAAGTACTCTGAAGTACTGAATTGTAAGAGTGAAATATATTTTGTAACCAAGATTTCCGTTCCGTTTTTGTTACATGGGACTTGTAGAGGAAATTTTTACGGAACGGAACAGGAACGGATCGCTCAATTCTAATGAGAAATCCGATCCGTCATTCCGATCCGGGTTCGATCCGTGCTTAATGGGACTGCACCCTAAATCGAAAACGCTATAAGTTTAACCCATCGACATAGAGATTGGACTGCGCTATCCATGTGTAGAAATGGTCGACAAAATGAGTGAGATAGGATACGAAGACGGTCAATCTCTATCACTTTCTATTTAACGTAATCACGTATGTTAGAAAGAGAGAGAGATTGGCCGTCTTCGCATCCTATCTCACTCAGTTTTGTCGACCACACTATATACATATGGATGGCGCAGTCCATGCTCTATGTCGATGGTTTAACCGTGGTTGGTGAAATTGGCCCTTAGGCCTGATTCCACAACTTATTTTAACCGAAGTTTAACTAATAATATCCAATAGAATAGTTCATTTTATATAAAACACACTTTGGATATTGTTAGCTAAACTTCGGTTAAAGGAAGTTGTGGAATTGGGCCTTAAAGGTATTAGATGATTTTTCCGAACGCAGCCCTAATGACATTCCTAGGACGATCACGTGATAACATAATCACAAGGAATCACAGAGCTGTATTCGCGACGAGACTTTAATATTTAGATGATCCATACATGTGATTGGTCAGATTTGAAATTTTTGTTCTGATTTGGCTAATGGGCACGAATCATTTTTTATTACATCATTTTGACCCCCGTCGCGAAGGCAATCGAAGTTTCAAATTTTTTCTCTATATTATATATACATGTATACATACGGAAAGGTCATACTTCATAACAAGAAAAGAGAAGAGATATCGCCATTTTCGTATTGAGTTCTGTACCGAGTAGAGAGCTGAAATCCTTACTCATTAGTCATTGTTGAGATTATTGCTGACTCGCAAATTGATCAAGTAAGTATTTCAACGAATATTCGGCATTTTCCGTTAGCAAAAAGATAGAGTGACGTGGAAGTCGATCTCGAATAATTCGTCTTTGGTTAATCTGTCCACGAGGACCTGTTGCTTCGTTGCTTTGTGTCGTAAAATTAATCTCTTCTTGGTAGCGTACGTTATAATTGGTACTGCAATTTAAGAAATATCATGGAATTGCTAGCCAATATTAACCATTTGGAACTGTTGGTTGAAGCAACGATAGTTGCGACTTGATTAGAAATTAACATTTTATATTTTATTGTTTTCTTTCTCTTCCTTTTATAATTGTGTCCTTGGTGATTTAATATCACATTTCAAGATCGTAATTAATCGTAATAGATGTGATAAAATAAAGAGAATACAAGATCTATCCTTTTCTGATCACATTTATATTTTACATTTGCAAAATAGAAAGGAAAGAAAAAGGAATAATGGAAAGAAGATGTAAAAGCATGTAATTATAATTATAATAATAAAGATAATGCTAATTACAGTTATAATTAATATTTCCTCTGTGATAATACTTTCCATTTCTTTTTTCTAATTATAAGTAATATATTAGTGCATACATATATGATAACAATGATGATAGTAATAATGGATAATAAGAAGAAATTAAGTCTGAAATTTTAAAACTTATTTCTCCAACAGAATGTCCAGATGGTATGCAGTGGCCAATGGTCGTGAAACAGGAGTTTATGATAATTGGTAAGAGATGACGGAACAATTGAAATTCTGTTATTTCTGAATAGAATCTAGATTAATACTTTTTGTTACAAGGGAGGATTGTAAAGAACAAGTTCATGGATATTCTCATAACAAGTATAAGAGGTTTGACTCCCCAGATGAAGCTTGGGACTTTGTTGACCAACATTCTTCTGATGGAAGGGCTGGAAAATCGTTTAATGACAGAGCTATAGCTTGTCGCAATAATAATCAAGTTGCACTAAGAGATTATCGAGGTGAAGCCACCTCCTATCGACGTACTGATTATACGGTACTGAATAAAATATATCTTGAGAAGCATTACATCCAAAAGCACTAATATGTACTTTAATATTATATATAAAATAATGACTACCCCATGTATGTAAATTTTATTTCAATATAACGTAATAAAATGTATTTCTTATGTTTTATGTCTGAATTTTAAAGATTTTTTTTTAGTATTCTTCCAGCTGTCTTTAATTTTCTCTTTTAATAATGATTTTTGTTAATTCACAGGAAGGAAGAAACACCATTGTCGTGCGCGAACGTTCCTATAGGAGTGGTACGGATGGACGCGGACATTATGTCGAAAAATATACACGTACCTACTGGAAGGATAATTAACGAGGTTCCAGAGGAAAAGCTTCACTTCTCCCTATATTGAAGAATTTATGTATAAAGCAACAGCATGATTGTTCTAAAAAGAAAGTTTTTTTTTTAAGTTAAGATTAGTTTGAATGTATTATTTTTTTTTTACTTTATACATTATACGTTAACATATAAGTTACTGTTAACTGGCATGCATTTTTTTTTTTAAATATATCGTAAAGTATCAATAAATGCTATAATTATTTATTGTGTAGTCTCTAAATCTGATCTTATTAACATAGTAATCTTTATGATAAAGATTTTTGAACAAGTTAATCAGTTTTTACTTTAAAAATTGGGATTGTTTTTAAGACTTGTTTAAAGTTTTTGTTATCTTTCTATGAACGATTTATTTATCTTTAGGTTACCTTGATTAAATTCATACTTTGATTCTGCAGTAGGATATCTTCTTAGTCAAAAAAATATATATATATATATATTTTATATATATATATATATATATATATATATATAATTGTACAAAAGTATGAAACTCAATTTTTTTTCTTTAAATTTACATTTTTTCTATTAAATTTTTTAGATATTTAAAATAATAGAAGTAAAATTAATATCTCCTCGATTTGAGAGAAGATAACTGTATTTATAAAATGCGCCTTCAGAATAATATTGCAATAGGGATTTTAATTCCGAGAAACTCTACTTTGAGTAGAAATCTTTCCACCAGTTGCATTTGGGGAAATATCAGATTTCTATAATATGTGCACTCATTGTATTAAGCTTCTGTATGTAATGTGTGTATGACATAAACTATAGATTGCAAGTATTGAAAAAATCTATAGTGTACGTAATGTAAATTATAGAATAGATTTTTAGTTCTCAGCGAGAAAAATCAAAAGTATAGCAAAATCCCAGAAATCTTTAGAGCGAAAAAAAGCTCGATTTTTTTAAATTGATTATGCAAATAATTTAATAATATAAATTATTATAATGAATTTTAACGTAGCTAAGAATCACATTTGTACTCAGAAATTTTCGTACATGTATATGACATGGTTCTTAAAAATTATTTCTTAAATAATTTTTTATTAAATTATAAAGTATTATTTTACAGGCATTTTATAAGTATACAATACAATAAATCTTATAAGAATAGCGACATTTGGCTTACGCAATTGCAATCTATTTGAACAAATAAATATAAAACAAACTGGTTTCACCCTCATTAATATTTATGACTACTTTAAATCACTAATGATTGCTGGCACTTCAAGTTGGACGTTTTTTCTATCAAATACGGCTGAAGAACTTTATATATATTATACATATACTCTCACATATCTATTCTATATACATATAGAGATAAGAAAGTATAACATTGATCTTCCTGTTGCGAGTTGAGCTTTGACCAGTCTCGACCAGTCAGATACATTTGCTCCTTTTACCTGGCATCAGGACTCTCACCATATGGACGTGTATGTACATTATTAAAATAATTCCGAATACACTTTCCGGATGATACTACGATATAACTCGCAAGCGTATCTCAATTGTTGCAATTGGCCGGGCCAATGTCCATGACATAATTGGTGACAATTTATAGCAATATACCTTGATGATGCGTTGACTAGCTCATCATCACGCAAGATTATTTACTGCGTGCACTGATTTAGACAGGCTACGTGTGTATATATGCGTGTGTGTGTGTATGTGTGTGTGCACATGTGTAGGTTGACACATGACTGCCGAGATATTTTTGAAACGTTTGAATTCGGTAGTGAGTGTGAGTGAACTTCATTGATACTTCCCACGATAACATTTATTTCGCGATTATGTTTGTTATCTGTGATATCGCCTGTCTTCGAAATGTCGATAATGCCTATTAATTTTTCTTTAGCCGTACAGCGGGATTAGGCTCGAGTTTTCTAGAGAAACCAGCTATGTACAAGGTGCTCTCCAATGTGTCAAAGTACACAGTAAGTACGTACAGGTATTCTTCACAGAATGATGATGATGCTCTTTAGTAAGAGTAATCAAATCAACAGGTCCACAATGGATTGCGCAGGATACCCTCCGTTCTTCAAGGGGCAACTATAACAACGTTAAACCTAAATACACAACCGATTCCGAAGCAACCCGTTCCAGATCTCAAGCAAACTGCAGAACGTTACTTGAGGTACATATAACATATCCATATGCCTTTTTATTTTTTAATGTTATTTACAATTTATTACAGATCCTTAAAACCATTGTTGACTGACAACGAATATAAAAATACAGAGAGGATTCTTGGTGAATTTATAAGTCATGCGGGTGTGGGTCCTAAGTTACATGCTAAATTATTGGAGAGATATCAAAACACTGATAACTGGGTACTTTACTTTTTTTTCAAATATCAGTTGAGTGAATAATACAAATTAACATCTATTTATTTTAGATGAAACAATGGTGGTTAGAAGTTGCGTACTTAGGATATCGTTTCCCCGTGATCGTGCATTCCAGTCCTGGAACCGTCGGGCCACCAGTCACTTTCCAACAACCGGATGACATGTATGTGTACGCGGCGCGTCTCATTGCTGCGGTGTGTAATTACAATGAGATGGTCAAGAGGTGGGTTTTATGCAGTTTGCAGTTTATTTTTTGTGTTATATTCTTTGTTCCTTGTTATATTTATCCGCAATATATTTATGACACTACAGTGGAAAGATGAAACAAGAAATGGCTCGCAATGATCCACTTGATATGCAGCCTTACGGCATGATACTCGGCACGCACAGGCAGCCCAACGAAGTAGTCGACAAATTGTTGCACACAGACGAGGCCAAGCACATAATAATTATAAGTAATAATAATGTAAGTATAATCAGTCTGATGAAATGGTATAGCTGGATACATTCTGTCTATATTACAGTTCTTTAAACTTTGTGTTGTCGATCAAAACGGCATTTTAAGTGAGGGCAAGCTCGTGGCTGCCATAAAAGATATCGCAGATCGCTCATGTACCCAAGGGAAGCCTGTAGGAATTTTAACTGGGAACGATAGAGATACTTGGGCGAAGGACTACAGTTTACTTTTAGGTTTATTTCAGTTTATCGTTTCTTTTCATTCTTTTTACCTTCGTACAATTTGCGTTTCGTCTTTTCAAATTGTACAATATTTGTATATTTTAATTATAATTATTATTTAGCTCGAATTGTTATCGTTGTATTTTCAGAACTGGGTAACAATAAGAATATAATCAAGGATATTGAATCTTCCTTGTTTATACTATGCCTCGATAAGGATATACCTAAAGATGCTTTTAAGCAGAAGAATAATGCTTCAGTCAGAGCGGTTCAAACTATGACGGGCTACAGCAGCTGCGTAAACGCTGGTAACAGATGGCACGACAAGACTGTGCAGGTGAAATATCTCAATAATATTTATTGTAAATAAATGAAATGCTTTTTTAAATAGACTAAATAATTAGCATGATACCTTTCGATGCTGAGATAAACATATCTTTACAGTATATAGTATCCGCTGATGGTCATATTGGCATGGAATACGAACACAGTCCATGTGAAGGAATTCCCGTTGCTGTTCTTCACGATTATGTATTAAAATATATGTAAATAATAAAGTACTAATTGCTAAATAAGCCCTTTTAATGAGACGATAATAAAAATATCCCCATCTGTTTCCAGAGCTGCAAGAGAAAATAGCGCGAGGGATGGAAAGTCTGCGGATTTCCCAAGACCAGAACTTTTGAAGTTCGAAACTAACTATGCTATAGACTGTGCAATCAAGGTAGCTACTGATGTGGTAGATAAGTAAGTTGATTGTCTCTTTACGATTTTATACTTACGGTAGTACTGTTGGAAGTATATTTGTAATTTTTTTAGACTCTCGAACGACATAGACATGGAATGTTTTACATTCGACAAATTCGGCGCGGATGCTATAAAAGCGTTGAAACTAAGTCCCGATAGTTTTATCCAGATCGCGATGCAAGTGACGTTCTATAATTTACAAAGGAAGGCACCAGCTCATTATGAAAGCGCGGCATTAAGGAGATTCATAAATGCCAGAACCGAGTGCATCAGATCTACTAGCACCGAATCCGTTGAATTTGCAAAACTAATGCTTCCTGGAGAATCCAAGAGTAAACAGCAGAAAAAGGAAATGATGATCATGGCTATAAACGCTCATAAAGAATACGCCGCACAAGTGAGGCATTCGTTTACTTGAATCACAATGCGTCTTTAAACATTATCTTTTGACGCTTCAATACTTGAGCTTCAGAATTAACGTTTCTCTTTGCGTAGGCTGCGATAGGTCAAGCCGTCGATCGGCATTTGTTCGGCTTGAAAATGATAGCGAAAAGCGAAGGAATGGAGCTCCCAGAATTGTATAAGGATGCTGGTTACACCAGAAGTACATATTTCAATTTAACGTCAAGTCAGGTAATTATAACTTCATAGTTGACTTTTAAAATTACGGTATAGTAATAATTCATAGTTGACTTTTAAAACGTAAAAGTATTTTAACGAGAAGACAAATGCATAATCGATATTCCTCTGTAATTTACAGGTACCATATAAATCAGCGTCTTTTATGTGCTACGGACCAGTTGTACCTGACGGTTACGGCTGTTGCTATAATCCGCGACCGAAAGACATTCTATTCGCCTGTTCGTCGTTTAAATCATGCTGTGAGACTAACACAAGGGACTTCGCTCACGTTTTACAGCAGACACTACGTGACATGCGAGACATAGGAAGTGAATAAAAGTGCAAGAATTCTGCAATTTATTGTGATACGGGAGGTGATGGGAGATGGAAAACGTTGGGATTGATATTTATAGTGTGCAATAATAAGCAAAAATCGGAAATGCTTCAGTCAATTTGTTTCATATTAATTTTTTTATTGCGAAATATATAAGATCCGAAACATTTTGCAGGGTATTCCACGTATTTCTTAACTCAGCGTATATTCTGTATACATCATAATTGTATTTTCTCATAATAAATAACGTATAACGTTCATCTCATTATGCAGTTGCTTAATAATATATAAATATAAAAAAGTGATAAAAAACTGATTATGCTCATTTGACAGGTATTATGTTACAAAAGGTAATATCACAGTTCCGTTCTCTCTCTGGTTCTGGGAGGATAACCCCAGAAGAATGTCGGGTATCCCCTGACCTCTCTTTCTCTGGCCACGAAAGCAGTGAAGGAAGAAATGCAATTTCCTATGAAATAATTAGACCTTCCGAGAATTGCCAGATCCAAATGTGCGGATACCGGCGGTTCCTGCCGGAACACTGATATCTATGGGATTAATACATTAATACTCATTGATAATACTCAATGATACAATATGAACATACAAACTTACCTTCATACGTGACAAAGCATGTCCAAGTCTATCCATCATGTAATCATTATCAGATGCCACGAATACAGACTTGATATCTTTGCCATTGCGTATAACACGCTTCAGTTGAGTTACTATTACATCGAACGATGGGAAGCACATCGAGAGAGTTGCTTTGCCACGTTCGTTTTGGTAACCAAGACACTGTGGAGCAGCGAAGAGATCCGGCGCGGATGATATATGTTCACAGGCACGTTCCTGAAAATCAGATGCAATAAGTAAAAAATTATTATATTAATTTTCCTTGGGACGTTAAAAACATGTTATCCGTATAAAAATATGTACAGCAAATGTCGCGTACCCAATCGATCCCATTTCGCAAATGTATGCCGACAAACGCGCCCCTTGGCAATTTTTCCTTTATAAACGTCTTTGCTTTATTCAGGATGTCGTTGTTCCAGTTGAGACACTTCTGCAGAGGCTTGTTCACGAGCTGAACCGGAAAACTGGCGGGTGCGCCCGTGAACGCCAGTACCGGCCAAGTTTCGGCCGGGTAATATTGCTGCCATTGCAGCTGCTTCGTGCGGGTGTAATACACATCGTAATAATGGAGCGGTTTGTAAAATTCCGAATCAACAAAATCTATATTATACGTGTCCCAGAAGGGACCGAACGGATTCCCTTGCTTTGCGTTGCAGGACGTTCCGTTACTCCCCATGCGGGCCTCGTAACAGAAAGCTGAGAGAATGAAGAGTTAGTTTATCTTGCTTTCAAAAAAATTGACATTGAAGCTCATGTAGCTTGCTTTCAAGCGAATCATTAGAGCTTACATATTCTTTTTTCAGGCGGCCATATCTTTGGCGCGACGTCTCTCATAAAATCCTCCATTAATATCGATCTGTGGCAACTTTGTACTTGGGAAACATTGAAGTAGGTATCAAACGGTATCTGTACCTAGAAATAGAGTCGAATATTAGATTTATATTATATAAAATTCGCAAATGATGTTACACACAGGCCTGGGCTTACAGATCTTGTCTCTCCCGTGCGATATTCAACCCATGGTGGTAATACCAGAGTACGATTCAAGGCCTGGGCGAAACCTAGGACTCCTAGAAAGTGATCCGCCTGATTACCAAAGCGTCCTGAAACGAGAATCGCAAAGTTTTATTATCGTCGCGTCGAACGATATTGTAGATATGATAAAAATCTTACCCATGCAAGGACAATAAACAATGTAGCCATTTGTGTCGATGTCAACGTCCTGGCAATGTGCGGCATAAAAATTTGTCAAAATTAATGCAAAAACTGATATCTTGATCATCGCAAGAAATTATGTGTAACACTTTTACGAATTTTCACAATATATACGACACTCCGTAAAAGTAATGTTAATATCTTCGCGAGATCTTTTCTGTGATGTTTATACATAAACTTGTTTATTTTTTTGTTTTTAAGTGCTGGGGTCACAGGTATCGAACTTTTGTTTAACGTAATGTGTGAGGTTAGGCGTACAACGAGAAGACAACAGACTCTATTTTTCCGGTTTCCATGGAGACGTACATCGATCGATACGCAAGAATTCATACATCATCGAAATTAAGGCTGAGTCCCAATATTCACTATCAGTATTGAAAATCTATAGTTTACGTCACGTAAACTATTGTTTTTCAGTACTGGCAGCTAATTCGGAACGTGGCCTCTCGGCAGGTCAGGATATTGGCGCGATTTATAAATTTAGAAGAAATTACTGGGACATTGCAAAAATTAATATTTATAATGAAATTCATAGTTACGCCGTTTTTTTTTTGTGGAACTTTTTATTTCTGCGCAATGTAAGTCTATTATTTCTATGAAGAGCAAATTAATGCTTACAGAATCATAAACATATACTATCTTGAGCACATTACACTAACTTTCTAAAGGAATTCTATGCCATTAAATATCATAACTTTTATATCATTCTTAACGAAATATAAAGATACAATCTCTTCATAACAAATATGAATTCCTGACAAGCTAGAGAAATGCGTAAAAAATCAATGAAAGTGTCATAGAACGGAGGGAATGAGGGACAACAATAATATATAATTTTATAATAAATACTGAGAAGCGTGGTAAAATAATCCACGATAACAATATTTATTAAGTGATTTTCATTGTGGCGACGCTGGTGGTGGTGGCTCGTTGTTGTCAACAGGAGTGCCTCTATAATTCGGGACAATTATCGGACTGGAGCATTGCGGAACCATCTGTGTTAACGGTAGCAAGGATCCAAAGAAAACGTGTTGAATAACAGGAAACTTTGCCAATACCTGAAAAATTTTAACAATAGAGACAATTCTCTTGTTACGTATATAGACCATAATTACCTCTGCTTGATACATCTTAATAAGACCACTGTTCACTTTTTGCCATGAGGATACTGCGCTAACATTCCACAACTGATTCGAGTGCTCGGCGAAAGGCCCTATTTTCACCTAATCAAACACTTGTTATCAAAATATGTAACACTCATAGTCTTAATTAAATGAAATCGTATCAATAAAAGCGCACAGTAAATTTTATAGTATCTTTATAAACATTTATTATCTTTCCATACCTTTGAGATAAACTCGATGCATCCAAGAAACATGTATTTCTTACTGTAAGCTTCCACGATACCTTGATCTACAAAGTGACGTGGTTCTATCCGTGGATGTCCTAAAATAATAAATTACATAGAAGATCAAATTCTACAAGCAGAAAAAGATCTTCCAAACTATTGTGTTATATTACTGATAAAAAATACATTGAAAAATATATATACAAAAGTTAGTACCAATGAGCTGTGCGCTTCCCCATATGAAGGGCACAAATTGATAATCGTCCAAGCTCCAAACACCGTGACTACCCGCTGGTTCCATACGATATATCAGTTGAAGTCTGCGCACCAATTCCAGATACCTTTAAACCAAAGAAAACGATTTAATCGACTAAATAATTTTAGAAGATAAGAGACCACTATAATATATTAAATCAGATTAATAAAAGTTAAAGTACCTATTAAACACTTTTATTACAACAGCAATTCTATCAGTGTCCTCAAATGCACTTATCTTGAACATGCAACAGAGGAACATGAGGAATGCCATTTCGTGGCCTGTTCCATAATCAATGCGAGTTGGATTCCCAAAACTTTCGTATAAATACTGCACTATTTCTGGGATCGCACGGTGCAAATCCTCTGGCAATACTTGTTTCAATTCCTTCACAGCATTCTGTAATGAAAAAATTGATCGTGATTTAAATTTCCTATAATTTTTCAACAATACCATTTATACTCTTATAAGCAATTTTTTAAATCTCAATGACACACCTGCTGTAGTCTCTCATGCCATATGCGAAATGATTTATTACCAAATCGCTGGGGCTGTTCGGTAGGTGGAATTTCTGTTATCCATTCATCAAATTTATTCAGCATCTGTACAACATTGCTTATTACGGACGACTGTGGGCATTGTGCATCCAAAGCCTGCCCTTGAACAGCACCATTCATGGCTAAAATAAATCCCAGGTATTCCTACAAGAGACATTACATAAATATACAGAAATATTTTCATTCTTACAAATATATAGACATACAGAATATACACTGTATTCATATAATAGTAAATGAAGTTAACATAAAGCTACAATAAAAAAAATACACAATGGCAGAAATTGTCTTACAAAATAAGCCTCTGATTTTTGCCAAAGTGCTAGATCGCTTGGTGTCTTGATGCATTTTTTTGGCACGACAAATTCATGCAGTTTTGCTGAAACAACAGATTAGCACGCTTTTACTAATATTAATCAATTATACCTGATATATATATATATATATATATATATATTATACATTGCAATATTACATACATGTTGCCACATGTGTTCCTTTTGTTGGTGTTGACATGATGAACGCCTGATAAATTCGTTTGCGATATCAATGAGCTCCGTTAAAGCAATACAGCAGTATTTTTAAGATTAACAGCATGTCGCTCAGGCGCAATTAGATGACTCGATCATCCGTAATTCTAACGTAATTCTTCCTGGATCTATCCTCTAAAACGTAACCTAACCTAACAACAGAGCATTTAATTCGCAGATTGTGATAAAAGCACTTCAGGCGAAGATAACGTGCACATTGGCAAATAAATTACTTTGTATATGATGTGAAGGATCGAGCCGCAGACAGAGGTAATAATTAACGATGTCCATGACCTTGCAACGAAATCATCGGTTGTCAACTTTCCACTTCGCGAAACCCGCAAATGCGACGCGCACACGCCGCGCCATGAGAAGTCACCATTTGAAATTGAGTGCCAGAGACGTAAGAAATTCCACAAGACATCGCATCGTTGATACAACACGCGCAATAATAAAAAAATATCTCTAAAGAAAAAAAGAAAATCTAATTTGAGTTATATTAGAAATTTTGTAATAACACGAGTTAAAATTTTCCGCGTTTGTTGAATTAGAATACTGACGAGATCTATGATCTGTTCTTTATGATTGAATATAGAACTAACTGTACTAATTCAGAGTTAATTTTTCTTTCAATGCAGAAGGAAAGGTTTATATTTAAATTTTATTTCTATTTCGATTTTCTCTATTGTAGCAGGATCTAAGTTTCTATTGTTAACTTTTGTTATCCTGACCGCAATATTCTGAAAGCATTAGCAATGAGTTTTTCGAGTCACTTCAAATCCTATAAAATTATTGATATCTTTAAATAGTAAATTTCGTCGATGGCTGAAAGAACAAATTAGACAGATTTCCTTAAATTCTTAAAGAATTTCTAGACACGTTTGAACTTCCCGCTTCTTTGTAGAAATGCTCTGGGAATATTACTTTTAGGATGTGGCACAATCTTAAAGACAAGCACAATTCTTAAAGCAAAAACTGATTAACTTGTTAAAAAATCTTTCTTATAAAGATTATTATGTTAATGAGATCAGAGGTTATACTTAGAGACTATACAATAAATAATTCTAGTATAGTATTTATTAATACATTAGGATATATTTAAAAAAGAAATGCATGCCAGTAATCAGCAACTTGTATGTTAATGTATAAAGAAAAAATAACACAAATTAATCGTAACTTAAAAAAAAAAAACCTTTTCTTTTTAGAATCAAATGCAATTGCTTTATACGTAAATTCTTCAATGTAGAGAGAAGTGAAGATTTTCCTCTGGAATCTTATTAATTGTTTTTCACTTATCACGTTTTCGAAAATTATATGATCGATACCCAGTCTTATGTCGCTGTCGGATACCGTAAGGCTGAAATCACATGGTACGACAAAGCTATTCTGCAGATTTTCTATTGGCTCTGATTGGTTGGTTCTATGACGCACGTTCTATTCCGCAGCTCTATTCCGTACCATGTGATTTCAGCCTAATTGTAAGATTGTAACCAATCACAGTTCGGGCCGTGGCACATAGAAAAACTTAAGCCATAAGACTTAAGACTTAAGAATTTCATCCATACGAAATTCTCAGCGTCGCTTAAGTTTCAAAATGGCTACCTTATTGCTCGACTGTGATTGGTTGATTCGCCTATGTCTTAATTTCTACTGCTTAAGTTTTTCTATGCCACGGCCCTTAATCCTTAAGGCCATTCTATAATGCGTAAGCGTTGTTGTAAACGTAATCTGGAGAGAGAAATGAAGGAACCTCCGTTTATTTAGCAGACAAATTAAAAATTTTTTATTTTTTATTGTTGTAATCGTTTGGGAATTATTTGGGCAAGTTTAGGAAAATATTATCATAATTTGGGAAATAATATTTTATTTATAATGGATGAAAATTAATTTAGCGTTTAGTTAGCAGACATAATAAAGGAAAAAAAAATTTTTTTTAGCAATCAACTAGAAATTATTTGGGAAACATGTCTGAAAAGTTTCAATATTTAGGAAATAATAATTTCGTTGTAATAATTAAATTTAATATCTGAAAATCAATTTCACCATTATGCGAAAATATTGGAACGTTCCAGCTGCGCACATTCCAATTGCGCATAGTCGTTTACAGTAACCTGGAGTTTTTTTGCTGGACTACCAATCAGAAACTTTTATACTAATTAGCCAACAAGCAAAGTGAGCATTGGAGATCCATCCTAAAAATTTTCTGCCAATAATTTACAACAATAAAAAATAAAAAATTTTTAATTTGTCTGCTAAATAAACGGAGGTAAAGAAATATATGAGAAATATATGAGAAGAAATATACCTGAGAGCTGTCATCCTGGCCTTTTTCGTGAGACCAATTGTTGGCCTAGCATCCGCGCCAAACGTGGATGTAGAACTACGTGGCCACATTCTCTGTCGATAAATCGCTTCGTTGTTGTTGTGGTGTTTCGCCGAGCTAAATCCATGTCGATAAATCTCTTTTTTGGTGTTTTTATGCCATATATCTACAATTTGTGGATATTCCGCGAATTTTATTAATAAATTATTAATAAAAATCATGAAAATTTGATCATCACAGATTTGACTTACGACGGGAAAACATACTCATGTTCAAATTGAAATTCACATTGTTAGGATCCGAGGGCGGAATATAATATTTTAATTGTGATAAATCGCAACGATATTGCAAATCATCTATCAATCAAATCAATACTAAAATATTCGATCAATTTGGGTATTAGAATTGGAGCTGTAGCCTGGTCAGGATATATTTGAAAGCACATCTTATTATTTCTGCAATGATAGCACAAAATCTCGTCTTAAAATCTATAAGAATTTTCGACTTTTACACTGATACTGCGATAGTATGAATTTTTGCTGGATTATATACATCTAAAGGACATTTGAGGCAGAGAATATTAGAATGTTTACACACAATATTATATTTTGTAGGTATATAGAAATGGAGGATACCTGATGCGATGGATATACGATAGTAATTGTAATATTTACAAAATTAGCGTAATAATTTATCATAGACATCTAGACCGATGAAATCTGCAATTAAATTTATTCCAACAAGTAACGTAACGACTAATTATCCCGCCAATATTCTATCCTTTGTGTACGCTGTATTTAAATTTATTTCAATTTATGACTATAGTGTTTTAATATATGTAATATAAGCAAATAAATTTGGGAACTGTTGTAATAATATAATTCTTTATATAATTATACGTACATCGATATAAAAATGCATTCTATCCGATATTTCCAACAGGCACGGCAGCAGTTTTAATTAAAATCCGTTCATCTAAGACTTATTATTTTATTATTATTTTACTAAACTTTATTTTAAAATATTTTTAAAATGTCAAAACCAATCGTAGTTAATGTTGTCTCCACTTTTGAATTTTTGTCATCATTCCGCGGAACACGACGCAAGATAGACGATCTCGAGTTGAACGGCATCGCGACGTCAGTAATCGTCGTTAATTAATTAACGTAAATATAATTATCGTTCACTTGTATTTAGCTATATCTTGGAGTATTCGAAATCCGTGCAATGCAAATTTGCTCGTAAAACAACGAAATTTCGTCGAAATTTCACGTATCGATCAAGATCTATGGCGCGAGCGAACTGCAAGGAGACGATCGTATCGCGCTCTGCGAGCGGTCCACCTTTAATTTTAAATCATATTCAATCGTTCGTAATGTATTTGTACATATTTTAATATTAGCCGAGGAATTTATTATTCCTCTTTCAAACTTTCTCATACTTGAATAATCGGTGTAATGTATGTATGACCATTTAATTCATTCATTTCATTATACAGAGAATTCAGGTAATTTATTGGACAAAGCGCAAAAAATGCGCGAGTGCGTAGTATTCGAAAAAAATTTATGCAGCACTGCGAATTATTAATAATGTATAGTTTTATACAATTTTACATAAGATTTATTTTACATTGACAGATAGTTTAATTTTATATAAGATTTACATAAGAGTTTGAGGACTGTGCATATTATTTTAATTAATTAATTTTCTTTTACATTTACAGGAAAAATCTATCGCGGTAATTTAAATGTCACTTGTACATTATCGTTATTATTATTAGATTGACAATTTGAAATACAAGTAATTGATTCGAGCGATGGAAATCTGTAATATAAAAATTCGTGTTATATTGAAAATAATATTCAGCGTTAGCGCGCGGGGCACTCGACGGCGCGTCACACGGCGCTGGCACGGCGCCTGCGCGCCGCTGACTCAGCGGCGGTAGGCGGCTCGACGCGCCCGGCGCGCCGCTGACTCGGCAGTTCCCGCGCAGCCGGCGCAGCAGTCGTATCGAGTGCTGATTTACTTGATCGTCGGGCTCACAGGGATCGAAGGTTCGTTTACCGAACGCGATATTTTACGAAATACAAATTATTTCGCTGTCGCGCGATGATTCAATTGGATTGATTTGTGATACAAGCATAGTGTTTGTAATTTTTATAATGTGTAATCTTCGTAAATCTCTCGTGCAACGAATCACGCTATATCGGAGTGAAGTTAACAGTGCTATTTTCGACGCCGGCGACGAATGAAAAAATGTTGCAAGTGCGAATGGATTGAGTGGCATCGCCATACGCTCGCGTAGTGAAATATAACTGTGCTGCTTGGAGATTCGCGTTAATCGAGTGTCACATGTGTCAGGATTTATATCGGCGATCTCCTTCAAGGCTCACGAGATTCGAGAAAGTGACGGCGAACGTACTTTGCAGTGCTATGTCGTGGCTGTGTCTTCAAGATTTTCGTAAGTCCGCCTATTCATTCTCGTTATAAGTTATAATGTAAAATGATGATCGCGTTCGGAAAGTCACAAACTGCTCGCGTCTTTCGAAACGAAAAATGAAAAAGAATGCATGGAAACGCGCGGTTCTTCATCGTCGCTCATTGCGATCGTAATTTTCGTGATCGAGTGTTCCGTGTACCGAGACGCGATTATATTTTACAAACAATTAACTGTCGACTGTGTGAATAATTCACTCTCTCGATCAACGATCTATACTATAGAAAATCATAAATCGAATTATTTTAACAGTGCAGACGGACGTTGACTCGCGTCGCCATGAACGCGGTGAACACGCAACGCGACGAATCGGAATAATACGCGGCATCGCGGTTCTCTCAAATTTCGACGAGAAATCTTTACTGGAAAACATTTAAATATTTCGGAGAATATGACGTCATTGTGTTCGAAGAATGATACGCGGCGCGCTTTGTCAGGACAGGTCAGCGAGCAGTGTAGTGCCGTTCTGTGCGTCGTAACCTTGAGATTTCTCTCGAGATCGCTCTTTTCATATACAATACGCATTTACGCATCGCGCGGTGTTGTTCGGCAGTATCGAAGTGATGTGAGTGACTTGATTGAAAAGTACGAACTTGTCACGCAATCCCGTCGTTCGTGTGCGAATCGAAGTGACACGTACGCGACACGCGACGGCAGTGGCGAACTTGAATCGCAATTTCGCATATTTTCGCACGATCGCGTCGTACGCAACGTTATCGTTCCATTCTAAAAAACGCGCGTCGTCCTTGCGAACACGTCGCGCGAGTGAAATTAGTTATTACGTTACAATTAACGAACTCTATGTGACGGATATTTCGCGAGCTCCATTCGTTCGTTACGTTAGAGATTAATAAAAAAATGAGAGTTCGCGTATATCATTCCATTGGCACATTCTTCGTGCTAGTATGTATTTTTTTAATTTGACACTATTCTCATGAAATTTTCTTCGCGTGCATTAATTTTTTATTCGATTTAAACGTTATAATTCCGACAGTCTTACCATTTGCGGAGAATACGGAGTAACACGCGAATCGCCAGCTAAATCGTTTAAAGCAGTGAAGTGTTATACATGTCACGTGTGAAACATTTCATAAATATTTTGTATTAAGTATTTCGCGAAAAAGTACATCGCATTTTTAACATCGAAAGTGTCGAATCCGTAAATATATCGTACGATTTTACTGTTATTAAATTAATACAATTAAAATCGTAAGTGGATACGTTTATATAAAATATTACGTTAAAGATTTAAAAATTTTCTTTAACGGAGTTTTAAGACGTTGCGTATTTAACAAAACGAAAGATTTCGATGTATAAATTGCGTTTTGTTTTTCAACTTTGCAGTTTCTTCAATTTCGGAAGTGCCGTACAAGTTTCGCGAGTGAATGTTACGTGAGTGCAAGGAATCTGAGAGGAGGAGGAGGAGGAGGCTTGGGAGACATCGAGAGACGGCGGAGCAACTATGAGGTAAGCGATATTTTATTTTATTTCATATTTGCTTTTTTATATATTATTATGTCTTACGTATGTATATATCCGTGTATGTGAAATTAATAAGTTCCGAAATATTTATAATATATCGTTCTCCGTTCTCCATTTTAAAATATTTTCATTTGAAATAATTACATATATGTATTCTAATATAAAATTAAGTTAATTTTAATAATATTCGTACAAAGTCTTGTGAATGCAGATAGCACAACGCTAAGATAATATAATAAGAAGATATAATAATAAATAGTTACAAAATTTAACATTTGCAATATTTGCAATTTGAAATTAAAATTATACTTTTCATTTACCTTTCTTTACCTTGAATTTTTTTTTTCATTTGATTGAGTAAGATTATAAAAATTATTTTTTTTCCGAGAAATATCACTGAATTTTTCAATTACACGCATACATTTTATTTTTTTTTTTTGAAGAATTATATAAAACGATTTATTTGAAAATTACTAATTTTATAATATTATCTATACTGAAATATATATACATATGTATACTACTATTAGTTTTCTTCAATAATATTTTCGTAGCTCGTTTATTTATATTGATATACATATGATTTTATATTACCTAGTACAAAGTAAAATATTCCCTCCCATGGGTACGACCTTGGCGTGGTGGGAGGGCCCTAGTACTCAAAGAATATTACCCAAGCAAAACTTTGTTCTGCTTGGACAATATTCAGAGGAAGCTAACGTACCCTCGTCGTCGATTTAATTAAATGAACGAACCGCAGCCGGTTCGTCGGGTTTGCTTCGGGAGTGCCGTTCAAGTAATCGGACGAATAAAACTTATATAAAAAATAAGCGTTTGTAATTAATAAAGCCGCGTTCGCGAGTGCGCGTAATAAGTAAATTTATGGCCAAAATTTTGGCGTTTTGCGTGTGTCCTGTGGAAGAACAAGTATCTGAGAGGAGGAGAAGGTCTAGGACAGACATCGGGTTTCGGCGTACCAACCTTTGGGTGAGTATTGTCTCTTATCTATATGAAATTAGTAGTATTTCTGATTAAATTAAATTATTTCACCTGAATAAATTAATAATTATAAGAGAAAGGGTAATTATCTAAAAATTTTATAATAGTTTTTCATTCTTATAAAGATATTTTCAAACAATATATAATTGTCTTAGTAAATATTTCACTTAAAGTCCCGAATTAAATTTTTATAAATGAGTATAAGAATTAGTTTTTTAAACATTGATTGTTTTGAACGTTTTTTTAATGTGAATTTTATATTTGTATGTTGCAGTGCCATTGCCTGATGACAACTCCCGAATATCCTGAGAGGAGGAGGAGGTCTAGGACAGACATCGGGCTCCGGCGGAGCAACCTTGGAGTGAGTATCATTTATATTAAATTAATAGTTCTTTCCTATTTATTTTTATTTATCTCGGTAAGTTAGAAATAACTAGAAAAAGCGAAATTTTTAATTTTATTGTACAAAAGTTCATTTTGACAAAAATAATTTTCGAAAAATAGATAATTGTATGAATATTTTATTAAAATATGCTTATTAAAATAAAAATTATCCTTTGAAATGTTGATTATTTTGAAAGCTTCTTTAATTTGAATTTTGTTTGTATGTTACAGTATCATCGTAGCTGCATTGCAGAGTAACTCCGCACGTTGCGCATCAGATCGGTGAGTTAAAAATTTCTTAAGATACATGTTTATTTCCCTAAGTAGGGCTATTTTCTTGCATATGCGAAGCTTTATTGGTGGAACAGCTGCAGCACATAGCCGGGGAATTGCCGCCCAAGTATCAGATGCGACTACCGTACGAATTATTGTCCGGCCTGGCGAATTCTCTGTTGAACGATACGATCTTTGAGATAGTGAAGGGTCTGATGGAGATACAGCACGTCACCGAGAAGCATCCCTTCCAACAGCGGCTGCAACGTCAGCTTCATTCCTGTATAAATTGAATTTTACATTTATTATTCGTATTGTACAATGGATAATAATTAATTTTAACACTATTTATATCAGTATAAATTACTGCTGGAAAATAATTTTATAGCACTTACTCTTCAGACTTTTTTAAGAAAACTCCCACGTAAGGCTGATTCAGCTTTATCTTTCTACGTATTAAGTCTATCAAAACTGGATTGCTAATCTCAATTAGCTTAATAAACCTGGGAAACACTGGATTTCTATTGATAGCAACGACTGGAACATAGAGGCCATACTTCAGGTACCAATACAGTTGCAGGCAGAGAAGTAGAATAATCTGCAGATTGTTCTCCATCGCTATTGCTAAACAACACGTATATATAAAACAAAAAACTGCTTTCTCAAAAATAGCATTGGATATGTGCATATATATACAAAAATATAAAAGTATACATTACTATATTTCTGTGATGAAATATAATAATATATTTCATCATAGCTATTACACAAAATATAACAGACAGAATAAAAATATCAGTATCAAAAATAGTACAAATTAAAGTATAGGGAGGATAATGAATAACTATTACTGAATTACGAAGCAAGTAAATTATAGAGAGAACAAATTTATTAAGTTTACGAAAAACTAGAGGAAAAACAAGATACTCAAGTTTGAAAAAGTCCGGCAGGTTAAGAAATAAAACACACATTAATTAAGAAAATCATATAAAAACTCGAATCAATTAGGTAAAAAGAAAAAAAAAGAATTACTCGAGTTTGAAAGAGGCAGGCCAAATAAGAGATAAAATAAGCGATAAAGACAGAAATTAACTAAGATCATATGAAAGCTGATCGAACTGATTCAAGTAAATAAACTCAGTTTACCTCGGGGGGGTCTCGATCGGAGTATTTTTTCGTCGTGAAAAGTCTCACCAACGTGACCGCGGGATGAACCCGGCTGATCCGCAGCAATCCCGACCTGTGACCCGGCGGCTCCGCTCGCACCAGCCGCGGTCTGACGCAAAACGGCGACGGTGCGCGATGATCCGAGGCCGACCGGTCGCCGCGGAAGGAGCGCGCGATCGCACCGCGCTGCCGCAGGATCTGCGGCAGCTTGGCATTCACCGCTGTCACGAGTCGCATGGTCCTCCGAAACCTTCGCGAAACTCCAGCCCTTGCTACCTTGTCACTCACGCGAGAATTGCTGGCCGGGAGCTGAGCGGGAGGAAAAAAGAGAAAGCGAGAGAGGTTAGGTTATGACACGCGATACCACGCGAGTGCGTAGCTTGGTCCTAACCTGATTCAACGTAACTGCGACGGAGTTGTATGTACATACAACAACAGGAGGGAGTGGAATTGAGCAATAGAAAGAGACAAAGTGAGAGAGAACTGCAAAAGTTTGACGTGTAAAGTAACAAATTGAGTTACTCACATAAATTTCAATAAATACGCGATAAATTATGTTATTCTAAATGTAAGAAGATCATTTTGAACGTGCTGTAATAATCATCTATACATTGAAATTAAAATAATATTTGTAAAAGAAAAAGAAAAAATATTTGTTAGAAATTTATTAAACAATAATCGAAGAGAAAATAAAATTTAAATTATTTTACCATTTTTCAATTTGCGGGTAAAATGAAAGGAAGAATTATTATTCGAGCAATATTTCGAGGACTATTTTAAAATCAATATATCTCTTGATAAGCAAAAATGAATTAATTGATACATTATTAATTTGATAAAAAATACATATAAATTTTAAATTATTATTAAATAATGGAAAGACTATTTATATATATTATGTATTATGAATATATTATGTATTTATTGAGACGCTTGATCTGAATAACTGGGAAATTCTTTTCGCTGACATATGATTATTTTTCTAGACCCAAAAGTATAATCCAATCAACGCGAAGAAAATTTCCAACAGTTGCAAAATAAATATTTTGTTGAAAATGGCCACTGGCTGTCGGCACGCGACGAAAGAAAGAGTGTCTTTAATAATATTTTGTCGGTGTCGTAACTCTTGACTGCATCGTAAAATGCACGCTACGCGTTAAAAATGAGTCACATACACATTTGATTTCGATTTTTATTGAGTTGAAAAAAAAAAGACGTAAAATCGAGAAGCACGAAAGAAGGCCGAGACTTTGAAAAGAAAGGAAATAAAGAAATAAAATATCAAACGCGACTAAACGTTCATTTAATTCAGAAAATATTATTTAAGGTAGAAAGTTCGAGATTGTGATCATTGACGATTGTCATTTCGCGTACTTTTCGAGTCTTTTTGAAAGAATTACCTCTATCCGCATGCATCATATTTACATTAATCTCAAAACGCTTGTCTAAAAATTTTTTAATGCAAAAGGAACATATTTGTTAAATTTCATGCAGATATAGCCAGCTGTTTATTAGATCATGGATAAAGGTGTTGGTGACAGACAAATTAATAAAAAATCCTGGATTTCGCCTCTTATTAATAATAATCATTCAAATTACAAAATATCTCAATCTACTTCAAAGATGGACAATAATGAGAGCAATATTATTGATTACAAAAATATTTCACTCACTGAGAGGTAAATTATTATAACAGCCATTATAAAATTTGCATTGTTTTTATTATCAATATTCTACAAGATACGAATTTTATTTCTTTACAGGGAAAATAAGTTCAGATTACATATACAGAAACAGTGCAACGCAAAAGCAGCCTAATATCACTTTTGTGGAGGACACGGAAGATGATGATGAACAGTTCATCTTAAATATAAAAGCGATTATAGATAAAAATGACAAAATGTAACGTTTATTAATAATTAATTTGGATATAAATCTGCAGGATGTCCCAGTATATTCTTAAAATGCGATACTGTTTCACGAAATTCAAAATAATAATCGAGATATTAAATATTGAAGATATATTAGGCTGTGTTTAGCTCGAGCCATCGCTTTTTTTATCATCTCCACACACTATCATTTGTCTAACGTTTAACATGTAATATCTCAATTGCGAATTTTGCAAAATGACATAGGTATCTTTCTTGTTCATCTCAATCAGTTCTATCTTCTCACGAGCGGTGGTAAGGGTATACTGGGACAGCAGATAATTATTGTACTTTTTCATTCAAATTGATATTTCGTCATGAATAGGCAGAGCAAGGAAAACTTTAGCATAAGAGATTTGCAAAGCAAATCGTATCTATCGAAAAAGAAAAAGTGTGCGTTCAGCGACGAGGATGAAAATCTGATGAAACGATTTAAAAGATCGGTGGACAAAAGCAATGCTTCGTGCGCAGCTACTCAAAAGTCGCAGCAGTCTGAGCACGGTGTTTCTGTTAGTAATCAAGAACATCACGATAACTCGACGACCTGTACCCCACAGATTACTCCGGTGATAGAATATAATAATAACGATACGTATTTCAGGTATATTCCAATTTTGTAGACAATTTTTAGATTTTGGACAGTTTCAAACGTATCGCGGCAATCGATCAATCGGTTGAGTTAACGTTTCATTTTCAGATGTAACATGAACGAACTATTTTTTCACGCAGCTTCAAAAAATGATCAATGGCCAATAACGGCAAATGCGAAAATTACCGAAATAGAAATCGAGGAAATACAGGAGATAATTTATCACGAGACACAGGATTTAACGCCTCCTCAGAAAGACAACTTGTAATTCATAAAATAATTCTTAGTTTATATAAATATGAAATATAATTTTTGTGATAGTTATCGATTTAATATATAATACTCTATATAAAATTATATATCTGTAAGCTTATTATTTGTAAAATATGTAAGTTACATGTGTTCAAAGTCTTTCCGAATTCTGATTCTATCAGATATATACAATATCGATCCAAAAATAAATGATAAAGAAAAATTATTTAAATTTGTAAAATACATAATTAGTATAATTATTGTAATAAAATTCTGATAATTTTAATTATATAATTTAAATTATAATAAATATATAATTAGATTGTTTTGTAATACAATGCTGCAGTTCGATATGACTTTTAACATGTTTGAATCGATATCTCGTCGATGATCTCATGAACGAAAAGAACGGGCGACATTCGGCAATCCTCGGCAGCGGAGACAATTCGATTTTCTATACATGTTTTTAATAAAATTATAAACAAATAAATTTCGGAGAGCTTGTGGCTATAGCAATTCTTTGTATACATAAACATCAATATATAAAATGCGGTGAAATAGTAAAAATAGTACACTACAGTACTATTATATTTTAATAACATATTTAAAAGATAATATATTTAAAATATTTAAAAGACTGATAAACTCTTATGGACGATCACATGACTATTAAAATTTAAATTGTTAACTTATAATGTAATATTAATTTTATGATTTATTATTATCCCATTGTTTCATAAATATACATATTCAGGATCCAAAAATATTTAATTTTAATTTAAAACTGTGTTAAAAACTAATTATTTAAATATGTTAACAATAAAAAAATTTATAGCGTTTTCGATTTATCCGACTCGACCCGACTCCGAATCGGGTCAAGTCAGATCATAAGTACGATTGTATGTACGTAGCAGACGACTCTAAATCGAACTTATATAACTCGGAGTCGGGTCGAGTCGGTAAATCGAAAACGCTATAAGTCTGATCTTTTTAGCTAAACTGTACTGACTGCGACTGCGTTGAGTAACTTCCTGTCAGGCTAGCGTCCTATGGCATGTATTTCTCGCGTAACCAATCACATAACGTTTTATGTTATTTATTTCTCGAATAATGCTTTTGATTGGTTACGCGGGAAATAAATTCCATGGGACGCCAGGCTTAAAGTCGTAAAAATTCAGCGTATGTTTGTCTCACAGTTTTTGTAGAATTGTAAAAATTATTTAGATATTTTTTGCGTGCCTATACGCGCTCGCCGCCGACCGACTTGAGCCGCCGCAGGCGCGCTGTGACGTCACAGCGGTAGACGGCTCGGCCAGCCGCGCCCTCGTACCGGCGCGACATAACTGCTGCATACGTACCACTGCGTACCAAGCGTTCCGAACGTTGACCGACCGTAGAGCACGCAGGTAGCGGCTAGTTTCGTGTACCGAAATACAATATCATATTATCATACAAAAATAAAATACAAAATAAAATATTCCCTCCCATGGGTACGACCTTGACGTGGTGGGAGGGCTCAGTACCCTTCGGGGGAAGCTAACGTACCCGCCCCTCCTTTCCTTCGGTGTACGCGATGGGTATACCTGCGGAAATGCGTGCACGCAACCGTCCTAGTACGGCAGTGGCGCTTTTCGATGTGCGATAACTCATTGGCGCGCCCGCTCGCTAACTCATTGGCGCGCCCGCTCCTCTTTCCCTCGGTGTACGCGATGTGTGATAACTCATTGGCGCGCCCGCTCCTCCTTTTCCCTCGGTGTACGCGATGTGTGATAACTCATTGGCGCGCCCGCTCCTCCTTTCCCTCGGTGTACGCGATGGGTATACCTGCGGAAATGCGTGCACGCAACCGTCCTAGTACGGCAGTGGCGCTTTTCGATGTGCGATAACTCATTGGCGCGCCCGCTCCTCCTTTCCCTCGGTGTACGCGATGTGTGATAACTCATTGGCGCGCCCGCTCCTCCTTTCCCTCGGTGTACGCGATGGGTATACCTGCGGAAATGCGTGCACGCAACCGTCCTAGTACGGCAGTGGCGCTTTTCGATGTGCGATAACTCATTGGCGCGCCCGCTCCTCCTTTCCCTCGGTGTACGCGATGTGTGATAACTCATTGGCGCGCCCGCTCCTCCTTTCCCTCGGTGTACGCGATGGGTATACCTGCGGAAATGCGTGCACGCAACCGTCCTAGTACGGCAGTGGCGCTTTTCGATGTGCGATAACTCATTGGCGCGCCCGCTCCTCCTTTCCCTCGGTGTACGCGATGTGTGATAACTCATTGGCGCGCCCGCTCCTCCTTTCCCTCGGTGTACGCGATGGGTATACCTGCGGAAATGCGTGCACGCAACCGTCCTAGTACGGCAGTGGCGCTTTTCGATGTGCGATAACTCATTGGCGCGCCCGCTCCTCCTTTCCCTCGGTGTACGCGATGTGTGATAACTCATTGGCGCGCCCGCTCCTCCTTTCCCTCGGTGTACGCGATGTGTGATAACTCATTGGCGCGCCCGCTCCTCCTTCCCCTCGGTGTACGCGATGGTATACCTGCGGAAATGCGTGCACGCAACCGTCCTAGTACGGCAGTGGCGCTTTTTCGATGTGCGATAACTCATTGGCGCGCCCGTCTTTCCCCTCCAAGTGGATTAGGCCTACTGGGGATACCACTTTAAAAAAAACGCATTAACAATAGTACCTCATGGGTAATGTGGAAATCTATTGACGAAAAATACAACAATGCTCTAAGACATTTCTGTAATAATTAATGAATCTGACAATAATTAAATTAATTAATTATTTAATGTCAGATAGAATTAAATGATAGAATAAGATTTATCACGTTAATGCACAGAATATCATAAAAATTATTAAAAGAAATTATTTGAATGAGAGGTTAGGTGAGAATGAATGAATTCTCGGCATCGAAAACTTCTGCAAAGTCGGCAAGTCGGCAAATTAGTCATTAACCTCCGTTTATTTAGCAGACAAATTAAAAATTTTTTATTTTTTATTGTAATTGTTTGGGAATCATTTGGGCAAGTTTAGGAAAATATTATCATAATTTGGGAAATAATATTTTATTTATAATCGATGAAAATTAATTTAACGTTTAGTTAGCAGACATAATAAAGGAAAAAAATTTTTTTTTAGCAATCAACTAGAAATTATTTGGGAAACATGTCTGTAAAGTTTTAATATTTAGGAAATAATAATTTCGTTGTAATAATTAAATTTAATATCTGAAAATCAGTTTCACCATTATGCGAAAATATTGGAACGTTCCAGCTGCGCACATTCTAATTGCGCATAGTCGTTTACAGTAACCTGGAGTTTTTTTGCTGGACTACCAATCAGAAACTTTTATACTAATTAGCCAATAAGCAAAGTCAGCATTGGAGATCCATCCTAAAAATTTTCTGCCTTTTAAAATCTTGTGTCCACGATCCGAGAACTCTGTCCGAGTTCTAGTTCCGAGAAATTTATAGCCAATCAAAGAGCAGCTTTTACGGAAAAGTGACAATTTTATTGGTTTAAACGCTACACGTTTTTCGGAATTAGAACTCGGACAGAGTTCTCGGATCGTGGACACAAGGCTTAAGGAATTTATTAAAATAATTGACATTATTATTTAATGTCAATGTATATGAATATGAATAATTATTTATTTTTACAATTATTTCAACCAAAGTAGAAATTCGTACTTACCTTTTGCATGATGTGGTAATCTTCTTCTTCGGGTGCATGATGTGTAGTGAAGTATAATTATTCCGAAATAGCATGTGATTTATAAAGTATATAAATATGTAGATGAGACTCCAAAATAAAGCGTTATTTTAATAAATTCTTTAAAAGGCAGAAAATTTTTAGGATGGATCTCCAATGCTCACTTTGCTTGTTGGCTAATTAGTATAAAAGTTTCTGATTGGTAGTCCAGCAAAAAAACTCCAGGTTACTGTAAACGACTATGCGCAATTGGAATGTGCGCAGCTGGAACGTTCCAATATTTTCGCATAATGGTGAAACTGATTTTCAGATATTAAATTTAATTATTACAACGAAATTATTATTTCCTAAATATTAAAACTTTTCAGACATGTTTCCCAAATAATTTCTAGTTGATTGCTAAAAAAAATTTTTTTTTCCTTTATTATGTCTGCTAACTAAACGCTAAATTAATTTTCATCGATTATAAATAAAATATTATTTCCCAAATTATGATAATATTTTCTTAAACTTGCCCAAATGATTCCCAAACGATTACAACAATAAAAAATAAAAAGTTTTTAATTTGTCTGCTAAATAAACGAAGGTAATGAAGGACTCTGATTGATTGATTTCCTTATGCGTTATGTATTATGCCTTATGCAAAAGGCTGTGCTACGGCCTTTAAATTTCCCCATTTTCCTGTGCCTGTGTTGCTAGGGGAAGAAGCTAGTTACATCAGGTTATAAAAGAGCTATCAATATTTTTGTTTACGTGGAATAATGAGAGGTTTGACAATTGATTTTTTAAATGTAAAATTAAAGACTATTTTTTTGCTAATTTAACTTAGATTTACAAAATATTGTATTTTACTTATTTGTATACTTTACTATGTACAGTAAGCATAATTTTTAATTTTTAACGAAGAACATTATAATATTATTTACACATTATTTGCAGGATGTAAGTAATTGAAGTTATATTTTACATAAAAGGATATATATTTATTTTTGTAATTACTAAGGCACGCCAAAAAAAGAAACAAAATGGGTAAAGATTTTTCAAAATTAGTATTTTATCTTCAGGGAGGAGTGTTTTAAAGTTATAATTGCAAAATGGTTTTTTTTTTAATAGATAAAGTATGTACACCTGAAGAAATTGAAAGGAAGCGTTTATTAGCGTTGCAAAGGAGACAACAAGCCCAATTAAAGGCACAAATTATGCCTAAAGATAGTCCAACTCAATTAAAGGCACAAATTACGCCTAAAGCTAGTCCAGCTTATCAACAGTCCAAGTTAAACGACAGTAGAAACGTCGCTCGACAAAACAAATCGAATAATCGTTTCAATCCTTTAGAACCTAGAAATTTTTTCAGTTCAACGTCAATTGTAACAGGAAAATGTTACATGATCAGTGATGACAGATTTGCATTAGAAACGTCATCATTTGTACCTGCGATTATTGAGATATTTAAGACAATTCCAAATAGAATATATGGTAACTACAAGTTAATTGACTTAAAAGATTTGATATATGAATTTATGATATTTGTAGTATTGATTAACATATAATATCATAGAGGCAAAATCTAGGATATGGAATTTCCACCTCAACGATTACAACAGTTTAATGCAGAAACTATTGTCTAATGATTTTAAGATATCTGTAACAAGAATACCAGACGCTGTCCTTCAGGTATGTCAGATACAAAGTTGAAATAGATATAATCGCATGTACTTTAAATACTAATTTAAATACTAATATTTTATTTAGATATTCAAAAGAAACTTAAACTCAGGCAATCAAATACCAGAACAAGATTTATCGAAAATTGATAAAAAGTTAACGGATTCTTTAATGCCATTTCAACGAATTGGCATTTGGTAAATCTATTTTTATATGCACGTATGTATGTATTTTGTATATACAATTCTTTATTAATATAATTTCTTAATTTATTGCAGTTATGGAATATCGAAGAACGGCCGTTGCATGATTGCAGATGATATGGGGTTAGGGAAAACTATACAAGCATTAGGCATAGCACATTATTTCAAGGAAAGTTGGCCGCTGCTAATTGTAGCTCCTTCATCAGTCAAGTAAGTTTTGTTGGGAATGACATGATAAATGTGTCGATATTAAGAGTATTTTATTTAGGTTCCAATGGTCCGAAGCAATTTATGAATTCTTACCATCCATACCTACACATTATGTTCATCATTTTGCAAATACAAAGGATTACATTGGAGATGATAGAGTTACCATAATATCGTACGACTTGTTAGTACGAGCCATAGATGTTATTGAGAAACACATTTTTGGTTTTGTTATTCTGGTATGTATATATATATATATATATATATATATATATATATATATATATATATATATATATATACATATATTATTTTTAACAAGGCAGAGATAAATGTTGTTGCTACTACACTTTGCTAAATATTGTAGGATGAATCTCACGTTTTGAAAAGCAGTAAAACCGCGAGATTTCAAGCGGCTCATCGAATATGTGCCCACGCACGTCATATTGTATTACTCACAGGCACTCCAGCTTTGTCGAGACCAATTGAACTATATTCTCAGATTAGCCTTATTATACCACGTTTTATGAGGTAGTTAGAAAGACGATAGATATCTTATACTTGCTTCATTTATTCGAAAATATATTTCAGAGATGTTATTTTGCAGGTATGAAGACTATGGTATCCGATATTGCGCAGGACAGAAAAATGCGTTTGGTTGGGACTTTACAGGCTCTTCAAATACGCAAGAGTTACAATTGCTACTGAAGACTAATTGCATGATTCGAAGATTAAAAGCTGATGTTTTAAATCAGTTGCCGTCCAAGATAAGGTCCTAAAAGAAAACATTTTTATGAAGCGTAAGATACTTGAGTAAAAGTTTAAGCACATTTTATTCATTTGTACGTTTCAGGCAGGTGATTATTTTAGATCCAGTTCTGATCAAAGCTGGCACCAAGCAAATGAAGGAGATGTCGAAACAATTGCAGAAAAAAATCACCGGTTTAGAAAGGCATAATGCTCTATTGCAATATTATACAGAGTCTAGTTTTGCGAGACTGAAGGCAGTATGGTGCGTAAATAGTACATTTGTTTTTTAAAGAATTCGTTAATATATTTTAATTAATTTAACATTGTCATTACAGCAATTACGTTACGAACTTATTCGAAAACAAGAGAAAGTGCCTCTTGTACGCTCATCACCAAAATATTCTGGATGCCATTTGCAACGTTGCTGAATCTATGAAGATACGGTAAGTTCTTACAATTATCGTCATGTCATGTATTGCAATTGCGATTATTTCCAGGTACATAAGGATCGACGGCAGAACTAATCCGGAGCAGAGAAAACTGCAAATTGACAAATTTCAAGAACGTGAGGACTATCTGGCTGCGGTTCTGTCAATCACTGCCGCGAACGCGGGCATAACATTAACGGCCGCGCAACTCGTGGTCTTCACCGAATTATTTTGGAATCCCGGTGTAATTAATATTTATCATACCGAAAGAATCCTAGCAGATTATGTACAAAATTTGTTACAGTATTAACGCGCGAAACCGTTTCCAGATCTTGTGTCAAGCGGAAGACAGAGTGCACAGAATCGGGCAGAACGATACCGTCATAATCCAGTACTTGGTGGCAAAAGACACCGCGGACGATTATATATGGCCGTTGATCAAGAAGAAGATGGATGTTCTGAACGCGGTCGGCCTCGATCAGGATTTCTCGATAGACAACGTCGACACCGTCGCGGTGCATAAGGAAAAGCAACGAGATTTAACTTCTTTCCTGAATAGATCCTCGGACTCCGAGAGAGGATCACAGTCGCAGCACGATAAGAAGGCGAAAGATTCTCCACCTGTGGAGGACAATAAGGAGCAAGAGACACATGCAGGCCCAAAAGCATCTACCTCAAACGATTTCAAAGAGCTACTCGAGGTCGACGAGGAATACTTTGACTCCTGCGGTTGGGATAATATGTGATCGCACAATAATTTAATGCTGTTTTCGAAGAAAAATATATTTTGTACGAAAGAAAAATAAAAAGTTCTACTTGTTCTATTTCAGATTTTTATTTTTTTTTCCAGGACAGTGAAATTTCACGTCGTATCTAAAGCCTTGTGTCCACGATGCTAGAACTTGGTCCAAGATCTCTATCCGAGAACCGTGTAGCCAATAAAATAATCACTTTTCCGTACAAGCTGCATGTTGATTGGCTACAAATTTCTCGGAGCGAGATCTTGGACACAGTTCTCGGATCGTGGACACAAGGCTTTAGGGCCACTTTCATCAAGCTCCAGTTAATCGAACTGTCCTAGTAGCTCTGCAGGATGCCAACTGAAACTGCTGTCGCTTTGACAGTAAAATAGTTTCAGTTGGCATCCTGCAGAGTTACTAGGAGAGTTCGATTAGGGTGCATCCCGATGGATAGAGAAATAGCGGAACGGAACAGTAAATTATGCTCTCTAAATTATGAAAGGCTAACCAATCAGAATGATTCCGTTTTTGCTGCGTTCCGTTAAAATGTTTACTACTGGGGAACCCAGTCACTAAAATACGCAACGGAATTAAAACGGAATTACTCTGATTGGTTGATCTCCCACTATGTCTCTTTTCCGTTACTGTTCCGTTCCGCTGTTTCTCTATCCATCGGGATGCACCCTTACCCCTGAGAAAATGAACATTGGCTATGTAGTTCAAGTCCACTTTCTCAGAGGGCGTATCGGTACACGACCACCTAAAGCCGGGCCGTGACACCTCTCAGGCTTCTCTCTGGTTCAGCCTTTGATGATCCATGCGTGTGATTGGTTAAATTTGAATTTTTGTTCTGATTTGGCCAATCACGCGCACGAATCATTTTATATTACATTATTTTGATAACGCCCCCGTTGCGAAGGCAACCAAAGATTCAAATTTTCTTTCTATATTGTATATATACGTATACAAACGGAATAGGACATACTTCGTAACAAGAAAAGACAAGAGACATCGCCATTTTCTTACCGAGTTCTGTACTGAACGGAAGGCTGAAAATCCTTATTCATTAGTCATTGTTGAGATCATTGCTGACGCTGCAAATTGATCAAGTAAGTGCTTCAACGAATATTTGGCATTTTCCGTTAGCAAAAAGATAGGGTGACGTGGAAGTCGATCTCGAATAATTCGTCTTTGGTTAATCGACCCACGGACCTGTTCAGACCTGTTCAGACCTGTTGCTTCGTTGCTTTGTGTCATAAAATAAATCTCTTCTTGGTAACGTACGTTATAATTGGTACTGCAGTTTAAGAAATATCATGGAATTGCTAGCCAATATTAATTATTTGGAATATTGGTTGACGCAACGATAATTCAGACTTGATTAGGAATTAACTTTGTCCTTTCATATCTTATTGTTTTCTTTCTTTTTCGTTTATAATTGTGTCCCTATTGATGTAATATCACATTTCAAGATCATAATTAATCGTAATAGGTGTAATAAAATTAAGGGAATCCTTTTCTGGTCACATTTATATTTCACATTTGCAAAAAAGAGAGGAAAGAAAAAGGGACAAAGGAAAGAAGATGCAAAAACATATAATTATAATAAGGAAATGTTAATTACAGTTATAATTATTATTTCCTTCTCATTAATATCACTTTCTATTTCTTTGTTCTAATTATAAGTAAAATATTAGTGCACATGATAAAAATAATAATAGTAATAATGAATAATAGGAAAAAATTGAGTCCGAAATTTTTAAACTTATTATTTTTTAACAGAATGTCTAACAAGAAATGGTACGGAGTGGCCAATGGTCGTGAAACGGGAGTTTATGACAATTGGTAAGAAGATGATGAAACAATTGAAATACTGCTATTTCTGAATAGAATCTACATTAATACTTTTTGTTACAAGGGAGGATTGTAAAGAGCAAGTTCATGGATATTCTCATAACAAGTATAAGAGCTTTGACCGCCCAGACAAAGCTTGTGACTTTGTTGAGCAACATTCTTCTGATGGAAGAGCTGCACAATCGTTTAATGACAGAGCTGTAGCTTGTCGCAATGATAATGGGGGTGCAGCCAGCTCCTATCAACGTACTGATTATATGGTACTGAATAAAATTATCTTGAAAAGTGTTGCACCCAAAATCACTAATATATACTTTAACATTACATAAAATGATTATCCCATATACATATATATTTTATTTCAATAATATAACGTGATAAAATGTATTTCTTATATTTTATGTCTCAGTTTTAAAAAGATTTTTAAATTTTTTAGTATTCTTAAGCATTCTTCGAGCGATCTTTAATTTTCTCTTTGATAATTTTTGTTAATTCACAGGTAGGAAGAGACAGCAGCATTGTGCGCGAAAGTTCCTACACTAGTGGTAGGGATGGAAACAGATATTTTGTCGAAAAATCTGCACGTACCTCCTGGAAAAAGAATTAACGAGATTCCAGAGGAAAATCTTCACTTCTCTCTACATTGAAGAATTTACGTATAAAACAATAGCATTTGATCGTTCTAAAAAGAAAAGGTTTTTTTTTTAAGTTACAATAACATACAAGTTGCTGATTACACTGGGGTGCATTTCTTTTTTAAATATATTATAATGTATCAATAAATGCTATACTATAATTATTAATTGTGTAGTCTCTAAAGCATGACCTCTGATCTCATTAATATAGTAATCTTTATAAGAAAGATTTTGAACGAGTTAATTCTTACTTTAAAAATTGGGCTTGTTTTTAAGACCGCGCGTAATCAAAAATATTCCCAGACCATTTCTACAAAAAAGCGGGAATTTCAAATGCATCTAGAAATTCTCTAAGGAAATGTACCTAATTTTTTCTTTCAGTAATCGACGAAATATACTATTTAAAGACCAATAATTTTATGAGATTTGGAGTGACTCCAAAAATGTGCCTTTGTTTGCCGGGTTTGTGGCCACTGTCTGATTATAGTGTCTACGCTAAATTGGTTCGAGTCTCCATCTAGTCCGTTACTATAACATTAAATAGTATATTTTATAGTCGTCGATTACGAACCTGTGGTAACGTTCCGCAGATGGCAGTTTTCGCGCGAAGGCGACTCGGCAGCACGCGTGAGTTTTGTGGTTAATATTGTTTATAACAAAGTGAATGACAATGTCTCTTTTCAACGTGCGGCAATTCTTCGGCACGTTGTGTCAGCGTTACATGTTAACATTACCGGCGATACACTTATCTCGTACGCAAAAGGTAAGCGCGAAATCGGTGACTCTTGAAGGTTAGAGTAAATACTTTCGCTATTTGCACTTGATCATTACATAATAATGCAAAAAAATGTTACAAGACCGTGTAATAATCGCGCGAGGACTCTATCGTTTTATTGTTTTATTAACTTAGACTTGTTTCGAGCGTTTTCAGATTCGTTAATTGCAATTGTTTCTTTTAGATTTTTATCTTCTGCTTTGCCGGCGGTTCAATATTATTGGGAGGCCTGGCACAGTTTTTGAAGAGACGACGGAGACACCCGATCCCACCTTCCAGGAGGCATTACAGAGACTACAAAACAAGATTAGGAAATGTCAAAAATGCTAATTTTGGTAATATCATTGTCGCGTGCTCCTAGCGCTACGTAAACCAATCCAATTGTAGAGTTAAATGCAATCAGACACTTTAATATATTTAAATCTATTAAAGATTATATGTATGTATGACAAACAAAATAATACAACTTTTGTATTATGACATCTAGATGTATTGTCGCAAGCATCTTGGGCAAGAAGAAGCGAAGCCAGCACTAGAAGTCACATTAGTGATCGTGCGTCACTCATCTCCTCTGTGCCAGGTGGTCCAGACAACGATGAAAGGCTTACGCCACAGCAATACGGTGTCCTTGGTAAGTCTAATAAAACTTATTATTAATAGTTCACATGTTATATATATATAAAAACAGCCAAGGTGTATAATTCTCATATCAAATTTATTGGGAAGTTATATTTGATTCATATCTGATGATTGATTTGTATCTGAAAATATTTTTATAAACTTTTTAATAGTATAATATATACAAATTTAGAATAAAAATACTGTACTTTGATAATACAAAAATTTTAGTAATTTTTGTTGGTCACATCTTGCTCTCATTGTTAGTATCTTTTACATTGATGCATCTCTCATGGAATAATCTGGATTTTTCTGCAACGTATATACTGAAAATAAATTCTTGATCGTGTCACTTATTTAGTCGCGATTCTGGGAGATTGACAACGCCGAGAACATTTTGTATGTACATAGCATTTATATTTACATGATAATGTACAATACAGCAGCATTATTCACAAATAATACATCCGTGTTAAGAGTATAGATATTTTTAGAACGGTTCTTGGCTTCGCTGAAGTCGATAACTAACTTCTTCAGGGTTCATTTATGTCTGCCTACCGGCGCACAGGATAATAGTAGTAGTAATATTGATAAGATGTGGGCGGATAGGAATAATGTCACCTAGATCTAAAAAGTTTCCGTGACTTTCCGCTGAAAATGAGATGTATGCGGGATAAAAAGCCGCTGGGATCTGAACCCTTCTAATCATTCGCGTTAGCACGGGGCCACGCGTCATTTCGGCGTACAGGATGAACTATTAAGAAATTAATCGTTGATTTATGATCTCGGATCATATGAACGTACATACAGCTGCCTTCCTCGTCAAATTTTAAACCTAAAATCGCGCCGCCACTCGTTACGCATTTGTTTTAATTTACACGAAATATCGAAGAAATATCATAGATACCACAAATTTTATTTGCGATTGTTTTCTATATCGTCGCCTTTTTCTCGCTTCCTTGCAAATACTTCGATCTCGCAACGAATTATTGCTTTCTCTCATAATCAACGAGATTCTTGCTCAACACGATTCTTTCATTTTCCTTTCTTTCTCTTCGTGTCTACGTAAAGTTTTCATCGAATATCACAACAGGCGTGATTAGGCTTACGTTAATATAAACGTCGTTAGAAACACGTTCGTTTTAGTCCGAAATAAACGGTTTTCGCGTTAATCCTACAGTTTTTATCATCGGTTAATAGTAAAATATAATTGTACTTGTGTGTGACGCTACTATCAATAGAGAAAATATCTATAAATCATGTTATATAAATAAGCTTACTACACAATATTACAACTATCAAGATCATAGAAATACATATTATATACATATATGTGGATACTTCTTCGGTAAAAATGCTGACAACGCAATCTCGTATGAAAAATGATCGTTCTCGTCGCCTGAGTCTTCAAGTAAACCAAAAAAAAATCCACGAAACGTGTCGAACTCAACAATTCTATACCTTGCACGCGTACCAAAATATTCTATCCTCTTCTTTATTAATGGGTTATTCAGATATTTATATTTTATATACCAATGGTTCTGCCTCCATCGTTACAATCTTTTTCAACAGTACTCTAAGAAACCTGCAAGTCCTATCACTTTACACATTGGCGAGACAGATGGATACACACATACGAATTGTTTATAGAATTCCTTAAAGAAAGATACGCATCAACAAATAATGTTTTCCATATTTTCTGCCCAATATAAATATAATATAAATATCATTGTTACTTGACGTTATCGCAACATGTAATTACGCATTAAACGATTTACGCATTAATCGCTCGCAAATTTGTCATTTTGCTATAATAGCCTTGAAACTTAATTCGTGAAAAAGAACATGTACCCATCCACCCCTACATTTTATACGGTTTTTCTCTTATTTCCTATCCTTATAAATTTTACAATCTTCTAAAATTATACGGCATTCTCAAAAATATATCGTAGCTGAATTAACTTGCATATCTTGCTCTGTCTTTTATTCTTCTCCATTGCTTAACTTCTAGTCGCCTCTCGATTCGACGTATATACTACTCGTCCAAGACGTTATTCGCGGCATTTACAAATTCTTTTACTTTCTTTTCAACCACCCTAAAAAAAAGAATATGCTATCCTTTGAAGCGATTGGTCTCCCTAAAGGATCTAAAGTTACGCTTTGCGAAGGCATAAGACATACGTTATAGCTGGAAAGTCGATTCACAGCGGGATTAGAAAAAGACGGAATGTTATGCGGTCGGCTCTTCAACAGTATAACGGGTGAACGTTTCGCGGCCAGGCTAATTCACCTGCACATCGGTCGCTGCGATCTCGCTCTTGTACTTGACTCATCGTCGTGAGACTAGCTCCATTGTTCAATCGCGAAGATACTTGTCTCTCGTTCTCTCTTCTGCTTAAGACGCATGTGTGTGTATGTACGTGTATGTATATAATAATATAGATATATTATATATTAAATATCGAGTTTTTCTTTTTAAAGGCAAGCATATATCAGCACCGCGATTCGGCGGTGCGTGTATGTATGTGTGTGTTCAAATAAAGAGGTCATTCGCGCGACAATTTCTACGTACGAAATTACAGCAATTTTCTTTTTGTGTATAATATATATATATATATATATTTATATTTATATATTTTGTTCTTTTTTTCTGTGTAATTCTTTTTTGCCTTTTTTAATCTTTTTACGTTTTCGTTTACTGTGTCGTCTTCTCTACTGGGTTATATTATTATATTACTATTGCGGGAATTAGGAATTAACGTTTAGAGGCGGCGGCGGCGACAATGACAAACGCGCGATCGGGCTTTCACGTGATTCTGTGGAGGATCAGAAGTAGCAGCGGCGAAACGACGAGCGTCAATAGATTCGATTGGAACGCGACGGACGTGGCGCCGGCATACATCACCTCCACCTTCTTGTACGACAACGGACCGCCGCCGTCGCTCATACCCGTCGATATGTCCGTCTTCTTTGGTAGAATTAGATTCTCGTCGTGGTCCATGTCCGGCATGTCATCCGTCCGGTGCCGGTGTGTCGTTCGACTCGTCTCCTGCTTCATCGTCGTCGCTACCGTTGTCGTTGTCATCATCGTCGTCGTAGTTGGTAGCTCGGTAGTTGTGGTGGGCGGTGGCACGGTGGTCGGCACCAAACTGAAATTGCTCAGGAAGTAGACGGGCCCGAATTCCGGTGTGATGTCGAACAACGTTTCCTCCTGCCGGGTGCCACTGATCACGCGCGATGTCGTCGCGCCGTCCTCATAATGCGAGATCAATGTCGCGGTATACGGTACCTCCATGTCCGTATAGTTCGCCTTCAGAGTCACGTTCACGCCTGTGCCAGGCTCCAAATAGACCAACACGCTGTAATAAAGAGAAGATACGTCAAAGCTCGTCCGCTCAATCTAGAAATCGGTCCCTATAATATAAATCGTGTCTCTTGACGACATCGCGGCGAAATAACAAATGCGCTATTTTGCATCTAACAAAAAAATTTAATAATTAACTTCGTTATTCAAGAGAGAGAGAGAGAGAGAGAGATACATATTTATAATTTATGTACATGTCTCGGATTAGCAAGGACCCCGAGGATTGAATGCGCTAAGTTAGCACTGGACTACTGCAACTGGAACGCGAGTCCGATACACGATCGTAATTGTGTTGCGTTGAAGCATCACTTAAGCTGAAGCGCGACGGAGTATTCTGGGGCACATCGAGCGGGAAGGGTGGCACAAAGTCGCCGTGCAAAGTGCACTCCAGGCTCATCTCCGCTGCGCGTGAGCTTCAATGATGCACAGGAAGCGATGAAATGCCCCGAGGGACTAACCAGAGAGAGAGAGAGCAAGTGAAAGAGAGAGAGAGAGAGGCACGGTTATGTCGCGGAATAAACCTGAGCTCTAATTATATCTAATTACAGAGATATGAGATGAGATTACAGGCTGAATCGCTACAAACCGTACACGTTCGACTTTATGACTCACCGAACGCCTCGTATCGCTGATTCGCACCATAAATCTTCACGATTATCCTCCTTTGATTCGCTAATTCGCCGCGAAAGCGATGATTGAAGCTTTACGCTTCATCATTACAATATTCGTAATCGTTATACACGCAAAACGCAGAAGGGGAGATAGGTGGTAGGATAGGATTTATCTAAATTGGCAATTCCGTAACGTTCCGTCAAAAACAAAATTTAAATGTCAACTTGTCATCGTTCTATGCATACTCTCTTGCGATCTTTTAGAATATAAATGGGGCATTTTATCTCCGGATACTCGTAAAAAATAGTTCTAAATTTGCATACCTACCAACTTCGTTAGTCAGGCGACACTTTAAAACGATACTCACTTGTAAGCTTCCGTGCGCGTTTCCTCGTAACTCGTACCCCACGTTATGTTCGGCAAGGATGTGCCGTTGATAAGCGTGATCGTGGTGTTCAGGCCGTTCAGGATGGCGTGCCTGCGTCCCCAGTAGACCGAGTATTTGTACGTGTACACGCAGGCTTCCGCCAGGTTCGCCGGTTTCGCTCCGTTGTTGATGATCTTCGCCTTACTGAGTTCTCGAGGTACGCGCTTAATGTCGTGCTTCTTAGGCCAGTTGAGTTTAACGGCGCTCAGCTCGTAACGGATCGGCTCGGTTTCCACAAGCAGCTCACCGGACTTCGCGGATTCCTCCTTACCGTTCTGTGAAAGAGACCAGAGTCTCACATGCCGTTCGCCGCCGGCAACTCAATTACCTTCATATTAACTCGGCAAATGAATTACGCTGTCGTTAACACGACGCATATCTGCCACGAACTTAATGACTTAAAAGAAGAAGAATTCTCAGGATCGAATTTAATGCAATATTCCTATACATCAATCCGTCGTGCTGGAAAGTTGTTCTGTACGTGGAGGTTTTCTCATTCGTGTTTATTTATTCCTATTTCCGAAGTTTAACTTGTTGGAGCTTGATTTTCTGACAATGCGTTTGAACTTTTGCCAAAACGGAATCAAACAGAAAAAGATGCACTCTTTTTTTCTTTTTCGAAAGACTTGATAAAACTCGCGATACTCACCTCGTTCACGTAGACAATGGTACCGAAGTTTTCGATCGAGCTGAGCGTGCCGATGTAATGGGTGTACCGCGGTTTTCTCTTGTCTTCGTGCCGGGCCACCAACATCTTATCGACGTATACCGCGCCCAGGTGAGGCTGCATAAATCTGTTCCAGAGGACCCACGAGACCCGCGCCGCCCCGTCGACGTTCTCCAATAATTCATATTTGTCATACGAATTCACAACGCCGTGTATTGTCACCGTGCAGACCCTCTCCTTTTCCTTCTGCGTGCCGGCCACCCATACGCCACTATGCATTGCACGACACACGTAAAGCGCTGGCTTCCTCGTCTCCAGCTTTTCCGCTTGATTGGCATAGCTCTCGTCTATAATCCGTGCGGAGATAATCGTTCATCAATCATTCAATCTATTATAATTCTAGAATTTAATATTTTCATCTCGCGCGACAAGAAATGTCTAGACTATGTTGCTAACATGCAATACCGCACGAGGATACAATCGCTACCAATTCGCATCTAGATCCAGCGTGTCCCCGAGCGTCTTGATTTGTGAATGAATCTTAAACAAGCGTAACAACTCTGACGTAATGTCGCGTTGCACAATTAATGGTTACACGTAAACCAGATCCAGCCGGACCAAGAGAGCGAACGCGAACAAACACGAGTGAGCAAGTGGCTTCGGTGAATGCGAACGGCGACACTCGTCAAAAGCAAGCTGCTCATTCCTGTTTGCTCCCACTCGCCCGATGCGGACTCGACTTGGCGTATTGGGACGATCGTCGTCGTCGCACCTTCATCTGATATATTCTCGACGCCACCGATGACTATCTCCTTCGATTCGCTCGGGTTGTAGTGCGCCACCGGTAGCCACTTGAGCGTGGTCGAGGTGAGCGGTTGGTACTTCGACAATATGTGCACACTGCTGTCCGCGGTGGTCGTCGACAGCAGGAGAACACAGCCGAGCACTCCTAGAGCGAAGTAGTTCTTCTGTCGAGACATCTGCAAACGAAATATGAAATGCGAATGAGACGAACAATAAATAAAGTTCCGCACAAACTCTTTGCGATCCAGTCTGATCAAAGAAGCCAATATTAAAGACTTCGTTCTTGCCCTCGGCACAATCTAATGCAATCGATTCGCATCATCTACAAATTTTTGGCGATTCTAAAAATATAGTTCGCTAACCACGATCGTCACCTCATTATGGGGAATGTGAAGGGTTCAGCGCCGCTCTTTCACTCCCCTTCTAGCTTCCCCATTCTTCTGTCGGAGGTCGACGGTGCGGTCGAGCTATGCAAAAAATGCGCGCGATTTTCCGGCGATTAACACGCAACGAGGGGGCAGGCTTCCCTCCTATCTAATCGCGTCACGATCGGTAGCAGAAAGGAAGAAAAAACCGGCAACGGGCACGATGGGTACGCATAGCTTCGCGCTACCTATCCTACGCTAACTCTGCTCTCGCAGGCGAGAGAAGCTGGCCGCCCCTTTGGACTTTGTGATTACGTTTCCGCTTACTATGCCGAGCGTATCTTCAACGCGAGTCCCCTCTCCCCGGGTATAACTGGACCTCGACTCGGTTTTGCTCTTACCTCAGTGTTTTCGCTTCGGTTGGTTCGGCAACGAGCGAAAAGGAAAACCCGCGAGTTTTAACACCCGAGAGAAAAACAAGGAGAGAAAAAGAGAATCTGTAATCTTCTTCCTTCAGAGATTGATAAAGTATGTTTTGCGAAAATCAAAATGCAATAATCCAAGAAATGAACGTGAATGGAAACGAGTTGAAAGTATCGGAAAATGCTTATTAAAATCAACACATCAGGATTTTAGCGATCACGTTCGCGACGTTTCATTCGGGCCCCGAGTGTGAATGGCAGTAACGGAAGTCGAAGGCAGTTGTGAATGAGTCGTCGATTGGCGTGTGTTTACAAAGGCAATGACAAGTTGCATAATTGCTCGCTCAGTCTGTAATCGATATAACGGCCGTGCAAGTGGTAATTCCAAGCGGCCTCTGCTCTTCGCGCAGCTCATACGCAGCGACGATGATTCCGAGGGAGTTTGTACCGAACCGGCTAGCTGCTCGTACACCGGGCACATCGGCTTCAAGTAACCGTAACGGTTCCGTGGCATATCCGTTTACACGATAATACACTCGTTTCACACCGCCCGACTTCCGCCGCTGGAAAGCCACCCGAGGAAAAGAAAGAGAATCTATTCTCTTCTCGGCGAATTCGCGGACGCCTTTCAGAAGCGACGGGTTGAAACAGATGAAACGGCTTTAAATATTTATTAATCGAATTGCACAAAAGGGAGGCTGGGATTTGAGATAAAGGACTCGACGACACGAAAGCTTCATTTTCTCCAGACAGACGATCTTCCTCGCGATCGCTTTGGGCAGGAAAAACCGGTTCTTCTACTAACGATTGAATTCTAAATTTGGAGAAAACGAGATCCGATGCATCGGTCTGACGTTTCATTAATCAATAGCGAGCGTTGGACACCGCGATTGATAGACTTTATACATGTATATATAGATATATATATATATATATATATATATATATATATATATATATATATATACATATATAGATATATATATATATATATATATATATATATATATATATATATATATATGAAGTAATATCGGACTTAGTCGGAATTTCGCAGTGGAAACGTGCGTGACCTGCCGCAATGCTGTCCACGATACCGTAATAATGCGCACGATATCGTAATGGCTAGAGGATGGTTTAATGATGGTTTAGAGGAGAGAACGGACCAAAAGTAGGAGTGATAATTGATATGCCAACCTGACAACGGTTCTAACAACGGTGTCAAGTGATGGCAGGAAAAAGGAAACTTTATAACGATGTAGGAAGTAACTTGTATAGCTCAGAGTAATCAATCTTATTTTATCGTCCACGGGAGAATTACGATTGGAATTATTTAAACAGTTGAATAACATATTCAGTTCGGATTTCTTCTCCGTCGTTCAGCCTCCAATTAATTTTCCACGCTCCGTATCGAGACCTGCACGGCGTATTAAACCGACAAGAGAGACGATTATACGCGTTATTTATTCTCTCGCGAATGATTTTGCGCAGCGGCCAATCGAGGGGTTCGCCACTGACAAAACGTTTCCGCTCCACAGTTATTCACGGTTCCGCGGAAGCCGTCATTGTCGACGCATTATTGTCGCGATGGCATCGCTCCAATTGTCAGAAAGATACGACGCGGCTGATAACTTTCAGTGCGACCCGTACAATTGCCCGAGTCCGGTATTTTTTTTGCCAATCTCGCGCATTTTTTTTCTCTTCCTTAGCGTAACACTCCTTGTCGCGCGGAATCAGGAGAGCCAGGCGTAGTCGCGAAAGTCGAATAAAAAAAAAGAAAAAAGATCCGCCAGTGCGAACGTTCGCGTTTGTAAAAAATCAATTCTCATTGAGCATCGGGTCCGTGACCTGAATGGAATTTTCGCGGACAAAGGATTTCGCACATTCCGATCGATTCGTTCGCAAATCTAAAAAGGTACGCACCGCGAATTCCGAGGACACAGATTACGGAAGCGGTTCACTGCTCGCTTCGATTTAAAAAGCGACCGAACGGCGCCACGTACAATTCACGAACGGAATTCACGTCGGACAGGGCGGAAAACACGCTTTCATCCGTCGCGTGTCCGAGTGTCAAGGAGAGATCCTCAATGAACACGTGAGAACGACAGGCGCGGAGACGTAAAAAGACGATTAATTTTCCCTTTCCGCGGTCGTCAAGCTTCTTCTCGTCAAGCCGAGAAGAAGTTGACGCCGCGGCACCGGTTTCACGTCGCTAATCCGCCGGCAGGTGTAATCTCGTTTTGCGTTACGCACACGCGGCGTACAAGGAGTCCCGTTAGCCGCGCGCGGATTCCATGCTCCGCGCGTTAAATCCGCTCGACCTTTTCTTTTTTTTTTTCTCTCCGCCGCGATCCTCGACGATCGAGACGTGATTCCTCGCAACAAGCTCTCGCCTTCGACGATCTCTCGTCATTTACGAGAAGGTACGAATTACGCGACCCGTTGCCGCGCGACACTGGCTTTGTAACACACACGTGCGCGGAAGTCGAATTCTCATCCATGCGATGACGAGCGCACGCGGAGGATTTATTGCCGTTTAAAAGTCGGTCTAGCGGCAGAGGAACGGCTAAGACCTTCTCTCGTGATCAGTTGCTTGTCAGCTTGTCGTTAAATTAATCGCGGTGTAACTTCTAATAAACCGGTTTAAAGCGGCGCCGTGGAAACACGTGTCAGAATTTGAGATTCTCTCGCTCGTCTTTTTCCCTATCCTTTCTCTTGTCTTCTTTTTCTATCTCTCACGCCTCCGACATTCTTACTTGCAGTAAATTCATTATAAGGCGAATCTAGATCGCCGTTAAAAAGCCGCGAGAACGAAAGGTCAAGCGCGGTTTCGCTTGCGCCAGCATGTGTAATGCGATTCTCCGAGAACAGATATATACGCACTTGTAATTTTATATTTATCACTTTCAAGCATCTCGTGGGTAGCTCGCAACAAATATAATAACGAACTCGCAACAGCAGGACTGTTATAGAAGTCTTTCGTAGTTGGTCTTATGTATCGTTGTTGAATATCGATGAAGCCTCTCCATTCAGGAATAAAGAAATTTCACGTAAATATTAATTCAAACGGAAGAAACAAAATTAATTATACAATTAAAAAATGGCTATTAAATCAATAATAATTGGATATTAATTCGAATACTTCGCGTTAATAAAAACTTCTCGTCGATGATATCACAATTAAGCCTTCTCTTTGGCCACGCGCGTGATTTCCTCGTTTTTGTCCTCGACCTTTTCGCGATCTTTTCGCGACGTGGACACCAGAATTTCAGAATCGCCTTTCGACGAGAGTTACGCAACTGCAAATTGCTCGCCATGGGCGCGGTCGATGGATTAAACATCGACTTTTTAACCGGTCTATTTTCTCAGGCCGCGCTGTATATTTTTCGCGTATTGCAACGCGATCGGACTGAAGGTCAAAACTCTGCGCGTGATACGCAACGCAGCTCGTCGATGATAAACGCGATCCCGTTTCCGTCTCGCGAAACATACGGGGAACACTCGCGATGACGCGGGGATATTATTTATGTGTTACGTACAGACATTCGTTTCTTTTCTCACTGGCGATAAAAATCATCGCGTGGGCGCGCGGGGCCGTAATACGTGGCACGCTCGTACTTCACGCTCGCTCTGCAACCTTGCCACTCGCATGAATGATGTAATTCGCGAGAACTCGGTATCGGAGATCGAAACTCTCTGGGTCGAAACGTCCCCGTATTTACCATACAATCACGCCTCACGGTAAACAGTTGTATCGAAATGAAACGATCGGCTTCGTAGCTCCGATTTTCGGATCCTTTTGTTTTCTGCGAACGATAAGCATTTTTAAAGGCCGACAAAATAAAATCGTAAAATTGATTGCAGCTTCCTCGGCTTGAATCGACAAAACGAGCGGTGCGGCGAGTCCGAAATATGTATACATCTGAGAGACGAATGGTAGTCCCGAGTGCGAATTGAGCGAGGATCAATCTCACGTTCCCCGTGATCGTTGCATCGTGATTCTCATCCCGCGCACGTTATCGTGATTATATATAGAGGGAGAAGCCGATTGCGGTCGTCGGAATTGATATTCAGCGCGCGATATCGGCCGGCTCCTCTCCGCGCGAAGCGCCGAAGAGGAGATTGCAGCCGGTACATACAAGTACGTTTTATCGCGGCGACAAGCGTATCGAGCGTATCAAAGCTGGCAAAAGAGCGGCGAGGCTTGCAAGACGCAGCCGTGTCGCGATAAAGTAGGATGTCCTTCGTGTTGCAACGCGAAAGAACCATTCGTTTGTACACGTTTGATGCGCCGATGACCCACTGGCCTTAACTGCACGGGGGCGACTTTTGAAGTGTGACCCTGACGAGCATTTGCGTACTCTTAATTGGGACCAATATGCTGCTGGCCACGCACTTTGGCGAGAACAATGCGACGGCCCAAAACCTCAGACCTCGGCTTTTGTAAGAGAGAGTCGTGAATCTTCTTGATATAAAATTTACCCTTTATTTCACAAACTTTACTTACAATCTTGAATCTGACAGATATTATAACACTCGGAACTCGGTTAATCGGGAACTGAGCTGCTATTTCAGTACTGCTCCTTTTATAGGGCCTCGGAGAAGGCCTATGAGTAATAAAAAATTATCGCGTCTAATAGGTAGTTTCTAAAACGATTCTTTATCGCAAAAATAAGATGTATCGCACAAAGTGTTTGTTGACCAAGGTCGAAAAGGGATCTGATAAAAAAATAGTGAAATATTTGTCCAATCTGTTCTCAGGTTCGGTACGTTTGATGGTTACTTTTTTTCTAAGCTCATCCGAAAGTTTTTATAATTTTAGAGTTTTATGTGCATTCTTAAGAGATGTGCGTGAACACTGGCCACACTTTGAATCCCTCAAACCTCGGACGCGATCTCTCCGATCGTTCGGGATAACGTTGGCGTGTATACGCACGTTCACCACGTTGATTTTTCCAATTGTTACTCGCGAAGGGTCGACAGCTTTGATTCCGATCGCGAACGGTCTGTGAACACGCGATGGGTGAAAAAAAAAAAAAAGATCGGAGAGAAAGTCAGAATGTTACTTTTTAAATGTTAATTAGTCTCTGCGAGCTGACGTTACCGAATTAGAGGGGCAGGACAGGACTTTCGTTGTGCCCGCTGACGTGCGACAGAAGATTTTCCCGGAATGAATTGCACGTAGAGCTCGGGATCGATCGGTTATACGTAATGCGGTTGACCGTCGACGGAAGCAGGGTGGTGGGAAGCGGCGACCCCGATTTTCCCATCGATCATTCGCGAATCCAGGAATAGAGGTAAACTCGGCATAACAACAACGTTCCGGACGTTTTATAAATTTCTTATTGGTTTTCGCGAGCCGGTCGGTGAACGATCAACGTCGAAACAAACTCGACTTAGCGGTGCTCGCGCGCCGCACGCTTTAATATTCATCGGAGAAACGGTGCGGCCGGTACGAGATTATCCCCGAACGAAATTAGATAATTGACTTTCACAATGAATTACAGCGGCACGCTAATATCGCCGCGCAATTTAAGAGAAAGTACCGCACGATATCTGAAATGGACCCAATGGCCAACAGTCATTTCCTGTCGAAAGGTCGCACCGTTGCCGCGTGTACTTTTGCGCTTACTCCCGAGGCATGATTCAGCGACAAATCTCCGCGTTACGTGAGATTACTCCTATCTCGCCGCTGCACAAAACCGCAGGGCGCGGTCCGGAAAGACGGAAGGATATTGCATGGACCTATGCAAGAACGGGTCGAAGAATCAGATCTTTTTCGCGCTCTTTGTCTTCGAAAAAGAATTAGCTGCGATCGAGAGAGATATAAATGGACCGCGAGATGTGGTACAACGACGTCCTTGGATACTTCCGGCTGCGGGATCGCCGATCACGCGCGGCCTAAACTGCGGGACACGTTCGTGTAATGGGGAAGAAGGAGGAGGACAGATAGGGCATGCCCTTGCCATACGGAATACGAAACGAGGAGAATATCGATTTTCGCCACGCTACACGCTATCAGCGGACAGCGTTACCATGATAACACCCCTGCTGCAGCGGTACCTGATGCAGTTGGCCGTGGACTCGCTTCTTCGCGATTCTGCCGTCTCTTCCTGGCACACGTGTGGGACGGGGAAAAAGTGAGCGAAAAAGCGAGATGGAAGAGAGAAATCTTACACGCGTCCCGTCGACAGAGGCGATAACGACAACAAAGAAATAATTTTTTCAAGCTGAGACTTCGTCAAAGTCGAGACGCCGCAAAACAGACGCATTGTTGCACGCTGTCCTCCTCTTTCGCGAGTAACGTTCTCGTAAGCACGCACAATGGAACAAAAGCTTGTCCTTCTTTCTCTCTTTTTCTCGGTAGGTGACTCGGCTCAAGTGCAGCGTAATGAAAAGTGTGGCACGAAAAGGGAAGGCGAACACGGAAGGTGACGATGCGGGAGAAAATCCTTCTCGGATGTTGCGTCAACATTGTTGCGTAACTGTATATTCTGGACTACGAAATGGACCTTTGAAAATCTACTTTCACCGAATAGTTCACAGAAAGGAACGGATATTAACGGGACGCCGCTTGGTTTTGACATGTAGAGGCGACGCTTGGCTTCTTTCATCACGGAGTATATTTCGTCTGAAATGTTTTTCTTGCTCTTGACAACACGAAAGTACATTTCGCAATTATTCTGTTGTCGAGGGACAAACAACTGACACCGTCATCAAATCCTCGTCAAAATTATTCTCCAAATTTCAAAAATTTAAGACTCTAATTGTTCCTTTTTAAATACTTTCGTTTTAAAATGATTCGAAAGAAAATTACACTTGAGGGAAATTTCAAGCGACAATATAATCCATTCTTTTGAAGCAAACGAGTTCTTCACATTTCCTCGTGTCATCGAAAACAACGGAAATATTTCGAGTGGTCAAGCGAAATACTAGCCCTCCGGTTCTTTCATCACTAAGAAAAGAACGTAACGTCAGCTCTTGTGATCTTACGTCATCGCGCCCTGCAGATATTTACCTTTTCTTACCGAGCGGATTCGTGCCGCGTTGACCGTGCACTTGAAATCGCGCCGAGGGAAAATCGACCACGAGGAACTTTTAAGCGTATATGGAACCCGTACTTTCTAACGTATGCCGACCAATAAAAATCTCGCGAAACGTAAACGCTGGCGACTTAATTGACCGTGGAACCCTCTCTCCGAGATTGGATCTCGGTATTATAATTAGCGACGCACGTCTCCTCTTTCCTCTGTCGCTCGCTCTTTCTCTCTTCCTCCCTCTGATCGATCGTTGCAAATTAAAACGCTCGATGAGTTTTCTCACCAGTTTCCACGCTCGAAGGCCATCGCGCGCCAGGCCGAACGGTAAATCGATAACGTTTCGCATTGACCTCGAGAGAGCGGCAATCTCCTGTGTTCTTTCTCTTATCCGTATTGTAGAGCAATGGCCCGGAGAATCTTCAATCGGTGCCGACTAATTCCGGGTCTCGGGAGAACATGGAGGCTCGAGACAATACCGTCTTCCACTCCTTATCATTCTCTTGGCGCAGCGGGTCGCCAAGAGCTTAGGGGCTAAATTAACAACGGTATCGATAAATACGTCAGGTGCGTCGACGGCGCAGAAGGTACCGTTACTACATCGGAGCAGTTATCCGCCTCCGCAACATCAGCGCAAGACGGGGGCGGAAAATGAAACTCCCCCGTCTTCCGTGCCCCGCGCGCAATCTGTCACTGTCAAGGGCATCTATGCGACCAGAGACCGTCTCTATATCACCATTGTTAAAGTCATTTCCGTCGCTCGATTGCTCCCGGCGACATCGCGTCGCATCGAAAACTTAACTGCGATTCTCCTGTCCGAGCCTCTTTCTCTCTCTCTCTCTCTCTTCTTGTCTCTGATGATCACGATATTACGCTGATTGCTCCATTGTCGCGGAACATCCCTCTGCCTTTATTGCCCAGCTGCTCTTCCTATCTCTATTCGCGGAGATAGATAAGGCCTATCTATCGAGGTATCTGGGAAAATCAGGTAATCAAGCGGCGCGTTTAACTAAACACAGCCGGCTCCGCATTTCATCGGATAAATAAACATCGCATTCCGTTGATGGAAACCGATCGAGCGATCCTTGGCCAGAATGCATTCCTCGCGAGTTGCAGTTTCTCTCTGGCGAGAGAATTTAATTAGCCGGGCTCACGCGAGGAATCATCACAAACGAGAAGCCGATTTATCCGTTTTATTTAACCGTGTTTGCAGCAGTCTTCCAGCCGCGGAAAAAGCGCGGCGATCGCGTCCGGAGGGAAAAAAAGAATTCATTATTACTGTTTTCCGCGACCCGTTATCTGCCCCGGAATAAAGACACGAGCAAAAGAGGCGGACGAGGGGAGAGGAGGGGGCGGTCTCCAAAAAGGACGATCATTCGTATCACGCTGAGTCTCTTCGTCAGAATATATACCGAGGCCCAAGGAGCTTCTCTCTCGCGGCCGATGACGTGGCTTTCGTAGCGCGGTGTGACCTCCGTCGTTCTACTTTACGACGAAGCCCAAGTTCCTGGGTGAGCAAGGGAGAGAGAGAGAGAGAGAGAGATAGCTTATCACGGTATACGATTTTATCCTTCTCGGCTCCACGCTCACGTAGGTCTTTATTACGAGTGAATTGATGGTGTTTATTTATGTTCCGGCGTACATCCTTTCGACCAACTAAGAGAAGGAATGAAATCCTTAATACAATATACCAACGCGCGCGTACGCACACAAACAGCGTCAGAGAAAGATACGAATCCTGTATGTTGAGAGAAAAAACCATATACAGCAGGAGTGTATGATACAGTACCAAGAGTCGACGAGACTCGTAAAGTGACTTACAACGCAATAGCGGAGTAATCGTTAACGAGTCGGACAGAGGGGAGGCACTAAAAATAATAGCGGTTTAAATTAAACGCGGTCGATTGATTTTCGTCTCGTACCGTCCCGCGATGTCAAACGTGACGTTTATTTTTATCGGATGTAACTCGGTGGACTCGCGCAAACACGGCGCACACGCCGCGTTCGGCATTGAGAATGCTGGCCGCTAAACGGAGAGAATACACGAGCCGCCCGCGGACTCTGCGTCGTACCCAAGGATGCTGGGGAGTATTAATATCCTAGATGGAGGCATCTAGATTATCCGGCGGCGGTTTCTGATGGAATAAAAAGAACAGATTCCTATACGTGTCCTTCGTACTTGGTCGACTCGGCGAAGGAAGAGAAGGACGGGGCGCAAAACTGACACGAGGGAGACGAGACGCGCAAAGAGAGGCGGCAGAAGTAGCGAGCAGCGTGCGACGATGTGAGGCCAGATTATGAAAATCAGAACGAACGGTCGTCGGTGTAGGTTAAAGGCTCGTTGCGCCGCGGCCGGGGCGTGTAACGATGTCACTTTTATTAGCCTCATCAGGGCACCGAGAGAGAGAGAGAGAGAAAGAGGCATCCACCGACCGGGGGCGGGCACCACCACCATTACCTAATATCCAACGTGATCGCGTATCTCGTTACGCCGGCAATTTGCATCCATCGACGCGTCGTTGGGCGTGAAAGTTTTCGCGCGCCTCTCATGAGACGACTGCACCTGCGGTCTCTTAGGAGAGGAAAAAAAAAATTCCCTTCCGCGGCGTATTTTCAGCACGAAAGAGGAGAAGAGAGAGGTGCGAAGAATCCCGATGGCGATTGTATTAATTATATCGGAGATATCTGACAGCGCACACTGAAAAAAATTCTGATTAAAAATGGACGAATCAGAAAAATCTTGTAAGATTGATCAAATATTCTGGTTATTTTAATAGAACTCAATACTTTGTAACTTATAATAACTAGAATTCCTATTATAATAACCAGAATACTTGATCAATCCTACAAGACTTTCTGATTCGTCCGTTTTTAACCAGAATTTTTTTTCAGTGCAGGAAACGTCAATAATCAGTCAATGACGTCGGATAATTCCAAGGAGACTCGAAGGTAAGCTTCGAGATGTACCGAGTCACGAGGATCACCTTCCGTGAGAAAAAAAAATCCCTCGCCCGGGATTGCGTAACATCCCGACCACGAATGCGGTCGCGGAGGTAATTATTATATTATGATTGTGGGAAATTTAATATTCCCCCCTTCGTCCCCCCTTTTTGATGCGGAACATTATCAATATTCATTTACGCTCGCAATTTGACGAAGCGCCTGGGCGCTTTAATGTAATATAATGTAATGTGCAACGCCGCGACGCGCACAGGTTTTGATCGGAGATTCGTGGTGCGAAAATCAAACGGGGGGGTAATCGGGGTCACTCGTTAACATCGCAAATCATATTTCGTACGCTCGCGAAGGCGCGGTGGCGTTACGCATGCGAGTTCCCACACAGGTTCGGCTTGAAAATCGGGTTATATCTACCTCCGCTACCTACGATTAATTACATTGAAAGCATACTCGCGTAATTGCACCGTGTAACACATCCGTCATTCTAATGAGTTGCACTATCGTGCCCGCGATCGTAAACGCGGTATACTTTAAAGAAGAAGGGTGGAGACAATGATCCTTTAGATTGCAAAGACGAAACGAATCTTTCAAAAATAAAAAAACCCGAGCGATTTTTAGAACAATTAAAATTAGAACAAAAAAAAGGAGGGAAAAGGAAAAATCAACGGAGGGAACGAAGTATCGGATATTACATTTTATTATCGCCGGAAAATCGTCTCGGTAACGTGACGTAACAGTCTCACGCAGTTGAAATCTCGGTAATTCCTGTACGAGACGTCAATCACGAGCCGCCGCCACTGGAGAAACGAAATTATATACGGCGAGTTCCGCGAAAGAGACACGCAGAGATTAATCCGGTCTACGGATCGCGGGTATGTCGCGCGAAGCGTAAAATTCAGCCGCGCGTTTTTTGCTCTTTCCCTGGAAGAGGGGATCGACGGCGGCGACATCCTGTTCTCTCCGTTTCCGCCATTAGGAAAATATCAGGACGTGACATATCGCTGATACCGCGAAACGTGTCACCGAGTTCGTTTCGCCTTGGAAGTGCACGCGTTTCTCAGCGCGTATCTCTTACGTATACATACCAAGTGGAATACGTGCGTCACTATTGTATGATATAAATTGGCTCTAATGCAATAATATTAGGAATTTCGCAATCGCCAATTGTTATCGCGGAAACTCCACCGGTGTATATTAATCTCCCGCGGCTGTATCACAACCTTTGGTCACGCAACGGGAAGCGTCCTCTTTCATGCAATACAGAGAGCGAGTCGGAAAAAAAAGGACGGAGAGAGGAGGGGGGACCGGTTATCCTTGGATATCGTTTCTAAAGGAGATTGGAGTCGATTGATAAAATTGCGTGTCGCGTGGTGGAAGTGCGCGGAGGAAAAGTTGATAAGACTAATCGGCGGAATAATCTTCAATCGTCTCAAACGAGACCTGATCTCTCGTCCTTCGCGAGAAAAGAATTGAAAAGTGCGATGGTCGCGAACCGAGGAAAAATTGTGAGCCGAGGAGGAGACATCGGCAACAGTCTCTCTCGGATAAAATTCTCGCTCTCGTCGAAGCCGCTTATCGGGAAGTTTTTCGCGAGGGACTCGCGTCCCTTTTCCAGGACACCCAGTACAAGTGTCCCCGAGGCGTTAGCTGTGAATCATCCCGCGCCGCGCACGAGCGGGCAGACACTTCGCGCGCGAGAGTCGAAGATAACCCGTTTCTTAATCGGCCGTGTACGCGCGTTTACTCGAGCGTGCGTTTATCCTTGGTGCACCGTGACGGCGCGAACGGGAAAGGAAGAGAGAGAGAAAGGGAGAAGGGTGGGATGGAAAGAGAACGACGAGGAAGTGCGCGTGTGCTAGGGGAATTTCCAAGTTCACCAGGCACCTCCATCGATCTGCCGGCTATCGGCGTTGTAGCGGCCGGCTATCAGCCGCCGCCGCCACCACCGCAGCCGTTGCTGCTGCTGCTGCACTTTACGTGCGCCGCGACGGCGTTCACTTTTATTCGAGGGTAACACCGGCCGGGTACCACCACCGGCCGAGCTATCGACCCCTGAACTTGACCCCCATAGAAACGAGAGCCTAAATCCAACGGCTAGAGAAAGGCTCGCGTGCAATCTAACGCGAATTCTGACGCGGCTTCAGACATTCACGACGAACTCTAGGGACAAAGAGGGAGAGGGGCGGAAGAGGGAGAGAAGAATAGAATCTTGAATTGAAAATTTCTTATTCCGATATTCAATTTCTGTTCCGTTTCTCCATCTCGGAATATTTCTTTCTCTCGTAAGCGCGCGCACGTCTCGTGCACTCAATTTTTGTTTGTTGTGAATTGTTGCGCAATAAATAAGGTACGCCCAGGTGTTGCCCGCGGCTGGTCGTATTGTTCGCGAATCCCCCGATCTCTCTCACGATGGATGCGTTCCCCCCCTCGCGAGGGGGGAAGAAGGGGGAGGGAAACAATGCGATCCCACCCATTTTCTTTTCCTGGGGGGTTAGCGCGGCCGCAATCGATTCTATTGATCTATCCCAAGTGGTCTCTATCCGCGAAGGGTCGAAGGAATGCTCCGTCGTTGCGGAATGCCGGGGAGTAACTCGGTCTTTTAGGACTACATCGCCACCCGTTCTGCGTCATCCGCGAGAGTGCACCAACCTGAAGTGAGTCGTCGATGCGTAACGCCAGCGAATTTATTAAATATCGATTTTTTAAAAATCTCGCTCTCCTTTTTCACTCAATGCGACGAAAAAACGAAACGAAAGATATATATATAAATCTTTAAAAAGATTTATTATATACATCTCTTCAAGAACCTGCCGAAATAAAAAAACGGACTATTTATAGAATAGGGAAAAAAAAACAATTTCAAGCAGAAAGGCTGGCCGACGCGGAAAGGATACAGCGAGAGAAAGTGGGAGGGCAAATCCTTCCGACAAAGAACCTTATTGAACCTTTAAATGGCGCTCACATTGTAACAAAATTGCGCATGACGTTGTCGTGCATGGAATTACACGTGTCGAACAGATACATGACCAGAATTTTTTTTTATCTTTATAGCGAGCAGAAAAACACGGTCAATTTTTCGGGGTGAAGGGGCGGGGGAGTAGAGGGGTTCCTTGTGGAAAATCGTTCCAGGGACTCTTCTATACTCACCGTGATTCCGTCTTCGGTGCGTGCGCTTATCGGTACTCTACTTTAATCCAAACAACGCGCGTGAGTAAAATCGCCGGGACACTGCGCCGAGAGATCTCGCTTTACTTTACTTCGTCGCGGACTACAGTCTTGACGATCATCGTACAAGCACGGGACGATCCTGCGTCACTCTCGATCGACTAAAGTCTCTTCCGCGTGTCAACGGCCCGTGTCCACGTACAGAAATATCGTTGCGAGCGCGCTACGCGATCGGTCGCGAGCGAATGACGTGCTGAACGTAGTCGAGTAACTGACGCCAGCGCGCGAAACGCCGTGCGCTCCCCTCCCTACCTGACTTCGCGTCTCGTCCGTCCTTGTCGCACGGCCGTTGGTCGCGGCGTGCCGCCGTCCTCCTCGCGTTCCCATTGGCCTGGTCCGTCCGCACCGCGCGCGCGTTGACGATTCGACGCGAGAGATCAAAACTCCGCGACGGCCTCGCGATCCTCGCATTCGAATCTGGAGGAAGAAGGGAAGTCGGCATTTTTCATAGAAAATTGAAACATTTCGTCGCGAGAAGATGGAAAACCTACCATATATATATCTGACAATTATAATGCAACAGTGTTCTCATTTTTCGTATTTACACTCGTATTTACTGCCCCCTGTGCCTGTTTAATGTCTGTTTCTACCAATGCAAGGTTAACTTTAATCTCGGTTTAATTTACTTTCTATCTTTTTTTAGTCCTAAGAATTAAAAAAAGATGAAAAGTAAGTTAAATCGAGATTAAAGTTAATCTGCATTGGTAGAAATGGACATAAATTCACCAAGTTAATCCATCGCGGTTTAATCTCGATACGGAATGTAAGGTAGGGACGCCACGTCCAGCTCGCGGGGACGCGGCGCGAGCCCTAATGTTTAATTCCGACGATTGTCCCCTCGAGGATTCCGTGGAGCCACCCTTGCGCAACGCCGACCCGCGCTTCAACCCGCGTTAGCAACGCGTAGTTTTTTCCCCCCTGCGACAAGTCGCGTTTTGCTTCTCAGACTCTCACCGCGGAGAAACCTCGTACCCCGTATTTTCAACGCTAAAAGTAGTTCCCCGAGTCCAAGTGTTACGAGAGGGGTGAGACTCGCGCGATACGGATATACAATATTTAAACGACGTTAATCGCCGCACATTCGGCGCAAAACGCGCGAGCTTCAAAGCGGCGGGCGCGCGCGCGCGCGCGTGTCGTATCGTATCGACCCTTTACCATTGGATGACGCATCCTCCAATGACCGGCCAGCCCGGCGATTACGTCACTCCAGGGGTATTATTGACGCCGGACGTGTGCAACGGCGTCGCACTGCCGCGTTTCTCCGAGGGGCAACTCCTCCGTGTCTTACGACCCCTCAGAGTCGTCCTAAGGGTTGCTTAATGACCGGCCACCGGTGCGAGATCGGAACTGGTTTAATCCTTTCGGAAGAAAACTCGTCACCCGATGGATATTTTCGAGACCGGACGGAATTTTTTCCTCCGAAAGAATTAAATCCTATCGCGACCCGTAACATACATATGCTTTGAAAATAAATTATCCTTCCAGGCTTGACCTGGAATGAAGACGATTCCCACAGGGATGCAGGGGGAAAGAATGCTATTGCAGATAGGAAGAGGATTTGAAATTACGTACATACATCTCGCTTTTACACGTTTCTCTATAAGAATAAAGAAAAAAAAATTGGAAAATGTATTTTTTTTTGCTTGACTTTGGTCTTACATTTTTAGGTATGTACACGTGACAGAAGCGTGTGCGATTTGCGGAGATAAATTGTTCGTTTCGAGAGGAACCCCCGAGAGGCCGGACGAGATGATTGGAGCAAAGTGGCGCAATACGGAACACGCATTGCCGTGTTTTGGCCTTCTCTCGGCGTCTTTCCTCGCTGAATTTCAGGAATGTGATCTTCATGTCACCCGGCGAGCGCGTGCCGCGCAAACAAAACGGGGCATGCACGTCGCGCATTCCCTCGCGAACACGGGAGGGACAGATGCACGCCCTCCCACCCGGTCCGAAATTAAAGTCGCGGACGAAAATTAGCGTCGTCGTACGAGCGAAGACCCTTGTCGAGCGATCGATACTCTATTCATTTTTGAAAATTCAACCGCGTCGCCGATTCGACGCGAATTTCAGCCATGAATTCGTCAATAAGTTAAAATAACTTAGAGCGACTTTAGTCAAACTCCGATTACCTTAATCGGCGATTAGCTCAACCGAAAGAATCCGACTTAAGGCAACTCTTCTAACTATATTATTTATTTATTTATTGGACCTTATAATCTAATCTTTTTTTCGTTATTAAATAAAAAATTAAATAAAAAATTTACAATTTATTCCGTTAAGAAAATAATATTACACTGAACAAAAATTCTGGTTAAAAACGGACGAATCAGAAAATCTTGTCGGATTGATAAAATATTTTGGTTATTATAACAACTCAATTTATAATTTATAATAATCAGAATATTTGATCAATTCCACAAGATTTTTCTGATTCGTTTTTAATCGGTATTTTTTTCAGTGTACTTGATAAATTAATCATCAATCAGTTAATCGAAGCCTTGATTAAAGACATTAATTTTCGATCGTGTTTTTTGTCCTTTCTCTCGCTAGTAATTTATTTTTTTTTTTTACAGTTGATACTTACGATACACTACGAAAACGAATTTGATACCTCAAATCTGATTTGCATCCAGAGGTTCGAGATAAAATTCCGATTCTATAAAGCTGATTTGAACCTCCTTGAAATCTGATTTCAAAAGGAAGAAAACAAATCCATTGCGATCAATCTGTTGCTATCGTCTGATTAATAATCTCGGTACCCATAAAGCGATATAGTTTAACAAATACTCCCATAAGATTCGTTACGCCACTGATCGGCAATCATTTGAGCAATGAGCACCGAAGACGAGTCAATTGTCACGCGAGATCGTCACGATATCGATCTCGCGCGTATATCGTTCCAGTTTCGGTCGGTCGGTCGGTGTTGTATATAATTGCCGGTGATGGCAAACGGCACAGATTGAAAATGATGATGGACCAGCCTTCGGGACATTAGTCGGAAGGCGGGAAGGGGGGCCCCTGAATTAACGCGGCGTGTCGGACTTCCGTTGTGGCAAATTGGTGAACGTTCTCCGGCGACTTACGAAAGATTAAATAAAGGGAGAATGGCGTCACCGACTCGGAATTCGAATCCCTGAAGTCCTCAAGTGTAGTATTAAGCCCCTTGCACAATAGGCAATAGCGATAGCGACAGCGATAGCGATAGCGACAAAATTTCCGACGAGTTGGAATTCTGTATCTATTACTATGTGCTACTACGTTTATATCTGAATCAGATGGTAGGAAGACTACACGATTTCTAATTGGTTCTGCGCTTTTATTCCTATCGCGCCATTGTGCATCGAATGGTGATAATTTCTATCGCTATCGCTATCGCTGTCGCTATCGCTATCGCTATTGCCTATTGTGCAAGGAGCTTTAGTAATCGTCCTGATCTCTTTCTCTTTCTCTCCTACTCGCTTTTCACCGTTAGTCGCTGGCGCGTGCAGATCGACATTAATTTCGGACTCGTTGGTTTTCTAGAAAAAAGCGTAATTGCCTGCGCGCGATACGAGAGGAAAGATATATCCTTCCGGCTGGCTGGAAGCTGGACACGAATTCCTGCGGCAGAGATGTATTAAAATAATATATCTTAATATAATACCTTAACGTATACACCCAGTAAACACTCGACTAACAGTAACATCACATGAACGTTATAATTTCCCATTCAACAATGTAACTATTATGTACGTTTATATGGTTGGAAATTGTTGAGAAATTATAATATCGATGCAATGCTACTGTTAGTTGGCGTGCACTAAATACCATGTCTTTACGTACGCCGTGAAGTAATATATAATTTACGTTTATCACGATTAGATTTGATGAGTGGATTCTTATGCTTCGCTATCAATGACAATAACATCATTAATTCTCGTCGCCGTCTACGTTTTCCGTTCTCCCGCTGAGGCTGCAACTTAACGTCCGCTTACATTTCCTCCCCTAAAGTTGTTGTGAAAGTGTCAGATTATATTATTACGTCTTATCTGAAAAAAATGCTACGTTTACGGCTTATTTTTGCTCTGATATAACCCGAGCTTTTCTGCGCCCAAGATAAACTAACATCGCTCTTGTTGACAGGACTCGAGGCGCTGGAGAAGGCCCTTTACTGCTGGGAGGACGCGCTCACCGCGTTTAGCTCGACCCTCGGCAACGATACCCTGGCACTGCCGTCGAAAGCCGACGCTGCGTTCACCCACGACGTGCAGGAGCTGCTGGACATGGGCTATCAGATTCAAAGCCACGCGGAACTGCTCTTCCTCGATCAAGTACGGCATCAACAACCCTGCACAACTGCTCCTCCTCGCCCCAGTCGATCGGGAAATCCGCGAAACTAGTCCGCTGACTCAGCGTGACCTCGGGAATTCGGTCCTCAATGCGGTGACCACCGCCCGTCCTTCGAGCGGTCGGGCGGGCGATCACCCGATGCCATTCCATTGCGTTGCATTCATCAATTGCCCTTCTACCGGTCCGGTAAAAAAATGCGGGAATTAATCCAATTTAAATGACGGCCGCCCCGGGGGTAATTAGCGCAACGAGTCACTTGACCTGACGCTAGCCGCCGGGAATTGTTGCGGAACGTTAATGGCATAGGAAGTGCACGACTTTCTCCGAGAGTGATCCGAGTTTTCGGATTGCGACGCATCGGGAATCGACGCGTTCCTGCCTTTCGTCTGTTTGCTCATCCACTTTTTCTTTCCGCAGCACTCCGTTTTATTCCGCAACGACAGCGAGGAGAGCCTTGACAAACCTTCGAACATCGGCACGCGGATATCCAGCTTCAGGGATAAAGCTGACGCCGCATCGTCGCCCGAATCGTTCGAATCTGCACGTGACGGGGTGAGTTATGCACGGGACGAATAAATATAATCTGTTTGTGGGATATGAAACGGATGCATTGAACGACTATAGGATGCTAACAGAATTCGAAGACGCGCTGTGACTCGTGAAAAATAATCAGTTCTTTTATAATATCTATTTCACATATATTTCTATAATTACAAATTATTCCCGACAATATTTTCGATGCAGAAGAAAAAAAAGATGGAAATTCGCTTACAATATTAAAATTATTTCAGGTTGCGGATCTGCGCGAATTCGAAGAATTTTCAGAACTGTTTCCACACTTTGAAAAGCAGAAGCTCTATCATGCTGCTCTTAAACAGTATGAGGATAAAGGCATTCCTTGCAGGTAAGCTGATTTAGACTGTCGAACATATATTTTTATGAATGCGACACACGAATGCGATTATGTATTGTTACAGGAGACTACATACGGAGCTTGTAAAGTGCGGATCGGACGTGGAATATTTAGCGAAGGTGTATTGCCTGCGTCAAGCTTATACAAAGTTATTTAACTTACCCACGGCAGCGGCATACATAGTGGACGTGGGTCGTCAAATCATTAGCGATTTAATTATGTACGCGGATAGGGTAAGTAAACATAATAAAAGTGCTCAAAATTATTCGAAATATTAAAAAATTATTATTACAGGATCCTAAAGATTATTTGATGTATTATGAGCGCATGCTGGATTTCCTACAAGAGCCACGTAATCATAGTATCATGGAGGAGGAATTGACCGCTCGAGGTGTCAAGTGCATGAACTTCTATGACGTACTCATTGATTTCATACTTTTAGACGCGTTCGAGGATATAGAGAAACCGCCGCCGCCCGTCAGAGCTATAGTCCAGAATAGATGGGTGTCCGCCAGCTTCAGGGAAACCGTACGTCTACGAATATTTATTTTCTACTGTGCCATCATTGACATTTATTTAATGGTCAATTATTCTTAAAGGCGATAGAAACGGCGCTCTGGTCCCTTCTGACAAGCAAAAAAAGGATGCTGAAATATGATCAAGGCTTCTTGGCGCACTTCTATTCCATCTCTGGACAAATCTCGCCGATGTTTATTTGGGGATTCTTGGGTTCTGAAGAAAGCCTACGTTCTACTTGTCATTACTTTAGGGAGCAAGTGATCGAGTTTCTTGTAGATATATTTAATTTCTTTAAGGTACGATACACCACTATCGACGATCTTGCTGCAGATATTCTCAGAGAAATGAAGCTAAGAGTCAACAATATAAACCAAAGACTGTCGTTAGAAGGTTGCTAGCCAAATGAGAAAAGTTTAGATAAATGAATCATGTTAATGCAATGTGTTGAATAGGCTTGATGTTGCAAATTGCATATATTGCGTTCAACATCTATGTTGTAAAAGAGAATATTATTATCAATATTAATGAAATTAAGCCATATCTGATAAGTTCGGTAAATGATATATTATTACATGTTTCAATTTTCATTATCGCGTCCAAAATGAGTAATTATTGCAGTAATCTTGCAAAGTAACATCGCAGAAATATTACTCTTCTGTTGTCGCCAATTAGAAGTCTTAAGAGTATGTTTAGTTTCACATTTAAATATATGAAAATCACATCAATCTTGAATAAGCGTTAACAGCTTCTAATGTTCAATTTTCCATGAACAAAGGAGATAATGGGAACGTCCAATATAGATTTTATATAACTCAATATCATAAATTTATTTTGGCTAAACCTTGTTTACAGCTTGAGAAATTAATCTCACGCACATATACAATTAAACACAACGTTATCCATTCTGACGTAATGAGTAAATTTCGTTATCATTCATGTGATATGAATTTTGTAGACATTCTATAAATCGAGATATATAAAATATTATGACTGTTGCAATCCTATTTATTTAATAATGTATAAAAGTATCATTTTTTATTTTATTATACAAGGATTTCTTTTTTAATATCTTAGTTCACACATATTATTGTAAAATACCTCGGTGATACTATTTCTATACCATTTAAAGGATTATCTATACTTTAATAATTAATAAAATCAATATTGCAGTCATGATTTATATGATAAAATATAGAAGCATTTAAATGAAAACGATGTCATGTAACATCGTTCCTTACAGATAGAAATAATATACATTTTATTATAATTAATCGAAAAAGACCATTCTTAAAGTTTATAAACAAGATTTCCTGGTGCTATCATTTTAATTGTATTGAACAATTAGTTTTAGCAAAATGGTATCGTATAACAGAACGTAACGTTGCCAGCGTGTTTTTTGTTATTTTTAAAGTAGCTACTATCGTCAAAATGTAAATAAATTAATATGATCTATATATCATAGTTGAATAGTAATTCAAAATCAACGTCGCCAAAGATGTTTATAAAATATATGAATTATTATTTAATTATCAGTCATCTCTTAAGCCAGTCAGTTTAGTGACATTCCACAACATACAATAATAGATAAGTTATACATATGATGTACATTTTATAAATATTTTTAAAATTTTATTTAGCATATTTTGATGGATATATATTGAATTAATCTTATTAATATATGTAATGATGATGACATATTAATTTCATGACATCCAATCTTTTAACATTTAATATAATTTTGTAAATAATAATCTTTAAATATTTAGTTTATAAAGAATTTTATATGTGAAAATATGCCTCTTGTAAAACAAAATATTATATTTGTTAAAGAATATCATTATATCATTTCAACTGTGCAAATAAAAATAATTCAACAAGCTAACATAAAAATTGTATAATTGTAAGCTGTATGATATTAGTTGTATCAAATCAATATAAAAAAATTTAATATAAAAAATTAATAAGCTGCCAATAAGCGTTATTTTGGACTTGCTATTTTGCAAAACAGCTTGTCATAAAGTCTCAATGTCATAAAACTTAAAAGATGTATATTAGTAATATATTGTGTACATTTTTTTATTTAATATTAGACTATAAAGAGCAGTTGTAAAAAGTTTCTTGTTTTTCATATAATAAAAGTTTAAGAATGTACATCAGAAAAATTACATACATAGAAATTCATGTATTAAGCATAGCGATTAAAGTCTATATCGTCGTCTTCAGATTCTTCATCACTGGATTGTCCAGCAGGCATTATATACTTTATGTTATGTTTGCGTTTGTACCTTTCGAATCTACCTACTGTAAAACAAGAGAAAACATACAATTGAAGAGTGAGATGACGCGTAGCTCCATGTTAGTGCGAGTGATTAAAAATAATAGAATCCCAGGTTCGATCCCAACCTTCATTCCATATATATCCTATTAAGAGATTTAATATGTAAAGCTCTATGGATTAAAGAGATAGATTAACGGAATTGTGTTTAAGATTTTGCACGAGTTAAATTGAGGAAAAAAAGAGGTTTATAAGATTAGTGAAGAAAAGATGAAAGCCAAGAGTTAAGACAAAAGACTAGGGTTATGATAATCAGTGAATAATAATTTAGTTGTTGGTATGTCAAATACCTCCAAAAAAATAATAAAAAAGAATTAAAAGATTTGGAACTCATCTTTCTCCATTTACAGATACAAATATAAGGATAGTTATTGTTACCGTCATAAGTCTTTCGAACTTGTACTTCTGTGTCTTGTATGTAATTTGGATTGTACGATATAAGCGGATTCTTTTCTTTGGACTTGATCAGTCTTAGCCATGGAAACCCTGTTGAATCAAAATAAGATATAAGTCTGTTTTTCACGGAGATAAATTTATGACAGAAAAATAATAATAATTATTGTACATTTGAGTCCCTTCATGAGGTAGATCTTAATCTCCCTCCCAACATTCTTATGCACTGTCTTCTCCGCTATCACTGTTCCAAACAGTTGCACAATAAAGTAGTACTTCCTCTCGTTCGTCTTCGTACTGCAACGACACTAGAAATTAGATCAAACCACGTGTGTCACGCATTCTTTCTTCTCTCCGGCCTAATACGTCTGAATACCTAAACTGTAAGCAATCGTCTTCGATTCGAAGATAGTAAGCGGTTATGTCGGTCAACTGGATACTAATGACGACCGAGAAATCCGTCTGGTGCCACTTGATTATCGGGCTACTGTAGTCAGAAATAAGCATCGGACAATTCATGGCTTTCAACAATTTTTTCGCCAAGGGTGGTACATTTAAGTTACGTTTTTCCACACAATAATATATTGGGTGCGTTCGGAGAGACGCTATCAGCATCAGTCTATCTTCATTACTCACTGAAAATAGAACAAAGACAGACGGTGATGGTGATAGCACTAATAAGCGTCTCCCTGAACGCACCAACTAAAGCGACGTAGCATTCGATAACTGGAGTTCCAGAGTATTTAAACACGTGTTTTCTTGTTAGGTTAGGTTAATCAATTCACAGCCGGCAATACCTTTATTTATCAAATAACGCAACCTAAAAGTTAAATGATCAAAAACGCTTGATTATATACTTCAAAAACATGGTACAACACAATTCTGAACGAGAATTCATAAATAGCAATGTTTTTAAGTGTGATAATTATTTAGTTTAATTATCTACAGTCTACACTATGTATAGTCGACCTATATTTGTACCACCAAGTCTTGCTCGAAATTGTGTTATATTATATTTTAAAATATAATTCCAACAAATTTGATGAAATTAATCTAGAATGTATGTTTAATAAAACAATTACAAAAAATTTAGCCTACGTTTTGATATTTATTGCCAGTAATAAAGAAAATCTATAGGAAAGAGATGCAGACCACGGTTAACCAATAAAGCAAAAAAGCATGAGAAAGCATTAGCAACGAGTTTTTCGAGTCATTCCAAATCCCATAAAATTATTGGTCTTTAAATAGTATATTTCGTCGGTGGCTAAAAGAAAATTAGGCAGATATCATTAGAGAATTTCTAGATACGTTTGAAATTCCCGCTTTTTTCGTAGAAATGGTCTGGGAATATTTTTGAGATTGGGCGCGATCTTAAAAACAAGACCAATTTTTAAAGAATTGATTAACTCGTTCAAAATCTTTCTTATAAAGATTACTATGTTAATGAGATCAGAGGTTAGAGACTACACAATAAATATAGTATAGCATTTATTGATACATTATGATATATTTAAAAAAGAAATGCATCCCAGTAATCAGTAACTTGTATGTTAATGTATAAAGAAAAAAATAATTATTCAACCTAATCGTAACTTAAAAAAAAAACCTTTTCTTTTTAGAACAATCAAATGCTATTGTTTTATACGTAAATTCTTCAATGTAGAGAGAAGTGAAGATTTTCCTCTGGAATCTCATTAATTGTTTTTCCAGGAGGTACGTGTAGATTTTTCGACAAAATATTTGTCTCCATTCCTACCACTAGTGTAGGAACGTTCGTGCACAATGCTGCTGTTTCTTCCTTCCTGTGAATTAACAAAAATCATTATTAAAGAAAGAGAAAATTAAAGATCGCTCAAAGAATGCTTAAGAATACTAGAAAATTTAAAAATCTTTTTAAAATTGAAACATAAAATATAAGAAATACATTTTATCACGTTTTATTATTAAAATAAAATTTATATATATGGAATAATCATTTTATGTAATGTTAAAGTATATATTAGTGGTTTTGGGTGCAACACTTTTCAAGATAATTTTATTCAGTACCATATAATCAGTACGTTGATAGGAGCTGGCTGCACCCCCATTATCATTGCGATAAGTTACAGCTTTGTCATTAAACGATTGTGCAGCCCTTCCATCAGAAGAATGTTGGTCAACAAAGTCACAAGCTTTGTCTGGGCGGTCAAAGCTTTTATACTTGTTATGAGAATATCCATGAACTTGCTCTTTACAATCCTCCCTTGTAATAAAAAGTATTAATGTAGATTTTATTCAGAAATAGCAGTATTTCAATTGTTTCATCATCCTCTTACCAATTGTCATAAACTCCCGTTTCACGACCATTGGCCACTCCGTACCATTTCTTGTTAGACATTCTGTTAAAAAATAATAAGTTTAAAAATTTCGGACTCAATTTTTTCCTATTATTCATTATTACTATTATTATTTTTATCATGTGCACTAATATTTTACTTATAATTAGAACAAAGAAATGGAAAGTGATATTAAAGAGAAAAAAATATTAATTACAACTATAATTAGAATTTCCTTATTATAATTATATGCTTTTGCATCTTCTTTCCTTTGTTCCTTTTTCTTTCCTTTTTATTTTGCAAATGTGAAATATAAATGTGACTAGAAAAGAATAAATCTTGCATTCCCTTTATTTTGTTACATCTATTATGATTAATTATGATTTTGAAATGTGATATTACATCAACAGGGACACAATTATAAACGGAAGAGAAAGAACAATAAAATATAAAAGGACAAGGTTAATTCCTAATCAAGTCTCAATTATCGTTGCGTCAACCAATATTCCAAATGATTAATATTGGCTAGCAATTCCATGATATTTCTTAAATTGCAGTACCAATTATAACATACATTACTAACAAGAGATTTATTGTACGACACAAAGCAACGAAGCAACAGGTCTGAACAGGTCCACGTGGGTCGATTAACCAAAGACGAATTATTCGAGATCCACGTCACCTTATCTTTTTGCTAACGAAAAATGGCAAATGTCCATTGAAGCACTTACTTGATCAATTTACGGTATCAGCAATGATCCTAACAATGACTAAGGAGTAAGGATTTCAGACCTCCGCTCAATACAGAACTTAGTACGAAAATGGCGATATCTCTTGTCTTCTCTTGTTACGAAGTATGAGCTTTCCATATGTATGTATACATGTATATACAATATAGAGAGAAAATTTGAATTTTCAGTTGCCTTCGCGACGGGGGTCAAAATGATGTAATAAAGAATAATTCGTGATCGGCTAAATCAGAACGAAAATTTCAAATTTGACCAACCACACGTATGGTTCATCAAAATGTTAAGTTTTCTATCTAGTTTCCTTTCCGTTAGCTCGGATCTACAATAGGTGTAGTAAATTTTAAGCTGTAGAAATTGACCAATGACAATCAATTATTCTCCTCATCTTCGTCTGTGATTGGTCAATAACTTTAAGGCTTAAGGTCGCGACACAGACTTTTGCATAACGCATAAGGAAATTCACCAATCAGAGTTCTTTATTTCCTACCTGGAAAAAGAAATGGAGAACTTTGATTGGTTGATGTCCTTATGCGTTATGCAAAAGTCTGTGCTCCTCGCTTTAATGGCCCGTCTACAATGAGTCGTAGTAGTAAGGTTGTACGGCAAATCGACCAACGACAGTCAAGAATATATAAGAAAATCAGATTGTGGTTGGTCGATTTGCTTACGATCTTACGATTACGACTCATTGTAGACGAGGCTTAAAGCTTACTACATCTATTGGGCGCGTTCAGCGAACACAGTGATCAGTGAGCAGTTAGTAATGATTGGTTGTTTCTGTTAGATCCCGATATCTAGGCCAATTACATTGACGAATTACTCAACTGTTGTGCAACCGTTGTGTCCGCTGAACGCGCCTATTGTAGATCCGGGCTTATGCAAAAGCTGTGCTGCGGCCTTTACCTTTTCTATGTGTTGCGACCTTAATGACTTGTTAAATACCCTCAAAAATAAATCCTGTTATAACAGGAGATATAACATGTCGTAGTGAGTATAAAACTATTTGAAAAGACGATATAAAATGATAGAAATGATCGACCCGAGTCCACAAGATATTAATGAGAGTGTATTGAAGTTGATTGACTCCATTAACTATGGGTAAGAGTAATTAATTTTGTTCTTCCAAACTTCCAACGAAAGAAAGAAAAATATAATTAATGCTCTCTCTTGCAGAGAAATCAAGGGCACGCATAATATCGTGGTGGCCACCATTTCTGCTCTCAAGGAGATCATCAACAACATAGAATGGAATACAGCCAAGTATGAATTATTCACAGCTGTTGCGGCAATACGTGTTAGAAACATGTGTTTATTTTGCCGAGACGACAGCAACGCTTTTAATTTATTTCTATTAACTTGCAATATTAACTTTTTGATTGCGGACTTGATTTTTCAGAGACTTGATGGATATTATCAAGCAAAATGGGAAGTATCTGACTAAAGAGCTTCCCCTTGAAGCATGTATCGGAAACATGGTAAGAAAGGTATTACAGATCATTAGAGAAGAATATACCTCCGAATTGAAAAACAAGACAGACGAGACGGATCCTCAAGAGTCCTTGCACAAAATTATTACAGCCGAGAGTGACCAGCAGATAGATTTTAACGTCTCGATACCTTTCCTCAAAGCCTCCCTCATTGAGCATATCAACGAGTTTGAAGTTGAAATAGAAACATGGTGAGTTACAATTGTTCCAAATGATACAAAAATGATGCAATTTTTGTAATATATTGCAGTGGTGTTAAACCATGCAACTTTCAGCCTGATTTTCATAACAATAAATTTGTTCTTTTTAACCGAAACTTGCATCATTCATCTTTCTTCTTTTTCTTTCCAATGTGTAGAGAAAAAGAGGAAAATGCAAGAAGTCAGCTAAAAAGAACAGATCTAATGTTTATTATCCTCTCTGATCACTGATATGTTGAATTCAATAACAGATGTTACAAATAAATCGGAAATCAGAAAATTTGACATTATTTCGTGAAATATATTCCCAAGTATTTTGTGATAAATTTCTTAATAACTTTGAATATATTTGCAGTTCGGGAAATATCACACAGCAAGCGTCCGAACATATACACTCAAACGAAATCATAATGACCATCGGTAATTCGAAGTTGGTGGAAGAATTTTTCAAGAAGGCCGCCGGAACCAGGGTCTTCGACGTCATAGTAGCCGAGGGCGGACCATTTTTAAGTGTATGTTCCTAGCTTTGAGATAGAACTCGAAATACAACAGGGAAATGAGAAGAAAAAATTTACAAACGATTGCAGGGTCATGAAATGGCGGTCAATCTGGCCAAGGCGAACATCAAAACTACATTAATATCAGACGCAGCAGTTTTCGCGATGATGTCTCGCGTCAACAAGGTCATCATCGGCACTCACACCGTCATGGCGAACGGCGGACTTCAGGCGATTTCGGGCGCACATCCCGTCGCACAAGCCGCTAAGCACTATTCCGTTCCAGTAATGGTTCTGCTGCCTCTTTACAAGCTCGCGCCCCTTTATCATTACTCAGGCAATGGCTTCAACTACCATGTTTCACCGATGCACGGCGTAATTGACAGTGCCAACGCACCGTTGCTGGAACGGATACACGCTTACAATCCCGTGTTTGATTACGTTCCACCAGACCTCGTCACATTATTCATCTCGAATACGTAAGATAATTAAGATTATTAATTATAGATTAATGTTAAAATCGAGCAACAAGAAATGTCTTTATTTTTTTTTCAGGGGTGGAAACGCGCCGTCCTATGTATATAGATTGCTTAGTGAATTGTATCATCCTGATGATTACGAATTATAATTATAAACATAAACTAATCACAATTTTTTTTTATTTGCAACTTAGTTTTTAAATAAATATAATATATTCATTTTTGGCTCATTATTAAAGAGACCTCGCAATATATACTCTACACGAACTAATCTTTAGCACATGACAATGATTTATTTACAAATTATAGTTTAAATATGAAATAATTAGGATAACGTATAAATATAAAATTTCTGTTTACTAATTGTAATAATTTAAATACGAAACAAATTCTCGAAGTGAGAATTAAGTAAATCATCATTCACTGTGTACTCCTCTATTTGATTTCAAAATTTTTTGATAACTTATAAAATCAAGGTATATGTAGAATAACAAGGATTGAATCTGGAAATGTGAGTCTGGAGTCTACCAAACACAAGTTGACCGCTCTCGCAAGGAGTCCCATAAATTATAAATTACAAGTTATGTACAAAAAGTGATCCCTGGTTTCTTAAAATGCTATACGTATGGATTCCAGTTACTGCCGTCTTCAGGTTGCAAGGAGTTTGTTACCAGCAAGATAACATCGACGATCCACCATACACCCATGCCACCCAGCGTTAACAATTTGCCCACTGCCGTGCCGGTCTGTCCGAGGCAGAATCGATCCATGCCAAGGAAACCCAGCAGAATGCTGTACAGGAGAGTCGTCGCGAAGTAATGCTCGCTGTATTTTATGCACGGTATTCCTTCGCGATAGAACGTCCTCGATCCAAAACACTCAATATCTGGCAGCACTGTACACTGTACTTTGGTCTTCTCCACATCTTCGTAGCGAGATCCTCCAAACTGTTGGTTCATGAATTGTGAATAATTTTTATCTGAGTTTCTCATAGTTACAATTGCACAATGTTATAAAGAAGGCAATGTAGACCTTTTCCATTATATCGCCTGTTCAAACGCTGATATTTCATCTATAATATCTATTATATGGAATTGTTTATACATAAACATTTATTAATGTCAATAAATAAACAAGCATGACTACGTCCAGTGTAGAAGTACGAACGAAATCAACAAATCAGGATTATAATGTGAAATATCAGAAGAAGACAACAGGGAATACCATGAGGCGGTATAACAGAAAAGATTTGAAAATATTTCATTATTTTTTTTCTACGAGTCTCTTTAGTTTATCTAAATTTCAGAAACAAGAGCATAAAAAAAAGAGCAGAGAAACTTGGCCACGTATTGTCGCACCTTGACGCAGCCGTAGCCCATCTCTTCCTTGGCAGTCTTGTTTCCCTTGTGATCAATCGGATCCTCACATTCTACGAATTCCTTAGGTCTACAAAAAAAGGTCTCGTTGTTTATTTTATTCGGAACATCAGGAAGTGTCCGCTGTGTGTCCATCGTATGTACTTACAGAAATTTGCACATCACCAGCGGGCCGTCGGGCCTGTACTCTGGCTGCGGCTCGGCGCTCTTATTCGCAAGCGCCAAACGCTCGTTTCGATCCCATAAAAGGCATATAATCGCCGCAAAAGCGAAATGTAACCTCATTTTGCCGTGGCTGGCATTTTAAATGCAAGTGACAGCGTATGGAAATATATTTTTACGTAAATAAACGCGAGAGCGAACGTCAGCGCCACACGGAGTTTGGCAAGTGTGGGAACTGCAATCCTGTTTTCTCCAATAATCGACATGTAAAGTCACTGTTCACGATTAACCAATCAGCGCGCGCGGATTTAAATTTGGCGCGATCTTCCACTTCCAGTCACGTGGACGTGCAGTATAAATGCTTCTTGAAAAACAGAGCTCAGATAGCAAACGTTAATTATCGTTATTTTGATATTAAAATAATGTTTTTGATGACATTTCGATGTCAAAATGACGATAAATAACGTCAGTTTGCTACCTGGGGAGGGTTAGATGCATATAATTTTTCTTTTAATGTGTCAATGATGCTAGAACTCGGTCCGAGAAACGTATGACCAATGAAAGTGCCATTTTTCCATAAAAGTTGCACTTTGATTGGCTACAAATTACTCGGACCGAGTTCTAGCATCGTGGACACAAGGCTTAAGGAATGAAAATTTTAGGTAGACGATAAACAAATCACGTATTGTCTTATATCACCTATGTTTTTGTTTCCTCTATAAAAATGTATTGATATAGATAAAAAGAATGTATTTATGTAGATAAAATATGTAACTTGTAGATTTTTCTATGAATTTATTTTCAAAATAAATTTTTAATTACACAGTATTTTCTATAGGAAAGTTTACAAAGTATATGAAAATCAAATAATCTAGAATGAAATTTGTAGAAAGTCTTTTGTATTTTAATCAGTGTCCATTATCCATTGTCTATTGTCCCAATGCTTTAATCCAACATCATTCTTTTAATTTTCATCGCTCAGACATTTATTTATTTTTTATTTATTTTTTATTTTTTTCCATTTAAATTATGAATCTGAAAAAGACAATTATGTACTTATATTAATTCAGATATCAATTCAGATATTTTTTCTTGTAAAAAATGCGATTAATTAGCAGCAAGAAAATTATTTCAACAGTTATAAAAATTATCTGGAGTGTGCTACACTTCACAGTGGTCCTAGTATACTATGTTATTTACATTATACACGACACTTTAATTTGTTTCTATAAAACTTTAAATTAAAAATTGCTTACCCAAATAATACTCAAGGACTCCAATTCCTTTTCCATTTTTAGCAGTTCTGTTTTAGCTGCAACTGACTTACCAGTTGTCTTCCAGCCATTTTTTTTCCAGTTTGGCATCTTTTCCGTGATGCACAAGATGAGAGATCTGGAAACGGTGTTGATTTTCAATTTCTTGATTTCTGCCTTTTTCGTCTGAATTGCAGCTACTCTGACTGCTTTGATCTCTGTCATGAGTTTGGTAGGTTGTTCCACCCGTGCACTTACGTTTCTATAAAAGTATTATAACTATATTATATGCAAACTCATTGAATTTTGATAGATAATTAACGAGATTAAAAAAAAATGTATGTATGTATGATACAAGGGATTATTGTCTCCGAAATAGATACCCATACCGGCTCGCATGATTTTGTTTTTATCTGGACGGCATGCACCAGCCACGTAAACTTTCACGTAGCCATCCTCCTCCACAATAAATTCAGCTTCTTTATTCTGCAATAAACCCAAATTTATGGATTATATAATTTTGTAGTATGATAAATTTTGTGTATCTATAAACCATATATGAATCTCAAAAAGCCATACTGATTCCATTAAAGAATTGATAATTTATTATGTGCTTTTATATTCAAATTTACAAAAATATGGAGTTGTTTAATTTTGAATTTTACCTTTTGAGAGAATATATTTCTTGTGATAAATTTGTTACAAACCTGATTTAGAGCATGAGCATTTAGACACTGAGCTTTTATAATGGAATTATTTGAAATGTTTAACGCTATGTTACTCTTTTTCTTTGGTTGTTCATTAATATCATTTGTCTCTAAAGTCCTCTTTGAAATTAACAATAAAGGTTTTGTCTGAACTATTGATATTTTATTATCAAGTGAAAACAGTTGTTTTGGCAGAGTCTGAGAGCTAAATAAAATATTAAAGTTAACAATGGGCTAATGAACCAAGTTATGATTGCTAATATATAAAACAGTGTTTCTGTACCTCACATATCTTGTGAAGAGCGCAGATAAATACATGGCGCAAACGTTTGGACCTTAAATGTGGTCCTCTTCAGTGCCAAATTATAAAATTTTCTTATGACAAAATATCTCGAGCGAAACGCTGAGATAGCATTAAGTAACTGTAAACTGTGTTAAAACCAAAATATATTCTAATGTGAAAACGGTATAACGGAAAAACACGTGTTATTTACACCACATTTAAGTCTTCAGGGTACGAACTATGAAAACAATAGGTCTGTTCTTTTTAGTTGAACTGGCTGCACTAGTTCAGAGTTTATCCTCTTCCCTCCGTATTGGAAGAAGAAAGATAACCTCTGACTAGTGCAATCAGTTTAGCTAGAAAGAACAGACCTGGGGGTCGATTCTGTATCTTTTGAAACAGTGAAAATGTGAAAAGTGAGCAAATTTACTAGATGTTGACCAATGAAATTACAAATATCCTAGTAAATCTGCTCATTTTTCACATTTTCACTTTTTCAAAAGATACAGAATCGACCCCCTAATGGGTCCGTTCTTTATTGCTGCACTACTGCACCGGTGCAATAAGTTAGAACGAGAAAAAGAAGTATATTTGTTTCATTCAAACTTACAGCTCTTTTGCTGAAAAATGGTATTGTCAACCTAACCTTCATGACGATTTCGCGACTCTGATTAGAGGGTCTCTAACGACCACCTAAAACCAGGCCGTGACATCTCTTGCGTTAATTATGTATTGCGCAGCGGTATAGAAATTGCAACGTGACATTGTTTGTGACATTTTAATGCTGACTAATCATGCTGTCCCTGAATCGGCTGTGCTCCAAGCCGGGTGTTTATCTGGCGCATGTATCGTCCGCTGAGTCGATCTTGCCTAAAAGGTTTGAACACCGTTTCAAAGTCAAGCATAACGCAAAGGTATAACATTATATTATGATGTTATAATCCATATTTAACCCTCAATACGAATTCGTGAGTCTTTCGAGATATACTAACAGATGATTACTCCTCAGAAAATAAAAATCAAATATTTAAAATAAACTTTTTATCACATTATTTGGACATTTAATTAACAATTCAATAAACTTATGTGAATTTTTTCGGAATTTTTCAAGCATATTAACATTATTTAATAAGACAGTAATATGAGTTTATGTTGACATCAATTCATTTTGGGGGGTTAATACATGTAATTCATGTCAAGATAAGATTAAATCTTATTTCATAGAAAATGTACGAGACGCTGGGTGTAGTGGAGAATTGCGAGGACGAGACCCTGAGATTGGCGTTTGTTCATCTTGCGAAAAGGTTTCATCCAGACAGCGGAGCGCCAGAAGCTGATGCTGTTAGATTTTCTGAGGTAACATGTCGCAAGAGTACATAGTTCCTTAAGTTAAAAAGAGTCAAATTCTGTTTCATTGTGCTATTCAAAGTAGATTGAAAGTGCCTATAGAGAGATTCGAAGAATCAGAAATGCTCAGAAAGATGAAGAAGTGTTGTTGGATGAAACGAAAGAGTTTGATATCAAGGTAACTACTCGAAATATATCGCATCTTCCATTTCAGTTATAATTGCCTTTGTTTTTTTAGCACACGGCACCACAGCATCGGCATTATTTGACTTTTGATGTTGGGATCGGCACACCAAGCAAGAGGCAAAGGCTGCACACGATACAAAGAGCACAGAAGGCAGTCGACAACGTGATGGAGCACAGACTGAAGAAGCTGCAAGCTGAAGAACGTAACACATTAGTTGGCATGGATAAGCAGAGAGCTAAGGACATCAAAACTCGTTACGGCATGGATCGTTTGGTGGAAGACTTGATTCAAGAGGCGATGAACAAGGGTGAATTTAGCGATTTACCTGGAATGGGAAAGCCACTGAAAGCTACGAGCGCTAGAAATCCCTATGTTGACTTTGTGACTCATAAACTAAATCAGGTATACAGAATATACGAGCTATTAATTTCAATGACTTCAAAATAATTAACTCATTTATATTGATCGCAATCGCAGATATTGATAGACAATGGATTCACCCCAGAATGGATACAGTTGTCAAAGGAAATCAGGGAAGAAACTGAGGAATTAAAAAAGAGATTGTCGGAAGCACGTAACAACTTGAGCGAACTCCCATTAACTCCTAAAGATGAATTGATATGGAACGATAAAATAGAAAAATTTAAGATTACGACTAGGCAGATAAATAATAAAATTGATAAATATAACTTGCTAGTTCCTATACTCCAAAAACAAATGCTTCACATTAGATTGGACGAGCTTGCCAAGAAAGCATTATCAGTACCGCCTTCTAAAAATATTAAAAAATATGCAGACACTAGTTATAAAGATTCGAACGAAAGCATGTCCCAGGATTTGTATAATTTCATAAGCAATTTGTTTAGCAAAAAAATTACTTAATGGGTAAGCGGAAAAGAAATGTGATATATAGATATTGTAATACTATGTGTTATAGATATCGTGTAATTATTTGTACATAGGTAAATAATGAGATTAAGATATAACAGTATAAAAAATGTAACTTCTATATTTTATAAAGCTGGTGTGTGTGTATATATATGTACATGTGATCTCTAATTCCAATGAAGAGTGCCGTCTTCTTTCAATTTTATACGACCAGTCGCCAGATGTTTTAAGGCACGAGGATAAGCTCGATGCTCCGCCGTCTTTACGCGTTCTTGCAAAATTTTCTCAGTATCGTTTGGGCACACAGGCACCACTTCTTGCTCAATGATCGCTCCCGAATCTATATCGACCTAATTAACAATAGAAAGAAGATTGGATTTAAGAAGATGATTAATTAATAATCGAGAGATGCTACTTTTTTAATCCGATTAAATTAAAGAAAATATTCGGTCTTTTTGGTCATACTTCGACAAAGTGTACGGTGCAACCTGACACACGCACACGCGCTGCTAAAACGTCTTTGTGTGCATTTGCACCCTTGAAAGATGGCAACAATGAGGGATGTATGTTCAATAAAGCTCCTTTCCAATGCTTTACAAATTGTTCCGAAAGAATTCGCATAAAGCCAGCCAGGCATACTATTTCCACTCCGGCTGCGTGAAGTTCCACATTCATGGCTGCGTCAAAAGTCTCGCGGCTTGGGTAATCGGTATGTTTAATTACCTATGAATTAAATAAGTAAAAATTATGGAAAATATATAGATTTACATTTTTCTTTTTATTTGTAGCTATATGTAACTTGTATTAACGTATTAATTACCACTGTCTTAATGCCGGCTCTCTCAGCATGTTTCAATCCTTCAACACCAGGCTTATTGGAAATCACTAGAACGATTTCCGCTCCCATATGCTGAGACGGATCTTGAGTAGCGTTAATTAGCGATTGGAGATTTGTACCAGTACCCGATATCAGAACGCCTACTCTCTTAAGAGGCTTGCTCAGTGTTGCGACCAAATTGGGAACATATTGTTTCATCTGCAGCTCGAGAACTTTTTCAAAGTTCTCTACATGCACTCTAGCCTCGCCATCTACGTTAACGCGAACACAATATATAATTTAATGTAATTAGTTCTATTAATTATTATTTATATGTAGCATGAATAATTACAATGTGTATTCACGCTTCCGATAACCACAGGATTTTCGTCTTTTAGCTTAGCCAAAATTTGATTCTTATCTTTCTCGGAGCATATCAAGACTGCACCGATTCCGCAGTTAAATGTCCTTAACATCTCGTGTTTATTAATTCCACCTGTGCAAAAATGAAATGTATAGATTTATATAAATTATTTTATGTATTTAGAATTATTTGAAATGATGTACTCACCAATTGCTGCTAACCAACCAAAAATTGGTAAAACATTCCACTTGTTCGCATCTAACGTCACACCCAAATTTTCCGGTAAGATTCTAGGAATATTTTCGGTAAGACCTCCGCCGGTGATATGTGCGAATCCCTTCACTAGATTAGTTCGTAAGGCAGAAATAACACTTTTTACGTAAATCCTTGTTGGTTCCAATAATTCTTCGCCTGTGATATTAGATATTCTCATAACGTGCTTTCTTACGACTTTTCTTATTGATGTTATTAAAAACAACTTGATATTATTAATTTAGATTTTATACCGATCGTTCGATTGGTCTTTGAGAAAGGTGCGACATCGGAATATTTCTTATCTGCGAGTTTCAAAACTTTTCGCACCAAACTAAAGCCATTGCTGTGCACACCGCTTGATGGAAGACCGATTATCACATCACTCTTTTTAATATCATTCACACGTGGTAGCAAATTGCCCTTTTCAACCGCACCCACTGCAAAGCCCGCCAAATCATACTCTCCCTCGGGATACATGTCTGGCATTTCAGCTGTTTCTCCGCCAATCTAGAAATTTCAATATATACCTCAAATAAATAATGAAAATATTCTGTAGTGACAAGTATTTATCATCATGCTTAATACAGTTTTCAAAAATATTCTTAAGTTATAATGGACATTGCGTTACCAAGGAGCACCCTGCTTGCTTGCAACCTTCGGTAATCCCGTTTACAACTGTTGTGGCTACTCCAACGTCAAGTTTACCACAAGCGAAATAATCCAGGAAAAACAGCGGTTCCGCATTGTGCGCGAGAACATCGTTCACGCACATAGCTACCAAGTCTATGCCCACTGTATCATGCTTTTTGCATTCAATTGCTGTCTAAAAAAAATATTGCTCGTAAACGTGACAAATTAATCTTAATAATTTCTTAATTTTAATATTCACCTTCAATTTAGTGCCGACACCATCTGTGCCTGACACAAGGATAGGATCGTTGTAACCTGCAGCTTTTACATCAAAGAGGCCGCCAAATCCGCCTATAGCGCCCAAAGTGCCAGCGCGTTTTGTGGAACAAGTAGCTGGCTTAATGGCTGATACAAGATGATCGCCGGCGTCGATACTCACGCCACTACTTTCATACGTTAATTGTCCTTTCTGCAAAATAGATCTGAAATGTATGATTGTTAATCTTGTGCAAGATATTAATCTATTGATCTGTAAATCAATCGTTACACCTGGCGATTCCTTTATGTGCAATGTCCGTTCTAAATTGCTTCCCATCGAACGAAACGTACTGAGCAGCTTGGGTAGCTCTAGCCGCTGCCATTGCCAAGGTTGGCGCTATACTGACAGTAATAAGAACTCTTCCGCCTATATAAATGCAATGTTATAATTATTTAGGTATTTGTTTAAATGTATTTTATCATACTGCGCTATTTACCGTTAGTTACTAATTCGCCCTCTGACGAAGTAGCTGTGCCACAGTGAAAGACAAAGTGGTCCCGCTTACGCGACACTTCATCAATGCCTGTTATAATTTGACCCTTGGACGAGGACGCCGGATAATTGCGAGATGCTAAAATCACACCCACAGCGGATACGTTTTCACGCCAAGAAACAAGAGATGAGCTTAAAGTTTCATCGCAACAGGCCTATAATATAATTATATCAAGTATATAAGACATGTATCGATAAAATCTTTGATGTTATATATGAATGTGACTTTCTAACAGATTAAAATCAGTTGTACCATCATAATTGTAAATAGATCCGATGCCAACAGTGGTAATACTACTTCTGTCTCGGGATCTCCGAATCTGCAATTAAACTCCAAAACTTTGGGACCGTCTTCAGTCAGCATTAAACCAGCGTATAGTACCCCTACAATATTGGTTTTATGTAAATAACACATTCTTGCATACTAATATCACTATTAAAAGATTACAAAATATCACTATAAAAGATTACAAACCGACAAACGGGATTTTTTCCTTTCTAAGTCCATCAACAGCTTTCTGAAGAACATTTACTTTCACATGTTCGTAGTCTGTTTCGCTTAACAATGGACATGGACAATATGCTCCCATTCCTCCCGTATTTGGACCTAAATCTCCATCAAAAATTCTCTTGTGGTCCTGTGCAGGCATCATGGGCGTAACAGTTTTGCCTAAATGTCAATAGAATTTTAAGTAACTGCTAATTTCTTTCTCCATTAAAAATATAATTCGGATAAATATATTCTTGTTTACCATCTGTAAATGCAAGTACAGACACTTCTTCGCCCTCTAAGAGTTCTTCGACAACTATTGTTTCACCAGCAACTCCAAATTTCTTATCATTTAACATTTCGTCTATTGCATGACAAGCTTCCTGTTGGTCTTTCGCTACTACTACACCTTTACCAGCCGCCAAGCCTGAAGCTTTCACCACAAGCGCCTTAAAGCGAGCACTGTGACAAAAAGTAAGATACATTTTCATATCATTCTTCTAAAATCTTTGATAAAAGAGGCTCCTTACCTTTTAACAAAGTTCTTCGCATCTGCAGCAGACGTAAAACCTTGCCACTTGGCGGTAGGAATATCATGTCTGTCCATAAATTGCTTTGCCCAATCTTTATTAGCTTCAATCTGAGCTGCTTTCTTCTGCGGTCCGAAACACTTCACTCCTACATCTTTCAAGTCATCTGCCAATCCCTGAGCCAGAGGATCCTCTGGTCCAACCACTACTAAATCAATGTTATTATTCTTGCTCCATTTGGCAATTTCCTACAGAAAAGCATGCATAATTATGTATCATACGATTGATCCGAGGAAAATCACAGAATAACATTATGTATACCTTAGTATTCTTGACGTTTAATTCAACTAATTGCACTTTATCCACCTCTTTGATGCCGGTATTCCCAGGGGCAACCAAGATTTCTTTCACCTGCACCAAACAGAACGTATGTTGAATTAATCTCCGTCCGCAATATGTTGCTAATATCTTTCTAATTTTTTTTTTTAACTTACACGCGGCGACTCAGACAATTTCCAGCAAATGGCATGCTCCCTGCCACCGCTGCCAATTACCAGGACTGTGCGCTGGGCCATCTCGCTGTAAATCAACAACGTGCTTCATTGAAACGACGAATATTACGGAGTATCAGGCTTGTTCGGAATTGATAAAATATCAATGACACTCGTAATCTTTAAATTTAATAATTTCAGACTAAAATTCATTCCTCGTTACTCACCTTGCTCCAACTTATAAGTTCCGTAAATACCCCGCGTCACTATTAATTACACGTTGTTTACAGACACCGGTGACTTTCCCGGATAGTGTGCTGCTCGAACGAAACGTGGAATGCCACAGGTGGTCGGCGCGACTCGCTCTCGGCGCAATGGCAACACGACGGTGACTAACGACGACCCGCCAATTACGCTTTACGCAACGACAGACCGGTTCGATCTCTCACTCTCTGCGGGAGTTAATCTGTAATAACTCGCTCGTGCGATGACCTGACGACCTTACGACTGGCGATTTAAACGACCTCGGGAGGAGATCGACGCACAAGAACACGTCGTTTACATCATTATTACATTATTGTAACGCACAAATAAACACGCACGTGTTCAGCGGACACGAAACGCGTTTCTTATTTTATGATTCTAACGCTTGTACAATTTTCTTTCCTTCACATCGCTCTCTTTAGTTTAGTTTAGTTCAACTTGTTTGATAAATATTTGATGATTTCCAGGTGCTGATTATTTGAGAGAATTGAGAAAACAATAGCTTTGATATGTTATTCTATAAATCTGTGCCGAACAAATTGTTATCATGTTGCGATGCGAGAACTTCGTCAATGAAATTATTTCGAGATTATTTGGTAATCGTAAGGTCACGCACGTCACTCTTATCGCGATTGTTGTAACTTGTTTGTATTGCGACAAACATAACGCAATCATCCATCAATCTATAAATTCTGTCGTTAGATCGAAAATAACTTTGCAGCGGTTGGTCGATCCCCAAAAAGGATCTTGAATAATTGCCTGAATTAAAGAAAATATTTTATAGACAAACGATGAGAATGCGAATTAAAAAATGAATCAATTAATAAAAAAATAAAGATAATAACTTATAACTTATTTACAATTTTATGTGCTGTGCAAAATACAAAAATCTTAGAATACACGCTCACATATATTAAAATATTTAAATTCAAAATGCATGGCACGTAAAATTATTAAGAATATAATTTGACACAAAGTCTAAAGCTTTAAAGACGTCAAAGATCTTTTCGAAATCGATGTGGCATATGGTATAAATTCACCGCGGACTGTCTGCATGAAGTTCGTCCGCTCGATGATATTTTGTTCTCCTGACGTTTAACGAACCCGAGAGATAAACGCGAGACGTAATGATCGAAATAGCGCGACGTGACATCACGAAGACACCGTCCTTGAGATAATATTTCGCGAAAACGGCGGCAAGTCACTCGGCAAGGGGTGGGTCATGTACGCTGCCGTGAGCGGAAGCGCTTCCATCAGCCGCTTCTTGTCGCGTGGACTCGTGCGCATTCGGGGATCGAGGCTGTTGACGTCGGCCAAGAAGACGGACGAGAAGTTGGACGCAGCGGTGGCAGCGGAGATCGCCGACATTGAGGCGTGCAAAGTACCTGTGAAAGTTAGTTACCCCGCACTCGAGATAAACTGTGAAGATCTTCTTTTTCATCGTATAGGAAAATACAAAGATTCTCTGTGCAATCCACAGAGTTTCTGAAATAACAATGTGCTATGCGTCTTTTTGCAAAATTTCATATTTCAGCGAGTCGCAGCTTCACTTTAGACTGTTTGAAGATCTGTATCTTTGTAGCTGCATGACATTATAATTTCTGAAATTAAAATGAGATAGATGTAGAAATCAGATGTTGGAAATAGGAAAATAAAAGATGAAATACAAAAAAAATTTGCTACAAGGAACAAATCTTATATTTAATTGCTTAATCAGGTTCTTTCGCGCGTAATATACTGCAGTATGTGTATGAGAAGAGGATGCGTCTGATCGGAGCTTTAGGAAAGAATTGGAAGATCTAAATCATATATATATATATACACTTAAATGTAACTATTACTCAGAACCAATTTTTTACAGGAGGCAAAAATTGTACCGAGGCTACAAACTGTACGCGTGTATCGATGGAATCCGGAAACACCAAAAGTGAAACCGTATATGCAGCAGTTCAGCGTGGACCTGAACAAGTGCAGCACGATGATGCTGGACGTGTTGATATTAATCAAGGCGCAGCACGATCCGACGTTATCCTTTCGAAAATCCTGTCGTGAGGGCATCTGCGGATGTTGCGCGATGAACATAAATGGCGTGAACAATCTGGCCTGTATAACGTAACTCGTTCTTCTATTATACAATTCTTATCAAATCAGGCAATAGGAATATAGGTTTCTTTGATTTTGGTCTTTTGATTTTGAAAGCTTGGAAGCTTTCACGTATCTTTGGTACCTTTGGTGGGATTTCAAATATCTGGATTACTGGAAGTTTTGGATACTTTGAATACTTGGAGATCTGGAATTTGAAATTATCGCGTTAATTTTACATGCGTAATATATTCGCGTTTGCAGTTATTTTTCCAGCGAAGGCTTGTCGTGATAAGACTTACTTCCGAGATCTCTTTTTAAAACGAGTTTAAATTCCCTAAAACCTTTAGAAAGGTAAAAGAATCTCCGCAGCCGATAGTCATCTACCCTCTACCGCACACGTACGTGATTCGAGACTTGATATCGGACATGGAACAATTCCTGGGACAATTTAAGAAAATCGATCCGTATCTAAAGCGACCGGGTGAGGACGACTTCCTTGGTATGCGGCAAGTTTTGCAAAGCCCAAGAGACAGACGCAAGCTCAACGGCTTGTACGAGTGCGTAATGTGCGCATGTTGCACATATTCATGCCCTCCTTACTGGTGGCTCGGTGACAAGTACTTGGGTCCTGCGGTACTCTTACAGGTAACGTGTGTCGTATTTTTCTACGACAAAAACAATACGAAGGTGCATCATTAGTCACGTACGTATCCATTCGTTTACATCACTAGGCGTACAGGTGGGTGATAGATTCGCGGGACATGGCGCATAATGAGAGGCTGGGCAAGCTGCGGGACTTATATTCGGTTTATCGATGTCAGATGATCTTCAACTGCACCAAGACATGTCCAAAGGTGAATCTTAAAAATTATTCACCGATATTTCTTTAACCTGCGATATAAAAGAATTTTAGTTTGCATAAAAGAGGTATGTTATCCAGATTTTAATCTTACTCGTTGCACGGTATTGCTGTATATTGAATAGGGTTTAAATCCGGCAAAAGCAATAGCGCAATTAAAACGTTTGCTGGCCGGACTTACGAAGAAAGAAAACCCAGATCTCGACACAGAATTTCCGGATCCCTGCCAGAAGTAATAATCATGCAGAAAGGAATAAAAAAAAAGTAAGACAATACAGTTCGCGAGATGTTCTTTATTGTATAGTGTCCACCATTCTGAATAAAGAGTTTTATATAATTGAACACTTGGCGATTTTGTTATCATATAACAGGTAATAAATTTGAAACGATAATCGAGTATAAAATAAATTAACCTTACATTTTCCATGTACTTATGTTTGCATTAAACGTAAGGCAGTCTTAATCTCTTTATACTAACATTGTTATGCCCTTGAAACAACTTAAATCTTCTAATAAAAAAATCATGATAAACTGACACTTAATATCAATCAACAATCTTTAGTGTGCCTTATTTATTTTATGTATACTACATTGTGAAATAAATCACAATACTGTACTTGGAATATTAAGATACATCAAAAAAATAAAAGAGTATGTCATACAGAGTATGTATTTTATATGTACTTTATCACAGAACATATACCTTATTATTTATTTTATGATTTTCTAATGTATGAATTAATCATGAAATATTTAATAGCAATTATAATTAAATGGAATGTTATTGTAAACTTTACTTTACGTTGTACTATATTTGTACTATTAGATCCTTTATTTGTGAAGTGAGTTGACCTTATGAACTTAATAAGTTTTCCAATATTTTGTGAAATTGAATTAATTGAATTAATTGTATTAATTGAAAGACCGTTTTGTATATAAAAACTCTTCTATAAGATAAGTGGTAATCGATGTATCACAATGTAATCAATCAAATCTCGTTCAGAGAGCACTAAATTCCTCTTACTTATTCATCTCGCTCGAAACAATCTTCTCTACCTTGCATCTTTCTTTTTCAAACCATAAGTCGCGGACGTTTATGACAGGCATTCAAAGGTACATTCTCATCATTCTCTGGTTTTTCATTGTCTGATATCAATCTATTTACTTCTTCTCGCATACGCGCGTCTCTTAACCACGGATGTAATAAAATCTGTGGCACCGTTATACGTTCCTTTGGATTCACCGTCATCATACGTTTAATCTAGAACAAGGAAATATTCCGAACAATTGCAAAGTTAAATTACAATTAATAAATAAAGGCGTTATTATGTTACCAGCTTTAAAGCATTTTGCGATACGTGTTGAAAGTGTGACGGTCGAAATTCGTACAGTCCACCTCTGATTTGCTGCTCTAATGTAACATTCCTATTTTGAATGGAGAAAGGAACTGTGCCACTTAAACAGACATACAATATTACTCCTAAACTCCATACGTCAACCTAAAAGAATTCCAATGAAATAGAAATGATTCTTTTGCGTTTTTATAATTACTTTTCGGAATAATAATAGTACTAGAAAAGTAATATTATAAAACAAAAAATTCAAATTCAATTTCTGCTACTGCAGTCTCATCACAAGTTATAAAGACATAAAATCAATATTGTTATGTTACTGAAAAAAAAAACTGAAGATTATTTGTCGGAATGTAAATTTAAATTTAAAACGTTATATTCTGTATTGGATTTTTCTATCAAATTCTAGATAAGCTAATGCTGGAATTTTGAGGAAATTTCAAAATTCGTAATCAAGAATTATTTCTCATTAGAAGATATAAATACGCACTTGACTTGTATAAGAACTGCGTCCATGAGTTGCCAGAATTTCTGGAGCAACGTACATAGGAGTCCCACAGAACGTTTTCATCATCGACGTGTGGGCGTCTACCAATTTCGACATGCCAAAGTCTGATACCTTGACCAAAGGATTATCTGAATTATCCTTTAGCAGTATATTCTCTGGCTGTTAAATTTTCATTATCCATTAAATAATAATATTAACATATTCACGTAGAATATTTTGCTAATGTTTTAAATTATACCTTTAAATCTCTGTGGGTAATGCCCTCTTTGTGAAGATAATGGACAGCGAGAACAACCTGATAGAATATCACTTTGGCACAAAATTCGGACAGTCTACCTTTGCTTCTTATTCTATGTAAGAGCTCGCCGCCCTCCATTAATTCGAGAACAATATACATAGCATCTGCCATATCATGGATATCCTTCAGATCAATTATACAAGGCTGCAACAGAAATCCAAAATTCCATTTTAAACTGCGAATGATATAAGAAAGATACTGCGAAGATGCTCGAACTTACATGCCTCAGCTTCTTTAATATCTCAACTTCGTTCCTAATGTTCGCCGAGTTATTGAGAATATTCTGACTCCCAGAACCAAAACTATTTTTCTTTATAATTTTGATAGCAAACATTTCGGAACCATCCTTGATAAATAGCAGTCTTACTTCACCACAGGCACCAGCTCCCAGTTTACGGCCGATCGCATATTTCTGCTTCAATTCTACTGGCAATTCGCAAGTAGTCTCATGTGCGTTCATACTCATGAATACATAAACTACAATTTAAAAGATTAATTTCTATTAAACTATCTACATGATAATTGTTGAGTTGACGCGTGGCTCCATGCTAACGCGAGTGATTAATTTCAGAAGGGTTCCGAGTTCAAATCCTCGATCTCTTCACATATATTCTATTTTTAATGGAAAATCATAGAGGAACTTAAAGAGTTAGATAATGTTTACAGATTAATATAGTCCTATCCATTCATCTTATACTATTACACAATAATTTACATCATTTGATATAAAATCACATATACCTATGAAGTTACTCCTGGCCAAGGCTATCTGGGAATTATTTTCAATAATGATACGATTTCCAGTACCGACCAGAACCCCGTCGACAAAGGTCCCATTATGACTTAGATCTTCCAGATACACGACTATTTCGTTCGTGTTCTTAATGCGCTCCCTGTATATGCGGAAATGTGTCTTACTGATTACACCCAGCCATTTCCCTCTCATCTCTTTTTCAGTTATACAAAGCTCGCAGGTTGTGGCGCGTCCCACGGTATAACTAACGTCCCCTTTCATGTCTGAAATAAGGAAAATGAATTATAAATTATTTAAATTTTGAAGGAGCATATTTCAAGCGCGGCTTCTGCCGACGCGAAAGTGGCCTTACCCAGACTTTGAAGGCTCGTCTTCACAGAACACAGCCTTCCCCAGACGGTCAACGTCGGCTGCTGGCTCGACACGTCCTGCGACTGTGTCAACATGACATCCTGGGTGTCGGGCAGACTGGCAGGGATCTGTTCCTGCGATGCCATTTCTACTTCGTCGTAAAGTAAAGTAGTTGTCCAAAGTCTCAGCCAAATGGCGTCTCGAGAATCACGTGGACGCCTAACCCATCTATGCAAAACTCGCCGATTCGCGGAAGATCGATCGCCCGGAGGCAATCGCGATTATCACTCTTCGAAACTTACTCACAAGCGACTGTATATCAGACGAGGGATGAGACACTCGGCATTCGAATTCTGAAAATTTCCTCATGAGCCAGCAGTACGACGCAGTTCTCGTAAACATCAATAGACCGTGTGCTGCGATTTCCGCGCGCTTTGCATGCTTGCCGGCCACGTTGATAAGAAAGGAATCGATATTACCGACCGCGATATATTGCGCGACTTTCATTACCGACAGTTATAAAAATTTCAAAAATAAGTATACATATTTTTTTATATTAAATCTCAAATAAAAAGATAATTGTTCAATGGTCCTTTAGTCCTTCAATCTAGTTCTTAGGACATGTGAACAATCTCATAAGTAACAAGTCTCCTTCGATCGTCGTGAATTCGAAATTACACTTTTGAAAAATGAAACTGTTCAAAGTAAATAGAGTTCAATGACACTAATTTCTGTTTAAGACTAGTGGAAATTTTCCTACAAGGAGCACGCGCAGCACGCAGGATCACAATAAACGTCCGCCAGTCCTGTGTATCACAAATGACGAAGAATACTTTATTGTAAATCTACTTGTCGGTATCATTATTAACCCAAGCAGGTAGAAAGCGAAGTCGCAAAAGCCATCGTGACAGATCTTATGACGCTACAACATGACTTTTCGTGTTTTTTTTCTCTTCATCGTTTTTTTCCCCCCTTTTCTTTTCATTACATCATCTACGTATAACACGCACAGTGGGTGTTTGGTATGCGTCTCGCTTTTACAATGCTCTACGCGGCTAAATTCTCTTTGCCCTATTGTACTATATAAAATACTGTCATGCACATGTCGATTAATATGTTTTGCAGAAGGAGGAAGGGATTTCTTAAGCCTACCGCTCTTGATCGAAAAAACTACGGAAATTCTAGCGGGTACAGCGGGAACCGTTTTGCGCGCTCCTAGACGCATACTCGGACAACAGAGATTATTAAATACCTGCAAAATGTAGAAAAAAAAGAAATTACGCCGTTCCGAGAATACGAAATGCGAATCGTGTAGGTGTGATGATACTTGCAGCCATATAACGATCTCAGTGACAACTCCGTTTATTATTCACCAAAATAATTTAGTACCACATTAATTGAAGGGTATCTCTTCTCGGGCGAAGGGGAAGTGGAGGGAGGAGAGAGAGTGGAGGATTTGTTGTCTTATACTCTGGCTGAATGAACAGTAGGAGAAGGTAGCAGTCGGTTAATTAAGTATACCACGTTGGAAAACGTCATCCTTAATTAAGCGATTATCGATTAATGATTCCTCTTTCCTTGCGTGTTACACGTTTTATATACGTGTGCGAATATCTATCCTTATTCGATGCCTGAGCACCCGGCTTTACCTCCTGTACCTACATCCTGTGTATGCGTGTACGCGTATATTTGTGGTGTATATGTGTACACATGTGTGTCGAGCAATCGTTAACTTCGCAGCTCACTCCGAAGTTTTGTTTGTAATTCTTATCCTCATTCTCTATTATCGTCTATAATGTAATGTGTCTGCGCTACCGCTAATACTAGTTAGAACTAAAAGATACAACTAGTACCATCTTCTCAATGGAACCCACGCAATGAACTACGCGCTTCTAAAAAAAACTTTCACACGTTACGCCTCACGAGTCTCCTCTCCTCTCCCATCGGCTCTACTACTCGGACGCACGAATCTCTCCAGTCGTCGCATTCTCTAGATTCGGCCGCCCATTGTGTAACATCGTTATCGTTATGGTGATTGTAACGTCAAGCATGTGGCGAAATCCATTTCCCATCGCCGTTCCAATCTTGCATTCCGGATGTTCTTTAAATCCTGTCAGAGGATTCCTTCTAACTCTCGATCCCGCACTTCATTCCGAAATAAATAAGATATTTCAAATGCTGCGCATGTATGATATTAGTCCTCGATTAACTTGACGTATCTTTCCATTCAGATTTATACATAAATATATGTAAATCCAATGAAATTCCAAAGGGGCACGCCGTTTCGAGAGAATCCGATTTACGCACTGACGCGCAACAATATATTCGGTATTTGCGTTGCCATACTACTTTTGTTTATATACCATTATCATCAGATTTGTATTACTTACGTTGTTATGTGTCCCAGAAAACAGATGTTTATTAATGCGACAAATGTGATAACAATTCAGGACACACGTGAGCCAACATTAGACGATCATTAACACTCGATACTTTGTATGGTACAAAGTCACTGCGCATCTATACATATGTTTCGTGTGTGTGTGTATGTGTATGTATGCATGTATTGTATATATGTATTTGTATATATACGAGTAAAGGAGCAACATCTTTTGTTCTCTCAAGAATTCTCGAGGAGAGCGCACGGACAATACAAGTGACAACGAATTAGTTACCATCGTAGTTGCGCGGTGGTGACGCCACAGCCGAAATTTTTCGCCACTGCCGATAGAAAGTTAAAGAGATTCGACGCATTCTTATGCAAGGGTCATAATCGAGGAGGACGATCTTCTCTCTTTGCGCGCGCGCGCGCGCGCACGTGTACGTGTGTATGCGTGTACATGTGTATACCAGTTGGTAACTAATACTTTTAACGGATACATTGCATAAGCAGGCGAAGAGAGTAAAGAGTAAATCAAAGGCGAGTTATGCTCATCAACGACATCGAATTTCGCGCTGCGAGTAAAGACATGTGTAATGTATATGTACAGAATAATGCCTACTACACAATTGCACAACTGCCTAAAGAAATATAACTCTTGTAATTGTATATGGCATTAGTGACCCCACGTTCCGTAGGTGATCCGTAATGAGAACTCGTGGGAGCGTCCTCTCGATCGTTTGATCCTCGTGACCGTATCTCGATTCACTCTCCTCGAATAGTGCAGTTCATTGCCGTAAAACGATGTATTTTATAATTACTAATTATACTTTATTTTATAAATTAATTAAAGAGCTCTTAACCATACGTGTTTATGTGTGTTTATGTATAATAATAATATTAATATTAATAGCATATGTACGATAGCTTTTGTAGCAGCTTACTCTTTCGGCCGATTCCATCAAAAATGGATGCGCGTTCGTCTTTTCTCTCGTTTTATACTTCCGTTCGCTTCCGCACACGACGTCTGACGGAAAAATCTAAAATTCGGTGACTAGCGGCACTCCCAAATCTTCACCGTTTGATCGACGCTCCCGGTGACCACGTAAGGATGGTTCTTGTGGAAATCTGTAGTCAACGAACGAATCGAACATACATATGGAGAATAAATTAACAACTTGCGTCTGATAATTCAACGGGGAAATCGGGGAAAATGTTGCATCGATTGGAAGAGAAGTGAAAGGTAGAAGGTACGAACCGACAGAAGTGCAGAAGTGAAGGTGTGCTTCGAGGGTCTTCATCACTCGCTTATTGCGCGTGTCCCAGACTCGCAGCGTCTTATCGTCGGACGCGCTGACGATAAACTTGCCGCCAGGATGGAAGACGATGCATCGCACCCAGTTGTCGTGCCCGACGAGGGTGAAGAGGCACACCCCGGCGCCGACGTCCCACACGCGGATCATCTTGTCTCGTGAGCCGGAGGCGAGGAAGGGCCCCTCGTGCGCTCCCTTATTGTCCGCCCCGGCTGCCGCGTTGATCGACGCCCTCGCGTTCTCCGGCGCCCATGCGATGCACTCCACCACGTGCTCGTGTTCCCTGAACTCAACCTGATGATCCCAAATGTACTTTGCGTTACGAATGAATTGTTGGACTGGCCTTAGAGGGACGAGAATTGAATTAGAGTTACCTTTGTCTCCTTCGTCGCCACGTTCCATACCCGAACAGTCTGGTCGTTCGAGCAGCTAGCAATGAGCTCGCCGCACGGGCTGACTCGGGCCATTCTCACCCACTCTCTGTGCCCTGTAAGCGTCTTCACGCAGTAACCCGTCGCCACTTCCCAGATCTTAATGGTCTTATCCCTGGAGGCGCTCACGACAAAGTCACCCTGCGGCACGAATGCGACCGAGTTGACATTGTGATCGTGGCCGTGCATGGTCTTGACGCAGGCGAACGACTGTTGGAAATCCCACAGCTTGATGGACATATCCGCGCTGCAGGAGGCGAGCAGTTTGCCCGAGGTATCGAACGCGATGTCTTGCACGCTATCGGTGTGGCCCTTCAGCGTTCTCTCGAAGTCACCGCTCTCAAAATCCCATACCTTGAAGAACAGAGGACAAGTACATTAAAAAAATGTGTTTTCAGTTCGAAACTTGTGAATTCAGCAATAAAAAGTGTTGTCTACTTGCGCTCTCACCTTAATGGTAGCATCTTCGCTGGCGGATACTACGAGACTAAAAACCGGATGAAAAATAACTCTATTGATAGGGGCTCTATGTCCGGACAGAGTAAACTTCTCCGGCGGCCTCGGTATCCATTCAGACGGCGATCTCTTGCCACGCGTTGGCGCGCCTTCTATGAACTCCTTCTCGGCTTCGGAGAGTTTAGATTCCAGTTCCATTACCTGCAATGTATTACAGTGCGTATAAAGAATCACTTAGCTAATGTAATAGCACCGTTAAATTCCTCTGCGCACACAATGGAATCGAAAGTCGACAGAAAATATCTCTCAGAAAGAAAGGGCTTTACCTTCTTCTGCAACCGTATGACCGAGGTCCACTTCTTTTCCAAGAGGCCCCCATATTTTCTCTCCACCTCTCCCGGCATATCGGCTTCTTTCTTGAATGCCTCCAATGCATCTTGATAACCATTCGTGCTAAGGTAATCCGCGATCGCCTTATTTCTAGAAGCATCAATTTGATCTTTTTACAACAAACACAGAAATTTGGCAGAGAGAGAAATACAATTTTTCTATCTCTTTATTAATTTAGCGTAAGTAATATTTGAGACAATTTTAAACGATAATTTTCTTTGAACTGTCTTGTTTGGTTTGTAGCTTTCTTACGGGGCATCGCATCAGGACCGAGAGAGAACAAGAGAGAGAAGACGTGTGTGTTAGGTGATAGCTTTAATCGCCGATTGTTCCGCGTTGGCGTCGACCGCAGCCGCCTGTTTATGACGCGGAGATAAAGATAAAATGCCGTACCTGCGATCCGACACAATGGACGGGGAAGGAGGAGACCGTAAGGCAGGTTGGATACGTGGGAAAGAGATTGAAAGTCGGGCAAACTTGTGCCAGGGTGAAAGGCCTCGAGTCGGCCGTTCGTCTCTATCCACCTGACTACTCCACGTGACGGCAAATTATTGCTCGCGGTGCCTCGCGATCTCTGTTTCGCGCGACTAGCACGTGGTGCGTAGGAGCAACTTGCTGGATGCGTAATTGAAAAAAACAAGACCGCTTTGTCTTGGCAAAAAGTTAAAACATGTGCTGGCCACTTCCGCTATTTGCCTCCACTGCAACGTTATTTGCTGATTCGATATTCGTTTTAATGAATGGAAAAACGTCATTCGGATTCCACAGCGCGATACAAGATTTGTTGAGAGTACAAAGCATGCAGATAATAAAAATGATTCACTGGTGTATCTGCGCATGAGTATTGAATTAAATATTACAAAGGCAAAAATACATATAAAACGGATATATTTTTATCTTACGAATAACAAAAAAAGAGAAATTTAAATTTAGAATAACGTAATTTGCGTTGTGTTGAATGCGTAGTAGTTTGTAGAAATATTTAAGTAAGTCATGTAAAAGCAAACCGGTAGGCTTATCTGTCAGTTGATATCAAGGCAAATTGGAAGTTTGTTTGCGAGAATGATAATATGTTAACTAAAAGATAATAAGTTGAATCTGCAGAATATGGATATATTTCAATCGAAGACTGGAAGCTCCGAAACTGAAAAATAATCCTAAGCATCATAGAGGAAAAAAGAATCGAGATGTATCAATAATCTCTCAATAAAAGAAAAAAAGATTCACTCACCGCTAATTGCCTTCCTGTATACAATTAACTTATTTATGTCATAATGTAAAGTCATTTGGACGTTATATTGTAGTAGCTAATTACGCATTAATTCGCGGAAAATTAAGAAGAAGCCGACATGGATAATGACAGAGGTAAATTCATAGGTGCGCTTAACGGTGTGAGAAATTCTACATTTGCTCACGTATAGGACATTCGCAGGCGGCAGGGATGTGTGCGTTGCCGCAGGTATAAAAGTGGAAAAGACCGTTTCGACTCAGAGGTAGGTAGGTAGGGATCATTGTCTTCGTGAGTGCGGAAGGCGATTCGTCATTCGACACCCGCGCGTCGAGTTCATGCGAGAGCACGGGAAAACGCAGAACGATCTTGTGACAATGGGTCACGCACGTGACGGAGAAAAAGAGAGAGAGAGGGAGAGAAAAAAGATATTCTATGGATACGAAGGCGTTGTAACGGCATATCAGTACGTTGTTCCGTACAAGTGCGTGCCCCAGGGGGCCGTGCGCAAGCAATCATGCGAAAGCCATGGTATTCGAAATTCATTCGCCGTCGAACGAGGATCGGTTTTGCAATTTATTCCGGCAACATTCCCGCTCCAGAGATTATCCATCGCTGTGGGCTTAGAATATTTACTCTCGGCATTGATGTCGGCAAATGGCATTATTATGGAAGCATCGCGAAAGAGGCGGTTCTTCTTCTTTCGCGTCTATTCTCCTTCGATTGCACGAGGATACATGGTCATCAGGCTGCATGGTCCATTCGCGTGATGTCCTACGCGAGTTCTTATAGCCGTTCGAGGAATGAGAGTGCACTTATGTCGCTCGTTGACGAGAATTCTAGGACGTGACGCTTGAAAAAGAAAAAAAAACTATCCTCGCGAGCGCAGATGATGTCCTTACAGTATTAAGGACGACAAACAAAACGTTTTCCGGAAATTGGATGCTGACAAGTACGTCGTTTGCGCCGCGTTCAGACACGAGCATAACGAATGCGAGAAACACCTGCAGCAATCGAAATTAAACTCCGCCGCTCTCCGATCGTCCCTTCTTTCATCGTTCGTCGCATAAATTAAAGATAGAGCCGAGAGGAGAGGCAGAGATCGCTACCGGCGATACGACGCCGCGTTTCGAGAGGTGCTCTCGTATACAAAGATCGGAAGGATAGACGGCGAGCGTAACGGTACAATAGAACTTTAAAGCCGCGAAATTCTTTTCTTTTTCCTCCTCTTTCGTTCAGCAGCGGGTGCACGATGAATTGTGCGAGACATGTTGTGTTTCGGCTCGCCGCAGGAATGCAGATTGAGGTATAAAGAGCATTATCCCGGGCTCCTCGGCGTAAAGGTGAAAATGGATAGGTAAGAAGTGGAAGATAATTCGTCCAGTCTGGCCCTTAGCGTACAAAACAAACGCTGACAGCGTTGATCAGCGTGAAATCGTCTCGTTGTTATCTATTTAAACTTCATGAATAAGCGTCTGCATCAGATTGAGGTTTATTATCTTTATCTGCAACCGTATAGTATATATTACATGATCAAATTTAATTACACAAGTGTTAATTTAATATCACGAATTAAAAATATTAAATTACTTATTTCTTATATATTCATTCGTATATCTCTAGAGTCTAGAGATTTTATAATCGTTTTGTAACAATGTCAAGATGAACGTGCAGATATTGCATTATTAATTACTAGAAAAATATTGAGTATATATATATCTATATATATAAAATTTATTTTTATAATTAAATTAATAAAATACTGAAACAAGTTATAAAACCGGGACAGCTAAAGAATCCTATGAGAATATCTAAAGGTGAAGAGCCAGTTTACATCGAGTATCCAGATGGTGAAACTACAGACAACTTGTATGGCAGTTCTCCTATTAAAAAATGCTAATCGACCTTTCATTCAACCCTCTGTATCAGTTTACGGGAAGCCCGGAAGTGAAAGTCGCACGCCGGAGGGATCGTTTCGTCATCCACTTGCTAAGAATTACACGTGAGCAGCCCCTGAGGGTCGGAAGGCGTTCTTAGCAGGAAAACAACATGGATGCGCAAAGGTACTACCTGTGCTAATCGATGAGAGCCCTCTCCCTTAGGCGGAGAAACAGCTCTCATCCCCCTTCCTCGCTTCATTCCGAGGGTTCGCCGTCGCCGACTCATTCTGCGGGAGTTATCGATCGCGCAGTTCGCGCGTGCTCGACAGACACCCTCAGCAACCGCCCCCGCCATTCCCCCCCGGACATCCCCGCCGCTCGCCCCCCAAGACCAACCGATCGACGAGCGATTTTGCGTCATAGAAATTAGCCGGCATAGATCGAGGATACGATCGATGCCGGCGGTGTCCCCGTTTGACGTCGCGTTGCCGTGTCGCACGCGGGTCGCTCGCGAGAAGGGCGAAACGAAACCAACGAATTAATTATAAACGGTTTGCTTGAATAATCCAAGAGTTCAATCCAAACGAAGTTTTCACGGAAATTCCAATATTTAAATCGTAAAAAGAAGGAAGAAGAAAAGATTTAGATATTAAGGAATTTCAATATAATATAATCTGAAAATATATTCTTTTCGGATATCTGAAATAGAGTTATTATTTAATGCAAATATATTTCAGACTGCTTTATGTGTTTTTCGATACCTAAAAAGACCTCTTGGAAGGACAGAGCGAGATTCGACTGTCTTAACATCGTCGTAGAGCACTGGGGACGAGGAGAGAAATGACCGGTGACGCAAAAACACGCGTCTCCATTGAAAGATAAGCACGAATTGGGACGTGGCGAGATAATGGCGACGATTGGCGACGTTCGATTCTCCCGCGTGTGTACGCGCGACAGCACTCGAACAGGAAACACAGTCACACGGTGCGAATGCTCGACGAGCTGAAGAACTCTCGACTCTCGTAGATCGTTGTTTGCCTGCGAGTGACTCATCTACGCCGGGCCTTCCAACTTCTCTATGTGAAATCGAAGACTGAAGGCATGAGAAAATTCAAGAGCGACTCACATGCAACTCTCACACCTTCGTGCGCCCACGGTTATGCAAAATGTAATAAACCAATTACATAGTTAGCTCATTAAGGCTCAATGCTCAATGCCAATCAACGATGCCAAGGTAGCCCAAGGGATTGCAACATTATAATGTATACCTAGTATCGCATTTTCTAGTAAAAGTCTGCAAAAATAACAGAAAAACACGACGTCAATAAATTCAAATCGAATACAAGTTTCTTAATAGTTACCCGATATTTTTTCTAGGAACGCATTTGTAGAGATTCTTTCATGACAATTCTATTCCCCAGAATATAAAGGAAAGGTATTGAAACTATTATTCCGAGAGGGAACTTTAGCGTAGGTGATGCAAGATACGAGGGAAACCTTGCGCGTTTCCTCGATTGATCCGTTCCCCGGACTATACGCGTTCGCGTGTATCAACCCCTACAACTCGGAAAGAAAGAGACAGAAACGACTGTAGCTGAGGGAAGAGATTGAGGGAAGCCGTTAAGCGTATAAACGTCGTAATCGAAAACATGCAACTCGGAGTACCGCGAAGCATGATGCACGAGTGGATCAACTTACAACTCCTCCCTCTGACGTTGAGACAGCACCATTTTCATGATCCTCGTGTGTGCCCTGGCTGGATACCTCGATGGTGATTCCGCGGAGCGCGACTAGATCTTCCAGTCACCTCTCAATGATCTCAATGCTCCGCCATCGGTATTGCCTGTGACAAAAAAAAATCACATACGTCAGTAACTACACATCTACATTTTAATATACGCTCAAAAGATTTGAGATTCAAATAAAAATTTAATATAATTTTAAATCAATTATTTAGTTTTAAAAAAAATGTGTATATACAGATCTCGTTTCCCTTGAGATTTTACCACAGAAAAGAGAATTTTTTACAAATAGTGCCTTATTTAATGTGTCAACAGAAACACTATGTTACGTGACAGAGATATTCGCAGATAATATTCTGCTTCTTTGCATATAAAATTATTTCAGAGAATATAGGCAAGGTACATTCTCTACCTGCTTCATTCCCGTTTACCGCAATACCGTGCCGCAGCAGTCATATTTTTCTATTGCGGGAAAAGAAGCCTAAGCGGCGGTGGAGACTCGACGTGAGAGCCGACCGTGCCGAATTGTTTTCGCGGGATAATATAACGCGCGCGCACACAATACGCCTGAAATCAATGTCGTGGTTTATTTTACTTTCCATCGTCGCGGGAGAGAAACCCGATGCAGCGCGCGCTCGCCGCGGAATCGGCCTCGCCAGCCCGCTCTCGCCGCGGAACCACTTTTGCGAGCTTTCGTCGCGCGCACGGAAAGCGGCCGTTTCGCGGCCGAGCTTGGGGCCACGCAGCGACGCGATTTCGCCGGATCGATAGCACTTTTCACCGCGTCGCACGAAAGGGAAAGGCGGCTTGAAAAGTGAAGCTCGAAATCACAACGCTGACGTGGCGATAATGAACGGCTTGCGAGTACGCGGTCGGTTTTTTTTTTTTACCTGGAACCGGCGTCGACAAATTTAAATTTTTAACGTCGCAGAAATCATACGCTTACGCCTGCGTTAAATCACGGCGCCAATTGCCGACCATTACCCTCTCGCGTGAATGTAGAAAATTAAATACGCAATTTCCTGCCAAGTTGTGAAACGAAAATCGATACGCAGGGAGAGAAAGCTGTGTAATTTCACTGATTCGAATGTTTGAGAAAACCTGTAGGCAGTTTATACGAAATGTACTACAATCATACGAGCCTCTTCGTACGTTAAAATGCCCATGTATCATATTCATATTGACAATATAGAGTATTTATAGAGTATCGATTCTATGACTCAACTTTCTGACATCAGTAATAAATCATAATTTTTCTAAAATACCGGTTGTCTTTTACAGAACACAAACACAGAGCTGAGATATAAATCGGAATCGCGAGTCCAAATGAGGGAACGATCAGGAGGAAGGAGGACCTTGACAGTCGTAAAGGCGCGCGGCACGGCGCGGCATAGCGTCGGCGCAGCGTCGTCGCGACGCTTCCACGACGCGATGGTTATCGCGGGGATGCGCCGTGATCGATAAACCGGCACGGCACAGCACGCCCACCCTGGCAGTCGCGTATATTTTCGCCTTGCGGTGCATTTAAATATTCATGACGGCCTCTTTCCACCTCGTAACGTCGTTAAAAAGCCCGACGTGCGTGATTGGGATATCTCGCGAGGAAGGTCGCAGGACGGCGCCGGACGAAACGGGTCCACCTATCGATACATCAATATACATAATAAATAACGAGGCGGCTAGACGGAGAAATGTGGAGGATTATGCAGAGTAGAAAACGGAGATCGTGTTGGCAGAGTAGGAAAGCATAATAAACGTAAGAATGTTACCTCTCTCGCAACACGGTGACGCATACGCGGAATATGAATGGGGCGATACTAGTCACCGAGCAGCACGATATTCAGACCTGAGAAACTGGATCTTGGCCGCCGTCGCCGGGCGTAAATACACGCGCAATGCTGCGGACTTGCCGTGAAAAGTCGAAAGTACCGCGTAAGCGGAGGATATGCATAATTTACGATGTCCTTGCCGCGAACGGCACGATAATGCGCGTTACCGCGGCGAGAAGCGGGAATTCCTTTCGGAGCCTTCGCCCATTCAACCCTAGGCGGTCAAGGCCCTCCTCGGGCTATCTAAAAAAAAAAAATAAGAGATCTACGCAGAGCTATCCAGGTTTTTCAATGTCAAAAATTGTTTCCCGTGGACAAGCGAATTTATTACGTTAACAATTTACGCGAAATCGTCGCGGAACTCATTCGCTTGATTAAGTCATTAGCTCGAAGACGTCTTTTTTTCTTCAACTTTGATAATTCCGACTTCCCAATGTCTCGTGTTCGCGAGTCTCCCATAATAACTTATACTGAGGGCTCTAACTTTGTGGAAGAAAGAAGCCTTCTAGCTCTCTGGCAGCTGCTTACGTTCAATAAAGATTATCTTCGATATAATAACAAAGTTAATCCACGAGGCGGTGTCGTAAATTCTTATCATAGCCAATCGCTCCTTCTTATACACCGCTCGGCGATCGATCCTTCGCTGGCTCGTTCGCTCCGTAACAGTTACGTTTCCGGGATCATCGGTCCAGGTGAGTGACTGCCGACTTTCCTGACCTCACGCTTCTGTAATCTACCTCCGTGCTTCTCCCGGTTAATCGACTCGCATATTAAACGCCGGAATTGACTATCCGCAGGGAATAGGAATTGTCGACTGGCTGAGACCGCGCAAGAGCAACGATCTACCTGAATCGCAACGTCGTCGGTCCTCAACAGAGAGGACGTGCAGCTAATAAAAACCCAACAAAAAAAAACTCAATTACACCAAGACTATTAACGCGTGATTCACTGATAAAACTGACGGCGGTCTACTTTACGACTGTATTAGAAAGCCATTTCCAATCGTCCAGATAAATTAAAACAAATCCGAGAGGGAGAAAGAACGAGAGTGAGATTACGTTTCCCACTCTGTGATTTAGAGAGCCACGAAGTCTCAGGATTTGCGGCTAATTAAGGCGCGAAATTCGACGATATCTGGACCGTCGAATCTCTTATCCACGGGGACGATCGAGATTTTAATCAGCGCGATTGTGCGCGACTCATTTATCAAGAATCTGACGGAGGGACACACGTATAGTTATTCGCGTCGCGCAATTAGGCAACTCTTGCTCTCGGCGCAGTCGCGGGGCCAACGCGGAAACGAGGAGGCCCCGAGAAATCGCACCGAACAATCGCATCTACAAGATCACTCCTATCCGGAGGATTCGCGTTGGATTTCTTTCCCATCCGGTGCGGACGATTCATCGTCGCTCTCACAGCGGAATCGATCGCACCGAGGGAGTGACGACACCTGGCAAATTGACACATGCGGGTGTCACTCCTGACGACGCCAAATGAGATGTGAAGAATTTAAACGAGCATGATAAACGGTCGGCGTAGCGTGCGTTTCTAAGAGTCCGCGTAATCCGTAAGGAAGCGTTGACCGGCTTCGCCGAAGGTATCGACCGAACCCCACAGCTTCGGGAGGTAGGGTGCTTCGATGATCGCGCTAGGCCGCCTCAAGATCGGTAAAGTACCTGTGCCTTGGGAAAGTCGATGGGATACTCCGGGGAAGTGCCGCCGCCTATCTGTAACACGCGAATATCTCTGATGCACGCGGGATGCCGCGAACCAGGAGAAGACAGCTTGACCGCGGCATCTTTCTCGACGAGAGAGAGAAAAGGAGAGCTCGAGGCACCGCGAATTAATACGGAATACGCTGAAAAAAAATCTGGTTAAAAACGTAGTAGGACGAATCAGAAGATCTCGTAGGATCAAATATTCTGGTTATTGTAATAGAAATTCTGGTTATTGTAATAGAAATTCTGATTATTGTAATAGAACTCAATACTTTATAACTAATAACCAGAATATCTGATCACGTCTACAAGATTTTTCTGATTCGTCCGTTTTTAATCAGAATGTTTTTTCAGTATAAAAATAATGAAATGGCATCGACGATCGCGATGGTGGAGCCCGAGGTGTCGGGCTCGCGTTCTCGATCGACAGGTAGAAAGAGAGAGAGGGAGAGAAAAGAGAGCGAAGTCCCGATGACAGCTGATCGTGCATCATCGGAACCGTCTGTCAAAGTAGCCCGCGCGTTGCAGAGCACCGTGTGCATCGGATAAGGATGCTAAAATAAGGATGCTGATGCCGCCGTCATCCGAGGCGTCATCCCTCTCGGAGAAGGTTGCTGCGACGCAACGGTGGGGCCAGTTCGCGGAGAAAATCAATTCGCGTCTGGTGACGTGCGACGCACGTATACGTCGTCCGAACTCTCTCTCTCTCTCTTTCTATCGTTTTCTCTCTCTCTCGCGAGCGCGCGAATCGCGCTCAGAGAGGAATCCCCGAGACGACGGCGGCGATGACAACGACGACGGTGACAACATTCGGAGCGTCGCGGAGACAGGCTGACGTCGCAGTCATCGTGGCGCGAGCGCGTTCACGCGCGCGCGCGCGCGCGTACGACTATCGACTGCTATCGACGCGATTCTCATGCCAACGGAACAAACGTACTGAACGTGACGCCGCGACGTGTGGGACGACCGTTTGTTGTAGATCGCGCACGGCCATTTTGCCAGAACCCGTCACCCGTCTGTGCGCCACCGCCGCCGCCGCCGCCACCACCGCTGCCGCCGCCGCTGCTGCTGCTTCTTCTCTCTCGCCACCGGCCCAGCTTTCGACGCCCCCCTTCGAGATTCCGCGCCACCGCGCTTCCACCTTTTGCGCGTTTCGCCGCCCGTAACTCAGCTCCTCGCGCGAATACTCACGTCTGTTTCGCTCAGCAGCAACAACCGTGGGATCGCCTGCAGTCGGGAACGACGACGAGGATTTATCGCGTGAAAACCGGGACGACCGCCAACTATCGGTGAACACCTCGGGATCACTTCTGCGATCGGACTGGGGCCCCCGCGAGGTGGCGTCTGCGCACTTGCCGCGCATGCGCGACGCCGTCGTCCGAGTTTTGGGGCCGCGCGTTCGAGGCGACGCCGGCGACTCCTGGCGATGTTTCGCCGAATTTAGGACAGTTCGAGCGCCATCTGGCCGCAAATCTCGGGCCGTTTGAGTGAACGCCGCTGCCCTCCAACGACGAATTTTCGAAACTGGCCGATCACACAGTCGACCGTTGTTGGGAAATTCGATCTTTGTTCCGCCCGATCGCGTATACAGGTGATCAAAAAATTGACTACAAAAGTCAATCAATAACATGTTTATATGAAAGACGCAGCGATATATGATGCCTTAAGATAATTGACTTTGTTATAAGATAATGAGATCATCTACGTATCTCAGGGTCTATGCTGTCAGGTCACTCGGGAAGGTTAAGTTCAATAAATAAGAATATAACCTATACGAGCGTCGTGTTATTTTGCATATTGAATTATTTGTGTGAATTTGATGGCTTTTTCACAATCGAATTCAAGAGGTAATTTTGAAAGACACTGCGGTATCATCTTACTTCGCATTTGTATATTTTTTACATTTCAAAGTTTTTCACTCAACTCACTTGTAGAATTGCAGAATAGAAAGATCTTAGAGGAACTGCAACTGAAGAAGCAGATGCTTCTGAAACAAGGAGTCGCACCAACTTTAAATACATCGTTAGGAGTCTCATCAACTGGCTCTGCATCAAATATAGTATGTTCCACACAATAGTTAAAGGAATATTTTATTTTATTTCATTATATTGATATATGATTACATTGCTTCACAGACTGCAGCGCAATCTAATGATGGCATAGCAATGAGTGCGTCTCAAAGAGCAGCATTGCATAATGCACATGCGGCTTCATTTGGCTATTTTGTTACCCAGGACTCTTCCTTTGGAAATTTGATATTACCAGTACTCCCTAGATTTGACAATAAATGAGTCCATCTTTCCTAAACGTACAAATGTAAAATTAAATTATTAAAGCCCAAATACTAACAACGTTAAGAGACTTATTTTTATCAAGGAGGCAGATCACCATTGTATATTAATATCTGTTGTAACAAGATTCTATAGAGAAATCTCAGTTGGTGGTAGTCTTCAAGTAGATAATGACTATGCTTCGACTTCGTCAATTGGAGGAGTATTTGCAGCAATTGGATGTGTTCGAAAACCCGAAAATCTTACTCGAGCAGTATGCCACCAGTGCACATATTGCCTCGCATTTATTGTATACTGCACACTCGCAGTTTGATGACATAAAAGGTAAAAGCGTAGCGGATCTAGGCTCTGGATGTGGCACATTGTCGTTGGGTGCCAAGATGCTTGGTGCTGAATATGTAGTTGGATTCGAGATAGATTCCGATGCAGTTGACATACAGTACAGAAATTGCAGTGACATAGAGCTCTTTGTCGAAGTTGTGCAGTGTGACGTACTGCAATATTTACCAGGTATCACATATGTATAAATATCTCTCTTTACAACCTTGTATCATTTATTACATATAAATATGTAACGTTACCGTTACAGGAAGATTTGAAAAATACTTTGACACTGTTATAATGAATCCACCTTTCGGCACCAAAAAGAACGCCGGCATCGACATGAAATTTCTGGAAACGGCAGTCAAGCTCTCGTCTAACGCGGTTTACTCTCTGCACAAAAGCAGCACGCGGGATTATGTTCTGTCGAAGGCAACGCAGCTCGGCGCGAGAGGGACGGTGATAGCCGAGCTCAGATACGATCTGCCGAGAGCTTACAAGTTTCACAAGAAAGCATCCGTTGACATTCAAGTGGATTTTATACGATTTGAATTAAAGCGCTAATTCATTTTTCACAACAAACACATGTTTTTTTTTACTTTTACTCGAACTTGATGCCTTGAGCCAGAGGTAGCTCGTAATTGAGTGTGTGTGATGGTGGCACGTCGCATGTAATGTTTCCACGCGTCGCTCCGACTCTCGCGGTGTTCGACCGTGGTCTTTTTACCGCCAAACGCGCCGATTACCTTGGTGTCGTTGTTGATGCTGTTGTTGATGTTGACTATTCCGCAATCTGATCCGTAAGGGCCGATGGACTGTGCGAGAAATGGAATTTGACAAGTTAGCTCTAGTACGCTGTATAAATTTGCTTACACATAATATTACAACACAATCATACAAGCTATTAAACATTTATTGTTATACATTTACCTGATATATAATTCTATTACGTTTATTAAAGAACATAGAGCTCAGATGTAGTTCCACGCCGTTGTTGAGTCTAATAGCCTCAGAGAATTTGCCTCAAAGATGTACACAATCGGAGCGAAAGTCTCTTGCTGCACCACCTCGGCACTGGCCGGTAAACTCGAGATGATCGTCGGCTCAACGTAAAAACCAGCTCGCTCTATTTGCTTTCCGCCGAATTCTATTTTACCACCAGTTTCTACAGCTTTCTTAATTGCTGCCTGCAACGAAAAGTATCGGATTAATAAAAAAAGTCTCTTCCATATATGCTAAAAAGAGCGAATGAAGTTTTGATCAATACTTTGCTTAAAAGATAATTCTTGAACTGATGCACATACCTTATATGCATCCACTGCTGACTGATTGTGCAACGGTCCATACAGCACGCCGTCATCCAATGGATCTCCGACTCGTTCCAGTATGCTTTCATATTCCGTTTTCAATCTCCCTAAAAATTTATATGTAACATGTGCTGGATTACATTTTCTTATTTATATTTACCTAGAAATTCGTCTTTTATCTTCTTGTGCAATATTAATCTCCTGGTAGTGGTATATCTTTGTCCAGCTATTCCAACGCATGAGAAAGCCACTGCTCTCACTGCCATTTCCAAATCGGCATCCTATGCGACTATCAACAAAGAAGAAACGGTTACAAATTCATTATTTCTGATATAGGCGCAGCATTACAGAATTTTAAGAATATACGGACCGACTAGTGTGTTGTTACGCAAAGTTCCAACAGAGACTTTCCTCAACCTTGAGAGCTATTTGTTTTCCTACATTCGTGCTTCCGGTGAACGAAATGAGAGGTATTCTAATGACAATCGTTATCGATTTGTTCAATAAGATGCACGATATAATAATATAATAAATCTAGATCAGAACTGACCGTTTGTTGTTCACCAGAGTTTCTCCGATATCCGATCCACCCGTGATCAATGATGCGATAGAACCCGGGATACCATTGCCCTCAAAAACACTCGCAATTATCTTGGTAGTTGCGATGGCTATCAAAGGTGTGCTCGACGCCGGTTTCCAGACGATAGTGTTACCGCAGACCATGGGGATAACGCCTTTCCAACCATATGCCTGAGATGTAGCAAATCAGTAAATTACATTAGCTGTAAAATGGAATGATCGCAAGATTTTTGGGAATTATATTCACCGCTATGGGATAATCAATCGAGGATATAACGCCCACTACGCCTAAGGGATTCCACTCCTCCAAAACCGAGTCATTCATAATCATCGATGGAAACATAACATCGTGTATCGTGTGTGATAAATCGACTGCACAATCGCAAATATCGATGAATTCCTGGACCTCGCCTTCGGCTTCCGGTAATATTTTTCCTACGGTATAATGCATGCTGCATTAATTATAAACGGTTTTATATACTGTAGACATTCTAATATATTATAATTATATGTTGCAATGAATTAAATTTTAATATTTACTCGGGTAACGGTAAATTACCTATTTCGAAGGATATTAAGCGTGCCAATGGCTTCAATTTTTTACTGAACTCGTCCCCAATTTCCCTTATGATGTTTCCCCAGTCAAACAACGGTGTAGCCTCCCAATGTTCCAATGCTTTACGTGTTTCTCTTATAGCATTGCTAACTTCTTGTGGCGTAGCCTCACGGACTTTTGCTATCACTTTGCCGGTTGCAGGCGATATTGATTCTATCAACTATATTTAATACGAATACGATTAATTATACTTAATTATTTATTCTTTGATTTTATCTAATGTTTTATCATGTTATAAAAATAATTTATTTAATAATAAATAAGATTCTCTCAGTCTTCAATGACGTACGAACTTATCTATCTTGATAAGAAGAGATCGCCATTACATACCTTGCCAGATCCACCCCATCTTCCATCGTAAAGGCCAGGATTTTCGTCGTTGATACCTAATTGTTTTAAAAATCCATACTTTGGATCGGTCACTAAATGTCTCACCATTTGGAATTGGGAAATGTAGTAACCATTTTTCCTTAGTAATAAATGTGACATTGTCAGTCGCATGTTATTAATTGAGCCGTTGAGCGCGAAGGCAATAAATAGAGCCCGGGTTATCTCAATCTTCTTCTTTTTTTGTTAACTGGCACCTCTCGGGCGGGATCCAGTATCCAGGTCCAAATATTAAATTCTTATCCTCCACGTGGAGCAGGCGTGCATATTTGTTGAGCGGAAGAAGTCTTCTTTTTCTTTTTCTTCAATTTTTCCAGCACCTGATCTCAGCCGATACGCAATACGGCCAAATATCACTATCTTATGTCTCCTTAGAAGCGAGGTTACTTGAAAGCGTAAAGTTGCATCAGCAATCTTCAAAATTTTTCCTTGAGACGAAACACATCCTAACACGTTCGCTTGAGTGAAAGAAGTGGGAAGAAGTAAATAGGTAAAGCTGGAATTTCATGCGAGCAAAGAAGGGCGTTTACCCCCACTTCGTCGCATTACAATTCTCTAGCGTTGAAAGCTAAAGCTATTGCCTATTTTTTTTTCGTGGAGCGTTTCTTTCCTGGCGTTAATTTGTATTATGTATACATTTTAAATATCATTTGAATTTGTGTGCATAACCCAGACAACACAAAATATTTATAATAATTATTTAAACATTTTATAAATATTTGTGAAAATATTTCATAAATGTTTTCGTGACCTTAGATTGAACAGATCATAAAAATTTATTGTAAATATTATACAAATATTTATCATAAATATTTTAGTAAATGTTATACTCCAAGCAACAAAATTGGCGGAACAAACATTTACCCAAATTGCACTCAATTTCAAATAATTGTAACTTCCCGAAAACGTATCGTATTTGAAAAATTTTTTTTCATTTTGAAGTTTGAAGTCTCAAGAGCTCTTTGTCGAAGTTGTGCAGCGTGACGTACTGCAATATTTACCAAGTATCATATACATATGTACAAATATCTCTTTGCATCTTTGTATCATTTATTACACATATAAATATGTAGCGTTACCATTACAGGAAAATTTGAAAGGTATTTTGACACTGTAATGAATCCACCTTTCGGCAACAAGAAAAACGCCGGCATCGACATAAAATTTCTAAAAACGGCAATCAAGCTCTCGTCCAATGCGGTTTACTCTCTGCACAAAAGCAGCACGCGGGATTATGTTCTGTCGAAGGCAGCTCGGCGCGAGAGGGACGGTGATAGCCGAGCTGAGATACGATCTGCCGAGGGCTTATAAGTTCCACAAGAAAGCATTCGTTGACATTCAAGTGGATTTTTTAGATTTGAATTAAAACGCTGATTTATTTTTGGAAAAAAATAGGTCTGTTGAATTTACTCGAACTTGATGCCCTGAGCCAGAGGTAGCTCGTTTCCGTAATTGATTGTGATGGTGGCACGTCTCATGTAATGTTTCCACGCGTCGCTTCCACTCTCGCGGCCTCCGCCCGTAGCCTTTTCACCGCCAAACGCGCCGCCTATTTCGGCGCCGCTGGTGCCGATGTTGACATTGATTATTCCGCAATCTGATCCGTGGGGGCCGATCCACTGTGCGAGGAATGGAATTTGACAAGTTAGCTCGAGTACGCTGTATAAATTGGCTTACACATAATATTACAACACATTCACATATTAGTTATACATTTACCTGAAATACATTTCCAATACTTTTAGTAAAGAGACTACTGCTCAGTCCTTGCTCCACGCTGTTGTTGAGATCAATAGCCTCTTCCAGAGAGTTTGCCTCCAAGATGTACACAATCGGAGCGAAAGTCTCTTGCTGCACCACCTCGGCACTGGCCGGTAAACCCGAGATGATCGTCGGCTCAACGTAAAAACCAGTTCGCTCTATTTGCTTTCCGCCGAATTCTATTTTACCACCGGCTTCTACAGCTTTCTTAATTGCTGCCTGCAACGAAAAGTATCGGATTAATAAAAAAAAGTCTTTCTTCCATACATGCTAAAAGGAGCGAATGAAGTTTTGATTAATATTTTGCTTAAAAGATTATTCTTGAACTGATGCACATACCTTATATGCATCCACTGCTGGTTGATTGTGCAACGGTCCATATAGCACACCATCATCCAACGGATCTCCGACTCGTTCCAGTATGCTTTTATATGCCGTTTTCAATCGCCCTAAAAATTTATATGTAACATATGTGCTGGATTACATTTTCTTATTTATATTTACCTAGAAATTCGTCTTTTATTTTCTTGTGCAATATTAATCTCCTGGTAGTGGTACATCTTTGTCCAGCTGTTCCAACGCATGAGAAGACCGCTGCTCTCACTGCCATTTCCAAATCGGCATCCTGTGCGACTATCAACGAAAAGGAAACAGTTACAAATTCATTATTCTTGATATATATATATAGGCTGCGTTACAGAATTTTGAGAATGTACGCACCGATTAGTGCGTTGTTACCGCCAAGTTCCAGTAGAGATTTTCCAAATCTTTGCTGAATCTTGAGAGCTACTTGTCTTCCTACATTCGTGCTTCCGGTGAACGAAATGAGAGGTACTCTAACGATAATCGTTATCGGCTTGTTCAATACGACGTACGACATAATAACACACTAAATCTAGATCAGAACTGACCGTTTGTCGTTCACCAGAGTTTCTCCGACATCCGACCCACCAGTGATTAAGGATGCGACGGAACCTGGAATACCATTGCGCTCCAAGACACTCGCGATTATTTTGGTGGTTGCGATGGCTATCAAAGGTGTGCTCGACGCCTCTTTCCATACGATAGTGTTACCGCAAACCATAGCGATAGCGCTGTTCCAGCCGTATACCTACAGATGCAACAAATCAGTAAATCACTGTAAGCTGTAAGCCGGAATGATCGCAAGATTCTCTGGGAATTATATTCACCGCTATGGGAAAATTAAACGCGGATATAACGCCGACTACGCCTAAGGGATTCCACTTCTCCAAAAGCGCGTGGTTCTTCCTCTCCGATGGGAATAGGCTACCGGGTAATGTCCGCGATAAGCCGACTGCATAATCGCAAATATCGATGAATTCCTGTACCTCGCCTATACCCTCCGGTAATATTTTTCCTACAGCATAATGCATTCTGCATTAATTATAAACGGATTTATATACTGTAGACGTTCTAATATGTTATAATTATAGGCTGTTGCAGTGAGTAAAATTTTAACATTTACTTAGGAAACGATAAATTACCCATTTCCAAGGATACTAAGCGTCCCAATGGCTCCAAATTTCTCCTGAGCTCGTCCCCAATTTGCCGTATAATGTCTCCCCTGGCCGGCATCGGGATGGACGCCCATTGCGGCCACGCTTTACGTGCTTCTGTTACAGCATTGCTAGCTTCTTGTGGCGTAGACTCGCGGACTTTTGCTATCACTTTGCCGGTTGCAGGCGATATTGATTCTATCAACTATATTTAATACGAATACGATTAATTATACTTAATTATTTATTTTGATTTGATTTTATCTAATGTTTTTCCCTGTTGCAACATTATTTATTTAAAGATAAGATTCTCTCCGTCTTCAATAACGTACGAACTTATCTATCTTGATAAGAAGAGATCAACATTACATACCTTGCCAGATCCACCCCATCTTCCGTCGTAAAGGCCAGGATTTTCGACGTTGATACCTAGTTGTTTTAAAAATCCATACTTTGGATCGGTCACTAAGTGTCTCGCCATTTGAAATTGGGAAATGTAGTAACCACTTTTCCTCAGTAATAATTGTGACATTGTCAGTCGCATGTTATGAACTAACTGAATCGCTGAGCGCGAAGGCAATAAATAGAGCCCGGGTTATCTCAATGGCATTATTTATCAAGGGAGGGGGAAAGGAGAAAAGTGATAAGTATACATGAAGATATCTTAGCGCCGTATCTGAACACAGCATTAATGACAAATAAGAAATGATGCGCTATTAACAACTTTCTTGTATCTTTGTGATAAAGCATTATGTATCAATTTCTAGCTGCATTTTCATCCGTTTTATTAGAAACAAATATTTTTGTAAAACTTAGAGCAATAGGTAAATAAATAGAAAATCTTTCTATTTAGAAAAATATACGCGGTTATAGACATATAAAAAGACGCGTTTTATTTGCAATAATAACATTTACAACATCACAAAAGGATGGTGCGGCAGTGGTATACACAGAATGGTAAATGTTTATAAAAGGTTTGTCTTTTTTCGTTACGATTACTGTCTCTTGTATCTGTATCTAGAGGCACTCGTAGGAGAGATTCGATGGAAATGTTGATTTCATTTAAATGCCTACTGTAAAAGTCTTATGGAATAATTTTATCCCCTCTCAATTCGTGCTTCAACCCGGTCTACACAGCTGATAACACCTTAAATCTGAAATGAGCTGGAGTACTGATCTGGTCAAAGTTGGTTGATCCTGAAAATGATATAAATTATTTATGTAATGCCACTGCATATTAGAGTTACGGATATGTTTTATATGGTGGATTGCTAAGGATACAATAATTGCAACGTACTGTGGATTTATCAAAGTTTCCTAACAAAGTGGCTCTCTGCATATCGTCTACGCCTTCACAAGTTGCCAAAAATGTTGGTAGGAAATGGCCAAAGAACCACGCTATATTAACAGACGCTAGACTATGAATAGCCGCAGCTATCTCGTCTGCCAACAAGTTGTGAGACCTATATAAATCAAATGAGATAGACATAAATACACACATACATAAATAAATTATTATTAACATAATATACGTTATAAAATATTGATACTTACTGTTGAAATAAAACTGTGAATAACGCCATTAGAAATCTCTCGAGAAGATGAACCTTGAATACAGCTCGTTGATAAAGTCGCCATCTGATATTTAATTGCTCGAGGCTCTGCAAGCTTTGTCGGAATATATTGACGTCTGACTGAAGTAAAGCTTGACCAAAAGCTTCCAAAATTGCTACTAATTCTTCTTTGTGCTCGACAGGTTCATCTTCTTCAGGATGTCCAAGAGTCCGCAATACCGAGGTATTATAGAAATACTGCCATCGATGCATAAGAATACTAAAAAGTAATACAAAGATTATAATATTTACATAAAACATGATGTGTGCTGCTAATATATTACCTGTGAAAGAGCTTTAGTAGAACTAACGTCGTATCCGGATGAGCACTTAGATTATTTCCAACAGCAGGCCATACTTGACCCAAACATAAATTCGTTACAGAAGGAACAAATGCTTTAAATGCACTGCTGGGTGCTGATACAACGAGTATCAAAATTTCCAGTAACTGATCCAATGCAGGACCAGCAGAAATATTTTCTCTGTGAATAAGACAATTGATATTTTATTAAATCTTGAGAAATAAATAGTTCTACCTAAAATATAATACTTTGTACAAACCTGGTATAAAGCTGCAACATGCCTTGAACTGCATTTTGCATAAATTCAGGACCCAATTGTTGTTGTAATACTGAAAATGCCGAATGTAGAAAGCTAAGTAATAATTCGCATATACTCTGGCACCTTATCACATAAGACAATAATTCTAATGTCCTGTTTATGATTGATTCTAGACACGAATGCAACATCTTTTTTATAGTCGTAGATGATGATGCACAATCTTCCAGCAGCTGAGTCAGTGGCATTATCGTAATCGAAATTGTTGACTCTGAAGGCACTGGTTGTCCTTGCATACCCAGAGGTGCTGACAGAGCTAATATCATGGTACCTATATGTTTTTAATTTTTATATAGTTTTTTTTTTATTAAAGAATAGAATAGTTAAATAGATAGTTGCAGAGATTTACAAAGTAATGGCTTACCCAACAACCTTTGCCTTGTTGCTACGTCACCAGGTGGTAATATAATTCCATTTATCAATGCTCTACGTAGAACTTTAATCGTATCTGATTTCAAGTACGGATACGTGCCCATAGAAATTAGATTCCTGAAAGTCGGTTGGTCCCATAAGATGGGTTTTAAAATGGCGGTGATACTTTGGAAAAGATGAATGGCAGAATGGATGAGATTTGATGGAGGCTGATGGTCGCAGGACGCGGTATACGTTGTTGCCCAAATACACGAATCGATACAACGCTGACAGAGCGTTTCCTTAACCTTCTCTGGTCTTCTAGCTATCCAATGACACCATGCTTGAAGAGAAGCCAAAAGCTGTGAATGTCTAATAGCGCAAATCAATACATAACAAGTACCTGCATGTCACGGTATATCATTGATCGCTTTTACATGCTTAAAAAACATGTGCTTATGCACTGTTATCAGTTAGGAACTTACACTTCTATGAGATCTATTACGATAGCGGCTGGTTGGATCGCCGCTTTGTACAGCTGATTATCTCTCGCAAACATACATGCCTCCAGAGTTTGTGACACAACTTCTTCAGCTAAGCCTTGATCGATGTTTGTTTGATCTCCTATTGACACAGATTACATTTTTTGTTCAATTGAAAACTAATCAAACAGCTCGCCTGCTTACCGATAAAAAGAGAATATAGCCTGGTTATAGCTTGTGTAGTCGATGCTAGATCTCTCAGATGTGCATGCACATTTGATGCCTCTGCATCATTTAATAAAATTACTTGACCATTAGCGACTGCTGCGCCTAATTCACCGAAAATAATTAATCCTTCTCTCCACGAACGGTACTAAAAAAATTAAAATCTAATATTATGAATGCTTTTATTACTACAATAAGACATTCTATCAATTAAAAATTACCAATAACGTAAATATCGGGATAGGTGAAATATCAGCAATCTTTGCCAAACATTCTATATTGCATCTTAGAAAATGTTGCCATTCTGTTTCTTCCTGAAAAGAAAAATTAAGATTTTATACATGATATATACTGATTTTAAAGAATTTATGTAATACTTATAATTATATTTACATTCTCGTCCAAACTTTCTGTATCAAGATCTCTTAATACTCGAGCGTTCAGTTTAAAACTCATTTTTTGTAAGATCCGTTCGGCGAGGGCTAAGGCGACAGCAGAGTATCGCGACTGAGTGCTCTCCAAAAGAGTGGTCCAAACGTCTAGACAACGTAGATATCCATTTACAGTAGAAGCTTGTTGGAATGTATGATGGCACAGTACTTCTAATAACGTATTTACTGGAAACTTTGAGCTTGACTCCATCCTTTTCATGTGATTCGTTATGAATAATTGCAAAAACTCTGTCATTTTTTCCATATAACTGAAAGAACGCATTTTATTTCGTATGTTGCGAACACGTTAAAATTTTTCATAAATGCATTCGGTTCATACCTCTCCTCTACCGAGTCCAGTCGTTCCATTAATTGGAATAAACCAACGCCGTTCTGAAATATTTCCAGTAACAACGTATCAGTTGCGTCGGGCGAGCAGAGCGGTCTGTATAAAAGCTCATTGATCGTAGTCAAAGCTTGAACGGCCATCTCAATTTGTTTGCCATTCTGTGAAAATATTGATAAATGTATAGTTTGTCTCATCTGTACAAACGTTCTATCATGTAATATGTAATATCCTACCATCGCATCGTGATATTTGGCACATGAGAAAATGGCATCTAGTAAGTTAGTGGAGATACTGCCCGACACGTCTATCCAACTAAACAGATGTGCTAGAACTTCAAGAGTAGCTGTGCAAACTTCACTCGTGCCTGTTGCTAATCCCTCGACGTCCAATACTGCACGCGCAGGTGCGAGATTTTGTCCACTGGTGGGTGATGGAGGTGGAGTTACGGTTCCAGAACGGCTTTGCAATTTCGTAGTTTCTTTCAGAAGAACTTTTGAAAGCAACCAAATGGAATGTAATTATTTGTGATACGTAAGAATCTTGAATGATCAATATTCATAATCCATTCTTATATTTAAGGAATTCTTAAGTATAATTTTAAGATGTAAACAATCACAGAACTATTTCAGCGTCTTAAAACATTATTTAAGACAGTGAAGACTTGAAGTAAGAATGGACTATGAATATCGAATCACGATGTACCTGTAAGAGTATCCAAAGTCAGAGGCACTTGTGCACTTAACAGCCTGAACAGCTCGCTTTTCCTGTGCATCGGTAAATCCTCTCTTGGCGTAGCCAGTTCCTCCGAAGCTGTTCTCAAATATACGAGTCCCAGCAGTCTTGTGTGTTTGTGGCCTAACAGCTGTTTCAAAGAAAGCAAAGTATTAAACAGATAAACGCATACATTTAACATTTAATGAAAGGACATTCTCTGTTCGCAAACCTGTAAAATATTAGAGTAAAAATCCGGATAGAAATGCGGCCAGTCGTGCCTTGCTATGTCAACTACCAGCTTCACCACTTTGTTCCTCACAAAGGATGCGACATCTCTCTCCAGCGATAAGGTGTACAAGGTAGATCTCGTGAGAGCCCTGTCTTCCCACGGAAGGATGGGCCACCGCCTGCTGATGGTTGTCTATGCCAAATGATTCAGACTGAGAAGCGTCACATTGCCAAAGGGAGCATTGTATTCTCTTACAACATATGTTGATTTTCTATTTGTTTTCTAAACATATCTAACGTTGCAGATAGGTTCAGGAAACACATGTAAAAACATATGCTACCTGGATCTTCATCTACGAAGTCTATGCACGTACCTCCAGCGTGGACAGAACGAACATGCTGACATAATGATTGCTCGTGGAGGACAGAAAGTGCAGGCATGGCTTCCAGGAGTCGAGCTGCCCGGTGAACTCCTGGAAGCTGCGCTCGATCGTGCGCTTCCTCTCGTTCGTCGTCTCCGGGCAGAAGAACTCCGTCATGAGTTGTTCCAGATTCTGCAGCGCGACCGCATCGTCGTCCTGAAAACATTCGCGCACAAACCTTACGCACGGTCCTTCGACGTCTCTCGTGCGAACTCCGGCGCGCGGCGTTTTATCCCCCGATAAAACGAGATCACGGGCGTGCCGTTCTCCTTCTATCGTGGACACGGCGAGGAAGACCGTCCGTGTCGCCTTACCATGGTAAGCCTCCTCGAGAGGTGGTCACGCCGCGGCGAAAATGCAGGGTAAATGTACAAAACCGTCGGAGGTTAGATCCTTAGCTTGTCAGGCGTCATCTTCGGCCGCCAGTCCAGACGTCCGGGCGCTCAGGATCCTCCGGACTGGACGTGGGTGGTGGGCCCTCCTCCAGGCTTCGTGGCGTCTGGTGCGCAGTCGCGTGCACAGTATACGTTTCGCACGGGGATGTTATCAGTCAGCGGAGATTCGCGCGACAAGTGGCGACAACTGGAGCCAGATCACCTGATTAGAGCATCCTTTGGAGCACACGCTTCGACCCAGCTCGACCCGCTCCTGTAAAGTGACTTATTTATTTTTGTTTATCGATCGATTTGTATATTAAGTAATCTCGAAATATGTTTACATGATATTGATGATATTGCGCTGTATTATGTTAAGTACCAACGTTTTCGTCAGTTCCCGACGATTATCCTTGAAATGGTGAGATAACGGGCGCGTATATTGATATACATGGGATATTAATCTTTTTTTTTTACGATAATATAATTATTGTAAAGAATTGCATTTTCATGACGTCTCGTGCAAATTTGCTATATAGGGTGAGCAGAATACTTAAAATGTGGTTCCGTTTGAAAAGAAAAATAATAAGTTAATATAAGTAGAAAAAAAATAGTTTAATTTAAAATAAGTTAAATTAAGTAAATATAAAGTTTAAACGATTCTGAATAACATACACGCTGTTCTAAAATAATTTTACGTTTATTATATTAATAAACTTGTCTCTCAGTCATCTAATTGTATTTTTCATATATTTTCAGTTTTAATCCAAATGAAGGATTCCAGTTTTCTATAATTTGACATTCATATATCGTTTCCTAGTGAAATTCACTCCGGATTTACTCGAATATGTTTTTATAGTAAAAACTGTCGAATTTCTTTTTTCTTTTTATTAACTACTTATATACTACTTTTTACATGTCACATATGCTTTCTCATTATGATTATGCTAAAATAAAAAAGTACATAACATCCAGAATTTATGGAAACTAAATTATCATTATATTAACGAGAATAATTGAAATAATTTGTTTTAGATAAAAGAATTCAAGTGTAATTTTGCAGAATCATTGAAAATTTTGATTAAAATGCAACATCTAATAAACTCACGTTTGATTGAATTCAGTACTATGAAGTTAGATTTAGAAAATTTTTTTTTCTAAGCAAAAATCAAAACTAAAGTTGCAAATCTTTATAAAAATTATATAAAATCTGACTTATTATTAGTTGATATATAAGTTGATATGATAATCATGTATTACAAAAATAAATGATAAAAACATATTTAATTTTATTATAAATTTATTTACTTGAATATCTATATTTAATTTTGCCACAGTCGCAACACTTTATCTTTCCCACCAGAAGCGACTCGTAAACCATCGGGTGACCAGTCAACCGCATAAACTTCGTCAGCATGACCAGGTAAATCCTGGTTTAATTTCCTGGTTTTTATGCTCCAAACTATAAGAAGTATTACGTTACTTTCAGCTATTCTAAATTTTCCTAAGTTTTCCTATGTCTGCATTTACCCTTTAACGTTGAATCCGCGCTGCCGCTGACGAGCAGACGAGAATCGGCGCTCCATGCTATCGAATAAACCGCTTGAACATGACCTCTTAGCGAAGTGATATACGTGCCGGTATTAGATTCCCATAGTTTGATGGACTTGTCGAAGGATGCAGACGCAATTATACGACCATCCGGCGAGAATTTAACATCGTTAATAAGTTGCTGATGGCCGGTCATTCTTGCTGAAAAATATTTTCGCGATATATTTCTTACACTTGATTTAGTTGTATTTTAATACCATATAATATACCGATAGGTTTCTTCTCTTTTTCTGGCTTCCACAGAAACAATGTGAAATCATCAGATCCAGACACAAGTCTCTCTTCGCCTACAGATTCATATTGCTTTTTTGCGTACTCTAATGGACTGTCTGTTTGGTTTGCAGTTGATCCTAATTGAAAAGGACCGGTCCTGAGCACGTAATCGACATTTAAGGCCAAAGTGTTCACCCAATGAGCGTGACCTTCTAAGGTTCTACACAATACACCCTGAAATTGACTGGATTAGTTGGAAATGTAACTAAATACAATAATTTTAACTGTTTGATATACATACATCCTCCGCTCTCCACACTTTTATAGTTCTGTCTTGAGAGGCAGAGTAAATAAGACCGTTTCCACCCCATTTGACACAAGTGACACTTTTTATGTGACCAGACAAAACTCGACAGGTTTGTGCTCTCTTCGTATCCCAAATTCGTATGTCACAGTCCTTGGATGAACTCGCTAAGTATAGGCACTCTGGATTCCTATGATAGGGTTCCCAGCATAGTGACGTCACCCACATTTTGTGTCCTGCCATGGATTTTCCTATATGACAAACATGAAAAGAATACAATCTTGCCTGGGGAAAGGGAAAACTTAGTGAATATACTCTTTAGATTTCTACCAATTTGTTTGCCAGTCTTGGGATCCCACAAGTAAATCAATCCATTTTTACATGCAGAGGCCAGCTTGGTGCCACAGGACGACCAGGAAATGCACAAGACCCAGTGCCTGTGTCCCTCACACGTATAATGCGGCGTTTGCGTGTAGATGTCCCACAATCTGACTGTTGTGTCGCCGGAACCACTGGCTAGGTGCTTGCCATCCGGTGAAAACGCAACTGATATAACAGCCTCCTTATGACCTGTAGGAGCAGAGAACATTTATAAAATAATCATTTCATTGAATAATCCCGCACAGAATTGCTAGTGACCTTCTAAGGATCCAGTGCATCTCGTGACAGCTCTAACTTTGAACACTGCTTGCGGCTGATACACAATCTCCACAACGTCCTCACTGAGGCTGAAATCCTTGCCAATATACTTCTCCAATACGTCTGTGACTTCCACATTATTCACGTAAAATGCCAGAGGCAACGGCTCCTCTTGCTGCAGTAGAGCATTGCAAATTGCTTGCAGTTTTTCCACCGTGACGTCGACCGGCAGGTCCAACAGGCCACCAGGTAGAACCTCGCCAGTGTCTGATTTGAAACGAGATAAAACTCTCTTGACCTCCACGTCCGCCGCAGCGGCGTCGGTCTCGTCGTCGAATTTCCTTTTACTCATCTTGTAAAAGCATCAAATTAAAAAAAAAAAATCCTTATAAATACTTGAAAAAGTCTCCCTCAAAAATATACTCGTCGCTCACATCTTACACACGTGCTGCGCGATTTCAGTTCGCTTGCACGTGTTAAGGTTGGTAGATGGCAGCAGTACTGATCATGTTCGTTCCCCTCTGCTGCTCAATGTTTGAAAAGTTTAAATGACGCCAAACCACGAAACCACGTTGGAAATGCAGGTCCATAACGAATTCTCTACGAATGAACATTTCACAATATTAATAAAAAGACACCAGTATCTGTGTTAAATTATATTTAAGACTTTAAATGCAGTTTTAAAATGTAAAGCAATTACAGAGCTGTATTAGCATCGTAAATATCATTCAAGACGCTCTCGAAATAATAATAGATTAAGAATACCGGCCAGAGAGAGACAATGGCATCCAATTCGTTGAAAAGTGCCATCGACAAGGAACAAGAAGATCCGATTCGATGCATATTCTTTGCCGAATTTCACCACATAGCGGGGCCCAAAATTACATGTCAGGTTAGGCCATGTGTCGTGATATTAGTGATTGAATGTTCTGTTTGTGATTACACCTTATAAGAGTTATTACGTTATTTTACAGGTACCTGATAATTATATATCCAAGGACATATTCGACAATGTTAGTGTCTACATCATACCAAAAGCACAATTACAAAGAAGTACCATAACAATGTAAGTCGAAGTACCTTTATGCTGCGAGAGTTAACTAGTCAACTCTCTTACGTTTCATCTAAAAACTTTCTTTTTTTCTTTAGCACGTTGAAGGATTATAAAATCTTGGGCTTTCCCGTGAAGATTGACGATAAGAAATACGCAAGAAACGCGTTTTACTTCAACTTGTGTTTTGTCTGTGATGCTAATGCTCGCACTGTCCATTATGAACCAGTGGTCAAGAAAATATCGGATTTTTTGGTTAATTTTTTTAATGGATTTCTCTGTGCTCTTAATATTTCGAAAGTATAACAATTTATATGTACTAATTTAATATGATTATCAGATAGCTTTAGAGATAGAAAATTGCTTTCTATCTGGCTCGGATGACAAGACTAGATTGGCAGAGATGCTCGCACAAGTTATGCAAGATTTGAATCTGCACAAAATATGTACTTTAACTGGTAGGTTTTATATAGTATATAATATAATGTAATGTCTTATTGTGTAATGTTTTGTAGAAGGAACAATGACATCACATTTAAAAGTTGTGAAATTAGCGCCTGAGCCAAAACCAGTTCTCGATCACCAGGTACCAATATTTTTGGAAGACAAAGAGTCATTTCAGAACGATCAGTGGGATTTGACTACACAACAAGTATTGCCTTATATCGACGGTTTTAATCATGTGGCGCGCATAGCGGCTGAGGCCGATGTGGAGAATAATTTAGTCAAAAGCTGTGTGCAAAATCTTGTGTACGAGATATTTAACGAGAGATACATTTCCTTAATCGATTGTCTTAAAGACACTTTTCTATCTTTGCAGATATTATGGAGTTGTGACTTTGATTCCAATATTTCAATATTGTAATGTTTATGCCGTGACTCCAAAATTATTAAAATTGCCGAGAGATCTAAAATTACAGGAAAGGTGTATAGCATACGCTTCGAAGTCAGGTAAATGAGTTTTCTAATGTTATGATTATTATTTTAAAACCACGGCAAAATCTACAGATAGTTTTTTTCTTTATAGCTAGACAACCGGCATATTTTAGGGATATATATCGTGTGTATTCAAGTATGACTTATGGCGTTACTATGAAAGACTTATGTCAACGTCTCAATCCACAAAATCTAAGAATAAATGAGAGGAAGCTAGTACAATTTGGTTTGATTGAAGGACTCATTAGAAGGATATATAATGTGAGTAATTTTTGCATTGCATGGTATGTGTGTATTCTGCATTGTAAATTGCTAATAATATATTAATTTTATCATTTCTTATAGTATCCTGTACTTCTTCCTGGCGCATCTAGCAGTGAAGAAACAAGAAATAATCCAATTTATAAGTATTTCACAGGTACGTATAGCCTCGATGAAATATGCTGTAGCACGGGCCAGTCCACCACGCAAATTGAAGAAATCATCGAGCGCGATCCAAACGTTCTAATGATACGGAAGTGATGAGACAAAGACATAATGAAAGACTGTAAAACTAGATAATTATTGGATTTTTTCTATTATACCGCTCCATAGTATTCTTTAATATTTTTGATATTTCACATTATAACTGTGCATTTCGATTTGTTGGTTGAAAGAGCTTATTTCTAGAGTTGAAAGTGCTTATTTCTTTATTAATATTAATTTAATATTAATATTTTTGTTTATAATTATTAATAAAAACAATAAAGTGCGTGGAGCAGTATAACAGGTCCCGATTTTCTGGTTATATATTTATACCCGTTAGCATATATATATATATATATATATATATATATATAATTGTAAGAAATAAAATATATGAAAGTAAAAAGTTCTAATCAAATGCTAAATCTTTGAACCTTTTATATTTCTTCGAAATTTTATACATATGTAATGAAATCAAAGAAATATATGATTTATCATTTTTAAAACCAAAATAAGATTCAAAAATCTTATTTTTACTTCTCAGTTCCAATAATTCATTGAACAGTTTCAATCATCCGTTTTACTTCGTTAATGTAAATATCAGGGACTTTGTTTTCTCTCATTTCTTGACACTTTCGTTCCATCGCATCTTTCAATTTCTTCTTACGCATTTCACTTTCAGCACGTATTGCCAAGCCTTCTTCAAACATTTTTTGTCGCTCAACAATGCGTTCTCGTTCTTTTTCATTTATCTACCCAAGTGAAATAGAATAATATATATAATTTACAATTATTATATAGTGTAACTATATAAAAGAATTATAATTGAGGACAGAGACTATAATTAGATTTTATACTTATATGTAGTTATGTATCATATACTATATTTTTAATATTTTTTTAGATGCGCAAAGACAAATGATACAAACCTGTTTTAATATTTCACTACGATGAATTTGAGCCTGTTGTTGTTTTTGCTCGAGTTCCTTCTTTTCTTTACAAAAAGCTGTTTGTTGCACACGTATAATCTTCTCAAATTCACGCCTTTCTCGTTCAATCTCGATGGCTTGCATTATTCGTTTATTGTTTATTTGTTCTTTCCTTTCTCTTTGAAGAATATTTTGAGCTTCCAGTTTCTTTAAAGCTTCTTTCTTTTCTTTTTCTCTCCATTCCCGTTCTACCTCTTCCTGAACCCGAGCTGCATTGATTTCATCAATTTGCACCTGAAAATTTATTATCGCAATTTGTTCACAGTTAAAACTATAATAATTTATAATCTTTTAATTAAATGTATCTTTAAAATATGAATAAATTTTATGACTAAAAATAGGCATCGTCTCTATGTTGTTACAAATAACAGAAATAATTTATAACGTTTAAAATATACTATTTTGTTTGTAAAAAGAGCATTACGGTGCGATAATATATCATATTAAATTATATGTGTTAAACAGAAATAATCAGGAAAAAAACGCGCAATTTCGAAAGAAGAACATATTGTAGATAGCGAGACCTGACGTGGCGCATGGTTTCATTGACCCTCGACAACAGGTAGTTGAGACACGCAAGGATGTATGTAGATAATTATAGAAGTAAATGGAACGATAACGCGCGCAACGCGATATGACGTATCGCACAAATTATTGCATTTCCATTAGCGGTAAAATTCGTGATCTTGCAATGTACTTTGTGAAATTCCTTATGTGATGTCTAGCGTAACTTTTAGATACACTAGACAACACTAATCGCGAATCTTATAAGTTTGATATTTAATACCTGAAGCTCGTGCGCTTGCACTGTTCGCATTGCTACTCTGGTTTTTTCTCGTTCCTTTTTCAATCTCTCTAATCTCTGAGCTTCTATCTTTTTGGCCTCTCTCTCTTCTTTCATTCGATGATAGTTTTGTATCCTGAAAAATTAAATTTAATAAAAATCATATTTGTTCCAAGAAAAGATATGAAGAATTTTTTAAATAATTTTAAAAAGCAATACATGTTTGTTCGAAATAATTTGAAAAACTTTGATAAAACACACCTTAGATCTATAATTCTGTTCTCCTCCTGTTCCATAGCCTTGAAATTTTTCAATTGTTCATTTCCTTCCGCAAGTTCCTGCCACACCTTAGCATTTTCAGCTTCTTTATTGCGCAGTTTCTCGATCTCGTCTTGCTGCCACGCGATGTTATTTAAGTTGATGAGTCGGCTTTCTTCCTGCTTCCTCTCAAACTCGAGGATTCGTTGCTCCTCGTTCTCCACGATCTGGTCCTTCAGAATCTTGGCGAATCGCAATCTCTTGGTCGCTTTCTCTTCTTCCTTTCGCAACTCTTCCTTGATTGCCCATCTCCTTTCGTCTTCCATCATATCGTTCAACCGTTTCTCTTCCTCGAGAATCTCCCGTTCTATCAGCTTTTTCTCTGCGATCTGCAAACGGATAGCTAAATGTACGAAAATTAGATATTACGGATACATTACATACTATGCGGAATTCCGGAGAATCAATGGTTTACTTGGGCATCGCGAATAGCTCGGCATTTGGTCTCCAGGATGAGCCGATTGCATTTCTGTATATCTTCCTCCTGTTCCAGGCGCATATTGTACGCCCGCTCGAGAATGTGCATCGTTCTCCGTCTCGCTTCTTCCTCGATCTCTCTCGTTCTCGGATCCTTTTCTCGACTCTTCTTCATGTCCATCATACGGATTGCCTCTTTTCGCGCCACGCTTTCCTTCGTTAGTCTCTCCCTCTCCTTCTCCGCGGCTTCCGCAGCCATTTGTCTCTCCTCCTTTGTGATCACGCGGCTGCGTTCTTTCAGGTCCTCATATTCCTTCCTCGTCATGATCTTTGGATAAACCGTAGGCTCCTTTGAAGGAATCAGATATTTCCTCGTGCCGCTCTTATCTCTTATCTTGCCGACCTGTCATCAAGATTTTACACAACATTTTACACAATTGTTTTAATTTACAGATAAATTTTAATGGAGATACTAATTTTTTTCTTAACATTTAATATAAAGCTGCAACTATGGTAATCGAGGCAGTCGCGCTGAAATCTACATTTCGCTTTTCCTCAGAGACAGGGGGTAAACTGCGTTACCTCTTTCCCTTCGTACGCGCTACTCCTTTTCAGATGAATCGGCCTGTCTCCGAGCATACGATCGCATGTCGATGGCAAATGAATCGTGTACACGCCCGGTGGAAACCTGGAGTCGCCGCGATACTCGAAGTCACCGGATCTCGTCCTCCGTACCACGGTCGACATGACGGCGATTACCGAAGTACCACCTTCTCAGGGGAGGAAAAATGTCATCCAGACAACAGCCGCGGAATCTTACGTGCAGGATCGCGCTCTCTCATCGATGCGCCGCGCTGTCGCCTCCTTCTGGAACCGTGCTGGTCTGCACTTTGGCACCGGCGGCGAAAGATGAGAAAAGGTCCGGGAGTAACCTGATAGGAACGCGGACGACCGTCGAGCCGAGCGAACGTTGCTAACTGTTTGCCAACGAGCAACCATTCCTTTGTTTGTTCGATAGGAGGAATTATGCATGGGGATACAGGTGGCCGATCGTGTTACTGGGGTCGCGTTTCACACCTACTGCGAAACGGATGGCGATAACGGGCAATAATCTCGTAGATGAGACGCAGCGAGGACCGCTGGCTTGAAAAAAGCACGAATATCCATACAATCGGTTTCTGTCAACGATAGGGGAATTGATAGAATTTACTATGTATTCGGAGTACACAAAGATACACGAATTCTCTCCCTCGCGAATATATATAAATTGCATAATAAAACGGTATATAGTATATAGCGTACGTAGCGTTATATGTATATCCTAGCTTATAAAATAAGAATGGTTGCGTGAAAAAGAGAAGAAGAGGGAGGCAAAAGAAAAAAAGGGGGAATCTCTCCCTCCCTTTTTTTTTCTTCGCGAGAAACGTAGCGAAATTACACTTATCGATATACATTTGCGTATGCCTATCGCGTGATAGCAAAATTAAGCATAGGCCATGACGATACACGGTAGTCAGATAAGACAAATAAAGATAGGCCCAGTTCACGCTATCTGAAACGCGCGTTTTTTTTTTTAAATGCAAACGATCGATCAACAATCGCTACTGGAAGATAGAAGCGACGACGTGTATACATACCCTGCATACATAATACTCATACATCTATCCATGTATCTTCGATGTAGGCTGCGAGGTAAATATTGAAATGTTTACGTATTAAAAATTGTCGCATCACAGTATATCCAATGTTGCAACCCCATTCGTCGTCGCCCTCGCGTACACGATCTCACCCCTACACTTGACCTTCCCCGTCATCAGTTGCCATGAGAACGTAATTCATATTCAAGATAGCTTAGGCTCGAGCTATACTCTACTCTCTTTTCGCATGTAATTTATTTCTCATCAATATGAGTCATCGCTTTTTTTTACTCTTCGTCATCATCTTCTTAAACTTCTTTTCGTCTTTTTCTTCTTCTTCTTCTTCTTCTTCGCACATCGTATCGCACGAGTGGAAATATACATTGTAGAATAGCTCAAGTCTAATATCTAAGAAATGGAATAACAACTTTGTGAATAATAATTATCCAATCAATAGCGAAGGCTAGAAGTTTCGTGAAAATGATTAAGAGTCTTCGAACAACAATTCGAGACAAAAGACAATCGATCGTCGTGTGTAGGGACATGCTTTACGTGCCCGTGAGCTAAATTTAGCTCGAAGTTTAAGTCCTCGACGAAAGAAGAGAGGAAGAATGTCGATGTAATTTGAAAAAGGATCAGATTGCACCGCATTTTCATGCTCTGATAACGGAGTACGTGTTCTTTCCTGTAAAAAAAAAACGTGAGATATAAAAATCTCGTATTTAAATATTATCTACAAAGTTGATTATGATAATAAGTAACATATTAATATTTAATTGTCTAACATTTGGATTTAAAATAATTATATGTATCGTGGATCTTACATGGCAATAACGTGGATTTCACGTACTGTTTTATCGGGGTATGCTTTTCTAAACTTAAATGACAATCTCAAAAATAATATTAATATATAAATAAAAAAGATACATTCTATTTAATAAAATAATTTAAAACAATTAAAAAAGTTATAAAATATCAAGATTGCTTTAATTTTTTCAATGTTGCATTTTTTGATAACCATTTAAATGTACACTATTTAATAAATAAATAATTTCTGCATCCACTTTGTAGATTACATTATAATCAAATATCCAGCTCGCAAAGTAGCCGGTAGAAATAGAGGATTCGCCGGTGTCATCGTTGATCCTAACGACGACAGCCCCCCACGGTAACGACCTCGATATACCACGTGGCGCTGCTATGTTGTACCTCGAAGCGGCGATCACACTCGCGTGCTGCACACCGGCTCCGGCGCATTGGTCTGTCGCGCCGTGCCGCGCGCGATACATTGGCGTCGCGTCGTCGTGAACACGAAATTACACACGGCAGATTGTACACGCGGGATAGCTCTTAGTGCGACGTGATGGATTATCGATAATCTCTTGTGAATCTCTTGTGTCTGTTGATTTATAGATAGGAACATCGTCTTACTCGCAACTGAACGCTGAAACGAGAGTCGGAGATTAATAAAAATTAAATATCGAATCTTGCCGCTTTAATTTATAAATATTAAAATTTGAATTGAGTTTTGAGTGATCGAAAAAGTGCTTCAGTGATTAGAAGATCCGACACGTTTGCTCAATTCAGGGGCGAACCTTTCAATGTGCGGTCCCGGTAAACGCAAACGTCAACATCCGGATGATCTGATGATGTCTGAATGGAATTGCACATCTATCGTGACTCTCGTGTGCAAATCTCCCGGTAGGATATCATGCATCCGCAGGATGGCAGCCTGACCGTCGTCTGATCAAGGAATGATAAGCAAAGAATTGTTCTGGAGCTTCGCCTATCAAGTAGGTACTCGTTTTTATTTAGAATAATGCAGCGTATAATTATAATCCAGCCTTGACATCAGGTTGAAATCAGTTTACTCAATAATTTTGCTATTAAAGCAGCCGGTTCTCGATAAACGATTGTCTGTTAAATGATGTTCTCGAAGCGTGCGCTTTATTTTTCTGCTTGTTTGTAACAAAGGAGCAATTACGCCTAAATGGATCGATATAATTCAAATTATGGAAATATACACTGCTCACCTTTATTCCGTTCTTTAATGTTTCGCTGCTCGACACTTGCGCTCGCCCGCAAGAATTCGAAGGATATCAATGCAAAATCGTGCGGTTTATCGGGTCCGCGGAACTTTTCAATCGATAGCTCGCTTCTATAAGCGTACACGTTATAAGCGTAGATAGATCGTCACCGGTAGAGTTTCCAGGAAGAGCGAGCCGACGATTTCTTCGCGAGCAGGCCGATCTCGCCCGGATTTCGTCGATATTCGTAAAGGAGGATATGTCGATGACCCTTATATACCCGGACGTAGATATCGTCGATAAAGTGAAGGCACACGTTTGCTGTAAAGATCTATCTATAGACATAGCATTCATCGGCCACATCGCCGCACATATATAATATCGTTGTCGTTGTCACAACAAAAGGAAACAACGCTATCTTTTTTCGTTATCGCCGCTCATTGTCCATTATCGGTTAAGGCTGAACGTGGAAGGAGAATGTAAACGTCGTTTCTGAGCCTAATTAATTATACGTTTATGCCTCTCTCTATCCCGGAATTGAAAACGGAGTCCGATATCGCTACGGAGCATGACATAATACCGCCGCACGGATATTCTCGTGAGTAGTCCTTCGGGACAAGCGTGCGATCGAAAAGACGGGGATCCTCCTTTCCTCTCTTCAGGAACTATATTACACGCGCTAGAAAGTACCACTCAAAGAAACGACGCCAGACACTCTCTCGGAGTGGGGTAGTACAAGGTTGCTCTACGTACACTAACTAAGCGGACTTATATAATACAGAACTACAAAGAAGATACCTGTAAGTGGACCGGTGAATTATGAAAGAGCCTCTTTTCTCTCTGCGAAAGGGTTCTGCTGCCTGGTTATACGCGTCATGCTAACATTATCCGCATGGGGTGCATGAAGCATTCATCCCCTTGTATTGACAAGGCGCTCAAAACTTTCCCCGCGCCGGCCGCGACTTGGAAAAAGCCGTGGAAATTTTATTTTATTTCATTTTTTTTTTTCTTTAGCAACGACGTCGAAATGAGTTGTCCAACTTGGAATGCCGTTGTTACGACGCGAACGAGTTTTATGAGCGAGACTCGTCGACCTAGCCAAAGTCCTGTAAAAATAGATATAACAAAAATGATAGCTCTCTTGACATTGATATCATTTAATCTCTTTTCGTTTCGAAGAGATTAATGATCGGAATGTGTACATAGTTTACAGTTTTAAAATGATTATAAAATTATAATTATGTTGATACTTACGAAAAACATAAATCAAGATCTAGGGAAGGTGCGCGCAGAGAGTTTACGACGGCACTAGCCGCGTTTTTATCGTCACGTACTTATCGTTAATCCTTGAACGACCGTACAACCGCATAAAACTGCAGATAAGTGAAGCATTAGCAACTCTGTTGCTTATAATACGACCTAATAGGTTTTAAAATCGAGCGTTTAAAAATAAGCATGAGACATGTCGCGCGAAGTTTTTCGTAGAGGCATAAAAAAAAAAAAGAGATCTCTCGCTGCGAAATTGGATCCCTTGAGCTTCCCTAAACTCTCCTGGTTTCATCGATCTTCAGAGCATAAATTTCTCGAGAATGTAGCGTCGCGAAGGCGCGCGACGGTGTCGAGAAAAAAAAAGGTGGTTGTGTGGAGACATCAACGTGATCGACTTGCGTGTCCCTTCTCCGATCGTCCTTCCGCCTGCGCTGGAGGATGCGCGTCCTGAACGGCCAATTGAAATACGCCTGTCGCGTCGAAGGGCTTCCGAAAGAAAGCTAGCCGTCACGCGTATGGTGTTAAATAGATAGAGGGGGAAGAATACATTGTTGTATCGCTTCGCCGGCCGGCTCGCTCCTTCGCATGGCAGTCTACATTACAACTTTGTGACACACGTGGGGGGATACCGTGACCGATGTCGTCTCCAGGGTGCGTAGGATGATGTTCGCCGCTCGGCGGACCCCGCCGGGACCTTGAATAAAACGTCAGCGAGTTCCGCTGTCCAGGACGATAACGCTGCAAAAGTTTTGGAAAGAGTTCAGACAATGCGGGGTACCATCAACTCTGAAGATCTCTGTAAGTTTCCGTGGAAACTGGAATGGAAAAGGAGAGGGAAATAAAAAAGAAGCAGAAGGCAAGGCATTGCGTCTCAAAGGGAACAGATGTCTACAAAAGAAAAGAGAAAAAGAGAGGAGAAAAAGAAGAGTAAGGTGTGAAGTCTCGCGGTTCTCTACCTTGTTGCGGGATCGGTGGCATCTCCGACCGGTGGGTGGTTGACATGTGATTCTTGCTGCAGTAATACGATGATGTAAGATTCGGTATGGCGTATACATTAACTCGCCGATGCTAACGATGGAAAGCAACGATAGAAAGTGATAACGAGACGTAAGCCTGCGTTCATAAGCTTCGTCGCTCGTGTATCAAGCAATGTAGTACAAGGTCTTCGATCTGATATAATATGAAAATTACATCGAAAGGTAAAATCTTGGTAACGGTAAATCAAGTATGATATCTCATCTATATGAGTATTTCACGATTTCGTCGTTTCGATGTCACAATTGTGCACGATTACTTATCGTATTCATTTAACGACGCCGAAGATAATTTGCAAAAGTCATTTGCATTCGTGTTTTTTTTTTTTTTTGGTATCAAGATTGAGGGCATGATCTCGAGGCATGAATAGGAAAACGAAGTCTCTTAACCAGTTAAATATTTCCTTATATTCCTTATAATTATGTCTAACAAATTTCGACCATATTTTTTACCTGAAAAAGATCATTATAAGATACATGAATAAGATCATGTACAAAAATAAAAAACACCGTTCAAACAAAAAATAATGTAGAAGAGCATCTTATTGCTTAGATATCATTTAAGAGAGAAAGAAAAATCCTTTAAAAAAATTATATTATAATTTATATTATGTATGCATAGAGTCATAAATAATTATTTAATAATTTAATAGTTATTTAATAAATGTAATTTAAAATTAATAACACAGAATGCAACTGATAAGTTAGTGACAATTTAAAAAATATATTTCCTACATGTTTTTTAGATATACATAAAAAAATAATTTGTTGTAACTATATCATTGCAATGTAACTATGTATTGTAAAAATAGATCGAAGGTTCTATGAATTAGATTACGAAATACCGATAATTTTGTAATCTAAATTATTCGTTTCCATTTTCGTAATTGTTGCCAATAATTTTGTTTAAACTATTTATTGTCGTATTCAATAATTATATTTAGTTGGAATATTAAGTTGTATTTATGATAATTACATCTGACTCATGCACGTTGCAACGAATAAAGTTTTTAGTAGACTTTTTTTTTCGATTTTCGATTGCCATGAGGGGTTCGTTTTCAACTTCTTTGGCGTGACCGTGAATTTCCGCGCAAGAAAAAAAAACAGAAATGCGTGTGTGCGTTCGACAAGAGAGAAAGAGAGAAGGTAGGATAAGGGGGGCGTGCATCGCGTGCGAACCGTAATTTCTCCCTTTTTCGTGTGTTCTGTTACCATAAATGCGGAGTGAAAGACTCGATGCACAGTGCGTACGAGGGAAATCGATAAGAATCGATAGGAGACTTCTGACGAAAAAAAAAAAAAAGAAAAAACCATGTAAAACGGTTGATATGTAGCGCACGAAGCCTCGCAATTATTGCCTTCCCTTTCGCAAGCGCGCGAGCGTCTCTTCGCTCCCCCCTATGTATTATTTGCATCGCGAGACTTTGTTCAACTTCATCGACCAAAACTGCTAAAGTATACCGTTCGCTGTTTAATATTTAATTACCCTTCTTTCAACTCTCCCCCTCCCCCCCCTTTCAACTGCAATTATAACTGTAGTGCGTGTCGCGCAAATGCAAGGGAGGAGAATGCTGTTCATCTGAATAATTCTCTAAATATGACTAAAACATATACATACATGAAATGTTGCGACGAATCATTTATCGAACTTTCGGAAAACTCCCCGAGTCTCGTATCATCTGATTATACCGCGTAAGGATGCGCTCGCACGATCGGCATCTGGCCGTCGCACTAAAGCCGCGGAAGGGGAAGCTCTCGTCGAAGGATAAATCCAATCAGTCGCTTGCAGCTAGAGCCTGTTGGCCCACGATATCCCGTAACAAAAAGTCGCACGATGAGTCTAATGACAGAAGAAACTTATCTCGATTTGGTGGATGTTCCACGGTTGTCGATACGAACGACTCCAACGTTATCGCTTGTGATATCGTTGAGCTCTTTTGCGAGAACAGCGACGCCAGCAGTGAAGAAAGAACGGTCTACCCGCGGATTTCCAGTTCGACGGAACTCGAAGAGGACGAGGTGTGTTCCACGTGCAAGAATTGCGTGGAATGTCAGCTGCAGCAGCAGCAACAGCAGCAGGATAGCGCCGCTGCTGCCGCAAGGATACGCAAGACTGAAGGGGGCCTAATGAGCGACCAGGACGAAGAACTGGTGGAACATCTGGATTATTACGAGGGTGACGTCGGCGGCGTCGAGACGGCCTCCACGTCGAGCATAGTTGCCTCGATAGAGCACGAGGACACTCCAATTCTCGTGGATTTGACCAGCGAGGAGTCTAAGCAAGCTACCTGGAAGCAGACAATCTTAAAACAATTCAGCGACGCTGAAGAAAACTCAGAGATGTCGGGTGAGAACGTGATAACGAGCAAAAAACAGTGTATATTTAAATAACGTTATTGATCTTTAACTTTGATATCAGATATATATTCAATGTATTAGATAATATATTGCTGATTACATACCCACTGCAAACAGTCGCATGAAGTATTTATAATTACTTTCAGGCAAATCAATTAGTATAGTCAATAGTATGTATAAACGGAGTCCAATAGTATGTATAAACGGAATCCAATCTTCTCTATTTCTTCAATGCCTTTTAACATTTGGTTACATATGAGAAACAAGAAGAAACAAGGAATATGGAATCTGAAAAAATATTCTACTATAAAAAAGTTTACGATAAAAATTTTCTGGATTTGTTAAAAACGTATTTAGCTTAGGAAATTTTTATGCTATAAACTGAATTAATAAAAATAGATTAAAATATCATTTGCATTAATTTGCATTTGTCACTTCGATTAAGTCTTTCGAAATGTTATTCGACTAATGTTCATTTAAGGCTCTTATTTGCTCAGAAATTGCCTCCAAGAAGATGATGTATTAAATGTCATTAATGTCATTAAAATACGCGTTCTTTCTAAAAATAAAATCAAAATAAGAAAGAAATATCCTTTTTATTCTTGAAAAAGTCACATCGATGTTTTATCGTATTATTCGATGTAACAAAATATTTTGATCAACATGTGATCAACATGTGATCAACATGTGATGTGTTTAAGAATTTCTTTTTAAGCAATGCGCCAAATTTTGGGGTAGGTCGTGTGTTCTCTCTGTTATGTCGATGCTAACTCTACATTTCGTTCTATTTCAGAACCTCGCATCATGATAGCCGACAGTTCTAGCAGATTGCAACGCGGTGGCACAGGCAGCAGCCTGGCGACCGCCTTGAGGGATCGTGGTCCTTGCGTGATCCCCGTGCAACCTAATCGCTCCCTACCGATCCGACCGGCGCCGCCGACTCCAACGAGGTCGGCGGCATCGATAGTAACGTTGAGGAAGACGCGCTCGCCGATCCTCAAGCTGTCGAAATCCGTAAACCTGGACGTGGTAGAATTGCAATCTTCGAGGGGTTCGTTGACAAACGAGCTGAACGAATTCCCTTTTAGGCAGCAGGATGAAAATGGAGACGGAATGATGCTCACGACCGAGCTCATCGATCGCTCGGACTACATTCTTCCAGATATGAGTAATGTTGTGCAGGTAGCGAAAAAAAAACTGGCCTGAGGATCAGTTCATTTTTCTTTTTTTCCCTCCGAGAAGGAAACAATTATTTTCGAGTGTGCTATTGACAAACATGAAACTTCTTCATCATATGAAAATGATTTAAAAATGCAACGCAAATTAAATGTACATGAATTAAAAAATTAGTACTAGAGGATGGTCTTACAAATATTCATCCATCGTTATGATTTATATTTGTTCTATCGTTACATCACACGACCTACAGTTAAATTTAATTAATCAAAAGCAATGTCTGCGGATAAAAATTGCAAATTAAATATTAGCTTTAACAATAGTCAACAATCCACTTTAATCATATGACTATTGATTCCATGATTCACACGTTACAGATTACGGAAGAGGTCAACAGCGTTAAAAGAAAAAATGGCGAAGATCAAGATAAAGAATATGAGAAAGAAATGATCAAGGATGTGAAGAAACGGAGAAAATCTCACGAAGTCGACACTGGTCACATACGCGACGAACGCGTCAAGAATATTTTGAAGGAATACTCCAGAACTTGTTCCGGCAATTTGGGCGACAAAGGAGAAAGAAAATTGCAGCAGCACGTAGTGGTGAGGCTGTGGGATGACAAGAGATACTCGTCTCCGGTTGTAGTATCGACGACGCAGCCGGAGGCAGAAAAGAAGGAACTCTGCAATAAAGTCGTGCCACCTTTAAGACTGAAGAAAGTTATTCGTGAAGGTACGGTATTTTTTTACATTAAATATTTAATTAATTCTTCTAGGAATTTTACATGACCAAATTTATCATTAATTTAGATTATTTATAATTCTACAACAAGTGACAAATTTTTCGTCCTAATCCTAGTAAAAATAACTTCTTTCAGCGTATTCAGAAAATATGAATTTTTTTCACATTATTTATTTATTTTTATTCTTAGCGAGCACTATTGACGAATATCGGCGTAACATCGAGGTAAACACCGAGGAAAACGAGTCCAACTATCGCATTGTCACCGGCGCTACGCCACGTCCGGAATCTCCGTCCGAATACTCCACTACTTCTTTCTGGAGTAGCGTAGCCTCGGAGAAGGAGCTCGAAACGTCGACGAGCAACGCGCGGGACAAGAACCGGCGATCCTCGCCAAAGAGCGACGGCTACAAGATCAAGTATCGTCGCAACCGATTGCGCCAGAAATTGCGAGAACTGCGCGGTAAGGCGTTGGAGCTCTCGCGAGAGATGACCGCGTGTAATAACGCTGCCGACACGAGCCCGCAACATAGTACCCGGTTGCGGCAGATGATGAACTGCTACGAGAAACAAATCGAGAACATTTCGAAACTGCTATGCAAACTGTCCGCCTCCATACCGCCGACGACCGACGATGTCATCGTCGATCTTGATTATGAGAACGAGCTGGATGAGCATACGTCAATTGAGAAAACAGCTGTTGACAGTGACGTCGCACAAGTAAGTAGAATGACAAAAACAAGATAAGGTATAAAGTGTTTCATTGCGTTTTATAAAATCCTTCTATATAAACCTTCTATATAAAATAAACTTATATCTCGCTGAGAAAAAAACTATTAATATGCAGATTTGTGAAACGTTCGTTGGATGCAAATTGATGTTGTAAACAAAAATCGATTTCGTTGGTTATTTCATATTGTCATTTCCATTAATTAATATTTATGTTGCAAAAGGTGAATGGAGTATCTAGAAGCAGTGTTTCCCCGTCCCCTTCTCCGGAACCGCCGAAATTATCGCCACGTTCTCCCATCGACTACGAGAAAGGTAAATCGCCCGACGCAGAAAGAGACAGTCCACCGGTGCTACCCAGGGTTTACATAGCAATCCAGCCGACTGCTCTTGAGTGTCTGACGCAAAATCTCACCGTCACCAAAAGCTGGCATAAAGACGACAGCTCACCGAGCTCACCAATCGAGAAAGAAGTTAAAGTGAATGATACAGATCAAACGATAATATGCGACAATGTAACAACGACACCAGTTATATCCTCGGTTTCATCGTCGGAGTTTGAAGATCCGAGAAACAGTACAGTAGAGTGGGACGGAGTAGAACCTTCGCCAAAACTGAAGAATCTGGAAATCGATGATGAAATTCCGGAGGACACTAAAACATTTGGTGACATTAAGGAACATCGACAAACGCCATCGACGATACCTTCGGACAGTTTTCTAGGTTCAACGATGGATGTAGAGATAGATAGAAGCGATGTGAGAGACACCAAGGAAAGAGCCATCTCCCAGGGACATCTCAACGAAGTGATACAGGCTTCGGAAACCGTCGTAAATAAACAAGTTGCCTGTGAGAAGCAGGAGCTAAAACAGAAATCAAACGAGGCTCTACCGTCCAATTCGTCGATCGCGGAGGAAAGTAGGAAAACAACAGAATATGGGACTTACAATTCGGAAGATAGGATCAATGGCAAGAATAGGATAGTCACGAGCACAGTTACGACTGCGCAGGAAGCATCAACGATGGTCGGACGACCGCAAGTACCCACTGCCAATGTGACTAATATCCTGCAATTGCAGTCGAATTATTACGGCTCATCTGTCGCGCGCGAAAACGTCGTTTTCACGGATGTCATACAGAATTCGAGGGACATCCAGAAGGTAATCAGTGAAAAATTATTTAAGATCAATAATGACCACAATATGTATATATAAATTTCCATAAAATATTAAAATCCATAAAATTGCATATATCTACATTTCCTCATATTTTTTTCAATAAATTTGAAAGTTATATACTGTGAATTATATTGATTTTTCTATATCATATTATACTGTTATTTATTAACCATTGTATATTTGTTTCACTTCTTTGTATTGGAAAGGCTTGTGCAGTCACAAAAAATAATTTTGATCCTATTTAAATTTAAATAGTTGAAATAAATTTTATGTCTTTTTAGGTGACATCAAGTATGAGTCAATCCGCCTTGGAGCCAACAATGCCGCTAGGATTCACTCAATCTAGATCTACCGTCAGCAGCTCAAATCAACAATGTATCGTGTAAGTATAATATATGTGCTATATAATTTTAATTTATGTAAATATATTTTTAATGTATTTTTTTCTCTTAATCGGTATATTAGTCTACCTAATAGCTGCAACAACGCCACTCAGGAAAATACCAATCAGCGAAACGATGGAAACCGCATCATGACGGAGCAATTTCCTACGCTGGGCAATTGGGTAGCACGAATGTCGAAGAAACAGGCTACCAAATCGAAATCTAAGTTGCAATCTGGGATAAGCTTACCAACCGCATCAACGGCGGAAGCCGCTCGCGTAAGCTATATTTTCGCCAGAGATTGTTTCTTCGACGATATTGAATCATTCTCTATTCATGAATTTTCTATTATTCCTCCCTACAGGTTCCCGGAATGGAGGCACAAAAGATCCATTCGAATGCACCGAGTAATACGACTCGAAACAACATAGTCAACGTAGCGCCGCAATGGAATACAGAAAGGTGGCAGCGTCAGCGGTATCAGCATCGTCAGCAACAACTATATGCAGCGGCATTCTCGGCCGCGTCTCCAGTAAGACCGGGGATCTGTCCACCTATTTCGGTTACTCAGTTCTATCCGTCTAATTATGCGGTAAGAAACATAAAAAGAGCTAAAAATTAATCAATATACAAAGAGAACACACTTGTTAAATCAATTAATTTTATAATTGCCAGTCGTTTAAAAAATAAAGTATTTTATCCGCCGTAACTATAGTCATCTCGTTATTTGATTATTCAGCTACTTCATCATTGCAGATCGATCCTTACGGTGGCGCGGCTTTTGGCTACCACTCAGCGATATGTCCTTACGGCGATTACCCCTATCACTCTCGCCTGCACGCCACCGCACCGCCTATAAGCGGCTACCAAATAGGTCCCTTGCAAGATCCACATGCCTCTTCACTTCGCCAGATGCAGCATCTAGACAAGCGTTACCCTGCGCATCTGCAGGACACGGCGTCTCGCCACTTCACCACGGATCTCCTGAAGCATTCCGGCACATTATCCGCGGGCGGTTATCAGCACGCTGCCGCTGCCGCCGCCGCTGCTGGCTTAGATTACGATCGTTTGAGGACTGCGACGGCTGCCACGCAAAACGGCACCGCGTCAGCTTGTCTGCCGCCTTTACTGTTACCGCCACCTCCACCATTAGGGGCCTCCACGCAACAATCTTTGGCACGCACTTCCCTGGGCGGTTATCCCGCGAGCAACGGCCAATGCAGCAGAAACAGGATGATCCCGGATGTCGTTGCTGCGGCGGCAGCTGCCGCGGTGGTTGCGGCGGCTTCCTTCGGTCGACAGCGCGGTACGTTACCATCGTACGGAAGAACCGACACGGAATTGGTCTCCGGAGGCATCGGCGGTGTCATGGACAACGAATCCTCGCAACTGATGACGGCGAATAGAGTGGCAAATCGTGAACATTTATCGCAGGAACCGGTGCAACCGATCGGCACCGTCGGTGACGTCAATGTGGACTCGAATAACAGCAGTTTTCGTCAATTACAGAATTTACTGGACAGATTACCTTATGTAAAGACGGACGATGCTTATTCCCAGTCGTCGACGGCGATTTTCGACGATAACGCGCAGGAGCCAACGGTAGCATCCTCGGTGCCCACGTCGACGTACAAGTCCACGACGATCTTAGCGTCCAATAGCACGTTGACCGCCAAGGAACCCGCGCGGAAAGAGAGTCGCAACTGCGAAACGCCACATCTCGGTAAGGTGAATCGCACTCTGGACACTACGAGCACTTTGGAGTGCTCTAATTGCGGCCTCACCGGTTCCATGTTCAAATGCCTGGGCTGCGAGACAGCTTTCTACTGCGATGAGAGGTGCCAAACTCGTCACTGGAGCATCCACGTGGAAAAATGTCCCAAGAGAATGCCTAAATTAAAGAAACTTGTTTGAGAATTATCGTAGAAATTATGGGAATCCGTTAAACAAATTAATGTCTATAAAGCATTAGTGAGTTCATTTCTATGAGTTCATTCAACAAAATAACAAAGCAAGAAAAACGAGAAAGAAATATGAAATGTGTGTTATTGTTTTGATATTAATATATTTTAAATGATAATGTACTTCTAGTCAATGTATTATAAATTATAACGAATGCGGGTTCTGTGTCTTGCAGTCGCATCGGATTTATACCACGAATGTGATAAAGTGTGCCTGGTCGTAAGATAAACGCTTACTGTAATTTTATGGTACTTCGTTCACGGTCTGATGTTCTGCTTTGTAAATTATGAACTGCGAAATAAAAAGAGTTCAGCGCACCTGGCATTATATCTTACTATTGTGCGGTAAATGGCGTATCTATTGTGCAATAGCTATAATACGGAAAGTATAAACTCATCGGTATATTACATGTTGTAATGTAACAAATGTTACGAACGTGCTACCTCTCATGTACCTTACAGTCATAAGTCATACAGTATAGAAATAATGATTGCATTCGATTGCAATCTTGTTTTATTAAGACTCCTGGTTCTTCGTCACATTGCGATCACATTGGATTATAATATTAGAAACGAGAAACCTCGTGAATTCTTTTTATAAATTACGTAAAAAGTTTTTACAATTTCTTATTATCGATGTCATACTCTAACATGATTGCAATGGGTAGCTTTATTGCAAATAATTTGAAAAATAATTTACATTATTATTGGAAAAACATGTGTCTAAAAAAAAATCTAGTAAAATATGATTGTTTTTACAAATATATATTTAAGAGTCGCGTATCTGTAAGAAATAACGCTTACTACATATTTGTTCCAATGCTTCTTAATTGTTACACATAATTATAATTAATCTTTTTATACTTTTATAATAATTTGTAAAAAAAATTGCAGCACCGCAGTTTTATTAACATGAATAAATGGCAAATAAATGGATGGAAAATAAATAAATTATATAAATATTAATTTCATAATTGTTGTTATAGTTGTTTCATAATACATATATGTACGTATAAGTATGTACACGTTTATTCAAAAAATACCAAAAATATCAAAGTAAAAACCATCAAAGATATTATCATTTATCGAATAGAATAGATTACATATATGATATATACATATTACGTATGGACGTTATATGATATAAAATAGTATTTTTATAATTAAAGTTTAAAAGTAAAGATTTTCTCTGGCTTTTGTGCAGCTATTTGATTTAAGAATTTATGAGCTTCTTGATAGTGAGGACTTGTTTCTGTAGCAACTTTCTCCATCCAGGCGGTCAGACGTGGTCTTCCCTTTCTCGGTTCGTAACCGGCCATTCCTACACGAGAAAACAATTCCTCGTTACTCAAATCATGTACACGATATACAGCATAATGCCTGAAATTGAAAAGTCAAATAGCTTACGCGGTTGTTCCAATTCGCAAGCGCAGAATATATCAGCCACGCTAATCGTGTTCCCCGTTAAAAACGGCTTATCTTTCAGCCATACATTCTCAATAATGTCAATACAGTCATTCATACGACTTTCCAATTCAGCCACTTTTTCCGGCTTTGGCGGCTTACCCCGCATGAGCGGATTAAGGAACTATTTGAAAAGATATGTTTAAATATTTTGAGCGTAGAATACGTTTTACATTAGATACACAGAGAAGGTATCACCTTCGCTAAGAAATATGCCGAGCAATGAAGTCTCGTGTTGAGATGTTGCCACTCGAGGTATTCGTCAACTTTCGCTTGTTTTTTCGACTCGGACGGGTACCAGTGATCGTCCATCTTAAATTCTCGGCTCAAATATCGCGTGATCCCTACACTAAAACAATTAACAGACGGTTAAAACAATTAAATAAAAAAATATCATATTTATATTATATGAGAGAGAGAGAGAGAGCGATACCTTTCAGCGAGTTTGAAGCCGTTGTGGTCGATGACAGGGACTTTCTTGAACGGATTTATCTGCTCAAATTCTGAAGTATATTGCTCGAGATCCTTCAGATTTACGATCTCTTTTTCGAACGGTATGTTACATGTTTTGAGTAATATGAATAGTGTTCTCGAAGGTTGCGAGAGCAGATCGTAATATAACTTTAAAGACATGATTGAGAAAGAAAATTCTAGAAAAAGAAATTAAAAAGGAACATAAAATAAAGGGAACAATAAAACGCCTGAAGCGTTAGTTTTGTATTCAAAGTTTAATTTTAATATAAAAAATGTGTGCTTCGTAGTATTTAAGGGATTATAAATTCGCTTTGAAATTGATAACACTCGCTTGAATTTGAGACGACATGCGCATTATAAGATAATTAATTTTTGAAGGACAACGATATAGCATTATAAATTGTCGAGTATTGTATCCCTTTTGAGAATTTACTGATTAATATCATATATTAAAAAATCAGCAAGCAGAAGATCGATTCCTCTGAGCCAGCTTTTGATAAACAATAGTGAAATTCGTATGAATCGGATATTCAAATCAGAGTTTGCGACAGTTTCAATTATTGGCCAGTATTTCACAACTATTTTAAATAATTAAAATTTAATTAATTTATAAGAACTTAAGGTCTTAAATATAAAAACAAAAATGAATACCGACTAATATTTCGTTTATTTACTACATAGCGAACATTAATATTAATTTCTATGAATGTAAATTAACTTTAATCCTGATTTAACTTATTTTTTTATTCTATCTGATTCCAAGGCTGGTGTATTCATAATCAGTTTTTATTTCAAGAGTGTCTTAAGTAATGTCTTAAGATACTAATACGGTGGCTAAGTAATGTCTTAAGATGCTAATACGGCTAAATCTTTGATTGGTTTAGAACCATGTAAGACTTAAGTACTTAAGATAATCTTAAATATAAGAACTGACTATGAATATTGCGTCAAGAATTAAAAATAGATAAAAGGTGAGTTAAACCAAGATTAAAGTTAATCTGCATCAACGGAAATGGACGTAATGTCCAATGCAGATTGACTTTAATCTCGGTTTAACTTACTTTTTATCTTTTTCTAATTCGTAAGACTAAAAAATGATAGAAAGTTAAATCGAGATTAAAGCTAATCTGCATTGCTAGAAATAGGCATAAATCGTTTGCATCAATCTCTAAACGGCGTCATTTAAATCGGTCTACGCGAGTAGGATCTTAAGACAATATTAGAACGACCTTTGACCTCAATCGCGAAGAAAACATAATGGTGCTCCTTATATATTTAGCGATAGTTACTATACGTACTTACGATCGATGCGGGCGCAACAGGTCTCGGCGAAGATACTCTCCCAAGGACGATTCTGCAAATAACGGGGAAATTATGAATCTCGATATAGGATTTGACCTGAGATCGACAATCGCGAGAATCGAGCGTGGAAGTGGCGGTAATCGAATCTTCGAATCGTTTTTGGAAACGATCTCAGGTAGCAGGCTGGAGTCATTTGTCGTCATTCCGCCTGCCAGCTGGGATCCTACCGTCAATATATTATCGACGCCTCTGTCATCTCTACTCTCGTAAATAATACATTTTGTTACCCGGCGTGAACTGATAAGCGCAATTGATCCACGCAAGCAAAGTCTTTTACTCGACCTCACGCTGGTCCTTCTCGGACAGTAGCGTTTTGCCGTCGCGACAGCCCGGCGAATCGAGTGAAATGAGCCGCGAGTCGCAATTCGATACCGCGCGCGATTAATTGCCGTCCACTCGCCGCTCAATTCGCAATACATACGTAACAGAGGAACTGGGAACCTCACTCGCTCGGGCGTTCAGATCGGGAATGACGGAGCAAAACGGCCCGTTCTCTCAAATCTACTCGCTCGCGCGCGTGAGGGGGGATCGATGATGCTTGGCGATCCTCACTTACGCAATCGATCGCGAAGGGCTCGGTGCTACTGACAGTAGTACTGACGCTGCCGGACGTTTCACGTCGCGCTGGCTCATCGGCGAAGAGCGAAGCGCTCGCCGAAATCTCGCCTCGACGTTCCGCTATATATATATATATATATAATACACACAGGTATGCATATTTACGTGCTTGTGCACGCACACGCGCGCCGAAAGACTCATTAATTCATATGCATGAAGTGGGCGCTCGACGGTGGGGGGCCGACAGCGGAGGATAGGCGGCGCCACCAGGCCGCGCGGCGAGAGAGAGAGCGCGAGAGCGCCAGTTGAAAAATGGCGGACTGCGAGAAGGAGGAGGCGCACAATCTCGTAAGCTATTTACCTTTACTTAGCGTTTATCTAATCGTCTTAGGGGCTCAGTCCCTAGTCGTCTGATAGCGGGATTCCTGCGCCGCGTGAAAATCACACCGCGCCCGCCTCGTTCCGTCGGTACGCGGCGGGCGTTTGAGGTTATGCCGTTTGACATTTTCTCCCCCGTTTGACAGCCGCGGCTCCCGTGTAGATACCGCGAACGCTCCCGTCCCCCGATCGAATCGATAATCGCCCCGTTGAATTTTCGCTTCTAGCAAATGGAGTTTGAGTGGGTGCTCCACGAAGAAGTGCACGCCTCATTGTCGCAGCTCCGGAACATCCTGATGGTACGTATGCGGTAGCGGAAACTCTGCATAAATATTCCTGTGTATAATTGCCTGTAATTCAGCTCTGTCCGCTTAGCGAGTTCCGTCGTCGGCGACCCACGCGTTATTAATCTTGCGCGTCTATTTTAAGGAATGTGCTCAACGCTTCCCATTGGCTCTCTTCGGTAACGACCAGCACAATAAAACCGACAGATTCGTCTTTGCTGCCCCGCACGATCAAGTGAAGTGCGTTGCTGTTCTGACGGGCGACAGTATTACAAATGCGGTAAAGTGTCCTTGGTGCATCTCTCTCAAGATCGTGTTCAGGCTTAGTTGTAGGAAAATTATAATCACTTGCCTTGCGGCGCCATTGAGATACTTTCCATGCTTGTAGGAAGTGAATTTTAAGGTGCAGCGACAACAGAATGTTAATATGAGGACGAGTATTCAAAGTGAGCATCCGTGGAAGTTGCAACAAATTCAAGATGCCGCTAACCACTTGCAGCAAGGCATCGCCCACATAGACAATGTAGACAGACATTATCTTTTTAAAACGTCGGATGAAGTCATGCATGTGTTAGGTAATATCCTGGGCTGCCTTCAGAGGAGCAGAACTAGCTTGATCGTCCCTAGGAAGAAGACAATTGATGATCTCATCAAGAGTCGAAATATGGTACGTAGTATTTTATTTCATTATAAATGTTTCATTATTGTGGATGTTCCGTTTTGCCCGTTGATCTTTGTAGTTAAGTTAAACGAAATTCCGATTACCTTGTGCTTGTTGTTCGTCGTCGCCGGCCCTGATCATGGTTCCGAATTACTGTGCAAAAATCACTGAAGAGTTTGGAACGGGTCGATGAGAATATACAAATATTTCGTTGGCGGAACGGGATCGTGGAAATAGAGCGTCACTGGAGAGATAGATAGTCACTTTATGTTCTTGGAACTGTTTATTTTCCGAGCAAAGCGGATTTTTCGGAATGCGGCTGACGTGTGTGTGAACACGTGGCCAGCGCCGGAACGTTCGAGGAAGATCACCGTTAGTTGCCTGTACTCGCACTGCGCCCGTTAATGAGATCACGAGAACAATCCTAGTGGTCGAAAAAATGCGGATTTTTGTACTCGCGTAATTTCACTTGAAAAACGCTTTTCGAGTAGTTTTTGAGTTCGCCGACACCGCGAATCGAATCGACTGCGAGTTTATTTTGCTTGACAAGATCGGGAGATTTTCTGTTTTTGGGTAAAGCGATTTAACATCACGTTGGGGTCACCAGTGTGCATGTTCCGTTTAACCCGTTGGTAGTTAGGTTGAGTACAACACACGAGGAAGTTTCCACTTTAGGATACGAATTATTTTTATTTAACTGTCTTACAAATAGATTCGGTGCGAACAGATCGGATGCTTATAGCGAACTGAACTTCGAGAGTCGCTCGCAGCGACACTCGCGCTTGACGCTTCCTACCCGAATACAACATGAGGCTGGTCGTCACATTATCATTGATACGTAATACTTTTTTTCTGTTCACAGAAATCTCTCAATCCGAACCTTCCAGAGAATTTGGCCATTAGCTTTTACATTCAAAGCTACAAATTAGTTCTAGCTGTTTATCAGTTAGAAAATGCTCATGGCAGCGTCAAGTACGAAACGCAACAAGCGGAATGCAGCGTGCCATGGCTAAATGATGCTCTCGTATTGCTTACTATTGCGCTACAACTTTGTCAACGATTAAAAGATAAGGTTTGTTACAGTTGTTTAATTAAAATTTTTTTGTTTAACTTGTTCAGCTTTCTAACGTGATGATATGTGTCTTTTCAGATATGTGTTTTTTCTCAATATAAAGATTTTACGGTAGGCTCTCGTGTTCCTTCTGCGCTGGGCTGGTAACCTAACACCAAAATTCATTTGTCCAAATGAAACTCAATATAGCGTACGATGATACATACATGCAAGTGAGAAAGATTGGCCTCAAGTGGTAACAATTTACTCTGGCCTTTGTTTTTACATATGTTAATTGTTGTCCTTTTATCGTATTTCTCATTGCACTAGAGTTCTAAACGTGATTATAGTGTGCGCCTAGTATATAGTAAAAAATGTTGTATTGTAAACTATTAAGATACTCCCGATCAAAGATTCACATGGAGATGTGAATCAGCAATGGATAATAATAAATCGCTACATTATTATAGGCCAGAAATGGAAGATTTTGAGAGCATTTTGCCAATTACGGGTGTGCCTATCACCATGTTATACTGTGTTCCATTTCTGTGGTAGTTTTTCATGATCGTATAAATCTAACTTTGGCATATAACATCTAAAAATTTGTCATTTTATCTACGAATTGATAGAATGATATTTAATACATCTACTGTGATTTTAGAAATCTACGCTGTAATCCTCTCCTTACTGGATTAGAACATACTTTCGTGTATTAAAAATCAGTTCTTTATTCTCTTTATTACATTCTTTATTATAAATGTTTTGCGTTTATATTTATACAATACATTGTGTGTATATTTACCATAAAAGCATAATTTACAATATAATTTCGTGGAACTATCAAGTTATTTGGGAAATAATGTTTTTTTATACTTTAAACTTTCCTATATGTTCTGTATCATAATACTTGATGAAATCAGGAACCAAATTTCTGTCAATGTCGATAATTTATTCATACTAGTATGATAAGTCAGTGTCATGGAAGTGTGAACATTAAAATGAAAATTATCATTTAAAGTTTGAAAAAAGGAACTCTTACTTGCCGGACAACCTAATATTTGCATATTTTTCTTTCTAAATTTTTTAAAACGTTTCGAGATACAACAAATTTTAGACGCAATAACTTATTAACTTTTTGCTAATAGGAAGGCGTGCTAACTTAATAACGATTACTTTGTATATAGTTATGGAAAATGCGATTTTATTTATCAAGTATTATTTAAAAATAATAAGTAGATAAATACCATGTGCCTCATGATTCCAAATTTGGATAAAATACCAATACTTTACATGATGATACAATTTTTGTAATCGGTATTACTAAAATTGTTACAGCGAGGAAACAAATAGTGCGTATACAATTACGTGTGTATACACACATATTTGAAAAAAAAAAAGAAAAAGAATATTGCCAAAGAGAATGTTGCTCTAGGTTATTAACAGTAGGGAAAGGATTAAGGTTTATAATTAAAAGAAGTGCTTAAATATAATAAATAGTTAGTAATTGTTTCTTTTAGTAAATTAAAAATGTATTAGTAAAAATTAATCTTCATATGCATTTCTTTGACGTTTTAGTGAAATTGTTTAAAATTATTTATATTTCAAAGATTTGGAGACATAGCAAGTATAATCACTTCAAGAGAATTAACACAATAGTTTTTGTGTGTTATTAGATGAAAGAAAAAAGTTCAAATTTACACATCATGAAGTGAAAAGAAAATCTTGCCCAAGTCATTATTATGTAGTATTTCCACAAGATTTATATACCTACGTTTATATATTATATTAAGATATATTATTTTTTAATAATTTATATGCTTTTATTTTAATCTGTATTTTGTAATCTAATTTAAGACAATTCAAAATGTTATATTTTAAGTATTAAATTTATATACAAGACATTGTTTATTGTTACATGTATTGTATGTTATAAATATGATCTAAATACCGATATAATTTAAATTTATCTTAAAGATTTATTAGATGTATGTACTTATGTAATTTACATGTTTAATTTATTTATGACAAATAAATGTATGAATTAAAACATCAACTTTTTCACATATACTTATGTCTCTCGCAACCCAATTTTTTTGAACTTATAGTGACTGTAATCCCGTTTATTCATTAAGTTTTAATATTTATTAAATTAAAGATCAATTTTTTTTGAATAGCACATTTGAATTTCTTGCTAAGAAGAAGAAGAAGAAGATTGAGATAATCCGAGCTATATCTATTGCCTACGGAAGACAGTAATATCATTTTTTTATATGTTATATTTTACATACGTATATATATTTTTTATCTATACGCAGTAAACCTTAATAGTACGTATACATGTACACTATGCAGAAAGCTGTATAGACCGTGTAACGACTTCAGGTCAATCTTTGGCACGGACTACCATACGGCTCGTTGGTCTAGGGGTATGATTCTCGCTTCGGGTGCGAGAGGTCCCGGGTTCAAATCCCGGACGAGCCCGTGGTTTCATATTTTTTGCTTCGTGCTTCAATACTTATTTTTTTATTTAAATCCTAATAATATTTTTAACCCTTAAAAGATAATGGATAGGTTGCGGTTTATTTGACGTTACAAATGTTTCAAAATTATTTTGCTTTACTGTATTTGTAGCTTCAAGTGGATCGTGATCGTGTGGCGATTGGCAGCAATTCGCAGCCACAGCTAGTAGCAATATGTCGCTCACGTGGAATTCTTCGAAGAAGCACAGCGATCGCGAAAGGTAAAGTGAAAACAGTGAATAAGAGAAATATCTTCAAATTAATGTATATCTTATAAACATAAAGTAACATATTTCTCTTTCGTTCGTAAAGATGCATACGATCTATGCATTACCTAACCTATAAAATTGACTCCAATGAGTTAGATTTAATATCAGAGTTGAGTTTACAGATGAAACAGACTTAAAAAGCTACAGTCCCTTCTTTTACGAGAAATTTTACTTAAAAAATAAATATTCAAAAAGACATTTGACATATTTAGGCCTTCACATATTCACATATTGGGCGCGTTCAGCGGACACAACGGTTGCACAACAGTTGAGTAATTCGTCTATGTAATTGGTCTAGATTTAGGGATCTAACAGTAACAACCAATCATTACTAACTGCTCACTGATCACTGTGTCCGCTGAACGCGCCCATTAAGGTCAGTGACAAGTTTAAGTGCACCTCTGTCATGCTGCTTTTATTACAGATGGGTATGCATCTATCCAATATACCTGAACAGCAAGAGAAGCTTGGCAAGTGGACGAAAGTTGGCTAAGGATAAGTGCGTGGAGAATCCAACGCATCAGGAAATACGAGACGTCTTACTGGCGGCGGGTCTCAACGTAGGTGTCGAGAATAAGCTACATCCGAAAGAGCGCAGCAAGGAACCTGTGTTCCGCGGTCGTATTCGCGTACAGCTGAAAAACGACGACGGCACACCGATACGGTCCGAGTTTCCTACTAGAGACTCCCTGCTGGAGTACGTCGGCACGACGATTTCGAAGCTCAAGACTCGCCAGGGTAAGCAGAGCTCTAGCGAGCAAGCGTCACAGCCATCTACGTCGACTTCGAAGAAAGGAAAAGGCAAGGGAAGGAGGTAAAGAAGATTTGAGACTGTTGAGAGTAGACTCTCACATATGTGTTTTACATACATGGTTTTTACATTATATAAAACTTTGTACATACATGCTCATATTTAGATTCTACATTGTATCATATAAGATAGGGAATTAAAGTAATATTGTAAATGAATTAAAGGTTTTTCCGAAACAGATCTTATTATTTATCTGATAATAAGTGATAATAATATTATTTACTTTGTATACAAATATGACATAATAAAATCAAAAAATTCAAATTTATATTTTGAATATATTAGATATATACAATATATTTATCTTGTTTATGATTTATCAGTTCTATTTTTCTCGGTTTCCTTTTCTTCTTCAGGAATGTTGTTTCTAGTTGCGTCGTCAGACTTTTCTGTTTCATCATTGGAATTTACAGCTTTGTCAGTAGTTAAAACTGCGCTTCTCTGTTCAGTATTTGCATTATTCTCGCAAGAATAGTGTGGATTAAATGCAGAAGTTAACGGATCCGATAAACCTTGCGAGGCAGGATAGGTAAAGTAGCCATTAGTTATAGGATGGAGCATGTTCATCAAAGGGCTGTAATAAGTATATTGATACGGAAGATGCTGATATTGCGTTGGTTGGTACAATGGATACTGTGAAGGAACTCCGAGAAAATTTTGTTCAGCAGGTGTATTCTGAAAAAGATAAATTGTGATTTATAATTTTTGCTCTTGCTAAAAGTCAATTCAATTCATTTATGTATAATTGCATTCAATAATTTCAGCAATGAAAATTATCTGTATCACTATCACAACTTGATGCGTATATTACGTACAAAATGTTGCAATTTCTCCTTGATCATTACATAATGTTTCATTACTTTATTTACTGAGAAAAAAATATTATAAATTTACAACAATCATTAAATAAAATTCACGAGTTATGAAACATCATACTTATTGCGAAACTTACTGCATTATTTCTGGCGGTAGGAAGATTGGAAATAGTAGAATCACCATTTTCACATGATTGACCAGTGGCTGTATTTGACGTATCCGGTAACAACTAATAGAAAAAGATTTAATTACTGCGTAAATATATTTTCTATTTTAATTTGCTATTATATATCTTAGTACAATCAAACGTACAATCAATTTTTTAGATTTCTTCAATTTTATCTGAGAGGCGAGACACATTCGCGTAAAATGAATAAATTCTAGCATTTATCAAATTTCATTACAGCAGCTGTAAATTATTCTATTCACAGTTACTTACATTAGGGCTTCTGACGATACCGCGATGATGTATAGGATGGTACACACGAGGATGTAATGCCCCGTGCAAAATGTGTGCGGGAAGTGTGACCGCTCTGAACAAAACGTGAGGCAATCCATGTGGATGTGGATGAACAATTGAACCTAACAGATTCGTTGGTTCAAACAATCCGTTTGTTGGATAAGTGATAGCTGGATTCACTGCCCTTAGAGTCGGAGGATATGTCTCTACACCCTGCATGGTCGGATTCCCGTACGGTGCGGATTCTGATACCATATACAACGGACAGTCGCATGTATTCGAAGAAACGGGACTGGTTAATGGTACGCCGTGAAATCCGTCTTCGGGGTTACTTTTGCCAACCACTCCCGAAAACGAATTTGTCGCAGAATCGGCGCTATCGTAAGCCGCATTGAACGCTTTGATAAAATGGGAGTGACCAGCCGCTGGTCCTCCATTGATAAAATACTGTGCCACTTTCTCGGCATCTCCTACAAGGCAATTCGACAATTTTTATTTCAGATATCCCGACGTTTAAAAAATGCTTTCGCAGCGTTTCTTAGGCGCCCTTTTAAATTTTAGAATCCTCGGATTTGAATACTATAATCAGTCCTTTATGAATAAAGTTATCTTTACCGTTACAATAAGTAACTGTAAAATTATTTTTAAAAGAAAATGAAACATGTTTCGTGACAATGGAGGTTTTCAAATTGAAATTGAAGTATGAAATGAGATATGCGCGGCACTTTTTTTCTGAAGACAAGACTTTGCAAAAGGAATTTTGAAACATTTCAATTAAAAGTTAAGATGCTTTGTACAACTAAAATCTTATCTTACCCGGTCTGAGATACCGACGTCTGTATTTTAAAATGGAACGCACGTTTCGCTCCTCATCTGTCAGATCCTCGGAAAGCATATTCAGTTCGATAGCTTGAATTTCTTTTCGTATGCGTTCTATGCATTCTGCACCTGAGACTGTATAGTATTGTTGAATTAAAACACGAGAATGAAATATACGAGATTAATGAGTTTTTGGCAATCGTTTTAGCATTTGGTTTACACGGAAAATAAATTTGTAAACGTATGGTAATACCTTTGTCATCAGCGAAATTGCATTCACAGTGATCGTTTGCAAATACTGCGGAGGCGTTACATTGTACACATAGCAAATTGCAAGTTTCGGCGTCATTTGCGTCCAATAAAATGCTATGAATTGTCACTGCAAGCACACATTACATTGATTACAAAATTGAATAAATTACTGAGTGATGTATAAATTACAAATAATGACAGATACGTGTCCGCAAATCTTTCGTACTGTGTCAACATTAAGAGAGTAATTTAAACTATGTACTAAACATTTCAAATTATTTTCCAAAATTTTTTCTCTCATTATCTAAAATGATTTTTAATATAAAAAAATTCTTTGAATTGTATATTTAGATAATTAAATGAAAATTAATCTATTTAATTATCGTTTATTTAATCGAATAACTGATTTTATACAAAATGATTTATATTTTTGTCACGTCATCAAATTTTTGCATGTAAAAAAATGAATTCTCGATATAATTTTAACAAAATTATTATTAAAATGTTAAGTAATGTTAATTGAAAAGATTTTTATACGAACCAGCGCAGCACAGAATATGAATCAATAGGAAAAATTGATGTCGGATGATCATGTCGCTAACGAATAACGAAAGTCTGATTAAAAATTTTAAGTCGAATACGAATCGTGCCTGATCTCGCACTGCACTGCTACGACGGTAATTGTACCTTTCTTTATAATAGTTTATAGTTGCACAATTTGCGTATATGCTGATGATTTCTCAAACTGCTTCCCTGACATCTTTAATAATGCAATTTTGCGTTTTAATTTACCATGGATCCAATTGCATAATACCACATCGGCGACGGATCGCAAATGTCGCAATCTGTTAATATTTTTGGCAGAGGTATTCGAAGAATGATTGCGATAACCATTATATTTGATTTTACTGCGCGTCAAAGTTTTCTTTTCATTACGGTTTTATATTATCTTTCAGCTTATTACGAGGAACAATTATACACGCGACAATCAGCAGAATTTTATGCAAGTTGATAAACATAAATTGAAAGATTTACACAATCAATAATTATTTAATAAAAATATTCATAAAAATATATTACTAAAAATATTTTTAGCAAATGAGAATAATTCCACACAATTTTGCACAGTTCATAATTTATTTAAAAATTATTAGAGGCGAAAGAAAAAAAGCTACTATCAAATGATTTTTAATTAATATTTATATAAGAGATAAAAGAAAAAAAAACCTTCACCGTGACAATGCTTTCACGCATTGCCGTGACCAGGATTCGAACCTGGGTTACTACGGCCACAACGTAGGGTCCTAACCACTAGACGATCACGGCTACTGAAGGTCGTGTAAATGACCGGCGTTTTTAATGTTAAAGAGGCCGTGACATAAATACTCGTGCTTATGCACACTCCATATATTATAAAATGAATTACGTCCATCTCGTTCTAGGCTAATCGGGTGATGCAGGTAATAAGGTCAGACCATTAAAACCGCACATGTAGCGGAATGTATTGGAAATGTTATTTGAAATTCCACTGGGGACATTCTGTCCGTAGTTTTATCGGAAATCATTGTTCGCGTAGGACTTTTTCTCGCGGAATAATTGCAATGACGAAGCAAATTAGAGATCGCGTATCAAATATTTTATCGCGATAACTCGTTAATATCGATTAGTATTTTATCGAGAGAATTTTATTTCACATCCTGTAAATAAGACTGGCATTTCTCTCTCTCTTGTATCGTGCCACTATGTAAAAAATGTATCTTACATTCTTTGCATATGATTCTGATTATGAGAGATGATTGTTTCAAAATTTGAACCGAATGCGTTCAGCGAATGGCTGAACTTTTACGATTTTGCACTGTTTTATATTTTACTATAACCTTCTGATTTTTTATCAATTTTTGGTTCTAAACTTATACAATTCGAATTCTCAAAAATAAGTTTTAGAATAGTAAAATTAGAAAAAAATTATAGAATTATATTTTTAGAATTACGATTTTTGAAATTTTAACTAGTGCATCGATTTTTAAGAATTCAAAAAAATATGATTTAATAATTATCTATACTCGGTAAACTCACTAGTAATTTTATTGACCATCGAAATTGTTGTTATTACATGTCGATATCAAAGAATGTTTCGTCGATATTTTACAAATGGCAAAAATTAAAGTGTATCTTACACTCTCAAAAATTTATATAAATTAGAAAAATACAAAATAATTTAGAAAGTAAAATTTAAGTATTGCATCTTGAGCATTGCAATTTGAAATACTTTATTACATCAATTTCTTTATTGTTTATTAAAAGTAATTAATATGATTATTATATCAATATGAATATACAAACATATTCATAAATATTTAAATACAATGTGTACAGTGTATGTGAAATATCTAGAATCTGCACATAATTGATGCAATTTTACATTTGCCGAATGCGCCTGATTAAACGGATAGTACTTTCAAAAAAATCTCAATAATTTTATACGCATACTTTATATATACGCATACTTTATTTATAAATAATTGAAGACAGCCATAATAACTCTCTCTATTACTTTTTTATTTACTAATAAAATAATTAAAATATCCTCTTTTAAACATTGAATTATTTCGTCTTAGTTACTGATATTTATTTTAATTTATAATTTTTGTTTTCTTTTATGTTCTTTTTTTTATAATTATATTGACTTTTATATATATATATATATATATATATATATATATGTATAAATGTATCCAATATACAAATCTAATTATTATCTAAGAAATTATATAAATTACATTAGGGTCAGAATTATATATAGTGTGTCAAGGGATGAATAATTTAGATACCGTGAATTCTATTGCTCTAATACGAGAGTTATATGGAAAGTGTCAAATTTTGAAAATTTTATTTCGATAAATTGATTCACTATGCATCCGTATTTGGCTTAAAATTATTACACTTGAAAATCTCATTATTACCTGTACATATAATTTTAGCTGCACTGCAAATTCCATTACCTTAATATGAGCCGCGTTAAGGGTGCGAAATTTTAGGAATCTTATTGGAACAGACGCAAATATCGTTAATCAATATAATTCAATCGTTCGATATAATTAAATGCTATTTTTGGTTCAAACAAAAATTAATTGCCGGAGATCACCAAAGGTGGTTCAACTATTCTGGCAATGATTGTGTCGACGCCAGAAGTGGTCGCCTTAATGGTACAACGCGCGGGTACGTTCCTGGATCGTAGTATCATCCGCGTGGCATCGCGGAGCCGTGAACCACTTGCCGTCTCATGTTCCCCCGATCACGAGAGTCTCCGGGAGAGCCTATCGCAACCGAGTCGACGCAGAATCCGACATCGTCTTATATCATGCCTCTCTCTCTCCCGATCCCGTTGCCGCCCGTCGTCATCTGGAGTATGGTATTCTGAGGATCGCGATTGGAGGGACTTCAAGAATACGCGACGCGGAAGGATCTATAACAGCGAGCCCCGAAGGAACCATGAAGGTTACCAGCGTTATCCTGTGATACTGGATCCATCGATCGCATCCTGAGGAGAATTCGAATCTGTGACGCAACCCGAGAAGCAGACAGGAATCGCTAATCTCGTTACATCTCCGTTACATCTCGTTATACAGAGTGTTCTTGGAATCACCAGAGGCTCTCTTGGTCTAATTTTCCTAGACATTTTTCTCCGATATGTCGAAACTGTTACTTGTCATATCGCTGAGATTTTTCAATATATATCTTTGTTACATATATTAACTTCCTATTAAATTTCTATTAAATCCACATAAAATTTATCAAAGAACTTATATTACTCTCTCATTTTTCATCTCTTCTAAAACTTAGACAGTCTTCTTTTCAATCATTAATTACTCGAATGCTACGTACATTTATGACACTTTGACGTTTTCGCCGGAAGAAAAGTCGATTCCAAATGAATCAGAACGTAGTGAAAGAAGCATCCGGCGATTTCAAGACACCCTGTAGGTTCTTCTTCTTCGTTCTAGACGTTCATCAGGCAAAAACGACCTTCGATTCTTTCCTCTTCTTCGCTTTTCCCTTCGCTCAAGCCACAAATTACGATGGGAAGATTATCGAGGAATTCGTTATCTTCTTTCTCGTACAAGACATAAGCAACCGGTTGTGTGCTGAACGGAAAATCAAATAAAAGTATTCAAGAACGAAATCTATCTTTCTGTTATCTGATTAATGTAAATTTATACACAGCCTCGAAAAAAAGCATCGAACTTCTCTCCTTCCTACGTAATGATTTTTGATAAAATTAATATCGTGAGGCAAGGTAATATCACAAGAAAAAAATTTGTTGTTCTTTTTATAATTTTTTAATAAATTAAATAAAATATTAAATAAAACAATAATAATTTAAATAAAATGTCATCGATTGCGAAGGCGCAAGTTGATGATGGAACATTTCCGCGTTATAACTACGGTCCTTCCTTCCGTGCACTTTTCTCGAAGTCTCTCAGCAACTTGTCGATGCGTTTCACGCACTCGGCAGAGTTTTTACGATCAATATCGTAAACCTGTGTGAATAAATCAAATTATCGGGAGATATACATCGCAGTTTTTACGAATACAAAAGAAACTCATACTTTTTTGATAAAGTCGTTTTTTAATCTTTTCTCTTGGAAAATCATCTTTTCACCGGTTCTCAAATTATCGAAAACTTTTAGTCGCAACGGACCAAGTTTCTTTTGGAATTTTTGCGTGTCACCCGCGCATTCCGTCTCCAGCTTTTGTATTTCCGCATGAATCTTTCTTTCATCCGAACCCAATTGATCCACCTTCTTGTTAAATTTTTTTATATCGCTATAAGCGTTTTGGTAATCCTTTCTCATTTTCGGTTGTATTTCTTTAATCACCTAAACGAATAATTATCTAACTTTACAATGTACGCCGCTAATAAATCCTTTTTACAAGTTTGTGAAAAAAATTTTATACGCTAATTGATATATACGTCTGGTTTAAAAATCAAATGTGTCAATCACCTTTTGGATTCCATCGTTAACTACAAATTTTAATTCTTCTTTCACATTTGGATATTTTTGCAACATCTCGTCAACTGGCCTTCGATTATCTTGAATCCACTTATCGATCTTGCCATCGATTTTGTGATCGTCATAATCGATTAAAAACGTATCTTCGTTCGTGACATTGTCCTGTACTCTAGCTAAAACCTCGGAGCTCCAATGTAAAACGCGATCTCTCTCTTCCAGGAGACCCTCCCATGTTTCAGGCATTCTGCCCATAGTCTGTCCCATTTTGCCAGGCTAATAATATAAATCGGGAAACGATTGCCCGTATATTTTAACGCAAAACGATATCTTTAAGTCTCGATATACAAAAAGTGTCAAAGTGTCATGTCCCGTTAGTTTTAATTCATAATTAATTAAGTCACAGGAAATCGTAAAGGTAATCGAGCTAACCTAATATCCCTTCCGGATTCAAGAAAAACTGTAGAATTTTTTACCATTTCCGTCACATTACCTCTCTCACTTGGTCTTGTGAAATTTTTAAATTAGTCTTTTAATGAATTTATTGTTAAATTTTCTATGAAGACTTTCGCGGCCGAAATAGTATTTGGTTCTCGCGTAACCGGAGAAATTTATGGATATCTAGTTTACATTGAACTGAAAATTTTGACAGCCAGAAATATTACCGATCGCAATTGGATTAGAGAAACCTATTTGACGTTCGCCCCGTTACGCTCTTTTGTCCGCCCGCGTATTTTTGTACGTACAGCGAAATTTAAACGTCGGCAAACCTGAAATAACATGGCAGCAATATTTATTGAAATAAATACAGTTCTCTCAATTATTCTCCGCAAGAACAAAACGCTGTCCACAACGACGATGCAAAAAGGGGTGAAATTTATTCATTCGTAATTATGCATTTACATCGATACCGTTTCGCGCGCATTAAATTGCAAATAACGTTCGGGCGTTTCTCCTTCTCCTCCGGGCTTTTCTTCTCTTTTTAGTAATCATCTCGCGTCGTTATTGCAACGAATTCATTTTTATCGTAACCGTCTCGTACGATGGCGCCGCGCGGCGGCATCGCCACGCTCTCGCGAGCGCAAATCTCGCTATTGATAAATTCTCTCTCGCGCCGGTATGGAGAGTACCGCGCGGATGAAATTACGCGGAAAACGAGCCGTCTTTCGCGTCTTTCACAGCCGGCTGAATGCGCGCCGTCGGGGCTCGTTTGTTCCGCGTAGGACGCGTTTACCCCGCCACGCGCACCCCGTCGTTAACGCGCGAATAGCGTTTCGCGCGGCGTGTCGCCGCATCGTGCGCCATTTTGCCCCGTTGTTCGACTCCTCTCCTCTCTCTCTCTCTCTCTCTCTTTCTCTCCTCGCGCGTGGAAAAAGGAACTGGGACGGATGTCCGCCTGTCGCGAGAATCCCGCGGGATTGAATCGCGCGCCCCGCGGCTCACTCCGCCTCGCGTCGGGGTGTCAATTCAAAGCGGCCGTAATCTCCGCTCGGCGCGGCCAATAATCGGCTTATTGATTTTGATTTGTACCCGCGTTGTTCGCCGACGGTCCCGCGCCGCTGACCGTGCGGGAAACGCCGACGAAGGAGCGGTCCTTCCGTGCGGATTTTCTAATTGTGCGATTCAATAAGGTCCGACCCGACGTGAAAAGTAACGAGAGACGTGAGAAAATGTGCGAGCGAAATCCTTTTAACTGCGAAATAATTACGCTGATTTAATCTCTCTTTCCATTAACGTGCTTTTATTTACTACCGTAGAAATACAGTTTCGACAAATATTAACAACATGCTGCTCCGCTAAACGGATTCCCTTTCATGCCGTACCGCTCATCCCGCAATCGAAATACTCCGGTTTTGTTTCCGCACGGACTACCGCCGCTGCCGAGTCTCTCGGAACAGAACTCTCGCGGAAACACCCGTTTAGGTCCAGCTTAGGAAAATCGCTTTTTGCGCTTCGCTATTAAATATTTGTGAATAAATTTGATAAAATTATTATCTCCATCGTTAATCTTATTATTAAACAGATCATCGACATTTAAAGATGCGCGCTGATACAATTAGAATCGATTCCGTTGAAATATTGAGTCTCTCGAAAGAAGGGATCTAAAAACCCGTTTAGGTCCAGTTTAAGAAAATCGCCTTTTGCGCTTCGCTGTTAAATATTCGTGAGTAATTCGATAAAATTATTATCACTATTGTCAGTCTTATTACTGAACAAATCACCAAAGTTTAAAGAACATTGGTACACGACATCGATTCCATTGAAATACTTTCGGCTCGGCGATAAATGCAACGGTCCCCCGCGATATACCGCCGAATATAGACTTCGCAAAGTATTTCGATAGAATTCTTCTCTTTCCTCGGAAACGCTCGCGCGAAACAGCTTTTCCAACTTTTAACGCGTTACACGACCGAGGGAGTTTATCAATGTCAGCAGTTAAGAGTTAATCCGCGCGACGTTCGGTCCTTGAGGGTGTGGAGGGGGTGGAGATGTAGAAGAGGTACCGCTGACGGGGTGATAAACGGCCATCTTTATGCCCGATACGACGACGCGACGGGGGAATTTGCGTTTCATGGAATTATAAAGCGATTCACGGGCACGCGCGCGCGCCCGCATTTAAAAAAAAGCACCCTGTCGCCCTGGCGAGGTGCGAAAGTTTCCGCCGCGCGGTAACTAGTTGACGCTTTTAACGATCCCGGCTTGTCCGCGAAACCGCCCTCCCCTCTGTTCCACCTCCCGTAGATCCCGTGTCCCCCATTTTTCCTCCCCCGTCGCGCGCGGCCCGCCGGTTATGTTATATTATAACGTACGTGGCGTTCTCTCGCTTTATGGTGCCAGTCGAGCGTTCAAATTGAACTAAAAATAACGCGCTTTGCGCGCACTATCGATGCCACCTGAAGCACTCGTGCGTGCACGAAGGTGGCCTCCGCCGCGCCGAGTACGCGGGATATATACACTTCACCTGGCTGCTCCTTTTGAAGCAGCAGAGAAAGAGAGAGAGAGAGAGAGAGCGAGAGCGAGAGAGCCTTGTGAATCGCGTATGTATGTCCCCACATGCATGCATAAACCGCGCGCGCCGCGGCTTTTTACGACCTGACCTATCTTTCGCCCACGTTAAATATCGTTCCGCTCTCTGCAGGATGCAACCGAACATCGCCGGGAGTCGCTGCAGCCGGTTTCGTCGCCCCGGTATTAAAGCTGCGGGTATAACAGCCTGTAGGACACACGAACGCATGTTTAATTCATCGGTTATTTTATAACTGTTATAACGGTACACGTGGTTGCATCGGTTAACACGCGATTTCTTACATTTATTCGACGCTACAGGAGAGAGAGAGAGAGAGAGAGAGAAAGAGAGAGTGTGAGATGGAGCAACAATGCCAGGTATTCCTGGCAAATAGCACTTAGTTATCCCAAAATAGCGACAAATAGCAATATCGAGGGAATACCGTAATTATTTCCGAAATTATGTTTCGTTATGCAGATGAAATGCCGCGCACGTGGCGTTATTATTTGCGCTGTGTCAGCCTGTGACCGGCCCGAAACGGTGCGGCCGTTCGATATCTTTACGGGCGAGTATGAGCGAGCTACAAGCGAATGATCTTCATCCACCCGGCTACGGGGGGCAGCTCGACAGTGAATTCTCAGTTGAGAGGGCGATCGGTTCCTTCCACGTGACAGATCAAACCGCCGAATCGACGCGGGCGAGCGCCTAAGCACGGCCCAGCTGGCACAAAAAGGGGGCATTGCTTCCGGTTCCGTTCGTCGGGTCACTCAAAAAGAATTAACATGCATGCGCCAGTTTGTTTGCTAAAGGCGCTTTATCGTCGTACGTCTTACGTAATTAAAGAGACACTCGAAGTCCAGCTGAATCTCGAGAACTATATTCATCGATTAAGCCGGTCACACTCCGATGGACGTGGCTGGACAAAACCACCGCAAATGGCGAGGGCAAAACACTTTCAACTTTTAACCGCGACGTACCTACGTGTCCGCATTCAATTACCGTCGAAATCCCTTGTCGTCGGGGCATTAAAGCCAGGTCTAATCCTAGAAATACGGAGGGAGTACGCGAGACAAGGACAGTTCTCGAGTTGGTGTTAAGCTTCGCGGGGATACTCTCTTTGGGGTAACGATAATCGATGAAAAAAAAGCTAAAACGGTAACAATGGCGATGCTGCACTTCGTGTAGGTAAAGGTCGGGACAATGGTGCGCTTAGGATTTTTTATAAATGAGAGTGGAGAAAATAGAAGTGTACGGTTTATAAAACATTTTAGAAGAAAGCACGAAATGTGTTTTGTAATATTAAGGACGCTCTCTCAAACTGTGTAAAGTATATCATCGAGGCGCTTCTACGGACGGCTTCGCGTGACAAAAAAGAAAAACATGCTCATTTTTGTTTATACTTTACTTTGACGAGTGAAATGAAAATATTATTAGATGTGATTATGATGGTCTTAATATAGATTTATAAACAGTACTTTTTCTGTCTATTGTCGTCGAGTACGAATGATGAAATTGTCGCGAAATATTTACACAAATTTTAACAAATTTTTCTCTACTACAGATAGAGACATAAAAGAGATTAATTTATAACATTGAGCGACGCAGAGAAAATTCATTTTCGATGTTCTTAAAGCAAAGATTTCTTTAAAAGTAAGATTAAGATCTCAGATCCATGGGTATCTATTTTATCTTTTATATTCTGAATAGATTGCATAATAAAAATTCCATCAATATGTTACGCATCGTACAGTACGCATGAGATGGAACGAATAGATCATTGATCCGCTATATTCTAAAGTCGTCTGGGAATCTTAGAAGCTGATGGGGATGAGGTATTCGGACGACGGAAATGGATTCTGAGCATGCGACCGCGAGAGTAAGTATTCTCGGAAACATTATCTCGAAATCCTAAAACTGTGTTATCGCCAGTTTGCTTTCTTATTTCAAAATAAGACCTCCCTTATTTTGACACTTCTATGCTTGTTTTTTTAATCTTTGTTTTGTTTTGTCATTTTTAAATAATTTAAGTATATATAAACTTACCAAATATTTTCAAATATTTTTGTACAGTAAATTAAACACAAGAATACGATAAAAAATGCAGGCAACTGTGGTTATTTTCGCCCGGTCGAGACGATACGTGGAAGCTATTGTTCGCGCGATCCTAGTTTGGCAGTGATTCCTCGGTGTCAGCCAGTCTAATAAAAGCCAGGTCGTGCTTGCGAACGTGGTACCGATCGGAACCGATCGTGATTCATCCCCGCCACTGGCAGCCCCGGACTGGAAAAAAGACCTCTATCGCCGCACTGCCGCATCACTCGTTGCTCTCTCGCGCAAAAAGAAGCATTTTTCCCTTGTCGGTTTTAAGACGGCAGCCTAAAGATTGCGCGGGAATAAGCGATTCGCGGATAAATGTAGAGACAATAGTTATCAATAGCACTTCGTACGTACCGCTGTTTGGTCCGTGCCTCGCGTAGGGCTCTCGGGAGAGCCGTTCATCTGATGGCGAGCTGCCAAGCAGACACAATCCATACTATAAATACTGCTGCACATCACTGTCCCATCCTGGCGCACCGTATCTTACCGGCTCGTTCCGTTCCGTACGACTCCCCTTCTGCAACTTCTTGCATGCGAGATTTCGCTCCGTGTTTCCTTAACATGACCAAAACATCCTAATGACTTCAACACGTTGGATAAACGCTTGACTCACAAGCGCCTTGCTCCAGATGGAAAAGATCTCGCCTGTCGAAAATTATGACTATAACTCATCACTTATTGTTAGTCTAACTACACTGCAAAACATATCCTTTTTATATATAAAGGACATTTATGTTTTATAACGGAATATTCAATATTAAAACGAATTTCTCACATGTCTATTTGATTTATTAAATCAATTAGACTAAATCCGTTAAAAATGTTACTAACACTATAAACATTATCATAAACAGACAGCGAAAAAAGGATTTAGCAATATTCTACAGCTACAAAAAATTTTTAAGTTTGCCAAGGTTAAAAGACTATTTTCTTGAACAAGTAAAATCTATAATAAATTAAAATTGTTTTTGTTGTTTTATTGTATGCTTAAGAGATAATTAACTTTAATTTGTTTGTGTAATTAATGCAGAAAGTTCCAACATTTGAAGATCTAATTTTATCTTCTGTTGGACCAAAAGTATATTACAATAATACCACAGCTTGGCTAGTGGTCAGTGAGACTGATCAATTAACGATGAATGTTGCATCTGCAGAAGAAGTAGTCGCTTTGGGATTAGCTGTTTATTTTATAAAAGATCTGAATTATCCATCATCTTCTAGCCACGTGCTTGGTTTAATTGAAACTTTATGCCTGGGAAACGATAATCAATTTTTGAGCAAGCGAGCTAAAGAAATTCTGTCCAATTGTACTTCGTAAATTATAATGTAGAAGTTTTTATTATTTCATTAATTTCTATTATAAATTTATTTTTATCGTTTTTAGTTTTGCTCATCCCTTTTTTTCTTTTGATATATTTGTTAAACTACGGGTAAAGATTTTTTCATTCATTTATTTTCTTTCATGTATTCATATTTTTTTCTAATATATATTTTCAGATCAGATAGAATGTAATGTTAAAACACAGTGAATTTAATAAATTTTGTCTTTTAGGTATATTTCTGTATTCTTTTCTATATTCTGTAAGTGCTGGTCTACAATTTTGCTTTAAGAAAATATTTTAGCTCTCATTGTAAGCTGTAATGAGTATAAAATTTTCCGTTCTGTTTATAAAGAACATTAAATCATAGGACAATGTTCTATAGATTTAATTCTGGTTTAATTTCACATTTATTTAAAGTGGAAAAAAGTCACTTTTTTCCGTTATAGCTTTGCGGAATTTAAAGTGGATATGTTTTGCAGTGTAAGAAGATTTTAACAAAAGTCGAATGGATTTTAATGAAAATGCATTTTAATGTATAAAAACTTATTCGTAAAATATAATGTATAGAATCCCCATTCAAGATAGTACAGAAAAAATAGAAGCAAATAATTAGCGGACAAAATAACTCATTTTTCGTAATTGGATATATTTAGAATCAATTTCATAAAAAATTGTGTAATGAAAGAGAACAACTATTTTAAAATCTTTTAATAAACAGTTAAAATCAATTGTTTGCAGTGCGAATAAAATTATTCAGTGATAAAGTAATCATCTGAAAAACGGGAGACGATACATATGCAACGAGAATAAGTCACATAGGTACAGTTAAGGGATTTACGGTCGTCGTAAAAAAATTCGCGTGTTAACGTAATCGTCGCGAAAGCTACAAGCTTTGCGAAGCGGGGTGGATGTACAAATTCCTGCGTTACGCCGCAGGACTCTCAGGGCTAATGGCGGCCGTTTATTCGACTCGCGCCCAGACTGAAAGTGGTCGATATCGGTTTTCGGTGCAGAACAGTATCTCCGGAGGGACATCGCGAGCAAAATCAATCGTTTTAATATGACGCAAGTAAAAACATTAGCGGCATGCTGAAAAAGAGAGAGAAAGTGCAGCGGAGGGAAACGAAAGCGAGGTAAAACGAACACGCGGAAGGGGTGAACGAAGTGGAAGAGAGAGAGAGAGAAAAAAGGAAGAGGAGAGGAGAAAAATGGGAGAAGAAAAAGCAGTGGCGGAGAGTAACGTTTATTGGACGTTATTAAATATAATGCCGCGAGGCGTGTCCCCCTTCGGGAGAGTTTTCCGATAACTTCGTAATTTGCTAAAAGGATCCCAGCTACGGGACTTTTAAGATGTACCGCTTCCTCCGTGATGTCTCCCGTCGGTCTACTATTTGTTTTTCAACGAGGTTTGTTACCAAGCTCTCCGAGCAACATAACGTCGTATGTTCTGTTTTTTTAGCCTGTATTTCAAAAAGGAATCGTCGCGCGCACGAATAACAATTACATTTTTCACGATACACGTTGTTCTCTCTCGTAATTCGTTCGCCATGTTAACCATATCTGGTTATTTTAATTCCCGAGTCTAGCGGAACGATATGTATCCGTGGAGATGGTCTTACAATAATAACAATTCGACGTATCGACTGTAATACTATTATCGAATTATACTTTATTCCATTCCATCCGATTTGTCCAATAATCGTACCGATTATCATAACTGATCACAATTGGGATTCAAATAATTTCCAAATAAAATATTGATGCCACGATTGTAATAGCGCGCGGTTATTAACTCCCCTCGAATGACCACATTTAGCGAAAGATAGGTACACGTGCAGGCGAGTCCGCTGATACTCCGACTAAGAGCCATGGTGTGTCATCCTAATGGCAGTGAAATTTACTTGAAAATCGCGTTAGTCGCGAAGTTTCGGCCGTCTAGTATTTCCGACGGAGATTATCACGAGAGGGACTTCTCGCTGCACGACGACGTGCTCTCAAATTGAATTGAGATTACGGCGGCACGCCCTGCTCCGTGCACGCGTACCCTCCTCCTTCTCGGGGTGGCATGGTGGTTTCGTGCGCGGGTGTAATACGGCGATGCACCGTCAAGTCCACTGAATATGATTATCAATCTTTGATGTACAATACTTTGGGCGTGTCGTCTCCGAACGTTAAATTTTCCCAACAAATTATTTCACTGCAACTATTTCTTCCACATCAGCATAATTTAATAATAATAATAAATTTTTAAGTGTAATAAAAGCTTATTATTCACAAAAACAGAAATAAAGTAGAGAATTGTATTTCAAAAAGTGAGATATTAGCAATAACGTTGAATATAAAGCAATTAAATCTATAATCCTAATTTTTCTGGATTGCATAATTTGACGTAATTTTGTAATAATATTTTTAATGGTACAGTTTCGCCAATTTCTATGTTTTTTCCGTACCGCGACGCAATACAAGTGCGAGCTTCGACATGGAAGAGTTATGGCCTCGCTGCCGTAGTAAGTGAGTGGTAATTATTCGTCGGAGCGTGTCTTACGACGGATACGAGGATAGGTTGCAGATAACGCGTTATGGAACTTCGTGATCCGCCCCGGCTGCTAGTAGATCGGTTATCACTTTGGAGGCTTAGCCAAGGATCCGTGCAAATTGAGCGCCGTATCCACCCCGTCTTAAGGTACCTCGTGTACCGCCTCTTTGAGATTCTGGAATTTGCGCTCTGCGGGGTGTGAGAGCAAGCGGATAAGTGGATATACCTCGACTTAATCGATTATCCATCCTGCCGTGCGACGAACGCACCCTCCCGGGATATTTGCGACACGTCGATGTATTTACTTACACAACGCCGTGCTAGATTTAAAATTAGTTTTTCCACAACCAATCGCGACGCGCTAATAAGGCCCCGATTTAGACCGCCTCCTGCCGCAATGATCAAACACTTCAATTCCCTTCCTTCCTTCCTTCCTTCCGCTTTCCCTTCCTTCTCATTTTTAATCTACGGTTCCATTTTCTCTTGTAAGAAAGTCACCAGGAAGATTGTGTACAGTGCGAAATATTACGATCCACGGCGTTTAATATATTAAGTCTCCAACCATTTTGCCTCTCGTTGAGATATCGAGCAACGACTTTCCCGAGTTTCTTAAATATTCGCGAAATATGATGCTCATGTTTATCAGATAGATTAGATTTTTTTTTGTTTATCAGACTGGACCAATGAGTTCTATCAATTTTCTTTTATTAAGAAAATCGTATTATATTAATTATCATCAGATTGTTATGAAATTTTTTGACCGTATAATTTCCGTGCTATTTTGGCGTCAGTTCCGATTACTGTTGAATTTTCATCGTGTAAAACTTAACATTGTGTTAACAAGAGTGACAGTCCGTCTCATCGTTAATTCACAGGGGAAAATTCGACAGCAAGATCCGGGAATGCGTAGTGAACGCGGAACAATGTACGTCTACCATAAGTTTGAGGATGCAGGCAAATTCCTCGGCGGCGTTATCATTCCCGCAGCTTTCCTGCTTCCTCCGCGACGACTTTAGCTGAGCAAACGTGACTTCAAAGAACCCCTTCATTCTGAAGTGCTTCGCCGTAACTCTAAGCGTCGCGATATGAAAGAAACTCGAAAATTTGTTCGCGTGGAATATTCATCGACTCAAATTATATAACTCTTTATTATATAAAATGGAAAAATAATTTTATGCCGAGTGTTCAGGTATTGTTATATTTTTTCTTGTTTAAAAATTTCTGAAACAATTCACGATTGATTATTTACAATATTTACTTTTCTTCTTTAATTAAAAGTATTAAATATTATGATTATATTTGTTTAAATAGGAGAGTAGAAAAAAAGGAGAGTATCGAATCTAATTGACTGGTTCGATCAGAGATATGATCGTGTATATTAAAGTTTCCCAGTTTGGAAAGTAATTTTTTTCGGAATAACCCACTTTTGTCCTGTGTGCAATGACACGGATATTTATTGGTCGTATCCCCTAATTCGTTACTCGAGCGAAGCTGAATGCACGCGAACGAACGAACGAATGAAGGCCGTTAGCGTCTGTATTGTACTATCGTCCTCTCGCGACTCTTGCGTTGACATGTAAGCATCGTCGAAAATCCTACATTGTTCCCGCATTACCGGAGGTGCAAATAGGCTAAACTTTGGACCAATAAACCAAGCGCGAAATAGCACGATACACGACGGAGGGTCGCTTGGAATGTAAATTCACGCTCAGGCAACCGGAAGCCGAATTGAAAATTCTAATATAATGCTAACCACCAATTTGATCATATGCAGATTTGTATTTGTTCAATTAGATGCAAGGATTTTGCAAACATGAAGATTTCATGTTTGCATTTATAGAGTGCTAGTCGAAGAGACAGAAACACATTAGACCGACTTTCGCGGAATGCATTTTTAGAATGTAATTTCCTTCTTCATATAGAGATCTCGAGTGATAATAGCATTCTCGTGGGGAATCTCGAGATTATGAGGCAGTTATCTCTCTTTACCTCAGTCCGGTTCTTTCCCCGTCGTCACTCTCGCGATCTACATTAGATCTCTAGCTTTTCATTACAACGCGTCGCCTCGTGGGAATCGTCTTGTTAGGAAAACTAAAGATCACAGTCTACCATTAGAATGTCTCGATTACGAAATCCGCGTCGCGGAAAGGAAATGGAACGTTGAATAGCAAATCGTCGTCATAAATGACATACATATATGATATTTATAGAAAGGTAATGAAAAAGATACTCTCTTGTGATAAGCTGTTACCGAGAAATCTTCTTCAATTCTTAGAAGTTTCTCAAATCCAATTATTCATCTATACATTTTTCGGCTAATTAAAGCAAAAGTTCTGGATAGTTGAATGATTAATTTAGTGTATAATGGCCGTTGAGGTAAACGTTTCGAATGACTGTAGAAGAAGTATCAGTAGGGGAAAAAGGTCACTTGATAAATACGATCATCGATAAACACACGTGATTAGAGAACACGATTAACCCGACGATGGCACGGTGGCACGCAACCCCGACATTAAACGCCTCAATCGACGATGCTCCATCTAATTGTAAGAGGTCTATTAGCAACATCCATGATGGCCCCAGTTGGCCGAGACAGCGGTTTCTATTTACCGGGAGGTAAATCTTCGAATGGCGATTGGTCAGCGATCAAGTTCTTTCTGGCAGCGTGTCCCAAGATCATGCGTTCTCCATCCTCTCGCCTGTCCCTCATTCGCGCGTGGCAGTTTCCGACGCACGCAATGTATTGTGCTCGCGCGTTCGCTCCTTCGCCGTCCTCTCTTCCACTTCACACGGATCCTTAACTCTAAAATTAGCTTATCCCTCTGCTGCCTCCGTCTGTCTGATTCTCTCTCCCTTTCTCTCTCTCTCTCTCTCTCTCTCTTTCTCTCGCTTTCTCTCTTTCTCTCCTCCTCAAGAGACACATACGAGGTGTGTCTCGACGTTGTTTCCCCATCGTCCGACGTTCGTTCCGATCGAACGCGTTTGCAGTCCCGTCACGGTCCGTTGAGTAAATTCGAGAAGAACCCCGATCGTTTCTCTTTCTCCCAATCTTCCTGTTTTCTTTTTCAAGCTTCCCGATTCGCCGTCGCATCACGTAAGAAAGCACGGTTAACACGGCAGTGTCGCGAAAGTGAGAAGAAAACGCGACTACGAGATCTGGAGTGCCGCCTTCCTCGTTGCAGCGTCACAAGGAGGCGAGACTCGAGCTTCCGGCTGCTTGTTGACCGAGCGTCTTCAAGCTGGAGCTGGCAAAGAGAGCTTTCGGCCTGAGGGGGTGAGTACCGTCACCATCATTCTTTGTACTACGGTGTCGCGTCTACTAGTCTAGTGGATCTCGCTAAGCTGCTTCCAAGTTCCCCTCCCGGTCGTTCCCATTTCTCGTTGTTACATGTATTCGCAATCAATCAGACGAAAAGTTTAGTAACTGTTATTAAGTTGCTACAATCGAGTTTTCTCACTTACGTGGAGAAGCCAAAATGCCCTTAGAAGAACTCGCGATAGTTTCGTAAACTGTTTGGAAAAGTAGTATCACAAGAATTTGTTTCTTATTTCTATATATCTGATATTCCTACAAGAAATGAGACAGTACTTAAAGTAAAATCTTTTTGTAAAAATTTTCTGGTTGAATAGGTTATTATACGAAATTTTAAGCAACAAAAGGAACTTGTATTTTGTTGAAAGTTAAATAATAAAGTTGTATAATTATTTTCTCAAGAGAGATCCTTATGTTCAACTAGAAAATCGCCTTTTATAAAAATTTCTCTTAATTCTTTAAATAAAGAAAAGTTTTTAAGGCTATGCAATATTTATTTTCTTTTATGGTATTCCTAAATTCACTCTATTTTTCTCTTTCCAAACAATCTTTAAAAAAAACGTGAGATCGATACTATCCAATTTAAATATTCATTGAAAATTCATTATTCTGCTCTTTGAGTTTCAATAAGCAAAAAACTTCGTTAAAAAAATAAAAAATTTAATATTACTAATATGTCAACTTGTCTATATAGAACCAAACACGTCTCCCGCCAATTTCTCTTCTCCCTTCTCATTCTTTCTCTTTCGTCGAGCACCATTACGTCGTTGTATCTTTTCCACAAATATCCCCAGGATCACGTCTGGCTTCAATAAATCGTTGCCGTACGTTCTTGCAATGCCATACGGTGCTCGTTGCATGATTGATGATGAGCTGTCGCGTAATTGGCGAAAGGTTTGAGTATCTTTGATGCGACGCTAAGATCCAGTTGACGTCGCGGAACGTTAGACAAATGGATTTCGCGGGCAGACAGGCGAGCGACGTTGCGACAGAGCGTAACGTTAGGCAGAACATAACAATGAAGATACACCGTGTTATTATCTCTGTGACGAGCAACATTTCGACCATTTGCCGCGCTGGAGGCGTAATGTTCCTGGCAATGTGGCGCGATACAATGTTGTGGCACTTTGACCATTTGCCGCGGCGGAGGCGTAATGTTCCTGGCAATGTGGCGCGATACAATGTTGTGGCACTTTGATTGGTGGCTCTAACGTGCGTAAGTGCGCATATGTACGCCGACGACCTGTAGCTGACGTGCGTTCCCTGCTGCGTCCGTCTACTGAGGGTCCGTATTGGCATCTATTTGGCCTAAAACGCAGCTTGCCGCGATCGAGCGAGGGAGGTGCCTGCCGTACAAATCGAAGCTGCGAGATACGAGGGTTGCGAGAGTCTCCTCAACGCTATCGTCTCAACTTCGATCTATCAACTACCTCTTCAGCTTCGTTAATCAATACGCACGGATGCTGTAATTACTGTTACGATTGCATTACCTGCGCTATATACGAGTTCATATACGTCGACACGACACGAATATCCATTGTCCATGTAGAATATTAGGCGATACCGCGTATCGGAATGCAATAAACTCTCGATCCGGCAGTTTGGAGATTGAATGGCGCAAACGCACGCTTCCGCCACAGATTAAAATTAATTTGCGACGCGCGGTTGCGAGAACTCATACGCGATCGCACGCCCCCTCCTCCCCCAACCCCCTCGCGTGCAGATCGCTTCGCGCGGACGGCGGCGCGCTCGCGTCGTCATTTTCGCGTAAATACAGCCCACCCTCTCTCCCCCGCCCCTACGATTTTCCCGAAACGAGGTCAAGTCAATACTCGTCATTTAAACAAGCGCGACGGGGCATTATACCGCGGCGCGACAAAAAATGTTTACGCCAGCAGGTGAACGCGCTGCGATATTAACGGCGGTTAAATTTATCGCGCGCGCGCGACGGCCATCGCGTTCCCATTTCTCGCCCGAAAGGGAACATAATCGTAATGTCGAGTATACGGAACGTGTAAAGGAGATAGATCGGTCTTCCCGTCTAAGTGCTCGATAATGGATTTGGACGTGTTTCTGTTTCAACGTGCGCCTCAGAAATGGGGAAACTTCCGAAAAGCTTCGGGGTTTCCGTGCACGTATGTAGCTCCCATATTGACCGGATTCTGTAAGCAATCAGAGTTACCGCGAGGGAATAAAACACGGAATATTATGAACTTCCTGAGTCAGGTTGACGTACTGAATAATTTATCGCCTACGTATACGGCGATACGATAAACGTTAGATCGTTTGTCATCTTCCGCTTCCGCTACTGATATTCCCCCGAAACTGTTGCGCTGATAATGCTCCGGAGGGGGGAGGAGAGAAATGGAATGGATAAAAAAAGAACGCTACGCGAGTTGTGTGACGCCATCTTGAATCTCCCGGCAATTTCTATCAGCGAGTACTGGATTTTCAGTCGAGAGAAAAGAAAGAAGAGGAGAAATACGAGTGGCGCGTGAAATTCATCAGTCTAATCTCGACAGGTGAAAAATACATCTCGGTCGGACTTTCTCCCATGCGAGGGATTAATAAGAGGAGAGGGCTGGGGAGGGAAGATCTAACGCATTCGACACGAAATCCGCAATCGCAATCGCGGGGTGATGAGAGCAATTTTACACTCGCTTTGATGTTAAAACCTGCGAATCACGACGAGAGTCAGCCAAAAATTCTAGATGAACCGTGTCTTGCTATGGGAAGAGGGACGGACCGGGCATACGATAGCGCGGCGAGGGGAAGATTTCGCGTGGACCAGTCAGGGGTGAAAAGAGGAAATGCGCGACGAGGGCGTGGGACTATCCGACAGGCACGACGATGCATTTAATAATTAACTCGCTGGATACACGAGGATGGATGTCTGACGGGGTTTCGTCAAGAGCGGTCGAGAAGCGCGACAGGGAGGACAGGCTTGGGGAGAGGGGGAGAGGGTGAAAAGGGGTTTGTTGCAGGAGCGGAGAATGGAGAAGGAAAAGGGAGGAGGGGCGGGCGAGTGAATGAAGAGGACGAAGGGAAGAACGGGGGAAGGGGAAGGTGGGAGGCGAGTGACTGCATACGGAGTGTGAGGGAAAGGGGTAGAGTGCTTGGGGTAGGTAGGAAGGTTGGCAGCAGTAGGTAGGAATGGCTCTCGTGGATGCTGCGCAACGATCAATACACCACGTGATGCCACGCGTCACGTTTCTCTCTCTCTCCCTCTTTCGCGTGCGCGCGCGCGCGCCCACGTCCACCCCTGTCTCTTCAGCCCTCTTCACTCACTTTCTCTCTCCCCTCGCTCCCCCACCCGGCCAGCCTCATTCGCCGTTTCCCCCTTTCTCTTTCTGGCGCAACGGCGGCCTATCGCCGTTTCCTTGACTTCGTGACGTAACGTCGGTCCAGACGATGGGGCGCGCTCATACATCCCCGCGTACACTTATACATACACACACACACTCACACACACACACACATACACACATTGAGCGCGCGGTGCATTTATTTTATTTCTGAAAATACCTCAATTGAAAGATATGTCGTATATATTTTCCCCGTTTTAATTGAAATTTCGATCGTTGCAAACGCTTTTCATGGAAATAAAAATAATACCATCAGTGGCTGAAGAAATAACGTTACATTCTTTAAAAATAAATCTATCCTATATCTACATAAAATCTATTAAGCGACGTGTCTAACTTCCATGACATGTCATTTTCGAAAGGATGTTGAGAACAAGGATTGAAATAAAGTAGAAGCCAATCTTCATCTCCATCCGTCATTTTTTTGTTACGCTTGGAAATGGAGTATGAGTTGGTGAATTTTAATGAGCGCAATACTGCTTTTTGCTCTGTCAGCCAGAGTTATGGAGATCGGTGAAATATCTGTAAAGTTATCGGCTTAGCTTGAGCTTAGCAGATATTTCCTGGTTATTCCATTAGGATTGATGCTCTATCATAATTTTATCAGCCGCCCGGCGCGGCGCGGGCGCAACGCAACGGTCTGCGGCGCTTCCTCGAGTTTCGCTGAGTATTTCGAATTTCTCCGGCACCCACCTCGATGACTCGCGTAAAGTCCTTTTGTATTCGGCCGCGTACTATGATATCGGGAATGTGATTTATGCCGTTCGAAAGCTTACAGGGGATTTAACAATGTGGCAACTGGAAACTACCGTTTGCGGCAATCGGTTAACGAATTCCGTAAACGAGATTCGTTAGGTGTTACTTCGCTTCCGTTGTGTACGTGTAGAGCGTGAATTTTAGGACACAACTGAATAAATAAAGATTTCCAGCGGTCAATTTCGATAAATGTCTGCATTAAAAACTTGCGTTTTACGAGGTGTACGAGAATAACCGCATTTACCGCCCAGTGAAATTATATCTAAAAGCGCGGAGGAACAATAAACAGTTAAAAGTAGATTAATAATTTAAAGTAAAAGCCTTCAGTCCTGTAACTTGAAAAGACTCCATGTTGCCGGTTGCAGAATTGATGTTGTACCTGATATTATGACGTTGAGTGGGAAAACTGAAAATACAAAGTAAAGAGATAAGATCTAAACACACGGAGAACGGAGAGAACACAGAAATTAGTTAATTGGATTCACCGTAAATTTCAACTTAAAATGCTTTTTCGGAAAATGCGTCTAATTGCGCTTTGATATTTACATTCATCTTTCTGGAAAATGTATACCCGCAAACAATCCTACATACATAATATCACGCGGATGCTCTAGAGAAATGGCATTTCCCCGGCTTCGAGCTAGAATTTCAGAGAGAATTATGTTTATGGCCCACGGCGAGGGAAGTTATACAATTAACGTTGTTTGTTAATTATTTTTCGGCAATGATATCTACCCTTAATAACTAGCGTGTACTCGCAATTTTAGACAGTCGTAATTTTACAAACTCGTGAGAGTTAAAATGATCGAAAGTATGCCTATCACGTATCTCGTATTCGATACTTCGAAAATTGCGAGTTGAGCGAGCTCTCACGTTGCCTTGTTATTATTATTGTTTTTTTTTAATCAAACTGAGACGCGAAAAGTTTCGTCTTGTTGTTGTGAAAAATATTGAACGTATTTATCGAACGTAATTTGCGTATGGCCTTCCGTTTATACCACTTGCGGTGGAACTTGGCCGATAAAATTTAATTTGCTCGACGTACAAAGCAGTTTGCGTAAGTGCGATGATGTACAGGCGATATAACAGGCGTAAAATTCTAGGAGGAACTTGGTAAATGTACGACCGAAAGAAATCTTGACGCGCGAACGCTGTATATCTTTGAGATTTAATAACGGCGAACGAAAAGTAAAATGAAATAGAATTTATATTGCATGCCGCGTCTGTAATTAAGTTCATAATCCGTTCATTTCTGTTTAATGTTTGACAATCGATAACGGCATTTACATTTATATTTTGTCGGCAACGTGATTTTCACGACCTCAATAAATTCAGGCAGGTTGAGGAACGAAATGAAAAACTCTCTCTCTAAACGTTATCAACATCGCTGGAAATTTCACCCTTTGGCGATGCCGATATACATTCCACGTGTGTGCGTGTGTGTGTAGAGAGAGAGCGAGAGGGTATGAGGGGAGAAGTAAGGCGGCGAAAAGGATACGTTAGTGTGCCACAGGCTTAAATATTCATCCGAGATCAATCGGTCGGATCTGCAATCTCGGGATGTATCGGGGCGTTGCAAAATAAACCGTCGAGCGTCTGGCTCGCGTCGCATCGGACTTTTGTCCCTTACCGTCCCATTCAAAGAGAATTGCACCTTTTGCATCGAGTTCAATTTTTCAAAAGCTGACCCGTTGGCTCGTCATTATTAGCGCGTTTCCGTCATTTAAGAAGTATTGAAGAATCATTATCTTTTTATGCGACGTTTTCAGTCGGATGTATTCTGCAGTCCAAGGTTTCGATAAAATTGATCGAATTTTACATGCATAAGCCAACATTGTTTATTCATTGTAAGCATTTTGAATTTTCATATCCTATACTCTAATAGTTTAATCCTCGTGTTTTTACTTGTTTGAGATACGTACAACGTTTTTAACATGCTAAGGGTAAGACTTACTTAGCTACATGTAAAACAGGCAGGAAAAACGAGGACGGTTAATTGTGCGGAAAATTCTCAGCGATATCGCAAGACACCTCATTGTACATATGTACTCGTTTCGCACAAGTTTCGACATTCTCTCATTGTTCGCCAAGCTTCGCGCGCGCAAGTTGTCAGGAGCAGCGGTCCCGTATCCTTCAGGCACGTACTTCCGAAGGTATTCTGAAAAGGCTGCCACGGCGCGACTCGCGCAATTTATTCTCGGGCTTGCTTTGTGTCGAGGGTGCTGTGAATTCGACTTCGGGCCGAAAGTGCGGGTCCAATTTTCTTGTCTTCAATCCCGCCCATGCTTGCCGATGACGTGACGATGTGACGCCGGCATATTTTCAATAAACAATGCTCGCGACCCAAAACTGCCAAAACGTCGTCGATCGGGAACACGACGGACGATTTGAATTAATCGTTCATTCGACAGATGTCTCGTTCGGTTTACAAAAAAAGGAACTTTCGTCTGTTCGCTTCCGAATTTCTGTAGATTAATACAAAGTATTTTTATGACTTGTCTGTACTACATTTTCTTGTAGGTCTTGCTTTTTTTCAAAGACATAAATTACGTTTTATTTAAAATGTAGAAAGTCACGAAGAAATATAAATAATGCAGACAAATTTTATTTATAAAAATTAATATAATACGATTACAATACAATTATATGTATTATATCGCGATGTTAAGTAAACTTGTAGAAAAAAAATTAAATGAAAACTCTAAAAATATATACGTATAAAGAAATAATAATAATAAATCTTGAAGAAACAAATAAATATATTATAAAACAATTATTTTAAATTAATAACTTGTGATTGATTATTTTAAATTTTTGATTGATTTTAAAATAATAACTTTTTCACGGTATCAAAAGAATGGACAAGCGTACAATATAGTTACAATCTATTCTCTCTAGTAAAATAATTTCTTTCGTGGAGGAAATTAAATTCTCTCGTTACTTTTCTGATTCACCATTTCCGCGGCAAGTACAAACGAACGATCGCCCAGGCACGAAAAGACCGAGACTCCGAGAATTCGGGACTTTTTTCTTTTTTTTTTACGAGCGCCATGGACACCAGCCAATCAGTGAGGTGACAATGATTTAGGTACGCGTTCCTGGATTGTCGCTCGGCAAACACGAGCACGCACACGTGCGTGTGCGATCTCCCGTGTGTAGAAGTGAAGCGGCCTCATGAAACATTCATGCCGATACCGCCCCGTGACACCGCTTAACCCTGGCTCTCCAAAACGCAGTAGTCAAGATAGGCCACGATGTATTTTTGACGTGGCGATAGTCACGTAATGCATCACCTCGTGACTTTATCGGGAAACGCCTCGAAAAGTCCCAGAATTAAAGCTTCACCAATAGCTAAAACACACCAATTTACGATAAGATAGCTGCCAGAATGAGATCCCAAAATGAAATTCAGTTAGCGAAATGCTTTAGCGTGATCATTTCAACGGTTTTATAGGAATATAATCATAGCTGTTACCTTCAGCAGTTTATTATTGAAGAGTGATATACATACACATATGTTAATAATTTACCGGGCGACTTTCGTCAGCGGTTCGCGCGAAAGCGGAGCATAATTTTCTGTTCATAATGCAACTATATACTATACGATGACGGAGGGAGTCAGCTGTGGCGAAGTTATTAATCCTGCTAACAGGAGGCAAAGTGTACTTTGTACGCTCGCTTTGCCTGCCACCCCGTGTTTAACTTCCCCGTTCAAAAGCACCAAACCATAACACGGCGATATATATTCGCGCATAACGTCATAGTTTGAAAGCCCCCTCGAACTTTCGTTTTCCCATGGCGGAAGTTCGGCGACCGGTACCGATATCGCTGACCAAGCTATAATGCTTCTTGGAAGTTTCTAAGAGAGAAAGAGAGAGAGAGAGAGAGACATTAACTCAACGCGAAGGTCACTCAAAAAGCTCGGGACGTTTCTCTCTCTCTCTCTCTCTCTCTCTCTCTCTCTCTCTCTCGCTATATTACATAAAAAAAAACTTTTAATATGTCACACGTTGCTGCATGACCCTTGTCTATCTTGAGCCGTTTAAACTTATCTCTCAACACAGTTACCATCTAATTTCATAATCGCGCGAGAGCCTTACACGCCGTGTCAAAGTCTTATCCGCAGTCCGAGCGTAAGAGGGAACGGGATAAAACTAGAAAGCAACCTATGGGAAAAAAAGGAGTAGGTCAGGTTAATAATAAACATCTATAATAGTAGTTTCATAATCATCTCTTCGTATATAAGCGAAGGTTGTTCGGCCATTAAAATACACACTAATTTCGAGCGATGCTATCTCCTGCAACGGAGAGAAAAATATGATCCTGATAATGACTTAATCCCATTCGATTATGACGGAGGTCCCACGGAATATACACCTTGGGGAGTCGATACGGTGAGCGTATAAGCTTCCTTCTTCTTCTTCTCTCTCTCTCTCTCTCTCTCTCTCTCTCTCTCTCTTTCCCTCCTATCCTCTTTTCTTCACAGAAATGGGAAGACATCATAAATATGATAATAGGTGGTTTAGGAGCGGCGTGTTTGGCATACCGATAAGTTTCCGCCTTCGTCGACCCGCTATCTTGTCTGAGCGAGATGAGAAGCGAGGCCTAGTCTCGCGAGAAGCGTTGCCGACAAACATTTAAATTTGAGGATGGTACGTGACGCAATTAAAAGCTTCAGAGAGATCCCCAACTCCCTTCTCCCCCTACCGCCATTCTCTTTTACGCGCGCGCGCGCGCGTATGTGCAACGATGCAGTCGTGGCAATAAAACTTGTTTCCGTCTCCTCTACCTAGGAACAGGCTTGTACAGACATCATTTTCTCGCCCCTTTTCCTCGACGCAAAATGCTTCAGCGACGTCTTCGTGATGCAGCAATGCAATTCCTGGCCTCCGTAAACAACGCGATTACGTGGACTATCTCTCTTCGTGATTTCGCAACGTGAGCTCTCGGATGACGATAATGGTAGATTTATATGTTATTTCAGTCGCACTTCGTTCCTATCTCCGCGTGGAACGTTATTATCGAAATTCCTCGCTTTACAGGCACAGATGAACGCAACTCGTGTATTGTGATATAATTATAATCCTCTTTCGTTGCTACGTTTTTTTTTTGTTTTTCGGTGGATTACGAAAAACATGATAAAAGGCAATAGGCTCTCTTTAAACGTAGACCCGGGCCTCCCAAGCCTAAATCCAGATTCAACGAGAGTGTTAAGGATATTTTATTAAAATTAATGAAACGCCGCTGACGTCACACACGTGAGGGAAGGCCGGAGCCATAATTGGAGAGGTCTCGACTATGGCAGCTGCACAACCCTTTGTGTCGCGCACCTACCCCTTCAGCTGCTGCAGCCCTCATTCGAGCATAACCCTGTTTCTCTGTGTCACCTTTCGTGAACTTTCTCTCTGTCTTTTTCTATCTTTTTCTGTCTCGCTGTTTTTTTTCTCTTTCTTTCACACACACACACACACACTCTCTCTCTCTCTCTCTCTTTCTCTGTTTTATTATTCTTAGGGGAAAAAAATTCTTTCATCATGAGTTGCAGTTTACATGCAAGGATACAAATCCATTGCAATTGTCATGCTCCAACGTGGAGTTGTTTACGCAGCCGTTGTATTCGCATCCCACATAACTCTAAATGTAGCCGCTTATTCTTCGGCACATGATAACATTCGAATGTCATATTCATGTTCAGCAAATAAAACTCGGAATCAAACGCATTTAGCTAAATGCAAAAGAACGATATTTAAACGTTATACGTATGAACAATAAATCGCAAACGTTATATAGGAAAATATTGAAATGTTACAACTGAAAATCAGCACTGACTGCAGATTGTCGGTATTTTTTTCATCTCCATTCACAATGTTTATATACATATCTATCTATTCCATTCACAATGTTTATATATATCTATATAGATTATACCCAATAAAATAGTAATTTTTATTTAAAGTTCTCGCAGCGAGCGCACTTAAAACGACTTCCACGCTCAAAACTATCTTTTTCCCGTACTTGCGCACTACGTGTGCGGAACGTTGGCATTCCGAAAAGATTTATCCTCAATAATAACGTTCGCGAATCCCTTCGCACGCGGTTCGAGACCTGACCCTTTAAGCCAGACAGGCTTTTCTATGGCCTCCACCTGCATGGCTGTATTGTAAGTCCTCCCTCGCTTCTCTCTCTCTCTCTCTCACTTACTCTCTCAAAAGAGTTTTTTGCACACACTCACACGCTCGAACGATTACTCGTACACTCGGGCGAGTTTGCTCGCTCGATACACGTGTGCATACGTGAACGCGATATCCCATATCGTACTGCACAGAAACTCTCCCTATCGAGGGTGAGAGAAAGGGAGAAGAGGGAGAGAGAGCTAGAGAGAAACAGAGAGAGAGAGAGAGAGAGAGAGAGAGAGAGAGAGAGAGAGAGAGAGAGAGAGAGAGAGAGAGAGAGAGAGAGAGAGAGAGAGAGAGAGCGAGAGAAAGAGAGGAGAGCTTTCAAAGCTCTCGCGCCTCTCGCCCAGACTGTCATTTCGATCCTGACTGAAACAGTCCCAGTGGTTCTCAACCGGAAAAATGCCCGTAATGAAAGGTAGGGTAAAGTCTCGTCAGGTTTATGTCGAGAATTCGATGATTGATAACGCGCAGCTAACGGTGGATAACGAGCGACGCGCTTTGTGGGTAATCTATTGCATCGCGTAGTGATCTTCCCTATGTAAAATACTTTTATGCGTAAATGCCATGATTAAACTCTCTTTCACTCTTTCTCTCTTTTAATTTGTATTTCTGAAAAATTTCAAATCAGTACGATTTTTCAGAAAAATAAATTAACCGGCACTTTAATCATCAGCGACTTCACTCTTATTGAGAATTCGCAGCGACGTGCCTGCGTCCTTTTACCGGTAAAAGCAACTCATCGTTATCCTTTAAGTCACTTCCGTTCGATAAATTATGACTCTAGTTATAATACGAAGAGAACTTTCAAAAATATACGTTTGGGGTAATAAATTCCTATCCACGATAAATTCCATTTACTTTTATTTGAATTGAAGATGTATCTCGAATAATTTCTCTTACGTGATTAGACAAAAAATAAAGTATAAACAAGTTCGACAAATACAATTTTTGGCAAAATCAGTCTTCTTTTAACGAGCACCCGGTATAACCACCGCGTATATACAGCGAGTGGGCCCGTTGTAACGCTTCAACTGGTTCCTCTGCCCTCTCGCGTCCCTTTCTCGCCTACCACCGCGAAGAGCGAAGAGGACGAGAGAGAGAGAGAGAGAGAGCGTGCAGACACCCCACCTGCCCCCCTCGTCTCGTTCGTCCCCCTTCGCTGTTCTCTCTCTCTCTCTCTCTCTCTCTCTCTGTCTTTCTCCTTTTCGCCCACGCCATGATCAATATTACGCCCCAGAGCTACGGCATCCAAACCGACCTCGAGACGGACTTCTTCTTCCTGCTCAAAGCATCCCTGAGCGGTGCGGTGGTGCAACTTCCGTCTCGAAACTTTTCCAACACGCGAAACCGGAAACCAGAACGAGAAATTAAAAGCCGGGAAGAGCGCCGGCCGTCTGGATCACGCCGGAGGAGTCCCGCAGCGAAGTTTCTCTTGCCCTCTACCCTCTCACCCTGCCGGAAGGGGCCGGAATGGAGTCGATAATAGTCCCGGTAATTGCGTTGCTCGCTTGGACTGTCATACGAAATCGCCGAGATTGATTTCGTGGGCTCGACAAGTGCCGTGGTCAGATCCGATCAGGGTTTTGCCGATTACGAGCAAGCGAACATTTCCCGTCTCGCTACGAATTCGCTTTTTCTTTCGATGTCCTTAATGTTCGAGAATCTTTTCTGTAAATTTTTGTGACAAAATTCTCCGCGAATTTTCCGAATTGACGATCCGTTTAATAGCAAAATCGAAAATAGGTGGTTTCTCGTTTACAATAAAAATAAAGCTTTTTACTTCTGCAAGTTACGAAGGTACAGCGTTAGCACATCCTTCGATCTCTAAATGTCAATTTCTTTGTATATCGAGAAAGTAACTCGGCTGTATTAATGCTGTCGCGCTGAGATTGTGACTTGAAAATCCCGTTGGATGGATATATATGTTTGTAAGCCGACGTGTTCTAACTACCATTTGACCGTACTAGATCATTCCGCATAAAGCCCATGTCACACCCGAAACCAAAGCTATCAGTTTGATCCCTGGTATCTTCTCAGAAGCACGACGACGCGGACGGATGATTCATCCACAAAGGCCAACTGGCAGCTGGTCGGCGACTTCAATCAGCGAGAGGTTGAGAACCACCGGAGAACAGATTTCCGCCTGCTTTTGCGGGCGGGATATATTTGTACAAGTAGTAATATAGTGGTTTGATCAGACGAGAGTGCGAGCAGGACGGACAAAAGAGAAAGAGAGAGAGAGAGAGAGAGAGAGAGAGAGATAAACACGGCGCATCATTTTACGTGGCGTCCTCGTCCCGTAACCTTCTGGGCGGACTGTACGGCGGCTAGGTCAGGGACTGTACGTCTGCCTCTCCAATCTGCAAGCTATTGTAACACTCCTCCGCATCTCTACCCCTCTCGCATCTCCACTTGGGTCCCCTTTTTCGCCGTCGTTGCCGTCGTCGTCTTCTCGGCCGTTCTTCCTGCTTCTCTTCTTTCGCCTCTTCCTTCTGCTCGAAGCGCTTCTTCGTCAACCCTGCACGAGCTCTGCCTTCGCAGTCCTTTTCATTGTCCTTGTGGCGCGCTGTCCTTCGGGACTTAGACGGCTCGGTGCCGCTTGTTCGCCCCCTCGTGATGTCGCGCGGTGTCAACGTGAAAATCATTTGCTTCTTTTCCCGCAGACGTTATAAGGAAGATAAAGCAATGTCAAGAACGATGTGAGATGGAGAGAGAGAGAATGTATGCGTATGATGAAGGGTAAAAGAAAGATAATTTAATGAGAGAATGAGAGAGAGAGAGAGAACAGAAGTGGACTTTATGGAATGCGCAGTAACGATATTGTTACAATTGTGGTCGTTAATATCGTAATTGCATGACTGCAGTGACCACGAATGGGGTCAATGGGGAGATTAAACGTTAAAATGTATATTATATCATTGCGAAAGTTTAATCAGACATACGCGTTGTCGCTTTCAGGTCCCAGCATGGAGATCCGTAAATATGAGATACGCTTACTTTAAGTGAGGTTGAATTAATAGAACTGACAGCTTTTACAGAAAAGTTTGATTTAGATTTGAAAAATAAATAGCGTAATTTTAAAATTGTATTCGTACGGCATGGTTAAAAATTCTAAAGCCACTCTCATATGTGTATGCAAAAATAATTTTTAATTAAATTATCGATGCCACTAAAAGATATATAATATTTAAATTTGTAATTAAAATTGTTAATTAAATTTATTTCTACTTTTGTACATATGTTCCATTTACAAAAAGCAAGCACGTTCTCGTAACGTCTTCCTGGGCAAACTGAATTATTTCACTATACTCGCGATTCACTTAGAGCTTTGCAAACAAAGCTCTATTTCATCATCATCCCCATTATCACGTTGCCTAGCCGCTCGCGTCCTTCGGGGATAGACGACATTGAAAACAATTCGACATTGTTATTTCAGATGCGGCTAAAATGGCTATTCGAACGCGAGGGAAATATTATGCGCCGGCTTTTCAGGTTGCGGGAGAATTATGTCCGCGGAAAATCTGCTCTCGCAACTTCTCGTCGCGATCTTCGACGTGCTGAAAATTTCAAGAGTGACAAATTCTCACTTTATCGCAAAATAATCCGGATGTTTACAAAGACATCCAAAACGATTTACGAGTAGTTGGCTCGTTCACCAAATCGTCAAAGAACCGTAATAATTTACCTGATCGGATAATTCCTCCGCGCGGATTCATTTTCGCGATATCCATTTGGTAACGTCGAATTTTCGCGGAATTTACTCGCGATTACGGGGCAGCGTCGGGTTAGCCAATTTCGCAATATAATCTGCGAAATCTGCGCAATCTCACTCGTTGAGGGGAAGAGAGAGAGAAAACTTCTCTCCTCTTAGATCTCGGTAACTTGATGAAGTCCTTATTAACTGCGGGCTTAAAGCCGCCAGACGCGAAAGGCCCTTTAAATGTTCGGAATGGCAGGAATCGATCGATATCCACGATATTTTTCGCGAAGCTTTCATGCTTTAGCGCGTATGTCCCATCGGAGAACCTATTTACAGTCACTCGTATGTGAAAAGTGTTTGTCCAACAATCCAGAATTTATATCCAGCACGTCCACGTTACGAATATAGAGATTTATTTACTTAAAAAAAACGTGAATCTTTTTCTCTCCCAGAATATATACGACAATTGTACATTCAACATTTAAATATCATAGTTAATTAAATCATAAGTTTAATATTATACATATTTAATCATGGAACGCATTGGAAAATTTATGATTAGTTTTTTAATTGTGTAATAAAAATCCAGTTTAATTCAGAAAATGATAATTTCGAAATTACATCATAGAAAGGATCTTTTAATTACGAAATTAATACAGTAGATAAATCTTTTCTTCTGTGTTTAAATAGAAAATTTCTTTATTTTATAAATGCCATTCATTTATCGCTCGTTTTTTACTTCTTTAAGAGAGCAAAAAAATAAATATGGAAATATTTTTTACAAAAAAGCTTATACGGTAATTATGTATGTTATTCTATAATAAAATAAAACGTTTAAAAAATTATTAGTAAAAATCATAATTAAAAAATTATTATGATTAAATTGTAAACACGATTGAAAGGTATTAGTTGTACTATTCCTTTAAAATGAGATTGCATGCCAGCTGCACTGCAAGAGGAAAGATCAAATCAAATATAATTCGCGGATATTTTCCGATCACTTGCAAAGAACGGGAACTCAGTTCCTTTCTCGTTTAGAACTACGTCGCGCATGGCCTCTGAGAAGATCCTTTGCCTTTTCCTGGAAAACGCGATTCTCGGAACCGATTTATCGGTCTCTTTCCGATAAGGGGGGGAGGAGGAAGGGAGGCGGCCGCCGCGCGCTTTTAGCGAGATAGCGGCGGCTGCTCGCGAAATCGGATATAGGGAGGGCCACGTACCCGCTGTGCACTCAAGAAAATGTTTGTCGCGAGAGGCAGATATCGGCAGGTTTTCCGTCACATAAATCCACTTTGGTGGCAAGTCGCGTGTCGCGATGGCGGAGTGCGGCGGCAGAGAGGCGACGGCGACGGCGACGGCGACGGCGCGGGCGATTGGCACGACGGGAAAGAGGAAAGACGTCATCCGCTCCGAGCTGGATAATGCATAAGTGACGGCAGCACGGCGCGTTGTGGGAATCATATCTCGAATTATGAATAAAATAGCGGTCGTCCCGAGGTGTACGTGTGTGTGTATATGTGAGGCGAGTATCGACCGTGCCGAGCACCGTCGCGCGCGCGGTACGTGAGAATCGCGTGTATACGTCCGCATACGGGCGAGCGCGCGCGCGTGTCCGTGTGCGCGACGTTGATTAATCCCGCAATTGCATCTCGGCGCGGACGATCGAAGTTGCCAAAGTTCCGTGCGGTATGCCGGATTTCGATGAATGTGGAAATGCGCGCGGGATGTTGCAAACGATGCGTTCGGACCGAATCAAACTTCGCTCCCCCGTTGTAGCCCCCCCTTCCTCCCCCACCCCCTCGTTGGATCTGTAGTATTTGTATTACAGTTTAAGGGTCGGAACGGAAAGAGTATCGTCGACAACGTCTACATGAATTCGCGGGCTGGATAAGTTCGCGGCGTGACGTAAAAATACCGGTTGCGGTATAAATATCGTTTTACCGAGATAATTTGGTATGACGGAGGAACACGTGAATTTTTTACTTATAATAAGTTGCGAATTATTTATTATCCTGTATCCAGTCTGTTGTATCTATTTATCAATTTTTCAACGCCTCGTTTGAGAAATTTCGTTGAAACGATGAATGTTTCAACCATGCAAAAAACGCTATTATTTATGGGACGGCCTGATAATAATTTACATCCCAGCTTTAACGATGATGTGTTATTTTTTATGAGTGTCTCTTTGATTTGTTTGGCTGTTCAATTTTATAACGATATATCACAGGACGGTCGCTCTGCCTAACTGATAAAACGCTCACACGATCCAATCGATCGCTTTTTCACAGAGCGATAAACGTTAGAGACATACTGCAGTCACGTAAGGATGATATATGTACACCCTTGTGGGCCGAAGTGCGGACCACATGTCGCCGAAGCGTGCGTCCGAATTATCGAAGTATCGGATCACCGAGTACTCCGCAACGTGCCATGAATTCGAAAGCACGATTCCGAGGCTGTCCGTCGTAGATGAGATAATTGCGCGCCGCGCGAGATCGGACGGATATGGCCGACATCATGGGACGAACGTAATTTCCCGTTTTAGTATTTTCCTATTAGCATGTTACATCCGCGGCATTAAGCTCACGTATACGGCCAGCCCAATGTTTATTGCTTTCCTAACACTCGTGCCATAAAACGGTTTAATAACACGCAGATGATCGGATCCGAAAGAGAGATTGCAAAAAGAGAGAAAAAAAAGATATCATGTAAATTATAATGACTATCTCAATTTGTCATTTCTGTATTTTACCGCGAGAGAAAAAATGAAAATAAACGAAAGCCGTCAAGCGTCTGAAATTCGTAATCAATTTCAATATAATATTATGGAGTTCTACGATTTGGTATAAAAAGATCTCTTAAAAAAAGAAATTAAATTTCCATCCAGGAGGAAAATCCAATATATACACGGAAACGTGGCTTCTCCCTCTTCCCGTCGTTAGTTTTCGATCTTTATGAAGCCGGTACATCATTGTCACGGCGAGATGCCTGTGCAGCGCCCCATCGGCGGAATGTCAGTGCGAGAGGCACTCTAGCGAGCTTAATTGACACAGACTCGTTGCTAATTAGTTTACATTACACTCTCCGTATCCTCCGGGTCCTGCCAAGTCGCTCTCTCCAGCCTGCGCTGCGTCCCCGATATTGCGAGAGGCTCTTTAACGTCGAGCTTCGTCAAGCCGCGAACTAAAGGTGTGCCCGTGCGCACACGTGTCGAGCCTGTGTCGCAACGTGGTTCACGCCAACGCGCCCTCGTGCTCTGACGCAACTCTCTCTCTCTCGCTCGCCGCCCGCCCCTCCTCGAGCGTGTATCTGTCGCGTCGGCGAACATAACCGGCGGTATATGCCGATCGAATGCATCCGAAAACGCGTCCGATAAATACCGTCAGGTATCACGTAACATTTCATTGCAGATAACACCCACGTATGAATGACGATGCACGCGCGTGACGGTTACGTGCTTGGTCCCGGAGAAAGTGAGGCGGGAGAAAAAGTCATCCGCAATAAAATAATGATTATTTCACAGTTGTTTAATCACAATTATGTGTACAATTACGTAGAATTGCATTTGTGTTTAATAATCAGGAATTTTAGCCTGCGCGGTATCAATATCGACAGGTTTAATAGTGCGATAAGTATATGGCATTTAATTTAAGCGTCAATACGTCCGTTTTTCGGAGCTAATTAGCCTTTTTCCACGAACCGTCCTATCCGCGATAAATTGAAATAATCGAGTCAACTCTGTCCACTGAGATTTAATCGGCTTCTCTTATCTCTTATAAATTATACACGTAACGGTGATCACGATCGATTCCACTTAAAGACAATAAAACAATACGAAAGACAATTCCAGGTATAACGAGAAGATACCACGTCGGAGGAGACACCGACGGAATCCGATTATGAAAAGCGAAAGACGATCCAGCGAAAAGAGTAAATAACGGCCGTGCTTTCCTTTGAGAACTTAATTCTCGAATTAATCATTTATTTGTGCGGTCCGGCTTCGTGCGGCGCTCACGTTTCAAGGAACTCAAAACAATTGCCTCTTCTGCCTTACTTTAATTTACTTTGAAAACGGCTTAACGATGAGCGTGCAGTTTGAAATAACGTCTTTCACTGGCATTTGCAAGACAGACACTCCAATTTGCATCCCTGTTTAATGCTAAACATCCATCTGACTGTGATTACAATTCTTATTTGTCAGACAGGAAGGTTATACTTATGGTAAAATTTACGCGCGCGCGCGGAACGATTGCGGAAGATTACTATTCGCAATCTGACTTGTTTGTAGAAAGGATTAAACGAGGATATTCAGCGATAGAAACATTTTTGGCCGAAAAACAGTCAAATAATGAAATCAGTACTGCAAATAAGTGCACTTTGTAAATGTTATATCTGCATAAGTGTGCTTATATAAATATATACGTAAAAATATTGTGAAATATAAAATCTGTAAACATCGTGTAAACATTTGCGCCCGCTCGAATATTTATTTAGATTTTACAAATTACGAATTTTACAAAGATCTACGTCCAAGATCTCCGTCCTGAATCGGAATTCGCGTTAATACAGCACGACCGAAGAAGCTGGTTCCGCATGCTCGCCACGAACGCTTTTATTCTCCATGCATCCCGGTAATCCTTTTTTTTTTTTTTTATAATTGTCAGAAACCTCTCCGTCGCGTCGGAGAACGTGCAGCTCGCGGGTGCATTCGTCGAGACGCATCACTGCGCATATCTACTCTCGGATGCACGAGGCGGTATCATTGCTGAACGTTCCCTGTCGCTTCTCCTTATTTTCGCTCCGCCGCCGGCTGCTTTCCAGGCGTTTCCACTTTATCCGCGAATTTTTCCCCTCGCGGGACGTCGAACAGAAACAACATGACCATTGTGACGCGCATACCAACACGCCAATCCGGCACTGACGCCGATTTCCGCTATTCTTTCATACAGTTGTGAAACGCTACCAGCGGTAGGGGAGTCTGGCTGGGGGGAGGGGGGGACTTTGGCAGAATTTATATCGCACGTTTTGTTTGTAATTTAAACGGATATATGACATCCATATTTCTAAAGACTGAACTGTTCTAAATCCACAGACTCTGATTCACTTATACGTTACACGATCATTAGTCAAATCCGAGTTTGGGGATTCGTTGGCTTAAATTGAGCGTCATAGCGACTGATCTTCAACATTATCTCTGAACATCCAGGAGAGAGTCTCATGTCGAAAGGATCATTGTGTATGCAAGACGAACATTCTCACCTGTTGCGAGCTTTCCTTGTTGATTCTAATCGAGCATCCCTGACAGAAGTTCGCGGACGCGACGACTTATTTTTCCCTTTCACTCCGGCTAAAGGTCGTTTTTTCGTTATCAATAGAAAGAAGCCATTCAATCGTGAATAATACGAGAATTCTTTTGTGATTATTTGGAATTTGGTTGAGATGTTGTTAAACGTGATTTGGTTTTTCCGCGATAGCTTGGTATTTATATTGATTCAGTAAATGCCAATAAACCAGTTCTTTCTTTCTGTGAGATATATCGATTAGATTGTACCACAACAGTTCTTTGAACATTTTTTCCGAAAGAAAGAAAGAAAGAAAAATTGTAGAGAGTACAATATAAAATTGAAAAAGAAAACTTTTAAAATAAAGTTACAATATATAAATGAAATTAGACTTACAATTAGAAAGAAAAAACAAGAGACTTTTTTTATTATATCGCCCCATGAAAATATTCTCTATTGTCTTCCTCTGATATTATTATTAATAAAAAATGTTTATTAAGTATAAAATATTATAATAAAATTATTATTAATGTTAATACAAAATGAAACCCCATATAATAAATATCACAGATGAAATATCAGTGTGTAAATATAACAGATACAAGATCCCAAAAAAGAAACTAAATAACGTACTTGCGAGAGATTCGGACTGCCTCAAACATCCATCGGAAAACTAGCATTCCAGCTGTAACTAGTAATATATTCTTCCTGCTAAAGCAATTGGTGAGAATTCTCCTTATTGCACGTCGGACGTAACCCGAAACGGATTGGCCGTCGGGAAGAAACGCGGCGCCGGGCCGGGGAGGGAGCACGCTCCACTTCCGGAGGGCACTCGTGACGCGCTTCTTGGACGGAGGAAGCTTGGACGGGGGCCCCTCCCCCCGGCTTGTTGCTTCCTTTCGTCGATCGCCGTTCGAAAATTCCACGGTCACTCGACCTACCCCGCGGCACGGCCGCGATCTTCGGGCGCGCGCCACTCGTCCCCTTATCCCGTTTCCGGGATTGGCTATATCGGTGCCGGCGCACATGAACGAGGGCCGGATATGCGCGTTGACGGATGCGCGCGGCGTGCGCGCGTATACGCGCCCGCGAGCAGTGTCGCGTCAGCCCCCGGCCCTGTCGCACCACGTACTATCATCCAGGTCCAGAACCTACACCTGTTTTCTCTTCTCTACCTCTATCTTTCTCTCTCTTTCTTTCATTCTCTTCTCTCTCACCAACCGACCGACCGACCGACCGACCGACCGACCGACCGACCAACCGACCGACCGACCGACCTAATCCAATCGACCCATCCGCCGACATCATAACCTGTGGCCAGCCGTCCGATCGCCACGTTGCCGGGTCTAAAGTCGATTGAACAGTGCTCCGCAATCATCGCCGTTGTCGTCGCCGTCGGCTGTTGACGTCGTGGTTAAGGTCGTGCTTCAACCGTTCTGTACGCAGTTAATCGTCATCGGCAAGTCCATTACATTCATTATTTTCATTTCTCGGCACGCGACAGTGCCGCACCGTCAATCAGTAATCATGGCCCATCTACCCATGTAGATCAGCGTTCTCCGATCCGTTAAAACTCCTTTATATTTTTATTCGCCCGTAAGAGACATGACGTGAGTGCCGGCACGTTGGCGTGAACAAATAATGAACTTTTTCTTCGAGAGGAGAGGAAAGCACTGATCTGAATCGTTCACGAATCGATCACGAATTACCTCGTAATCGAATTGACCGAACTAATCTATTCGTAATTTACATGACCAGTATATTATTGAATATTGAGAAATGTACACAATATATTATTAAATATTGACAGTGCAATGGAAGAGCGATGGGCGCGATAACGAAAATCGATCGATCGCAATCTCTCCGGGGCTACGGAAATGGAAAAATGTTAAGTCATGTGGGACGGCATGGCCGAGAGTCGAAATTGTACGGATATACTTGATGGAATCTATCGAAAAAACGCGTACGTGTCTTCTTGTTTCATCAGAATATGGGTGTTACTTTACTTGAAGCGTGTGCGCGTAAACACACACGTACAAGGGATAGAATGGCGCGCGCGCGCAGACTCCACACATGTGGGGAGCCGCGTCTCTTGTTTTGATCGTAATGTATATACATACATCATTCCGGGCGAAATTTTAAAAAGGAAGAATTAATTACGAGTAATATCGGAAAAGCGCATCCAGTTTTGACATCGTCCTATTTAGCATTTAATACTCGTCCTTCATAACTCTTCTAATAAGCGGTATTTCATCATTGACATTCCGCCATTCCGAAAATATTGTGTAAAGTCTCGTCAATATCCTACTAATTATTTATACCTTACACCGAAATAACTCGCACACGCAAATCCAACTTCTAATTAAATTTAAGCTAATCAACAATCTCGAAGTGGAATTCGATGGAATTTTTCGCGAAATAATTTGCTGCACTTACTTTTGTCGAAAATTTGTGGTAATTTTTGCGAACCCGACACAATTGTTCCCTCGGCGCCTTCGAAGATTTGCCACGCACAAATCACGATTTTTCGCAGCATCCATGCACCCGTACGCGGCGCGGCTGAATCCGGATATTTATAAACCGCATGAACCCTCGCCCGGCGCGGCACAGTAATTTATGCGTTATAACTGACTAACTAAGTTATGCGTTGGAGCTATCTAAGTTGTGATTCACAGGCCGAGACGCGACGCTCTGCGTGGATCTCGCAAAGCCGTTGGCCGAAACTTTCGTTCCGCGTCATTATCAATACAAACTCGATCAAGGCACGCGTAAATATCGTGCTTCTCTGAAGGAATTGTCAACATATTGTCAACACATTTATCGAAATCTACTTTCAATCGCTTCTCGCGGAACCACGTGTAATCACGAAAATCTCCGATTACAGACGCTTGATAGCATATCAATGGCAAATATTACATAAGGCGCGAGTTGCCGGAATTAACGAGCGACGAGGCGCGACTTCCGAATTCACAGTAAGTCGGAGCATGTAAAGCTTGAAACATCAAAACGTTATCTTGTTCGCCGTTTTTCCGAGTTGTGCCGAGTGTGCTTAGCGCGTAATATCGCGCCTAATGATTGCGTGCGTTTTGAGATCTGTCGCCTCGTCGTCGCGACATTCCGGCGGTCGTAAGGGAGTCCGCACTCCCCTCCCCCACGAGTTTGTTCCGACAAATAGTACCGTCGGGAGGACTATTATTACATCTAGACAACAAATGTGCGACGGGATATCGCGGCTTGAGGCGCGGCTCCGTTAATAACTCGCAGATGGCGAAAATAGACCCGTGTTACATGGGGGGTAAATATGCGCCGGAGTGGCGGTGTACTTGCTACACAGTTAGAGATCAGGTCACCGACTGCTCTCGCCGTGCTTTCCCGTGAAATACCTTGAATATCTTAGCGTTTAACATACTGGATGGGTAGACCGTCTCGATTTGCCTTAAAGAAAAGATTTTCTGAATCTGCAATCTTCTTTCCCTCCTTTTTTCGCACCTTTCGAGATAAAGTACGAATAAATCCTGCCTGCCCGTGCCGGGAGAATAAGTAACTTATGCAGTGTGACGAAAAAGCGATAAAATTGAGGGAAAGCGAGGAGAAATATCAGGAATCTACGCGAAAAAATATTTCTCGTTTGATTCTCCCAGAAGAAATGAGGGTTGAGAATTATACGACATCGATCGAGAAGTAAAGAATAGAAACTGGAAGCGAGGGTAACTTCTCCAAAGATTGTACTAGACATATCGTTTCGTATTATCTCGTTCTATAGGGTATAGCTATAACATTCTCTAGATTATGCATCTTCCCAATCTCCCTCTCCTCACATCGAGTTGCAATTAAGGTTCCCCCCTTCAACCAGTATTCAACAGTTCTCGACGATGCCACTCTGCCCCGCGTCTCCCGCGCTCTTGCTTTGTCCTTAAAGGAAGATTCAAACCGGTGAGCTGTGCAAAGAGGCTTTCACATTATCTTTGCCGCGGCGGCAGTTGACAGTGTGCGTTGAAACTTTTGTTCTAGTTACGTTAGTTTGGGGGAAAGAGAAACAGTAATGCCGGTAAAATGGATAAAGGAGGGACAGAAAATGTTTGCAAGTGCGCGCGCGCGCGCGCGCGCCTGTATGTGTCAAAAGAGGCGTCATTTCCATCAGGGAAGTATCCACTATCTTCGTCCGCTTGTCCGTTAGCGCGGCGGAAAGAGGAAGATAAATAGATAGATAGAGAGATAGAAAGATAGAAATAGAGAAAGTATGCGCGCGCGCGCGTATACACATGCACGTTTGTATGTAGATGGTGCTATCAGGGCGTAGAATAACTCGCGTATCTCAGCGCGCCCGGAATTTCCGCGCTGTCCACAAAATGCGCTGATAAATATCTTATCAAACGCCCCGTGTGTCTCGCGCGGAAACGTTAAAGATGGACGAAGGATAGCTCTTGCTCTCTCTCTCTCTCTCTCTCACTCTCTCTCTCTCTCTCTCTCTCTCTCTCTCTCTCTCTCTCTCTGCGAGAGAGGTACGGTCGGGGGCGAACGCGGTGAGATTGCCCGAGATATATTTCGCAACGGAAATAATTCTGATTTTAGAGGGACAGAATTTCCGGGGATTCGCGCGCGAACATCGGCGAATAATTTATTGTGGCTTTATATTTGCGAGACGTCTCACGATTGTGTCACATGCATGACCCGGGTTAATAGTTTTGTAAACGAGTGGGCTCGTTCCGCGCGTAGTCGACGGATTCGATTCGAACTGGACCGAAACGACACAATGGCGTCGAGATCCGTTCACGACTCACAATCACGCGCCCGCTTTTGTCTCCCCGCGTTAAAATTTTATCCCGCGACTTGGCCCGGGATAAAGTACGGGATATACGGAGTGCGTGAACGGATCAGACATGAAGGATGAGGGCCCTCGGCGAGAGTGATCCACGTCGACTTCAAAGAGCACAATACCAATCAAATTGGAAGCGGATTACCGCGCTCGCGCATCTCATTCTCGTGTCAAACATTTCTGCGAGCGGGGAAGGCATTCGGGATTTTTCGCTCCTGACAACATCCGCCGCGTCCGCATTCATCTTCGACGCAACATTCGAAGCGAGAGCGAGGCATTATGCAGAGAGGCATTATGAAAGTCTGCTCGGCATTGCTCTTTCTGCTTTGCGACGACAGTCGATGATATTTTAATCAAACGGCCTTTCAACGATTTTCCATATCCCCTTCCGCCTCCCCCAGAGAAGGAAAGATTTTAAGGGTCCGGGATCAACCGCGATATGCCGGCGAGAACCGAATTGGCGAGGAAACGCGAAATTTACGCTCTACTTTGTCGGATCGGTCTGGTACGGGCTGGCAGAAAAATCAAATTCCGGCGTGTTAGAGATCAAAGGGGCGCGAAGGGAGACGCGACGAAGGGAGACGCGTAACTTAATTTCTTTATTTTTAGCCGTTTTAGCTCGCAAGTGCGCAATTCTAACGATTCATGCTTTGAATTTCAAGCCTCCGCTCGAAATGTCTTCTAAACGCCTTTCCCATTCTTTCCAACTGCACAATGTAAAAAATACGTTTCTTAATTAGAAATAAAAATAATAGAAATCGTATCATGCGTGTATATAGCATTGCGATACGTGTACATACCTATCTAAACTAAGTGTCATCTCAGAGAGAAAGATTAGATAAAGTTAAAATAAAAAAAATTTCAACTTTCAATTCAGACACTACAGAAAAATAATTTAAAATTAATTTAGATGAAGAAGAAATAAATAAAAAAAAAACATGATAAAAGATTCAATCAATGATAGAAGAATAAGTACATTTTGCAGACTCTATTAAAAATTCAACTAACAAAGTGTAATTACATCTAAAATTGTTCTTAATTATATTTTTTATACTTTCAGTTCTTTATGTTTTATTTATAGAGTATCTCTAATTTAATTTATGTTTAATCGATGTTATTTATGCGAAAGAATGGTAAGTTCTTGAAAACTCGGCAGACTATAATTGTTTGTCGCTGTAGCGACTTTTACTTTCCAATAAATCACTGTAAAAGTTTCGCTACGATTTTGCCAAACAAACATGTAGTCATTTTACGAGTGACCTGCTTTTAGCTCGTAATGAAATATTGAACAATCATCTGTCATTTGACGTTTATAGATTTACAGTTCAAATTATATTTTCATCGCTCAATGCCTCAAACAATGTGATGCATAAATTAGTCTCTTTAAAAAAAAATTGTGTTCCTCTCACTTTTCCTCTTTCCATCGTATCAGAAAAAAAATAATATGTAACAAAAAGGCAATTAAAATAAAAATCAAATGTTTAAATTAAACAAAATTATAGAAAATTATCACAAGCATCGGCCCATGAAATAAACATTATATTTATATCAACGTGTTATCTATTGCGTTATTGAATCCGATTTAAATTTCATCTAATTCGTTCGAGCGGTTAAACATGTAATTGCGCTTCGCGTTGGTTTATTTTGTAGAAATGTGGAATTTGTAATCTGGGTGATTTGAATTTGTTGATTGCGACGGAGGGCGTGTTAAAAGAGTTAGGTTTTTTGTGCATCAATAAATTATATGATCCAATTAAACTAATTGCGGAAAATACAATATTTAAATCGGGAAAAAGGGTGTAACTTTTGAATGTAATACGTGCAGTGCATGAAATAATTTTCGTGGATATTTATAATCGCGAACGTTATGTCCTGGAAACGTGTAAATCCTGATCAATCTGAGATTATTAATAGATCGGAGAGCAGACTCCAAAGTGACTCTTTAGATAGAGAAAATTAATCTATGTTATCGAATTTCTCTTAAGATAGTCTATCGCATGACCGAATTCATGAGGTCTCCTCGAGGCTGATGACCTCGCGAGAGAGATGTATCCTAACGATAGAGAGTTAAAAACAGTGCTTGATCGCAGAAACGAGTCAACTATTCGGGGATTGTCCTCGGTGAGCGTTCCTCGACGAGAAAGGGGATCGTCGCTTCGATCGAGAATTCCCCGCCGGTTTCGGCCGGTCGCTTGGTCTATAATTATACACGCTGCAAAAACAATCCTTACTTCATGATACATCGACGATGCGTGTTTCGCGGTTCGACGAGGTAATTAGGCTCTCAGCCAAGATCACTCCGCGATTACCGCGCCAAACGTGAACAATACCAGTTGCTCAGATTTTTCGATCTCTTTTGAACGCAGCTTCTTTAACTTCTTATCGACTAATCGACTTTTGTGACATCCTAGCTGGAAATTGCAGTTTAATTAATCTCGAAAATTTTATTTCCCTTCTTAAAATACAATTAAATAAAATAATATAATTTTCTTGCTTATTTTAAATAGTGATTAGATTTATTATGTATCATACATACAATATTTTACTATAATTGCATATTTTACTCTAATTACAGATTGCACAATGAATTATAAATTTATATGACCGTACATTATCCTAAATTACAAAAAATTAAAAAAAATGGCTCGCTCACTTTACCGTTTCAGAACAGTGAAATGAAATTGTGAGGTTATCCGGACTTTATTAGACGTAAGAAACAATGGAAGGGATAAAACAGGGTGCGAGGAAAATAGAATTTTCCGTCATATAATTTATAGGTGCATATGAAGTACATCGGCGCGGAAATGTCGCGGGGATAACCTACTTCAACGTCCGTATGTGCGTTTTTACATACGTGTGAGTAATATAGGAAATAGGTCGAGGGTAGTTTCCGTACTGTAGGTGGTTTCGTTAAATGAATATTAATGCGCATCTAGTGAGAGACCGAGCTAACCTTCATTTTGAATTCGAATTTACAGATACGAAAATGCTCCTTGCATTTAGGAAATAATGCTTCCTAGTCATAAGACTTGAAGACGCGAAATTATACATTCTTCTCTCGAGAATGGACTTTCTGTCTGTGACCCCGAATGAAATAAAAATAATCGATATGGTAGATGAAGAAAATATATTGATGAAAAAAAAAAATTATAGGATTCCGCGCGGATGTATAAGAAAGATAACTAAAAATCCGCTTTCTTTTTATCAAATCTTCTCTCATTTGCCGGCACTTATTTCCCAGCGGAGAATGAGATTTCGAATCAGATTTCGCAAGTCCGCCCCTACGGGCAAGTACTTTTAATCGGTTACACGGTGGAAAAAAATATTATCTGAGTAAACCAAGGGAATGTATCCGAATCCTCGGGGATATGAAACAAAATTTTTTTCCAATGGCTTCTCCTCAATCTGCATATATCGAATGTAAATATTAAATACGAAAGATAGTAAAAAATATCATGTGTACAATCATAATTACTAGCAGTACGTTACCGAAAATAACTATTGCGCGATAGATGATAGACAATTTTTTGACAAATATCCGCCTAACGTGGTAATAAAAGATGGTTATCATCTATAGTTTCTCACCTTCTCTCTCTGGCTGTCCGAATCTGGGAAAAGACTAAAGATACCATCGAGATTAAATAAAAATCGTTGGACTCTTCATACCCTTTTTTTCCTAGAAATTTTCCGGACAAATATACGGGCTACCGAGTGCATACACACATACACTCGGGACGATATTCAATTTTCCCTCGTAAATCTCTCCGGCAGAATAGCACATTTATCCTCGTCGTTGCGTGGCCATCTTCGAGGATCCTTGGATGTATTCGCTCAAGAACGATGGCGGCTTGCCTTCGGTTCGCTCGTTTTGTTCCCAGATGCGTTAATCTTACCGCCTTTCGCGTCCATGTCCGCTCGCAGCCGTTCAGTAACCGCGGGATAGAATATTTCGTGCACGTAGTCAATTTACTCGACGAAATGAGCAGTTTACCAGAGTGATGGATTCCGCGACGGGACACACCATCTATTGGCCACGAGGGAACAGGCGCAAGTCGCCGCGTATTAATTAACAGTAAAAGGACAATAAGACTCATATAAATGCAGTAATGATATTAACCACATTTTAACATTTCGAAAATGATTTAACCAGATATTACCCTATAACGTAATTCGAAGAACGTTGCGCCGATTATAATGCTGGAAGCTATAGAAAATGTTATATTTCACGAATAGAGGTAGCTCGTTGGTAGCATCGATTAAATGAATAAAATTTAAACACGATTAAAGATATATTTTGAATTAAAAGTTAATCAAGCTGTGCCGGACAAATAACATTGCCGTCGCAATAAATAAAAACATGAGCGAGGACTCTGTCGGCGAGCGTAGAAATTGTCATCAGCCTATCCGCGTCTCTGGAGAGACACCGGTCGGTTATATGTCCCCAATAAACTCCCTGCAGGCAAGTTCTGCAAAAGTTAAAATTAAACATCGAACTTTCTGTCCGCCTGGACACTGCAGTCTCTTTAAACACGACGGGACCGTTACCCTTATGCAATTAAGCTGCCAACTTGATTCTTTACGATCTGGCACCGTCTTCAGACAAAAAGTATATCATATATTTGTCTTCTTTTTACGCTGATACTAAAAATTTACGTGCATCTCGCGAGGAATATCTAATACATCGATATACACGCAATGGATATGGGACGGTAGTTGCTTAAGGAAAATTAGCGAGATGACGATATCAGGCGGAACACCTCTGGTCCTCGCGTCTTCAAACTCAATTATTGTCTCGCAATTAACGGCTGGTCGAACTCGGGAGTTAGGCAGGTTATGAACCAGCGGAAAGTTCGACCAGCGACGCGCCATAATGCAATTGGTTCACCGTATATGCATGTCGCTGATTGCGCGGCCTACCCGGCAAATGATCAGCCTTTTCGAAATGGACCCTGACCCGAGGGAGATTGTCCTAGCAATAAAGCGAAATGTAATAAATATTTTATAGCGTTATTCCACAGGTAGTTAGCGCATGTTAAAGTGACTTTTTTTCCATTTGACGAAAAAATTATTATATACCAGGTCCTGCTCTTTGATAACCTTGCTGGCAACGTGTTAAGTTGAGGCCTCTTGTTGGTTTTAAAGGAAACCGAGAGAAAGAGAGAACTCCACCGCTCTCTGATTTTAACGAGCTTCGAATATACTGTAATATGCTGCAGCTTAATAGGAGGCATGTATTTTTATACCGCATCTTTCTCGTGCCTGCGGTTTTGTTGTATTAAAGCTCTATAATTCCTATATTTATCGTTCCCTCTACCCTAGTCTCTTTCCGCTAATTGGATTTGTGAATCGAATGTTTTTTATAAAACAAGATAATTGGCCCCGGCGTCGAATCCTTTCTCTTTAGTTGGGTCAGCTGTTACACGCAGATCCGTAATCGAAAAGTGTCGGAATTAAATTTAATTAATTAACAAGTGTCGCGATGGTTGAAGCCATTTCCATCTCGTCGCATAACGTTGATTTAATAAATGCCCCATTTTCATCTGTATTCATTTCTGTAAGACCGAAATCAGATACCGTAATCTCTCGGGCAGTCCAGGGGGAGGAGGGTGGGGGGGGGGGGAGAAATAATATTAATATAAGGAACTCGATCGCGCCCCGCGATGAATCGCAGCGTTGAGATTGAATCAATATAATCAAAATCGGATATCGAATATTGAATCAGGCGCCATAACTGTCTGTACATAAACGGCGAAAGATTTCGCGCACCTCCGCCGCGATATAATCCCTCGACATTTTTGTCAGGGAGAACGGAAAACGGAGTGAGCGCGGAAATTGTATTTCTCGGGAAATCTCGCGTACATTCCACAATAATTAATGGCGATTTAATTTGAACAACAACGCGAATCGCAGATTAATATTACTTTGTTCTCATTATTTCGGATAACCGTTCTATCAGAAAATGTCCAACTTGTTTAGATTTAAACAATTTACATATTTTTTTCAATCAATTTTCATTACTCACTGCGCTTATTGGTATTAATAGTTAATTTAAACAACTCTATAGACACATTGTGAAATTGAATAGAATTTTGCAAGGTGAAACACATATGAAGAAGATTAAACGTTTTCATGCAGCGATGATTCGATTGGTCCGACTATGTCATTTCGTAAATGAAAAAAATCGTTTTCAAGACATTACGTTCGAATATTGCGAACGCATGAGACGAAATCAGAAAAAAAAACTCGCCGTTTTAGTTCACTTTGGGTCCGAACGCGTTTTAGCCTTTAGGCATTACGAAATGACCGTGCGCACTGTGCACGACCGTGTGTGTTGTCATTCCGGCAAGGGAAAAGAGGAACAAGGGAGTAAATTGGGTGAGTCACTTAAGCCCTTTGTGTTCGATAAAACGAAGTGTTTCGCGTTAGAGGCTACTTTTTGTTCGATGGTTTGAGAAAAGCTATCTACGTGAGTAGGCTTCTATCTTCGACGGCACGCCATGTTTATAGGTCGTATTGCGGAGGCTTCGCTCTTATTGGATGAAGCCGTAGCACTCTCGCTATGTAATTACCAAATCCTTTTAATGCCCGCCACTCGAGAACGCGTGTACTTGACGGAGTAACTGCTACCCACCTCAATTATTTTATTTAATTTATTATCGTCGTGTCTGCTTTTACAGTTTCGTTCTTAGTAAAGTTGTCGATACGAGTTTTTTTTTAAAAGCCAATGGAAAATCTTTCGACGAAACTGAAAGAGCTCGTCTTCGGTGACCTCTTCATCTTATACCTAGTTATATCGTAATCACGATTGTAGACACGAGTAGGTCTAGCTTTTCACCAGATCCCGGTTTTTTTTTGCTGCAACGAAGATGAACGAGAGGCTTGAGAGCAAAGGTAATTCTCGTGCGGCGGCGAAACTTGAAGGGCCCTCAAGACAAAGTTGATCGTGGAAGGCCGTAGAAGATGAGACAGAAAAGTTTTCTCCCTCGTGGCACGATGCGGCGCGGCGCGACGTGGCGCGATGGGAACGTTGGATCGATCTTGCCGCACTACGTTAAGTTCGATCTGGATTTCGACGTGGCGTATTCTCCCGGAAATTCTGAAAGTTTCGCGCCAAAGTCTCTCAGGTGACGAGAGGGATGGAAGAGGAACGGCGCGATCGAGGTTGGCGCAATCACAGATGTGACAAAGTCGACTTCCGCACACTTCCATTTTCACCGCACGTTTAATCCTGTCACTTTAATACCTATGTATAAATATTGCATGCATTACATTTGTTGCCAAGAATTGTCAACGAGTTACCTTCCATTTACGGATTAGTTAATGAATTTCGAATTGATTTGGTGGAAATATTAATGGACATCATCATTCGATAGCGCTTTTTTTTCTGTCAAAGAAAAATTTAATGATATCATTTTTTTTCTCGATATTTTCTCAAGCACTTTAACATTTTAACGTTCATAATAAGTTGTTGAATCTTTAATTTTCTAATTTAACGTTTCCGTTTAACGTTTGTTCGAGAATCAGCATAAAAACACGTTCGCTGTACAGTGTCAAAGGTTTCAGCGCATTGTTTTATATCTACTCTACATAATCGACTCCAAAGGGTACGATGATGCAATATCATAATCAATATTCTTTCCATCGTCGTAAACTCCATTTTCTTGTCTTCGAGGTACGCCGGCATTAATTTAATAAGGCGCGATCAAAAGAGTCCGCCTTCATGCTTGCAGCCGGTAATTAACAAGGCGCGAAGTACCGTAGATTGTATATATGAGCACGGCGCGCGCGGGCTTACGTGATTACATTTTTCCATGTTCCCCTTAATGACACCCCGCGTAATTATATCATAAATTTTAATCTGCCACACGGTGGACTGCGCTCCGCCAGTGATTCCGAATATTACGCTAAGATTTCTGTCCCGACGTTGCGTAGCTTACTTGCGTTTTACGAGGGTTTCAATTAAAGTAATTTTAATTGCGTTACACACTCGTATAATTACAAGGCTTACGCTAACATATAAATTATTTATACTGATAAGCTTTAAGCTGATATACCAATTTATGTATTAACGTTTTGTGTGACAACGACAGATATAACTTTTACCTTTACCGATTCTGCTGAATCCATTCTGCTGAAACAAGTAGATATCATGAATGCAATAGATGAAAAGTCATCTACGCAAACCGTCATTATTGTTGTTATCAGGTAGAAACAAATTTAAAGAATTTCATTTACAATGGCATGAAGCACGATATTATGTGCTTGGCGTTGCGAGCGAATGTGTAAATTAATCCCGCATAACGGTAATATAATTTCATATAATACGACTTGCTTGAGCCTTCTATAATCCGATACCGCTTGGTAGGAGGACCCAATGAGAATTCTTCGTCACGATTTAGTCGGAAATACTCAGATATTATTACGCGGATATTAATGTGAAAAATAATTCTCTCCCTCTCGCTTTCTCCCTCTGTCTCGAAAACAAGATTTTAATCTCGGTTTTCAAAGCGGCACAAGTTAGCATGGAACACCAAAAACTTTCATGTTCTTCCCGACTTGCGTCAAAATGATAGCGTCGCGACGAGAGGGTGCTTATGTTTTCAGCTGTTTCCTATTCTAAAAATCTTTGTCTCACGATAATATCTTCTATATTCCATTTCCCAAGGGCTTCTATCCATTCCCTCTCGTTAATATGATTTATCGTGAGTTAAGCCTCGTGTATTTGTTCATTGACATGAACCGGGTGGTCGACTGACCTTCTGCAGCGGAATAATAAACGGGCAATGCATTATAATGATGGCATGATGAAAGCATCTCGGCTCTGCGATAAATCGAGTAATAATTTCGCGCGAGTCGCTTGTGAAATTTAATGCCGCTATTGCTGGCCGACGCGTAGCGTTAAAATTCCCTTCATTTAACGAACTCGCACAACGCCATACGAGTAATGGTTTTTGCACATTCGCGCGGGCGGACGTGCGCGAGCCTATGGCCGAACAGGATTTCGCTAATTACTAATTGCCAATGAATTCACCCGTCGGGTTATATAGCCGATCTTTAATTAAAATTTTCAATCTCCGAATTCAAATATTTACCGGGACAGTTAGCTTCTCCGTGCATTCGCGGTAGGATTATGCATTTTCCTGCCTTCGAAGCACGCTCAAATACGACCTACTGTGAATCCACCTCATGGCTTGCCCATGGGTGACTCGCGAAACAAATAAAATATTTTAGAAATGTTATAGAGGTTTTTAATGTAACAAGAAAAACAAGAAGAGAAAAAACATACGGATTCTTAGAATTCACGTCACTAAAAGAATGCACAAACATATTTCTATAATAATACATTTAAAAAAATTTTTTTGTATTTCTCGAAACGCTTTTATTTCGTTGAATTTTGTATTCTATTTTACATATTCAGATCATAAAGATTTTTAAAAATTTAAGCAGATGACGGTCTGTCTCTACCAATATAATATTTCGGACTATTTAATATCCATAGCTGGACGTTGATACTACTTGGATGATTGGCCTTTTATTGATGGGATGGAATCTCGGTAAAAGCTTTTCAGCTTGATGAACCTAACAAGCTTTGAACATAAAAGGATAGACGAGCGTTATTAAAGTCATTTTTTATTTATGCATATTTTCACAGAATAGATTTGACATGTTAAAGATTATTATTGTCGAGACACGAGATATTTTTTCGAGTCTAAAGATTCAATATGATTTCCGCAAAAAATATGACAGATTTGAAAAAATTATGAGCGCGCTTTTAATTATCGATGCGATGTAACTGATTTTTAAAAAATATTCCACAGAATTTATACGAATATTATATGTGCGATGGATTTCATTGAGTTTTTGGTCGAATTTTAAGGTAACTGCAGTAACAAGCGGGTATGCGAACGCATCGTTGCGCTCTCGTTGTATTGTTGCGTTTGTAACATTCCGGACTGTCGTATAATATTGCTGAAACGAGCAACCTCGACATAACCGGTAGAGTTGCTAACGACTCATTCGATAACGAGCTTTGCTAAGCGCTTTAATTAATGTCGTATGTGGCATGCTGTTAGGTGCACTCTGCGAAAAAGCCTGCGTCCATGGAACCTTTCGAAAATCAAATCAATCATTGAAACAAGAGACACTAAACTAATCTTTTAGGCTGACATATAATTTTGCTGTAATATTATTGCTTATTATCAGATTTTATGAACATATAATTATGTTAACGTCTTACTGAAGAATCACTTGAATTTCATCTACATAAAATAGTTTGATCTTTTTTAATAAACAATTTTGACAGATTTATTATTAGCAAAAATTTTACGCAATTTTTAACTTCTTCATAAAAATAAATTAACATTACTTGTATCTTAATTTCTAATGTACCATTTTGAGATTACTTAATCGCTTATATCATGTTTCGTATAATAAATTTATGTAAGTAAAATAAATTTTTATTTAAGAAGATTTTTAGTAAGAATTTATACGTTTTAAACGAAATATCGACTCAATGGATTAATTAAAAATTCACTTTTAAGTGGCTGTTAGCAAAGACCGAAGCATGATGAACGTTACGATCGATAAGTCACATATATTTCCCAAATTTAGCTCGCATCTTGATATGTATACATACATACATAGACATACCCACACGTAGTCAGATTTTTTGGGCAATAAAATGCATTCTTCTTCACAGCCGAATGGATTACAGGATCGATTTCAATTCACATGCCGTAGTTAACAGTGAGAATTCGCCGAAGTTCGAGAGCAGTTTTGTTGGCGTGGCGAAACTTGTCGGGAGAAGATGGATTCGAAATCGAAGCAGATATCAAACGTGGAACTAAATTCACGGATGATAATTCGATTCCGACAGTTACGCAAGCCCCTCTCTTTCTTACACATACATACACACACACACACACACACACTCAATCACTGTAATATTTCATCCATCGTGGTTATTCGTGACTCTCCAAGATTGATTTTTGTTCCGAATCAGGAATACACTCAGAGAGAGAGAGAGAGAGAGAGAGAGAGAGAGAGAGAGAGAGAGAGAGATTTATCGCGTGCAAAATGTTGTACACTTCAATTTAAGAAAAGTGAGTATTTTGAATTTTAGTAAATTTCAAATTGGAAACGCGAGCGACCTTGTTTACCATAGAAATCGATTTAAATTCTCGTTAATTTCAACGAAAGTGCCGCGCTTGTGCGCGAATGAAAATGGATTAGTCGCTAGAAGTTGACGTGCAATTAGAGTTTCTAATCAACGTATCTATTAATAATATTGCTGATTCCGCTCGCCAATTATACATTTCTAATCAGTATTCACGACAAAGTCATTATAGCACTGCCGCCTGTCGATAATTAACAAATCGTGTTGGAAATTGCGTTAATATTTCAACGCCTGCGGATGGGCAACTTGTGGCTCATTCCTTCACAAGGTGTCCGAAATTACAGGTTATCTGCTGCAAATTCCTCCATTTAACAAAATAGTGGAGCAATTAGGAACTTTAGTTTGAACGGTAATAAAACGTGACTCGCGCGAACCGCAGGGGTGCAAATAAATATTCAAATTTTTTTCTCTCTCAATTTTTCGCGGATTTATATAAATATTTTAATTTTGGAATAATCACAGAGATGTTTAATAATGAATGAAATATTAATGAAGTATAAAAAAAAATAATGTAAAAAAAGGATGCTGAGAGAAGTTCCGCTGAAAAGCGATCGTAAATCGATTTTAAGTAGCTCGAATAAACTCATTCGATCCGCTGAGACTCGCTGCACAAGACTTGATGCTTATAAAAAGCGTCGGGCGTGCAGTCAACGTGAAAATACTTCCAGATCGATATATGCAAACGCAAGTCCGCCCCCTCAGTCAGTCAGCGTTTTCGTACAGCGTTTTCGTACAGATCGCGCAATTTTGAGGACTCACAAATTCCAGGCCAAGATTATCCGGCGAGGCGACACACTTGAAGAGGCCCTTCTCGACGAGGGTATGTATCCCTCCCTTTCTTCGAGGGGTAAGCTGAGAGGGCGGTTAGCAGCTGGATTTATATGGCGGCATTAATATGCAGCGTTGGGAATTTCAATGGGGCAATCGCGCACGAACGAGAGAAACGGAGAGTCAGAAGAGCGGAGCAAAAGGGAACGCCAGAACGGGGTAGGAGAAAGAGAGGGAAGCATCTCGAGGGCCCGCCGAACTCGTCGATGATCAATACTTTTGTCTACGTCCACGTGACTCGCTAATAGGATTGAATTGCGCCTATGCGCGGGCAATCGCGTGCGTTTCACATGTCAAATCAGACGGTGATTCAGAAACGGAAAAAGCGTTTACGGATTGCGCCTTCCATAATTACGACCCGATAAGTCATTTATCGATTCGCACGCGACCCGCTGCAGAAATAAGAAGCGAAGCGCAACGCGAAACACTATAATTAACAACTAACTCTGTAAAAAGAAAAAGAAAAAAAAAAGGAGATAGAGAGGACGCAGGAGAAAACAAAAACAAAAGGATACTCGAAGATAGTAAGAAAATAAATCTGAAAATAGATAAAAATAAGATATAAGTTTAAGTTTTGGGACACTCTCGGGATATTAGAAAATGGTTATTTAGGAAAGTGTGAAAGAATAAGAGAAATGTATGAGTGTGTATGTGTAGCTGAAATTATAAGACGTTATAAGAATTGAGGTAAACCAAGTCCCACTTCTTGTAAATTGAAGTGAATAAGATTGTTAGCTAACTCCATACAACGGTTATAGGGATGAGTTTTACTTTTTATTTTTTCTCTGCTGTTTTCTGTTCTCATTGTTTTGAACAAACGCAGAATCGCATTTCGTTCGATTAATTCTTTTGATATAGACTAGCTGAAACGCTGACTATAAACTAGCTGACAGCTGAGGTGTTTATGGTGTACGTAACCGAGAATTATTTATAACGTATAACCGAATCTCAAAGATCTTGTTATCGAGCAAGCCAAAGGATCGCGAAACATGGCGGTTATCTGACGAGAATCGAAGATAGCGGTTTCGGCACGAGGTAGACGAGGATGGAAACGTGACGTAACAGCTTGCTCCGAAACAGCTTGTGGTCAGTAACCAGATTTCGCGGAAACAGACGTCGCGCGTGGCGCGCGAGACATACAGAGAGGATCCCGGAGAACTTCTGTTATCCTCCCCAAAGATAAATATCACCAAAGCCCCAATTTCTGCGCTCAACGTTCTTCTTGAATAGAAATCGGAGTATCAGTCGGGGGTGAAAGTCGGGGAAGGAGGACGAGCAGTTATCGCAATTTTTTATTCGCCGGACAGGATTTGGAATAAACCGATAATTCTGAGAAAATCGATACTCGTTTCTTGGCGAGTTTCCGCACCACCTTTCGGCGGCCAGTAAATTCCCGCGCACGTTAATCGGCTTTATTTGCTCGGCGTTGCCTGCGGGCTGACAGATAGCGACCAACGTCCACTCGAAGCCCCCATGCACCGCTTTCGCACATAGATCCCGGCTAATTGTTTATTAATATTGCGACGTGGTACCGGACGGATGTTTGTCACTGACAGCACGAACGCCCGCGCTTATTGCCCTCGACCTCGAATCGGCTGAGGGCCCGCTATATCCAGCATATTCCGTCCAGTAATCTTTCGATTTAATTCACATCGGCCGTTATAAATAATTGAACGTTTTCCGTGCGCGATGCGAGTCCTCGAAATATGCCGATAACTTCTACGTGCGCCATCTTGGCAATTTAATTTATCTGAACAATTGGCCTCGGCAACGCTTGATAGCGACGGTAATTAAAGTTTCGATTAAAAAACGTCCATATTGTTGCGCGACGCGTTCCCGGACGTGCGCCATGATTACGGACTACCTACGGTGGGCTTTTTATCGGATTTCAATTTTCGCATACAGTCGCCGGCAGAGCGAGAGCCGGTACATCTACTACTACGGATTAGTTAGAGCGAATCGAAGCCGGAATGGGATGGGCTGAAAGGGAGACGACGGGGACGCCATTATTGGCACATCGAAAATCGAAAACTGGAATGTATCAAGCGGTTGAACCGCGTCGAGACGCGCGCCGCGTCGTTCGCCATTAAATCTTTATCCATTCGAGCGCGCAACCCTTACGCGAGATTCTTAATATTAAATGAAAAATAAGATTTTGTTTTATTTGTCCCTCCAAGACACTGCTCAAAAATTGAACTTCGCCCTTACCGATTTTTTTTTTTTTTTTTTTATCGAGAAAGCAAACTTCTCCGTAATTAAACAGACTCGATTATTCATGTTGCCCGAAAGTATCTGGCCGGTTTCGGATGATGTTAATTTAGTGGGCTTCGGTGAGCTTCATTATTAGTTCCAGGGTCGGCGCTCTCCGGTTTTAATTCTTGGAGCGCGGACTAATTAATTAATCTACGCGAACGGCCGCTCGCCGTCATACACTGACCATGCAAATGGCGGCATGCTGACGTAATGGATGGAGGAGCCGGGGAGCTGTGGGTGCGGTGGAAAAATAGAAATCTGGATCCTCCAATTTTCTTTCACCGGGTTCATTGAGAGATGCACTCATCGGGGCGCGTTCTCGTCTGAATGCGAAACCGTATAATCGCGCAGGCAGAGCGCTCTTTTGAAAACGCCCTCGTGCGTAAGAATTATGGTAAGACCGTGCCCCCTTAAACAACGATAAGCTAGGACAAAGCCAGCTGCAGCGCTCCTACGATTGATAAGAAGCGAATTCAGCCATAGCCAGTTAGTTCTACCTGACGAAGTGGAAGCTCGGCGGGACGAGACGGGAAGGAATGAGGAGTAGGGGGAATAAACCGCGAAATAAATTACCGTCTAAGACCGCGCGAAAGATAAAACACCGTGGCAGTCAACGCCCACCCTATGTCAATCTCACCCTCGACCTATGTTCTTCACCACCCTCCTCCTCTCTCATCTATGTCGTTCTTAGCCCGGGGCCAAGCAGCTTCGAGATGTGGAGGGCGTGTTTGCGTAAAGTACACATGTGCATGCACACACAAATGCACATGCATCGTGGCGCAACATCGTACGTAACCTACGTAACGAGGGGTGAGGCGAGGCAGTAGAGCGCGGGTGAGCGAGAAGGCGGAGCGAGTCGATACTGCCGTCCGAGATTTTCATTTCCGCCGACCGTAAACTTTTCTCGCCATTAGAGGATTTCGAGGAATGGCCCTCTTTATCGCCCTGCCTCTCGATCTCCGCGCCGTTGCGGCTATAAGGTTTATCGGGATCCGGCTACAGAGACGGTTGGTACCGCGCCTCATGATCGTTGCGGGTCGCGGGGAACAACGAGTCGAGAGGAACGAGAAGAGCATTACTCTTCCTTTCGAAATTCCGCGATACAAAGGGCACGATTTAGAAACGTGTTTCGCGGCAGTTCAGATCCAAGTTTAGGTCAACATGGTACCGCACGTTCAACTGTGCTCGAGGCATTTTACGCGAGTGGAAGTCTAAACACCGCTTAAAGCACGTATTCTTATTTTCTAATGTCTATACCGTGTCTCTTAAGTTTTCCCTCGAACAATCATACGTAGGACGTATATAAATATAAAGATTACAGAATCATAAAAAGATATTAAAATAAACAGGCCACGATATTTTTTTCAATACCTATACATGAAGAATATACGTGAAAAGGATTTTTCCATTACTAAACTGTTTGATCGCGCAAACGATATTTAACGGTTTTTTCCTCTCTTTTTGTCTGTTTCAGCGCCACGACATAAAAGACATTTCTCGCGTCGCACATGCTCCAAATTGAGTGGCGGTTGACACCGATTTCGCGGAAAATCGTCGGATTTTCAGGATTTTCGGAATCCATCGCGATTAGTTTGGCTCGCGTTTCGCGGCCACGCGCGTCGCTCGAATCTGATTGCCGGGGCTTTAATGCGATTCGTGATACGGGGATATGACTATAACGTGGCGTGTGCAATCCGTCGGGTATTGGCCGCGAGGCAATGGTGCATGCGGCAGGCTTGACACATATCAATCAGGCAATGGAATTCTCGGGAGCTCGGATGCTGCGGCATCCGATCTCCCCACCGATGATCCTCCACCTGACATTGCAGTACGCAATCCGTGAAACCACTTCATCGTATCTTGAAATTAAATTGCAATCACGATCAGTTAAAGTGATACGTTATTTCAGACTTCTAAAGCTAAATTTACTGACATCTAGTTTTATTACATTTTCTTTACAAAACGCAAAACGTTGTCTATATTTCGACTTATTTTTCTGTACATTAATTTGAAAGGGCGCACAGGTTACTTTATTAATAACTTTAAAAAATAATACGACACTAAACTAATGAACAGAAACGAGGCATATTACGCGCAACGTAATTCGCCTGTATTAATTAAGCGGTGAAATTCTCGGAAGTTCGGAGTATTCAATGTTAGCCACAGTATAGTACAGTACAGCCACTCCGTATGCATGTGTGGCCTCGCCTATGGACTGCCCTACCTTTTACACGTATGTCGGGTCTACGTTACCCTGATTATATTACTTCCGCAGGCTACATATCAAGATACAATTAATATCAAACTTCATCAGTTTCCCGTTTCCCAATCACAAATGTCATCGATTTAATATCGATTTAATTCTTAATGAAAATAATTAGTATGAAAGCTTACTCAATATTATAACGGCCAATGTAGTTATTATTACTAGAAATTATTTATAAAAGTAGAGAAACGCAAATATATTAAAAAAAAATTAACGCAGTAACTACAATCATTATTGCAATTATATATTATTACGTTTGTTGATTCGCGAATTCTCTTTAGTGTTTCATATTACTCAGTGCCTTCCTCCTCCCCCCCCCTGTGGGACGTTAAATTTATCTCAAAAATTCGCGCGACGTAAGCGAAGTAGGAAAAACCCGTCGCGTCATCGTATCCGCGCGCCCGGAGTTCGTAATTCTGTTTACACGGTAAATCTTTCTTGTACAAATTCGAATTCGCTTCGCAGGAGGTAGAGCGACCGAGGGAGAGAAGGCCTCTTTCCGGAGGTAAATTGCAAATTCAAAGTTTCACGGTGACTTTCACGCCGTCGCGACAAGAGGCATCCCATTTCCGGATCCGGGAGGGTTTCTTAATGCCGAGTAAGAAAGAAAAGAAGGAGGAAAACTGCGATCTATTCTACATATACTGTGAAAAAGCTTTGCCGGCCGGCATCTATTTGAAAAAAAGTTAGTATTACGGGAAGAACGTGATTCTTCTCTCTTTCTCTCTTCCTCTTTCGAAACTTTATAGCATGATGGTGTGTACGTAATAAACTTTGTTAGTTTACTCATCTCGTTCGTTTTTTTCGTGGAGACGAATTTATGAATCTTGAAACTTTGCTCATAGTCTATACTTTCGATATAAGAGTGACATATTGCGAAGCGATAAGCGAGTCAATGATCCAAAGAGGGAGAAAAGCGCTTTCCATTTAAGTGACTTTTAATGTAAATGATAGTTTTGTCAATTTGTCTCGATTGATTCGTTTGCCAAGCTCCAGTACGACGAATGAAAAAAGTGTGTTTATTAATTTTTATTTTATGAGTATATTTATATATCTATACGGTTGCACAACTCTCCTCCGAACGCAATCAATAATATTGGACTCACTGCGAACACTCCGTTGTTGTACCGAAAGGAAACTGAGTGCGAGGGTGCGCAGGGAGTGATCACCACGCGCGATATTGCTGCAAGAATGGGACGCGATCTCGGGAAAGAGAGAGAACGAGAGGGAGAGTGACGCTTTTTGACAAAAGCGCGTTCACGTAAACATCCTCGGACATCCTCTCCGTGTTTCACGGAGACACCGGCTGCCAGATAAAAACGTCAGGCAGACTCGAGCAGACAGTCGGTTATCTCGCGTACATTTTACGTACGCTTCGCGAGACTTGAAGGGCGTTGCGCGTGATTTGTCGCCGGGATCCCGGCTCCCCTTCCCGACACCGGCGAGACGCCCTTACGCGAGGGGGGGAGGGAGTAGGGAAAATCGACGGATTTGACAACGACGGGCTGCGGAATTGAATGTGCATCGGCTTCGAGGGGAGTTCGTAACGTTTGATGATTTGTAACCGGTTTCATTTTCCCGGAAAATTTCCCGGTACCGCTCGGAGCCAACTACGCGATTCGTCGAATTCGTTTTTTTTTTTTCGAAAAAAATTGTTTACGAAAATATTCGCGTGCGGAATATCGAGGAGAGTCGGTAAGCTTCGCCGCTGACTCCGGGCTTTAACTATAATGAGAAGCCCATAGTTAATAAAGTTGGTCGAGGTAATCTATCTTTACGGTCAGGTAACGGTTTCCAGAGTTAAAATTACCCTTCAAACTTCAGAAATTCGAACAACCGGGTGTATCATTCTTTCTTTTTTTTTTATTTTGTGGAAAATATGAAACCACGGGCGTGAGTGCGTTTTTCATATGCAGCAGAGCGGCATTTGCAAAACGCTGCAGGTTTTTAATCTCAAAAGGAAGAAAGAATTTTTCACTGAGGTTTGCTTTTCCACCGTGTATCTGCCGATATCTGCGGAATTCTCAATAAGCTGGATTTTTATCTGTTCACTCGTTCGGAAATCTGTCAAATGATACGGTGATTTGTACGGATACTTTTGATTTTTATAAGATTTTTTTATATTTTCTGCCATGTCCTGTTCAGTTTTTACTTCTTCCCGCTGTTTTCGTCTTTGGTCGCCTCGACGTACGGCAAAATTATTCATAAACAGGCAAACTGTAATCTGTGCTTTTGATTGGATATCACTAACGTTGAATACTTATTGCTTTATATCGCTCGCGAAATCTTTATTCTTAGCGGAGATTAATTGCTAATCACGTAATCACTGTATGACATCATTTGATTACTTCTCGCTGTCCAAAAGCAAAAGATTGTCTCGATATGTAAATTTTGATTACGTTCAACAGAAATGATTCAGTGTAAACGACGAATGCCGTCGTTATTTGTTTTCTCCCTATCGCCTTTTTGAAATTGACAAAGAGGCAGGGTCGACTTCGCTTCCATTATTTTGCCTTTCACGCGGTCCTCCGCTGAACATGGACTTTTGCTCCTACGGATGGAAGAAGTGTGCGAGAGACAGGGATCGAAGGAACGTATGGTGCACCGAAATCGAATCTCTTTGAGCAACGTTATCGCGCGAAACCAGGCTACTGCAAAACCCGATTGCGAAACCATACCATTGAAAGAACGAAAGAATGTTTGAACTCGAGTATCTTAAATTTTTAGACATCTCAGAGAATATTTTAAAAATTCAATTTACAAACGTCGACGAGAGATAGAAAAATGAAACCGACACTCATCGCTTATCCAAAATATTTTTCTTCATTCGTAAATTCAATAATGCTTCGGGCTGTCGCGTTAAAGTGAAGATTTAGTGTTTATTATGAGAATAAAAAACAATAATATTTTATGATGGCACAATACATCTGTAGTAGCTAATTGCGGGCGTTCATGACCAGAGCACCGGTTAAGGATTAAATTGATTAATTTACATTCACGAGGAATGTCATGGCTGGTAGGAGAGCATAATTTGCGTGACATGGTTGGCAATGCCCGGCTTTCCACATTCCCTGCTCACCTGTAACGAGCATGTGCCTGGAACTTTGCAGACGATATAGTCAAGAGGTGTTGTATGCGAAGTGCCTACGCTAAACTGAATCGTGCTAACAAGCGTTGAGAGCTAAAGCTCCGGTACGCGTAAATTGCGCCGATAATATTTTACATAATTACTGGTATTTCCGCGATAACATCAAAAACAGTAGCCGGCACACGTACTAATTGCAATTAAAACAATCGTGCCATTCTTGTAATCGTATCGTTTTAGCAGTCAAAAAATTCGCGCTTGTGTTCAAAGAGAAGAAATAGGGAAAAAAGATATAAATCTCTCTCTCTCTTCCCTTTTGTCTCTTCTTTTTTCTCGATATTTTAAATAAAGATTCTCCAAGAAAAGTTGGAAGCTATCTTTTTCTGTTTCTAGTACATCGAAATAAAGGAGATTTGCAATTTTTCTAACCATTCGCTATTTTGCAAAAAAATCATTTTTGTAAAATTATATTTAATTTTGAAAATTTTATTGAATTTATTCCTATTTTCACAGAGAACGGTAATCGGTAATTTATATCTACATTTCGCACAATAAAGATAAATGTTATCATAATTGACGCTCTAATTAAACATACTTTACTTTTTCAATTGAAGTTTTTGCAGAAGAGACGCCTCGCTCTCATATATTTTATATTTTGCTTCTCGTTTGATTAATTGTTTGAATTTTGCTTGATTCTGTTGAATTGCTGTTTCAGATGAATTTACGCATGAAAATTGAACGTGGTCGTTTCGGGTTTTTTTTTTGTAACTCGGAAATAAAGCGCGGCGCACTTCCATCCCATGAATCAATATGCGGTCGTTCGCACCCTCGTCTTCGACTTTTCGATTTCCGAAACCACCACTTTGTCGTCTCAGCCGAAGCATTATAGACAGCCAGAGGCATCTTCATTTCCCATCGCCGAAATTTTCTGCTTCCAGTCGTTGCACCCCCTTCCGTCCATCCCTTGCCGAGGGAGATAAGCCGAAGTCCTCGGGCGGCCCCGATATCCAAGTCAAAACCAGTCCGAGGCCGGAAAGCACCGAGATCTTTTTTGCCCGAACTTCCTACATCTTCCATTGCCATTCCTTCTTCTCCTTCTCATTCTTTCCCGCATTTTTCCCCGAGCAGCTTTGCCGCGGCACGAGGGACGTAGCCTCGCGAAGCTCTCACAAATTTACCCCTCGCGAACCGCAGCGTAGATATTCGCCGGGATTATCACCAGCTGCGAACTCGAAGGGCAAAGTCTTGTGGCAGATGCTCGAAGATGATGCTCAGAAAAGCGGTCCGTTTATCCGACGCGAGATGCTTGGAACAATTTCAATATTGTTATAGAAGTGGATGGGTTATATATATTATATATAACTTCTCTCTTATCGCTAACTTTGGTATTATCCTTCTGTCTAAACTTATCGACGAACTCTTTGACCGATTTAAAGCTATTTTCTTAACAAAAGTCAGAATGTCGAAACACTAATACTTTTCTAATTTCAACAGCCGCAATTTCCCTCTTTGTAATCCCAATTATAAATTTTCAATTAATTTTTAATGACTATGCGCATTGTGTCACTGATAAATTTTGCATGTAATCCTATTGGCACGGGTATTTCAATCGAAAGAGACGTTGTGCCAAATTGAACTTATCTTCATCAACGTTAATTATTATGCGTATCTACATATGTGTGTGTTTTTTTGTCTCGTCAAAACTATATGAGAATTTAATAACTCGATCGGATTCCTCGGGATGAGAGTTTTGAAAGCGGGTCTCATGAATATAGTCGAGAACATATGTAAAGATATGGGACGATGGTTTATGCAAGAGCGAGCATTCTGCGTGCGTGTATCGCGGGTGTATTGGATTGGAATTCATCGGAAAGTGCCGCTTCGCAGTTTCTGCGGGAGGGAATGAAATATGATCCCGCGCGTAACCCCGGTAGCATTCGCGGGAGCGTCGACGAAGGTACAGAGAAGATGCGGAGAAGATACGAGCGAAACGAGCCGACCGTTTCTTTCCTCCCCCGTCGCAATTTTTCTCGACGTTGTCGTCGCAAGGACAGCAGCAGATTCGTTCGGGTATATCGCATCGAATATCAAGAGTTTCGTACGTTTAACTGGTCCTCGTCAAGCTCGGTACAATACACCGTGGAAATCGATGCATGCCGCCGCCAACTCTTCGCGAGTCAAATTTCATTACGTCTTAACTCCTCTACAAACGCGAGGCGATTGTGCCCGTCGAAGTATCTCAATGCCCGGCTCGACAATGAACTCGGCGACACGGACAGCTCCCTTATCACTTATTAATCTTATTACATTGTCACAATTTCCCAGGCGACGTTGTGACAGACCCGATTGTCGCCGGGCTATTCAATCGTGCCGGTTCAGCTCTCGCCTCCCTCCTCCCCTTTGTCCCTTCCTCCCCGCCCCGCTGCCTCTGGTTACGAGATTCACGCGACGGTAATGACGAGACGTAAGTACCGCTGAGCCTGAATAACGACGTATCCGCTAATGCCATTCCGGCTGTCAGTTTAATCCGCCATCGAACGCCACGTCTGGCGGATTCAACGCGCGGAGACGCGCGGAATCTCCTCTTCATTTTCCCCGAAATATCCGCTGCCATTATATTACATCTGCAGGATCCCGCGATATATGCTTTTCTCCTCCTCTCCCTTTCTTACGTTAACAGTATATTTTCGAGCTTTTCCAGCACCTCGTCGATCTCACATCAGATATTGATTGGAACTATCTTATCAGGATCCATTTGTTGAAAACTTTGTTTACCGAGCGCTTTGATAATCCCGGAAGAGCGTAAATTATAACTTATTCTTATGATAAAGCGAGAGTTTTCTCTCTCTCTCTTTCTCTTTCGCTCCATCAAATTTGTGCAGTTATGGCGAATTATATATTCTTGATCGAATCTCGCAAGATTGCGCGTCAAGGGGCAGAAAACGCGCGCGTTGGTACTAACTAGGAAAATTTGCAATTAAATGTGGCACGCCGCGGCGAGTTATCCCGCAAACTTTCATCTCCACGGTGAACTTTCGACGTTAACGCGGCGATAACAGTCGATGTCAATTACCATCCCGAATACGGACAGCACGGAAATAAATGCCGTTTTAATTATTTCAGCGGGGAGACCAGCCGCGCAGGAGTTTGCGGGTGGGAGGACGAGAGGTCGTTTATTTTGAAAGTGACGTAACGTAAATGCTCAAAGATAAAATTCCTACTTATATCATGTCTCCCTATATCCATATCTTGCTTAAATTTACGCTTTTCTAGTCAATTTATAATCGTCGGATACCGAATCCCGATGGGAAGCGTATCTTCGCCATCCTCCTCCCCACATCTGTATGCGTATGCGAGTGGCGTTGTATTTCGCCGCTGCACTCGGTATGCATATGCATGGGAGGAGCTTAACGGGGCGAATTAAATTTCCGCAATTATCAAATCGTTGACAAACAATGACGGACCGCGAACAATTTTATGCTTCATTTCGAATGGGTAACGCTTGACTCCGCTGCGGTTTCCGAATGGCGATTTGTTTCGGAAAATCGATTAGTCCGAACGATGAAATTCAATCGCAATACGGGTCATTAAATCAGTTTAACGATTTTAGTCAACACTAAACACCGATTATCCGTATCGTTTTATTATAGATTCAAGGTAGTTCCGCATTTTCCGATAAGGCGTTCCACGAACTGATACTGCGACCGATACCGGGATCGATTTGTAATGATTGTGTGCGAAAGAAATCGCTTGGCAGTTTAGCAGATAGATATAGAAAGGCACATGCGGTTGTTTTGTATGACGACGTCATTGGCTCCCGGTAACGAATCAATTTCGGTGACCGCGATATTAATAATCGCCGGACCAGAACCCGCAGGATCCATCATATCCAGGCAATGGGTTTCGTCCAATTACGGATCTGCTCGCTCATGCGAGAGAACGCGGCAGGCCTCTAAAAGCGAGATGTTAGATTACCTATCCCGGTATAATCCAGAAGGATTCGACGATAGCCAGCATGAAATTATGGCGCCATCGTCGCAAAGCCAAAAACTATCGAGGCCCTCGATGGACGCGTCCATTACGCATTAATAATGTAAATAGTACCGTCATGTCAGTTTATCAATTTTAATCCTTAAACCGTGTTACAACGGCGATAACGTCGACCATTAACTCGATTACCAGACAATTTAAAATTCATTAGAAGCACTTGCGGCGAGGATGGATCGAGGTGACATCGCAAAAGGTTTGTCCCAACGAGGCTTGGTTAAACTAACTCTGTTTGGTCAAGGTAACAGAGGGAGGAACAAGGCTGGCGGACGTATGTACATCGAAACGAGGGAGGGCGGAGGCATGCAAGAAGAACGAAACAAAACAGAATGAGAGGAGAATGGAGACAAGAAAGACGAAAGAGCTGGAGACCAAAGAACAATAGATCCGAAATGAAAGAGACCTCGTAGCTATCGTCTCTCTTGCTTCTGTGCGTGTCCCAACGATATCACCGTAGCGATTAATTGCACGAATGGAAACAAAACAATGACTGTCGTTTTCGTTTTTGAGACATCTCATGCGTATCGAGTCTTGAAGATCCGCCTTTTGCGAATTAGTTTCTGGATATTCTTAATAGCTACCTATTTTTCATTGAGGATTTTACGAATTACGATTATTTCATCTGTTGTATCAATCAACAGAAAATTTTTATTTAGACCATTCTTCTTGGTTACTGTTAAATACCGAAATGCAGATTCGCCACTTGGATTTGGAGTTTCAATAACAAGAAACGCAAGGTTTTATTTTTATATTTACAGATGTGTAAAAGAGAGTAAAACGAGATTAAAGTAAAAGGAACAACCGAAAATTTGTATACTGCTAATGTATCTAGTCGTATCTACTAGTTCCAACAACCGTGCATAAAGAATTTCAATAACCGCGCGGCTTATCCCGACGCCGCGCGTTTCTCCATTTTTACGGAAGGGGAATTACCCTCGAACCACGTTCACGTCGAGATCTTATCGCGACACCGAGCGGTGCCTCATTTCCGTCAACCCTAAAGTCTCTTTCAGCCACGTCTGAGGCCGAAGGCGTCGTTTGCACCCTCTAACGTCGCATCGTGATCTCGCTCATAACTCTTGCAACGCTTGCCGCTGACACCTAAGCCTCAGTATAAATATTTTGCAAGGCAAATTACAGGAGATATTTTGCGAGAGACGTTACAAGCATCGACGATCACCTTCTTCTATAGGAAATTTCGTTACAAATTCTCAGGCCTGTAAGCGTCATAGATTAGTGACAGGGAAATAGGGCGGACAAAAGCGTGGGAGATAATAATTTCGTCCTGAGTACTAGCGCGTGAAACTTGAACCAAATTTAAACTGATGGGGTTAATCTTCTTTCTCAGTGCGGAGATCGTGCGGTTCCACGATTCAAACTTCATTTACATTTTAGATAAATTCTCTGCGAGACGCTAGTTAGACGGGCACTTCAAGCATCTAACAGCGAAATCTCTTCGAACGAAACTCGAAATCCAATAACGTATCGCCCACGCGATACTTTCACCCTCGCTGAATCGTAGAAAACTCTATTAGGCATTTGATCATCCGCGACGACCTTTCCTGACAGAAACACGGTGTCCACGCTATAACGTTGGCCAGTTTCTTCAAGTCACCTATACTATTCCATAATCCTCTAAGGAGCTTAATTGCGTAATGGATGAAGCAGAAACTGCGAGAGCACAGGAAAGGAAGAAAGAGAAAAAGAGAGGAAAGGAAAATAAATAAATAAATTGCACCAAAGCATTCTTAACCATACTTAATTAAATTAAATTAAATTCCAAGCGCAGAATTAAGAAAGGAATCTAATCTCGTGATCGATGATATATGACTGATTCAGAATTTTATTGCAGACGACTTGAAATAGCTTCAATATAATGATAAAGTTCTGTTAAATTGTTAAAGTGTATGATTAACATTCTGTTTGAGGAAAGATTTCGAGTAAAATAAGGACCGTTCTTTTACAGTTTTTTTCAATGTTCGATCTGATTCGTTCTCTCGAATTGATCTGAAACGGAGACCAATTTGGAACGGCACAATCCAATATAGGACAAATCTAACGATTCAGTTTTCATGACCAATCTCGGCGTCACTTGGGTTGCTTCTTCGCTTTTATGAAGCACTTACATTTGTGAGCATTACTTTGAATTGCCCGCCGGTAATAAAATAAATTATTCATGCCGACGCTTACGTGGCCCTATTCCGCCGATTATGTAAACATTTGCGAAGAGAGCTTTGTCGATGCAAACGATGTTCTTATGGGGGGGTGGGGAGGGGGGGGGGTCTTCATTAGTGCGTCGCCATGCCCTTAGCTTTGGCCAATTAACAAAACGAAATCGTGTACTCTAGTCAATCTTGCCTCGGTAATTATTTCTCTTCTGTTTCATTGAAGCATGCAGACGGTTGCTTGCTTCAATCTATCAGTTTTTTGTGCGAATCGGCGCACTCAAAGAACTCGAGATTACGCCATAATTGGCCTAGATTGTTAACAATAGCAACTCTTGCTACCTTGCTGAATACTATTTCGTTCGCCACTCGTACACATCTGTTATATAGTGCGCGCGCGCGTGCATTGATTTATATCTATCGTATATTAATATTTGCACACTGGATTCTCTCGATTAAACGCGCAATATTGATCGCTCATATCGAGTAAAAACAGATTGCTGCTTTTTTATGATGTATATTTCAGTGCGGAATTTGAAGGAAATAGAGAAACGCGCGTATTTATTCAAAATTTGTCAATAAAGCGAACGTTTCACGTAACGCCTCTTAATATAGACATGCATCTGCCCTGCTCAGCAGTCGACAAATGAAAAATTTTCAATTTTACTTTAGAAGCATATTTCTTAAATGAAAAAAAACAAAACAAAACAGCAACCCATATCTATTAAAAATAATTGAACAATATACGTTACACAATTTGCTAACAAATTTAATAACAAAAAATTTGCAATCTAATTGGTAGCCAAACAATAACATGTCTGTTTATATTTCCCATCCTATGTACCATTTGGTGAATTAATTAAAATGTGCATACATATACGTACAGTGTAACATTTGCACTTTATTTAATATCAAATAGATTATTTTATCAGATTTTTAATTGAGTCGCTTAGTTATTAAGTACAATTGTTAAATAGCTTAGTTGAAAGTTATAAGCTACAGATATTTATTATTAAATAATGCTAACAAAAAATAATGATTTTTCTTGATAGTTTTTTTTTTCTAAATTTGTGTAAAGTACTGTAAAATTACACGGCGCTTTTGAGACAACCTTCATACAGACACGTGAATTTTATTTGACTCGCGTTGGAGAAATAGAAAGAGTGCATGCTCGCCGAAGTAATCGTGAAAAAGGGATTCTAATGAGCTCGCTCTTTCATAACGATGTTGAAGTAATAGTGGTTACCGTTCCCCAGCAAGATTCCACTCGCGATCGCAAACTAAATTTCCGATAATTGCTTCCCGCGTCGTCTAAAATGATAATTAAATTTCTGGTTGCATCAATACCCGTAGCATACCATTGTGATCGTAATGGCCGTACGGCAGCACCTTAGAGTAACCGAAGCCGTGCCTGTATTCAGTTTCTCGTGAAAAAGATTTTCTTCCTAGATAAACGATGCAAATTCCAGTTATTAAAAGTAGATTAGCGATGGAAAAAACGCGTACCCCATCTTCCTTGATCCCTCAACCTGCATGTTTATGCAGGAGACGCGCCGAGAAGTCGCACGCTTGCTTTTTTAAGCGTGATAAATTTTAAGCACTAAATCAGGAAAATCAAGTTTTGGTTTTAAGTAAAATCGCTTTGTGTGTGGAGCACTGGCAAAAGCTATTTCGCTTGCAACGAGAACACTTTATTCTTGCAGCAGGGGTGCAAACGATTCGTCCGAAATAAAAGTAAAAAAACATTTTTGCCTAAAATAAAAATCTTTTTTTTTTTTTCATCGTTATTGCCCGCGTTACAAACGAAACAATTTATTTAAAACAAAATCGTTTTTGTTTTGCTTCGGACAGTATTTAATGCTTGTGGCCAATGTAAGGAAGAATTTCGTTTTTTGTATTTTGGAAACATCCCCGTGTTTTTGTCTTCTTTATAGACACGGGAAATACTTGACACAGTTTGCCAATACAAGAAAAAAATCTGTTCACTCTGTGTACCGACATTATACGCGTTGTTTCGATTGATGTGTCGTACTTCGATTTATTCTCCCTTTCATTATTAAGTTTGATTCCATAACATTCACTTTTACGCCTTCGGCGAACGACCTATTTAACCGACCGTCCTTCAAGTCCGGAGGAAAGTTGAATTACCAGAGAGAACGAGTTGGAAAACGTGGTAATCGAGTTTTCGTTGGACGTCAGTTAGATCCATTCGCGGGTAACGTGGCGTGGGCATACGAAACAATTAGCGGCGTACAATGCGTTTGACCGAATTGTTTGGAGCACGCGAGATAATCCACTATTAGATGTAACGTGAAACGCCGGACACAAGTGCGATAATTAGATTTACGTAGGACAAGGTAGAGTTTGTATTAAAATATTAATTATAAAAATGTTTTTACGCTTCTTATAATGGAATAGCATATGCAATTGCTTCCATTATCTCAAACTTTTTAACTACACGCAAATTACTATGTACTGCATCATTAATAATTGTGAACTTTGCCGGAAGGCTTTTTTCCGCTGGAATAAATCTTTTCAGAACATTCAAACGCTTGTAACAAGTTCGAAATAAGATTTGAATAGTTTTCCGTATCTCTTTACAATGCGCATTCTTGAGTCTTTTTTTAATACTTTAATAGTCCCAATCTCAAGAATATTAATTAAAATATCGCCATTAAAAAAGTCTTATCTTGTAAAAGGCAGTTAATATATTCTAATGACTATTTAATCTTAATTACATCTTAAATCCTACCACTACTTTAATATCACAATCTCAACTTTGGAACGACAGAATTACAATCTCCTCAGAAACCGTCGAGGACAAATCATTTACGTTTCTCAATCTCAAAACTCTTTTCGTCCCGTAAACACGTGGCGTTCGCCTTTCAGGTCCACTGCGGATCACTCTCGAAACGAGATAATCCGCAAGGCGTCGTGCGCGCGACATTTCTGTGCAAACCGGCAAACGTCGTAGCCTCGTAGCCGCGGATCGAACCGTATTCCGTCCCACGCGACGTTCGAACGTCCCGCCGTTTACCGCGCCGTCGGCGCAGCCGGTCGCGCGCGCAGGAGCCGCCGTGGAACGTGCGCGGCGCCACTGGCGCGCACGGCGACGTAGACGCGACGCGACGCGACGCACGGTAGCGCTGCGCATCGTCGGAAGCGAGCGGTGGGCTGGCCGGAGGCAGAAAGAACGAGGACCGCGTTCCGCCGAGGTGGTGCAGTTTCGCAGTGCCGCGTAGTGTAGTGTTTTTCTCTTCCTCTCTTCGCCGCCGCCCCTCTCCCCCGCGCTTCCGCGTGCCCCGAGTGTGCCAGTGTGCATCGATGAGGAGGCCGCCTGTACCTCCCCCCCTGATGACTGAATTGTGTGCATTTTAGGTAAATCGTTAGGAATAATTCTGCCTGCCCTTCCCCCGCGCGCGTTACACGACCGCGCCCCGCGCCCCCGATCGAAGGGCAACGCGGCCGTGTGCGACGGTGTCGCGACCGCCACGGCGACGAGCCAGCGACGTCGACAACGACTACGACGACGAGAACGACGACGACGACGACGACGATGTCGGGAGGGAGGACGCTCTCGGCGACGGAGAGCCGCGTTCCGTGCGCCATCATACCGGACATGCCGGCGTGTCCTCAGTTCTCTGATGTTAGCCGCGAACCGGACATACGCGATCTTACGAGCCGCATCTCGACGACCGCGGAGAGCGGAAGGATCAAACGTGTTCGTAAAAAGAAAAGAGAAGCGAACGCGCGAGTGTATCACAGAGGGGAGACGCATTACTGAAAAAAAAATTTTTTTAACTGCCGCGTTCCCTCTTTTTTTTCCCTCGTCTCTCTGTGTGTCTCTCTCTCTCTCGCTCCTTTTCGCATGGCGTCGGATCAAAGGCGACGGCGACGCTCTTGCCGGCACACGCCATGCGAGCCGCCGACGACGACGAAGACGACGACGACGATCGTCTCGTTCTCATCGGTGTGCTGTAGCTCCGTCTCGTGCTGTCGCACGTCGAGCGAGCGACGGCTCCGCTTCATCTCGCGGCGCTCACAGTCTGCGGAGAGCGAGTCGATACGAGGCGACGGGAACGGCGGGCGGCCGCCAGATCGAACGATCGGCTCCCGTTTCGAAGCCTTAGTTGCACTCGGCTGCACCGACGATCCGGATTAATTGCCGCGCCGGCGGCAGCGCCGTCTCTCCCCCCCGTCTCCGTTCCTCGCGTCGCAGTCGCATCGCGCCGTATCGTCCGGCCAGACGGAGGGGAAGGGGAGATGAGATGTGGTTGCCCAACGTCGTCGACGCTAACCGACGTCGTCGCTAAACCAGCACCTGCCGCCGAATTGCATCGCGATTTTCGGCTAACCCAACCTCCGGCGCGGTTAGTGATTATCATTTTCGCGACTACACCACCATCTGTAATGCAGACGGTGAACGAGGGGAATTGAATGACGCCGAATTGTGACCGGTATACGTATATTCCCGAGCCAGGTGTATCGACGATCCGATTTAAAATCCAGAAAAAAAAGAGAGAGAGAGAGAGAGAGATGCACGGCCGTGATTTCCGTCGTTCGTTTTTCCGATTTCCTCTCTCGAGTCGGCTTCCGACCGAGCATGGCAAGAGTTGGAGATACACGTTGCGTATCTCCCATCGAAAGTCAAGAGCGGAGAGAGAAGGAGAATTCGAACGGGATTAGTCGATGCGATCGGCGGCCGTCGCCGCCGATCGGGCATAATCCTAGGAGGAGAAGGAGAAGACGAGATAAAACGGGCCGTTCCGAGCCCCAAGCTTTCTGCCGCGACTGTACCGCTTCTGGTCGACGACTCTCTCGCATGCATCTGCGTGCCTTTTTCCACGCGCTCGATACACGCACTCCCCGGCGTGCGAACAATGCCCGCGTGTTTTCGCCGCGTCGCACGTCCCGATCCGCTGGAAAAGTCCGCGCTCGCGCTTCTCGGCGTCGGTTGCACCGGCCGCGACGTTGCTCGCGGCGTGTTCGCGCGATCCGTCGCGGGAACGCGACGCCGGAAAGGGACTGGAATGTTGTCCTACTCGAGCGCGACGGTTACGGGAGGACTTTGAACGCCGATAAGAGATTAAGATGCTTATCGAGATAACTCGTGTAGACCGCGTGACGAAAGGAAATGGCCGTCGCCGATATTTGCTCCGGCCGTTTCAGCTTCGACGTGAATTCGACAAATTCACGCGAATATATTGCACTCCGGGGGTTCATAAAGGCGTTAACGTATGAATTTGTATGCGCGTCGGGGTGCTTTCTATCTAAATACTTGTGCGTCAATTATTGTCAGTTGTTTGAGAAACGGTGAAGCTGTTCAAAGCAACTGGAAACGGTATTTCGTACTTGTCGACATTGATATTTGATGAATTATTTAATTAATAATAAAACATTCGTGTTTCTCGAATAATTGACAGTAATGTGTGAATATTTGGATAGAAAGCACGAGCTCCGAATATACGTGCAATCTCGCGTGCAAAGTATTTCTAATCCTGCATTCACGCGTTGGTAGACTGTGTTCACGTTCTAAGGACCAGGTGTTTCATATTTAAAACGCGAGTATATATATACGCGTCTAGAAAAATGTTGGAGGCAAAGGAAATATTGCGGAGATATTGAATATTTATGTATTCCATATTTCGTTTCGCGTTGAAATGCTTTTTTTCTCCGTAATTCCAATACGACGATGGATTTTTCTTCTCACATTTTTAATACTTGTCGAGATACACAAATAAGATATATTTGACAGGAGAATTTTGTACTGAAGCAAATATCGATTGTGTATAACTCAGTTCGTGTCGACAGTTGGGTGGACAAACTCGAAATTTGTCTTCTGCCACTCGTGGTATTTTGTATTTTGAAGCACATGTGCATCTGAAAGCTCTGCCGGATCTCGAATCGCAGCGCGAGAAAAAGGAAGGCTCTCAGTATTTCCATTGCAATTTTATATTTTGCATACAAAGCGCTATCTACAATATGATGTAAGCAGTGAAAAGAGAGTTGATCAATCACCGTTGATTATTCTTGAATCGTATGGAGAATAATAAACTGTGATCAATTTACTGATTGTTTATTATTCATTGTAGACGATCCTTTAGACATGATGCGTAGAAGTTTCGAGAGTTTGAAGAATTTTCCACTACATCGAGTGACAATATTTAGCTACAATGTAGTAGGCTACCAGACAGCTATATGTGTCCATGAATTAATCCTGCTCTCTTTCTCTCTCTTTCTCTCTCGATCCCCTCGTGACTGCAATCGGACCGATTACAAGCGGTATCACACGATTTAAACCGAAAAGTCATCACTTTTATTCCGCTAGGTTTAAATTTGTTTCGACGCAAAATTTCTGATTGCACAATTTAAAGTTGGACAGCTAAAGGCTCGTTTAAAAATTCGGAAAATTGAGCGAAACATTGAAATTCGCAACAATCTGTCCATTTATTCATATTTAGGACTCAAGATTGGATAAATTCGATTTATTATCAATTCCTTTTGCGAATTGACGAGTCAGAAATGCGCACTTTTATGGAAACTGTTTATGATAATAACCGGTATAACATAAAAACCGGTTTATAAGTTACATAAAAATTCATTTATGTCTGTCAGTCGTATCACTTGGCGAGAAAATTTCGCGCTGTCGCGTCTATCGATTGCGCGCGTCTCATCTCGCGAGCTTTCCGTTGTTGATATCGTATTAGCGTTTTTATTCGCGTCGCTTAAAGAATTCACTCGAGAGAGCGGAAAATCGACGAGTAGCTTCACGACGATCTCTCGCTTTGTCTCGCTTTTCGTACGAATGGTGAATTCGCGGGGAAAATTGGAAAGAGGGGCAAATGGGACGTTTTACAAGATCAAGTAAATTGCGGATAGACCTCTGAATCCGCTCATTTCGCAATTGTGCGTGCAACGACCCGTGGACGCCGGAGGTCCCGATAAATCGCGGCAATCGAGTAGCAACAATTATTTTCCACTCCCGTGCGAGCGGCCTTTTGACGAAACGTCGTTAAAACTCCACTTATGTTAAACGCACGCGTAACGGAGCGTGGATCGCACTGAATTCCACCGTCCAATTGCATCGCGGGCCGCAGTAGAGCGAGACGACGGCGAGTCGCCTGCGTGGCCGATTAGAGAGACGTAACGAAGGATAATGCACTCCGTTTCCTAAGTGCCCTTCCATCGGCGCTTCATACAAACGTTCTTGCATTTCCCCGTGCAGGCTTAATTTCTAGAAAATTTAATAACATTCCGACGTGAATTATCGAGTTAAAATTGGCTCGCGCGAAAAATCTAATGACGAAAATAAAGGACCGTAAAATAAATAGAGAAGATAAAGGAGCCGTGTGCCCGCGACTTAGTGCATACACACACACGCGCGCGCGCGCGCGCGCAGGACGCTGTAACGAACGTAATTGGGTCGAAAAATACTGGGAATCTCAGCGCACTTGTGGATGCAAAACTAATATAGGAGAGTCGCAAGTTTCCGTACCGACGACTCGCTTGGAAACTTCCGCCTGCGGCCGAAGTGACCAAGTAAACTTTTGCACAAAGCTGTCCGTGAAACGCGATAAACGTACGCAGCCTAGAAAAGACGTCGCCCGGCTCTCCATCCGCGATGTTAAGTCCTCCCCGCTTTGTACCGGTACTTTATACAAACCCGTCAGTCTGCAAACACTCGAGCCGCGTAGAATCAATGTCCGCGCGGAGCTTCGAGATCCGCACGACTTTCCGTTCGAGGGGCATCTTACGAGAAGGATTCTTAAGATTTTAAAATAAAATGAAAACGTCCGTCAAATATAATTTCATACTTTCTCGGAGAACGTGATCGATTTAGTAGGTCGGAGATCGTTCTACGGAGATTCTATTTGCTCAAAGACAGAAATTGCGAGTTTCGTACACATTTACTACGAGCTTCTTCTGTAGCTTTCCACCGACCGGTAACGGCAAATTTTTGACGCCGATATAATTTTCTTAGCGGCAAGTCGCCGGTTCTCGCGCGTGCATACGTACGTACTATACGTATGTACGTGCGTGCATGCGAGAAATAAATGTGCACAACCAGAAACGCGTTCTGCGTAGCTCGTAACGGACCGAGCGAGCAAACCTGTCTCGCGCCGCGCTCGCTGGGGCCCCCCCGCCGTTGAAGAGAAGGGGCACGGAGGGGCGCGGTGTTACGTCTCCTTCCTTTAGAGAGGGAACAGAATATCTCGGGAGAACTTCTCTTCGGCCAGGTTTCCAGCGGCCTATCGATCGGCTTAACAACCGGCAGGAGCGGCAATTAACGTTAGCCGGCTGAAAAATAATGCCGCGGAATGCGTCGCTCGATCGCTCGCGAATATCTTTCGCCCCCTTGAAAACCGCGTTACCCTCAAATGTGTTATTTCCGTGTTACTTCGTCGTCGTCGTGACGTGTGCCCGCCCGAGGATTCAAAGTTCTTAGAAAACTCTCGTACACTTTTGTACACGAACGTGTATGTCCTCTCATTTAACTGGCTTCTCGTGAATGGCATTCTATGTTCTCCGATATGGAAGGAATTACTAAATAATTTATATTGTAAATATGTGTACGCCTTTGTGTGATATCTCGAAAATCTCCGCATTTTTTTTTTCGGATGCAGTGCTCGCCGACATATAAAGGATCGATGTTGACACGTTGCGCTCGGTGAAGAATCGCGTCATGCCGCTCCTCAGTTTCTTCTTTTATGACAATAAATTTGATTTTCGTTGGCCGATTCGACGAGTGAAAGTGCATCGCGTCAAAACGAGATTGACCGTGAACCGGGAAATTGATGTTTTATTTCGCTCGATCCTACCACAAGCGTTACGAATGACGCCATATTTTATACTTGCGAAGAGGAGATGTGCGTCGAGCGTGTTACAGTTTTTTTCCGTCCTCATATTTCACAATATTAGATAATCGTGAAGAGTTGAAAATTTAGCCCGAAATGAATCCGGAGTAGGCCGATAGGTTCAATAGCTTCATTCGATAAACGAATGAAATAATAATAAGGAATAAGAAACGCGATGCTTCGCGTATTTAAAATTATTTGATTGTGTTGTTTTGATTGTTTGATTGTGTGGGCTCAGTGTAATTCCACAATTCTCAAACGGACGCGCTAAGTTAATACATTGGTGTATCGCATTCCCGGAATCGCCGCTCCTCGGCCGCGCGCTATTGTTATGCTGATTTTGAAGTTCACTCCAAACCGTTTATTTCTATGCATGCGAATTCAACGCCCCGATAAATAAATTCCTCCACGATAATCTCCCGTGTCGCATAAATCAAACGTACAAATTTCATCATCGGCTTATGCATACGGCATTCAGACGCGATCGATATTATACGCGTCTATCGATTGTGATTGAAAGGAGGCTGACGGCATTCCGTAATTCGACGGTAAAAGGGTGAATAACGAATAGCGGGATAATTAAATGATGGACGAATAAGTAAGAGCAATTTACAATGATAAAATGCACGACGGTGCGAATTGTCCGAATGACATCTCTTTATCCTCGGGACACAAAGGGTTATCAATTAAAACAGAAAGATTCTTCCTGTCGAGATGTAAAAAAGCATATTCTAAAAAAAAAAAAGAACAATTGAGACGCATGCATAGTTTCGTAACCCAGATGTTTCTCTGATTTCAGTACGAGAACCGAAACTACCTGGGAGCGCTTGAGGAGCACGTCCCCCGAGACTCCCCCGATCAAAATCACTCGCCTAACCTCTCCCCTATCCTCCTTGCCCTCTTCCGCGCCCTTTCCCTCCGTCGAGAAGGTCTCCAGCCGAAGCCACAAGATCCGCAATCACGCAATGGACGGCATGGACAACAAGCCGGTGTTGAACGATGATCCCTCGGTCACCCTGACCATCCGCCTGATTATGCAGGGCAAAGTAAGCTATCCATTATATCCCGGCGCAAAATAATTTCATCGAGTTTTATTTAATTGAATACGTAGCGTTTAATCTGAATTTAAACCGGCGCTCCGAATCGGATATGCTTATCGCGCGTTTTTAGCGTCACTCACTCCGGTTTATTCCGCGTATGTTCTTCCTTTTTTTTTTCTCCCCGACTGAATCCAAAATGCAGACCGTTAAGCGTTTTACAGGATATTGCACAAGGAATTTAATACGCCTCTCTTAATACGTATATTTTTATATTACGAATTTCAATGCTTTTTCAAGTACACACTTTTCAATAATGTTTGTGTTTATTATTTTACATTCAGCGACCTGAATATCTATGAACAGTGTTTTTGTTTTATAGTTTTTATTTGAGATTATCGCTCATGTGTCCCGCTATGAAATTGGAGAAGCAACAGTAATAAGATAATGCATTATCGAGGGCGGAAAACTATATGTATATGTATGTATGTACACGTTGTTGCGCGCGTGTGCGTTCAAAATCTCGTGGTATCAAACAGCCTCCCACTGGATATCAACTGATATCCGTTTGTAGAGGCGCGTTGGCTCGGAGAATAAATCACATTTATCGTTTGTATTCCATTTCTAAACGCATGATTTTTGGCGGTTTTGTGACACGCGTATTGGTTTGAAAAAAAAAAAAAAAAACTATTTCAAAGGCACGGTGAAGCTATTTTTGTTAAAACGCGTCGACGCGTATCGATATGTTGTTTCGAATTGATTGTACTGTCGCGTTCGTGTTTTAACGCGAGGTGATTATGACAATATAATATCTAAACCCGTCGGTCGTCACACTCTGGATCGCGATAGTATTTGCCGGAGTTCCAAGAAAAAGACATAATTGCTTAGCTGGCGTGGCGATGATAAATCTCAGACGCGTCACTCGTGGTCCTCACTGTCACTTACAGTGTTCCCTTTTTGACAATTACTTCGAATTATTTACGAGAGGCCGACCGCGCTTTTCGACACATTGTGGCTGGTCACAGCGTTCTGGCACGTAACATAATTCTTCTCATCGGAATGAGAAAGCCGAGCTTATTTTACATCAGCCTAGAGACCTATTCGCGTACATAGAGGAAACTAGAATAGCAGAGCTTAACGTCTTTTCTTTTGTTTAATTAATTTCTACGAGTCGACAGCGTTCGACACAGATTTGAATCGATACGAAGAACGGAAACGCGCGGAAGATAAGATTCCGGAGTTACGACGTTATCAACGTTCTTTGTTATACCAAAATTTATCACGGAATTAGAATTATTATCACGGAAATAGATTTCACCTGCGTTTACGGATTAATCGCTGGTTGAGCTAATGTGGCTTGTTGAGATAACTTAAAGATATGTTGTTCATGTTCGTGCAATCTATCCCTCTGAAAAGTGAATTGACCCGTACTACGATCTACGAGAGTGGAGCGCGTCATCGAAGATGCTCATCAGAATCACATTTGACCACGCGCGAGACAGACAATGTGGCCTAAAGCGTACGAGCGTTTGACGCGATGCCAAGAATCCGAGGTTGTTGTTTTTCGCGTAAACTACGTTGCGATCTTTGTGAGCAGCAGGGTGTCGCAGGTAGATTTTCTCTCAGGCGAGATTGGAATTTCTATCCATGGAAGACTCTACGAGAAATCGGCATTCAATTGTCGATATCATTTCTCAATATTGCGTGTCTCGCGGCAAATCCGACATGCGCCTCAAATCAGATTCATGTTACACCGATCGGAGTTCATTGGATATTACGCAGTAATCGAATGCGTGACGTGGAGTTGCTATTGACTACCGCATCCTTGGCCAATAAATTTGAAAGCAGTCTTCGCTGCGATGAAGACATCTATGTAAATTTTATTGCAAACAGTTAGGTAGAATCGACTACTTGGGCGAGAAGAAATCTCATAATTGAAATCACATGACTTTCGAACTTATGTTGAGAAGTCTGTGAGAGGACGTTTATGACAATCTTTCAATTCTTGCAAGAATGTTCAAAGAGAGATCCTTGTATGGGCTTGCGATTGGTGGGCTCAAAGACCGGGAAAAGGGACGACCATTGAAAAGATCATGCGCAGGAATGAAGCGGAGGCGCAATTACACGAACATTTTAGTTCTGCGATGACAAGGGGAAGAGAAGCGCGCTCGTGGTCATCGGCAAAAGCAATTTTCGTTATGCGCCTCCAGCGCTCTTTGCCCTGCATGTTACATCTTCCCTTTGCGGACATCTGCGAAAGTGGCACACGCTATGGATATCTTTGTCTCTGAGATTTCATCCTCAGTTATCTTCGGTGAAAAATGCGATTTTTGATAGCGCTATTACGAGCCGTTAATCCGCGATCTACGAAATCGATCTCTTTCGGGAAAGCTTGTGATTACAATGAAATCAACAGTTACTGATAACTTGTTATTAAACACACATATTTTACGGTCAATTGAGAATTTTACAAACTGATGTATGTAAAAAAAAAATATTCCGGAAAAAGGAGGAACTCCCAGCGAGCTTATCTCGGGAAAAGTTCATCCTACGATTCGAGAGTGAAAGTTTCACTGTGAAACGGTACGTAATTCGATACGGATATCAGTTACGTCATCCGCGAGATTATCGCGAGACGGAATTGCTGCAGAAAAATCGCTCCGCGGAGCGCTGGCCTTTCGCGCGAGACAAGTGTCAAAGTTTATTTAGCCTGTACTCTGTATCTATCCTTGTTCTAGGAACACGTCACCCACCAACGTTTTCTGCTTGTAATTAATTAGAATGCACGAGGTGCAATATCGCTCGTCGTAGCACGAGTAATTAATGTCCGCCGTCTCGGTAATTAATTGCGCCTAGCTAGACGCCGATGTCCCTTTCGATGCGCGCATCTTTTCGCCGGCGATCGTGCATCTGCCAAGTTTTATAATTTGCCGTTAATGCGCTCTCGGTATTAGTGCTCGGTAGGCACAGGTGCTAAATTCAGCCGATTTTCCAACGGCTCTGGGCTAAATCGATTCTATTTAATCCGATCCGAAGATTGTGCCGCGAGATTTGCGATAAGACGACACCACAAATCGTTAGAATCTTTTCAAGATGCTGAATTTCGGGAGCCATTATTACGTTGAATAATGGAAATGAGTTTCGACATTGGAGAAAAACTGAGAAGAAACTAGTCTATATATACATACATGTGCGCGCGTGAGTTCGTGCTAAAAATGTGACATAGAAATTGCATATTCTTGCATGTTTGAACGATACTCGACCGCCTAAAGCCACGTGAGGATCAATCTCTCATCCGGCGATGCATCTTCCCCGAGCGGATCTTTTTGGAGGGCTTCCCGACACTCTGTCGACCCTCAGCTGAATCTGATTCTCTCTCTTTCTCTCTTCTAAATGAGCCAGTGTGTCCCCGGACACGAGAAAATATTTCCGTGGCAAATCTCATTATATCCACGTTTTTCATGTCTCGATGATACGCCGACTGCGTATCCAGGGGTTCGTCCCCTCGTCAACGCGGTTCTTTTTTTTTTTTTTCGAGGTGTCTGCATTTAGCTACAGCAGGATGAAAATCAACTCGTGCTTGAAGATTAATGACGGAAAGGTAGTACCTTACTAATTACGCGTACATTTATTACGAGACTAATCCAATTACAGGATTACGAACATCTCACATGACTATTTTTCTTCGTTATTAATAGCATTTGTCAATATTTTAACAGGACATTGTCTCTAGGCTAAACATTAAAGTTTCAACTGGCTCTCATAATTCAACTCTATATATATTCTACGCGTCTTTGGCAGATCTCATTTCAAATAATTCTCCTTTTGTCCTTTTCTCTCAAAATTTTATTACATCTGGATATAACAATAGCTTCAATACAATAAATCAAGCAATACCGTACGTCATCGCGGGTCGTCGCGTTGATGTTACAACTCAGACATGGCGGACACACCGATCTCACCGACGTTTATTAATTATACGTCTCTTTACCCGGCTCGCCAATGCCGTGGTTGTGCGCGTGTTACAAAACCCGCGTTGGAAGCTCTGCAAACGGGTAAACGGATAAGTCGGGCAGCCTTCTTCGCGCGAAATAAATACGTCTGGCCGCATTTTTGGCCGGAGAGGCATTATGTCTGCTGGTGGAGCACGCACTGTGATCTTCTGGGGCAGACTGGACACCGGCCAGGGCCAAAAGCCAATCGGCCGCGGCATCGCGGATTATCATGATTCCATTATCCTTCCGATAATGGCACCGTCCCGATGACTTATCCCCATAAGTACGATCCGTAAATCAATGTGATTCGGTAAAAAGACTCGGTCAGATAAACTTGCTTTATAGCTTTTACGAAGAATATCTTTTCGATCTACAGTTATATATCGCCAATAAAACAGAATGAAGCGTCACAAAGATTTTATGGCTCAAAAATTGCAATTTTCGTTTCATCTTCTATCAATTTCTCGATGAACAGCAGCAAGGTCTTGCTCGAAAATCACCCATTCCGAGTCTATTTCAGTTTTCACCATTAAACCATATCGTTCTTGCATGGTCGAACAATGTCATGGCCGCTAGCGCGTCTCCAATCTTGCGATATCATTATGGCGTAAATATTTGGCTCGTGCTCAGGCTTATCTATCGAGCCGACTCGTACCTGTGTTATCCAAATATTTTCTTTCTGTCTCGACCACGTAGTGCCAGTCCCCTCTCTTTCCAGCTCCACTGGTCGCATTCAGTAGTTTCGCGAGAGAGATGACGATTAATAATCTCCAAACACACGCCGGCAGCAAAGGGACGCGCCTGCCTCTTTCCGCTTTCTTCGCCGCCAGTGCATTCTGTTTTGGGCTTTTGGGCAAATCTCTGGACTCCAGCGGGGCTTGGACGCCGGCCAGGGCCACCGGCCAACCGGTCATACGCGCGAGCCCTCAGGAATCATTCCGGTCTGCAATCGTGGAGCGACTCGAGAGATCTGCAATTCTTGCTACACCGTCTCTATTTCCTCCGAGTAGACTTCAGTTTAATCCATTGCAACAAACGCGCAGCTCGGAAAGACTATCTTTCTGGTGCTTGTCACTTGTTATGTATATTATATACTTAGAGCTGGCGCTTTTCGAATTGAAATTAACGTTCAAGACGTCGCGGACAGAACGTCCGTACAAGATTTGACACAAAGCTGGGGCTTTTTTTGAAATTCCGTACGTCGCCGTATATTATTCACCGTCTTTTGCGCCATATTCCACCTCTTATGGCGATGCGGTATATTTACAGAAGTAGAACAATATCGGAAAACTTTTAATCTTATTTCATCAAAGTAGGCTGCGCTCAAACTATTGACCGGTATAGCGTCGTGACTATACATAGCTCTCGGAAGCGACGTCCGTGAAGGAGCCAGTCGCCATGACGCTTTGTCCCGGGTTGATAACGCCGCTCGACACGATCTGATCTCGATGCTCGAGGACTTGCAATCTCGCGGATTTCGCCGATCGTCGCCTGACCCTCGTGGCTGGGCGCGTCGCCAAAAGCCTTCTTCCCTCATCGTCTCGCTGTCTTCTTGTTCCGGCTATATTTGCCTCGGCGTGCATCTAATTCGTCGGCGATGACGCTTGTCTGATCGCGCTACCTCGTGCACGTCAATAGGAGTCGCCGTCGCTGATTTACTTACGCTCACGCGGAACGAACGGCAGAACTGCCTGGGAGTTGTATAAACCTTAATTAGGGTCGGAGCATCTCACGGAACGTTATTCGCAAGTTTGCGACTTCGCACTGGCGCGTGAACTGGCACGCGATTCACGGGGATAAGATGTGCCGAAGCGAGGCTGTCTTAATGCATGAGACTTTGATCCTCTTAAACTAGAGGACGATAAACCGATAGCGCGAGATACGCGAAACTCGTTAACGTCGCTAGGAACGTTGGCATTTCTCGTCCGGGAGACATCATCTAAGTTTAGAGAGAGCGTAGGAATATATCCGTACGCTGATCGCTTCGGAAGCTTAATCGTGACGTTCCGAGGTCAGACGGTATCAGGGTAGACGCAAAGTCTGAGTGGACATCAGCTACTTATTTATACTAATTACAGGCTCGCGTGCCAATTTTGTCATTTATCATGTATATATCTCTTACTTCCTCCTGTGCGTAATGTACTGTGATGATATCAATGTACTTGGCAGAATTGTGCGTTAAATATTTGCTTACGAACGCGTTGCAAATATATTTTATGATTATCATTATCGATTGACAACCGATACATATTGTGTATTGTATAAATTATATTTTTATATTATAATAAATAACGAATATTACAGTAGATTGCGTTGTAATATCCTTTATTTTGTTTCATCGACGGATTTATCAACAACTCTGCGTTATTCAGAGTATAAGTAATTAAGTTGCATGTTTGTGTTGTTGAGTTTACTACTAGGGTCTTATGAAAAGCATTTAGACTAATGTAATATTTTTATTTTATTGCAGGAAGTCGGTAGCATAATCGGGAAAAAAGGAGAGATCGTCAAGAGGTTCCGTGAAGAGGCAAGTATCAACTTCTATTGCGAAATACGCTTTTTGTCAATGAACATAAAAAGGGTTACATGTAATCATATTACGTATGACAAAATGATACTCTACACGAAAACATATAAATTATTGTAACTGCCTCATGGTCGGTTCAGCTATCAAGGACAGATTACATTTACACGTCTCTTAAGTTTGTTTTCTACTTTTATCATTCTCTCACTAATACATACTAACTTGACCTCTCAGAATAGCAGACATTGATTATCGAATATTGGAGGCTGAAAATAACTTTACATGTATATATATGTATATATGAAGACCCATGATCGGTAATACTTTTTTTCCGTTCTTTCAACGCAGTCCGGCGCGAAAATCAATATCTCCGATGGTTCCTGCCCGGAACGGATAGTGACTGTCACCGGGCCGACGAACTCGATCTTCAAGGCGTTCACGCTGATATGCAAGAAGTTCGAAGAGTGGTGCTCACAGTTCCATGACATTCAGGGTGGCGGTGCCGGAGGTGGCGGTGGTGTTTCTAGGCCGCCCATCACACTCAGATTGATTGTCCCTGCTTCGCAATGCGGCTCCTTGATCGGCAAGGGTGGTTCCAAGATCAAAGAAATTCGGGAGGTCACTGGCGCCTCCATCCAAGTTGCTTCTGAGATGCTGCCTAATTCGACGGAACGTGCAGTAACCATATCCGGTACCAGCGAGGCGATCACGCAATGCATATATCATATCTGCTGCGTTATGCTAGAAGTACGTACCATCGTCCTGCGACCTCGCAACGGTCGATCATTCTATGTCTCGTAGTTTGAACTTTCGTACTTGACTTTATAGAAATTGTCGTCCGGAAAGACTATAGCCGAAAGCAACTTACATAATTGTAATCATTTATGAACATGTCATTGATTCTATTAAGTACGTCTAGAACATTTACATATACAGTTATTGATCTGCTGACAAACAGTAACTCCATCAACATTCGAAATTTAAATTCAGTAATTATATCCTATCGATTTAATCTTAAAAGAATGATTACATGCGTTTAATTAATCATAATTTCACTGAATTATGATGAATTAGATTAACCTACTAAAGTCCAAAGTAAATTGAAATTAATAATTTTGTTTATATTTGAATTTATTTCCTGATTTATAAGTTCCTTCAGAACAACGCGATATAGATATCTCTTGCTGTAAACGAAGCAATATTTTTTATTTCAGTCGATATATTGATATATAGTCGATATATTGATATCGATTTTTGGACTTTAATAGGATAAAAGGAAAGAATTTTTGATGATAACGCGGATGCTGTATCAACTGTAACGGCTCAATCGGTGTATTCGCACTCGTGTGTGTGTTTCTTTCTGTTTCAGTCCCCTCCCAAAGGTGCCACGATCCCTTATCGCCCCAAACCCCAAGTCGGTGGGCCAGTGATCCTGGCTGGTGGGCAAGCCTACACCATCCAGGGTAATTACGCGGTGCCCGCCCACTCGGACGTAAGTACAGTATTACCATTGCCCGCGCCCGCTGCCGGGCACACCCCGCCCTCGCTGAACCCCCAAACTTTGGCGACCTCGCCCTTCGCGGCCCACCCCTCGTCCTCGGCCTTCGCCGCTTCTCACGGGCACCCGCTCCTATCCACGGCCCATCTTACGACCCCACATCATCCTCTCCACCCGAGCCCCTTACACGCCAGCGTGGCAGGCCTCGCCGACCCCCTGCTGAAGAGTGGACACTTGCAGGCAGCCCTCCCGCCCGCACACCTCGTGGCAGACGCCGTAAGTCTTTTGTTTTTCGTGCTCCACCCTCTCCCGTACCCCTTCTCGATCACCAACCTGGCTACCACCCGGGTAACAATATACATACGATGGATTTCCGTTCCACTTGTCCGAAAAATCGATACACCCTCCCACTTCAGTGTTCATCCTCACTGTACACGATCTATAATATATCTGGCAAAACTTTAAACTGGCAACCTCGGCAGATGATTCAAAGTTGGAATGATTACGAAGAAAGAGTCAGTAAATTATGGAAAAACACAGTAATTCGTTTTTTCAGAAAACTAGATAATTCTAACTGAAAATCTGAATATAGAAATATCTGAAAGGTATTATCGTAATATTATCGCAGAATTAAGAATTGATTGTTATTTATTTACCGTACGTTTCAATATCTATATTTATTATGTTTTTATATCGTAGTTGAGAAAGAGAAATCATTTGCGCAACGAATCTACGCTTGTTCATGGTATTAGTGGGATTAATTTGCGGTTAAGTTAATGCGCAATCGGAAGGGTAGAAAGTTTTATAGATAAACGAATGGTCAAGCGTGTAGTTGCAACTCGCTTGCAACAGCGGTTTTAAACAGTGGTTTTCGTTAAAGGCGGAAAAGCGTGGTGATTGTGAAATTTATAGATTAACGTCGAGGTTTTATTTAGTCGCAATTCTTTTCTGCGACATAGTTCTATTAAAGCTTACTATATTGTGAACGTGAATTTTGCCTGTAAGAAGTATGAACATTGAAATTAATGAAAATTTCTTATTTAAAATTCATTGATAAAAACATTTTAGAAAATAATTCGATATACCTATATTACATCCGAAACTGTGATATAACGTACATTTTACATCGTGTTATAATAAAATTATTCTCTTTCAAATTAACAAGTAAAATAACATTTAGATGTATTAAAATAATTTCTGTGTATCTCTTGTTTATGAGTACTTTATATAGGTCACAAGATAACGATAAACAATGCAGTAATGAAAGAAATACTGACTTCAATGTAACTCTGGATTTGAAATTATTTCAATTTTCATCAAATGCCGTGGAAGCTCGTAATATATTTACCAATATATTTCATTATTATCTAGGTCACTTGGCCTCCTCTCCCTCTTGAAACTCTTTGCTGTCCTCTATCTCCCTTCGCGTATATGCATCAATACCTTGGCTTTCTGCTCGATATCCCCGTACGGTCTCGGAGTTTTCCGTCCAGAAATATTCGTGTTGTAATATCCTACAAGTTGTCTTCGATTGCGTGAAGATGCGATCGAAAGGAGATCCTGTCGCATTATTAGCTCTGACCGTACATACCTTCAAACGATGTTTTCCAGTCGCGTGACTTCGACTGCAGAAACATCTGATTAAACATAACATGGCGGAACGAAATAAGGTATGCTGTAATTATATTTAATAGTAACTTCCAAGGCGACTACCTCAGAATTTACTTCGCCACTTACTCGTTTCTCATATCAAAAATATGTTTGTGATCTTTTTTTTTTTATTAATTAAGAAGAACATTTCTATAAATCGCATTCTAATAATAGTAATTAAGAATTCTTGTTTTTTTTTCCATATTTTAAAAATGAACAAATATCTTTTGATGATTTTACGATATCAGCGAAGTCACGCGAGATTTGCCAGCTTTGCTTTATATGTGATCCGCATGTGCAGTTACATGCATGCTTTTTTCTCTGGATTATTTTTTTTTTCTTTTTCTGAATCCTATGATGTTCACCGACGCTTCTAACAAGCTCGACCTAAACCTGTGTACACGTGTCTCCTTTCGTAAGCTTGCGTTTGGTAGTGAGTTGATCACCTTAAAAATTGCTTGCCGTTCTTTACAGTGCATAGAAAAATTTGAAGATGCATGCTATGTAAAAAAAGCAATTGTACGACGTAATATAAGCTACGATACCAGGTTGAATTAATAGAACTTGTGTTTGTATGTTAGATTTCAATATTTACCTGCAATATATCTAGTTTGATTCCTATCAATCCTATCAATTAGTTTCAATTTTATTGAAATTAATTAACATTGATATCTTATTCACTTCATTTTGAAGTTAATATTAACTAATTTACGTTTTCTTGTCAAAATTTCAAGTTTCAAATATTCATCTGCAACTTGGTATCTAAAAATTTTGGTCGTGCATTTAGCCACTGCATTTATACCGTTCCATTGATGATCGTATTGAACTACCAATTAGCTGTTTTTATTCTTTTATGTATAATCTCTTTTATCGTTCACATTTACTTTTAGATGAAAAAAAATACAGGATATGCACTTAGAGTTAATCGGTTTCTATAATATGTACTCGGCACAGACGTACTGCATCGAGCAGATAAATAGCCCAGTTTTCTCGATACGATCATCGTCCGAGAGCGGCAATTTGTGCGCTCTCTCGGAAGGAACTTGGAGGCAAAATGGGGATTTGTTCCGAGCCTCGCGCCAAACGATCGGGCCTGCTTAGCATGAATGCTTGCTCACGGGTCGCACAATGGATTCGTCATGGCTTGTCGTTGGATTCGGTCAGGGAGAGAGTGAGAGAGAGACGTATAGAAGGTCCCAGATGTTACCGCTACAAGTCTCCACGAATGATCAATGAGGAAACCAAATCACCAAATAGCCGACGCTCTAATTCCGGGCTACTACGGTAGTGCTTTGAAAATCCACTCATCCGGCCGATCGATCGGCAGATGCCATGAAACGTCATTCTGATAAATGCCCGTATGATCAATCGGATCGTTCTCGAGACGCGATAGGAAATTCACCGGTCGAGTACGCTTTTAATCACTATAGTTTAGTCTTTGCTATGTTTTTTTGACATTATATACTTGTACGATTTAACTTGGTTGGTAGACCAATTTAGTAAAAAAAAATTTGTGTCTTTACAGTTGGATAACAATATTAGAATATCAAAATATAAGGTTGCTGAATTTGATTTTAATCTTCTGCCTTTTATGATGATGAAATAATTCTGATAAATTTCATACGCTTTGAAAATGTAAACGCAAATTAAATTTTACGTTATGCAAAAGTAGAGCAAAATTATTCGCTTTCTATGTGATCCAATTCGTTGATTTACATTGAAATGCAGAAAATGCATAAAGTACTCTTTTAAATAGAAAATTGTAATATTTAATCGTATCTTCTGCGCGACGAGTCTTTCGAGATCGACCAAATGTTTTCATAAAGCATTATCAGGATGACGTGTCGTTGTGTCTCACCTTCTGTCCTATCTTCTCTTTCTGTGCGCTCTTCAACGACCGACGTCCGACACGGAGCCCGACTTCCTCGAGTCCGATTTGCTACCCGGAAACGAAACGAACGAACACAAGAAGCGCGATAAAAAGGAACGTGCTATATAATACGTCCTATTATCCAAATATATTGCGGATTGACCAATTCTTTTTTTTTTTATTTTTTCTTGGTTTTCAGTTCTTTTTTTTCTATTCTTCCTTTTACTTCCTGTTTGAGCTCTCTTGTTGTCCGTTAACTTCGAGAGACGTGGCTGAAAGGGTGGGGTTGATCAGTAGAAGCGAATAAAATGAATTATGACAAAATCACAAAACGAACAAGGACATGCATGCGTGGCACGAAAAGAGGTAGATTACCTAGATATATTATTACTATTGCGCTTTATATCTACTTTCACGATCCCATCTTTAATACTTTCTCAGTTTCTCAGTCTGCTTGATGAACTCTTACGGCTTACAGTACACGGTTACTACTTCGCTTCTTCTCCTGGTACACTGTCTCCGATTTTGTGTTTTTGTTTCTGTTTATCTCTACACGGTCTCACATAAGAAATCGTTCCCTGCCTCTCCTTAAAATTGACTTCCTTTATCCGCTTACAACCAAATTTCCTGTAAGACTCAATTGAGAGCACAGGAAAAACATATTCAAGGTTCTAGTCTAATCGCGTGATTGTTTCTAAATATTTATTTTTCGCTTCTTGTGAACACAGTCGTTCATCTTTGAATTTTTGTGGAATTTCAATTTAATTTTAATTATATATATCATATGCTGCTAATTACATTCAAAAGATTGTTTTTCTCTTTTTGCCTTTAATCAATTTAAAATGATTCACGGAACGTGTTCAAAATATGAATTTTTTGCAAATAACTATAAAATTGTAAAAAAATTAATACTATTTATTTACTATAAAGTATATATTAATTTTAAAAAATTTAAATATTAAAAGAAACGGTAAAGTCATAACATCGATAAAATATGAAATTTAAATTTAACACGACATAATATTCAAGTAAAATATTTTTATTTCAAGTGTAGAAATATTTTTTATTTTGATTGAAATGTAAAACGCTTTTGAAGAGAATATTGATTTTCTTTCAACAACTGAATAAAATAAATTATTTATAATATACTGATCCATCCAATATAACCAATTATATTTACATCATATTTGTGTACCTCTGTTTAACTTCAACTTTGCGAGAAATAAAAAAAGATGATTCTTTTCATACACATACACGAACATGACATGTATACACATTTAATATCGCTCTTGTCGCGCTACGCGTTCGTTTCTCCATCTCCATCCTGAGTTACTCATTGTCCTCTTGGCGTCCTGTTTAGAACAGCATGGCTTCCGGCACTCTTTTAGCTAAGAGTCAGCGACGAGTTCGTGTAAGGGTGGGCTGCCCTGTACATTACGTTTCCACCATTTAAGCACATTAGAGATCACGTCGCGAAGATTTGTCTCCAGAGGAGGCATTTACATCCATGAATAGACCCTTAATATTTTTCGATAATAATTTATCAATTGTAAAGGATTCAAGCATTTTTTTTTTTTGAATTTTCAATTATTGAAAATATATACGACTAACAATTTATAACTTAGTGGATAAAGTATTCTTCGGTTATATTATTAACGTTAAAAATGTGTATATCCACATTCATGTATATCACAATATAAATATATACGTATATACATATATATATGAAGATAATAAATTTATTATCTTAATATATATTAAAATCAAGATATATTTCATACAGTGCAACAGCGTTTAGAAATTTGCATATAAGTTAGTTTAGATAACAACAGTGATATAGAGAATGAAATATTATCATTCGTTTAAGGACATGATATACATATATCCCATCCTTCCCGTCTACCTTTCATTTCATCCTTTTTAAAAATAAAGATAGAATATAGTAATTAGATACAAGTTTACTTCAAATGTATTTGCTTCAATTAAATGATTAGCTCGTTTTAATATTCCATTTTAACTAAATAATTATTGCAGCCAATTGAAATAATTTATAACTTAATCGTTAGAATATTTAGTCACTCTTTAATTATGATTGCAATTGCAATATATTGTTAAGAGAATCGTAGTTGATGATCACTTGGTCAAATGCGATAAAATCTTTCGATACAAGTAAAGTGATACTAAGATTCATGTAAGTATTTGTAATTATAACGTGGAAACGGTAGGTAGGTAGGTGCAAAGAGAAATTGCCGCGTTACATTTCGCGCGATTTAACGGTATCGCGAGAGGATATAGACATCCTTCCTCTCCCCGCGCTCGTTCGCTCTCTCTTTCTGTAATTTCTGAGCGCCCCCTCCTTATCAAGTCCCCGAGTAATTTCTGCCACGATTTTCGAAGTAACGCAACGACAGTTTATCTTATCGACGGCCATTCCGCGTGCCGTTTATCCTGCCAGAGCAACGGGATATATCGCTGTTTATCAATTTAATGCATTTCAGAGGCACGCGAGATTTTATGCTTCTGTGATAAATGCGTGAAATGTAGACCGCTTAAGGCGGCGACTGATAAACGGCGGTTCTATTCGCTTCAATTTCTGCATACGTTATAACATCAGAAGTGAGGGAATCTCTATGGATTATGCTATTGTAAAGATCGAAATTTAAAATAATATTCCTAAAATAAATCGAATACAAGCACGGCCAAAACTTCAAGACACTTCAAAAATCGATTGAACGTTTGAACTGAAATAATCTTCTTATCTATCTTCTCTTAAATATTGATACCTAAGACGTCTTCCTGTCTTTTTCAATCTTGATTTTAATCTATTGTACAATACAGTTCCTGTATCGGATTGACAATTTATTGGCACAGAAAAATAGCAAAGATACATTCTAACGCTCTATCAAATCTTTTTGTAAAAGAACAAGAATAGTCTTCATTAAAACTTCATCTGATTGATTACATTAAAGTTTGCTGAGTTGATATGTGTAATTGAAAATGGTACGCTCGAATGACCATCGCGTAGTATCCGTTATGAGGAAGCCGTCGGACCGGTCCCAGGAAGTCGGGACGAGGCGTTGATCATGTGCGTCACGACGGGATGAGTCCGGGATAGTCGAATCGTCGGTTGCGGAGTGCGGAGGATACGCCCCCCCCCCCCGGTTCCCTTCTCACATAGAACCGAACGTTCTCTCTCAGCGAGGCTGCCCCTGAGTTAAGAGTTTTTGCTCGCAATTGGAGATCCTCGAGCGTGATGCGCGAGGTGGCGAACATGTTTTAGGCATACATAGACATATACTTCTCGGTGTCGTCGTAAACCCCCAACTCCTCTTAAGCACACCCCGAGTGATTGTCCTCCCCCCCCTTCCCAAATTTCTGAACGATGGATCTCTTCATCGTTGTTGCAGATGGGCAAGCTGGGCAGCAATCCTTTGGCTGGGCTAGCGGCCTTAGGCCTCGGAGGTCTCGCTACACCGGCGAACACGGGTGGTCTTAATCCAGCAGGTAAGTCAATACACGCTTCCAAAATTCGTAGATCGGCAAATATCCCGTCGTTGTTGTTTTCTGTCTCTCAAGAAAGTTTATGTAGAAAAGATTGGCACACTCATTTTATCTCTCTTTGTCTTCATTGTGGTATGTATTGAATCGTGATGTTGAGTGATATCAGTTTCTCGATCGTTACGATTCACAAAAAAGCAAATTTACATATTTAAACTGAATTTCTCATTTCTATTTCCGATGATAAATATATATATTTTTATAATTAACCGCAATTGGATGCAGTAGATGTAATGTCTGTTGAAATTTGTATTTCGATATCATCGATTTCAAAACTGTATTACTAGTCAATACTTACGGTTTGCAATACATTTTTCCTGTATAAATAAACTTTATCGATTAAGAGCTACACTAAAACAGGTTCGTATACTGCAATTTCTGAGCAGTTAAATTTATCTATGAACTGTTCCCACAAACATTAGTTAAAGTTTATTGGAGTTCTCGAGTAGAACTAGGAGGAAGAGGTAGAGGAAAGAGCGATAGTATCAGTTAAATCGCAATTCAACTTCAATGCAACTAATTTATGGGAGCAGCTTTATACAAACGTATTTTTTCCCCCCATTTGCCTTGTCGATTATCTAATGCTGTAAAGGGCAATTTTTTCTGTACTTTTCATTACAACCGCGCTGAGATTCGGAGAAAGAGCTCTTCTAATATTTGCGCAATTGATGGTCACGTAGCGTTAGCCGCATTGGCTGGAAGCCAGCTGCGTACGAGCAACACGAACAGACAGCAACCGGCGGCGAACAATCAGACGCATGAGATGACCGTGCCAAATGAGCTGATCGGTTGCATCATCGGCAAGGGCGGTACTAAGATCGCCGAGATCCGTCAGATCTCCGGCGCCATGATCCGAATCAGCAACTGTGAGGAGAGAGAGGGCGGAGCAACGGACCGCACGATCACCATAACCGGGAACCCGGACGCCGTGGCGTTGGCACAGTATCTCATCAATATGAGGTGAGTACCACGAGGCCTGTACCATCCATTTCCCTCAGGCCCATCAGATCGAAGGTCAACCTTCGGACCGACAGGAAGTCATTCCGTGAGGTTCGTGTCCAAGGTTCGGCTTTCGGTGTGTTTTCACCGAATTCCATTTTCACTAGAAAGCAGTCGAACTCGTCCCGGCTACGTTTTGCAGTGGATCGCGATGCATTTCCCCCTTGATCTCTCTTTTTATTTATTTATTTATTTATTTCTTCTTCCCGCATCTCTGCCGACACCGCTCGCCAAATTGGTGCGCGTCTCGCCGGCGTAGAGTGACTTCTTGTTGACCCTATCCACGATCGAGATCCGCCGATTCGCCTGTTTGTGCTACTCGTTCCTCACACTACCTGCTGCCTCACTTAACTTTGATGTCTTCTTAATGGTGAGACTATGTAAGGGATAGTCGAATCGGCACCCCTCGCGATATATCTCCCATCATCATTGTTACCATCCTTGCTCACGACAACCCGCGTACAGATGACTTTCGTCCATTTTCCTCTGCTCATTAAACTATCGCACAAACTATAAATAAATTTAAATATAATTGAAGATAAAATTTTAAGAATGTCAACAGAAAATGTATGCTTAACGGTACATTATTCGCGTAAAAGGAGAATTTTAAGACTATTACATTTCTGCTCGAAAGTTTGCAGTTTAAAGCAAAAAAAATGTTAATTTCTGGAAAAAAAATAATTGGCACATTAGGAAAAAAAAAGTCGTCTCTACTGCGTGTCGCCGCGAGAGATGTTATGAAAGAGGTGGCGTTACGCTGAGAAAAGTACTACTGCAGAATAGACGCGTAGTCTGTTGGCAAGGCAACGTTAATGGTAATCATCACGAAAATCTCTCTGGAGTTGAGATAATAGAGAAAAAGATCGTTGTCGCATAACGCCACCTTAGTTTACAGCGAAACAGGTCGTACGTAGTCGTAAGGTAAAGATGTGTGGAGAAGACATCGCATCGACGGCCCATGATCCGGAGATACCAGCGTACATGCAGATACTGGAAGAGACACCGATGTCGGCCGTGAGACGGAAGAGGATATCTTAATCCTTTATTTCCAGGTCCTGTCTTCCAGGTCCAGTACCCCGAGTATCCTGCAGACACAACTCCGCTCAACATCTGTTCCCATTGTCGCTGGCTGTCCTTTCAAGCAAATAAACTACCGACAGAAAGACATGATAAAAAAAAAAAAGATGTACGAGGATTGTCGCTCCGTTAGTGACAATCAATCCCGAACAGTCCCAAACAAACGTATCACAGTTCCTCTTTTCGATTCGGTTTTTTAATGACACAAATTTCTTTCTAGTTTGACAGGCTCCCGGTAATGGACGAACAGCTTATAACATTTACGCTTGCAATTCTGTTTTTGTCGTACAACTCGGAAAAGAATAGAAAAGATGTCGGTACATTTTGGAGCCGCGAATATTTTTCTGGCATTAGATTCAGAAGAACATACGTCGCGTTTTTATTTATTGCGATAAATGTGAAGGGTTCTCCTCGTCCTTGCCAGGAACTTTCGCCGTAGCATCTTTATACATTTTAGTTATATGCTTTCATCGCTGTTGTTGCCATCGCTTAATGTTCATTGGTCGGTGTCGAAGATCTGTTTCTATATCTTTATTTTTTTATTTTTATTAAATTATGCTGTGGAACTAATCTACTTCCATCATAGCGACATTAGAAATGGTGAACGGTACTAACGTAGTCGTCGACGAGATTCGAGGACGACAGACAAAAGTCGGCACAAGTTCGCGCCACACGTAAGATCCCACCAGCATCAAGCCAAGTACAATTTAAACACGCGATCGACACACACTTTTACACACGTTACACCCTCACGTTATAATTATAATCCATTATATTTTATTCCAGATTGCCACTCACATTTTACTACTGCATATAAATAGCGCAATGCCGTTATATATATTTATCATCTCGATACTTCTGTATTTTGCCCGTTAACTTTGTCATCGTGTTTATTACGTATCGTATATCCCGGCACTTCCGTTGACCACCGCGGGTCTGCGCTCTGCCATTTATCCAATTCCGGCTTCCCGTTCAGACGACGCGTGCTTAAAAGTCGATTATCGTCGTGATTAGATGCATATCTCAAACGTATGCTGCGTGACGCGACTTGTGGCAGAACGCATACTTGTTGTGTGTCTGGTTTACTTTGATTTCTGCCTTTTCTATAAGCCACGAGGCAAATGGCTCGTTCTACCGACGCACCAAGGAGACCAATCGCCTTCCTTGCGAGTGACGCGATTTATGAAAACCCGCGACGCGGAAGATATCTCTAAATAGTGTCTCCTGTTTGTACAACGAGCCACGAGCCCGTTACACCTAGAAAACAATCGCATCGTTCGCAAATCTACTTATTTAGTGGTGGATGTGACATTTGTTTTTGTAGGAATTTGTATTCTGAAAGAGTAGACTAGCGAACGCGTGTTTATCTTCTTCATTCACTTCTCCCTCTTCTTCTTCTTCTTCTTCGTGTGCATCCTCCGCTGCGCATCCTCGCGATCAGGACGCATCACGACCGATTCCATGTTCGGCGTTTCACTCTTCACGGACACGGCTTGATCGGCACTCGTCAGCCTATGTCCGGTATGAATGTCCGCGGACATTCGGTAGGGTCAAAATGCGACCTGACGCGATCGAGATATCTCCCTCCCCTTTCCCCCCACGACCACGTAGCCGGTGTACGTGATAATCATGCTCCACAGAGCACCTCTGACGTAACTCTCTAAGCCTACAACTTGTGAATTTAGTTTCTTTTTTTCTGATGGTTCCTTTCTTTCATTTATATTTTTTTCCACATTGTTTTGCGTTCTTCGCGGCAGCTATCACTATTATTATTACTACTACCGCTACTTCTACTACTCCTACTGCTACTACTACTACTACTACTACTACTATAACTATTGCTACTATACTTTACTGTTCTCTTTTACTTTTTATCATCTCTTATGTTCTATATTTTTTTTTAATCTTTTTGACACACTGTTTTACGAGGAACGTTCCCGCCCTCACCTTTTTACATTTTGTGTCTTTTCCCCAGTGTCGAACTGCAGAAAGCTAACCTAGAGGCCCAAAATACCCAAACCCCTGGCAGCGGTACCACTCCCGGAGCATCCGGGGCCAGTGCTTCCCCCTCTACCACCACTACCACTGCCTCTCCCTTGGCCAGCGCCATCCCCTTGGCTCAGCTGCTAAGCAAGCCAGGCGCCCTCAACGCCCTATCTAGCCTCACCGCCCTCGGCGGACTCACGGAATTGCTAGGTGGTGCTGCTGGCGCAGCTGCATCCGCGCTACCGGTCCAGACTACCGGCGTGCACCGATCGCACAAGACCTTTACGCCGAGGCTCCGTAGCCCGGGCGCACCAGGCCCGACCGACAGCGGCAAGTTCAAGTCCGAGCGTACCAAGTATAATCCGTACTGAACGAACGGACAAGCGACGGGATAATAACGATGATGTTACAGGGGAAACACTACACATACACACAAACACACCACACACATTCACTACTATACACTTAGCGTACACTTGTGTAACACACCGAAGTAAAATGCGTACGGACGCCAGGGTAGCGAGTACGAAGGCTTGGCGAAGGATCGACTCAATGTTTTTTTTTTTGTTTGTTACTAAATGATTGTTGAGACACGATTGTCTACATGGGTAGGAGGTCAAGATGATATCACGGAAAAAGGTGATTCTCGATCGTACGAAGGCTCATCTTCAACCGATTGACTCATCTTGGTAGGCAGGACCTTTCTTTCGGAAAAATGAAACATTTCTGATTTCGTTTTTCCCGAAGATGACAAAGCTGCTTCGCTTGCCCATGTTTCGCTTACTTCCTCCTAAGAATCACTGTATGAGAAACATTTTGTAGAATTTTTTTTTTGTTTTTGATGTATTATCTAGCTGAAGAAAAGAGAATCTTTTGGAATCTTTTGTGTTATTAAGCTGTACATGATCCGATGCTAAGTCTTAGAAACAACACATATATACTATCGTGACACGCCCTCCGAGATCGTGATGTTTCGACGCTATCGTGTAAAGACTGATTGTGTGATGTAATGTGAAGTGGCGGAAATCATTAACGATAAATTCTCTTCAAGTCCCTTACAGCTATGAAGCTTTAGTCATACGTTTGCGTTTCATTCTCTATGAGCGGTTTAAGATAGGCTCGGAGGACGCGATCGCTCATGCACCGTCGCAAGACAGCCTTTTTTTTATAAAATATATATATATATATAATTACATTATAATTATTGTAATTATTACAATATTATGGATTATTATTATTAATTACTGTTTGAAGCAAAAACTCTTATAATATAGCTATTCCGATGTGATTTTTTTCTCGTAGTAGATAGAAATTCTATCGATAGAAGAAAGTTTTCCCGCGCGCGTGAATGAATATGTGTGATGAGGAGAAAGGGAAGAAAAGTGCGTGAGAGAAATCGTCTTTGAATCATGTGTTTATCAGTCTTTGTAATAAATCGCGTTGAAATGCACTATGTCATTAATCATGTAACGTGCTTCTTTCTTACGAAAAAAAAAAACCGTAGTCGTGCGATCGAGGAGTTCGCAATGAATTGCGAACGCAGTGAATTTTGAAGCATTATAATCGATCATCGCAATATGAAGTAATCGATCAAGCTATTACACATAGTGTGTTGTTGTAATAACGGTAATAAACTTAATCCTTATACATGTGCACGCGAGACTAGAAGTTTGCATGGAATCGCGTGTAAATTATGTTTTTTGTGAAATTAAACTAATAAAACACGTATATACACACAGAAGACATGATCAGATTTCTAATTCCATGGTAATTCGCACGTCTTCTCGATGTACTGTTTTATAAATGATGGAAAAATGTGGAATCAAGATCGTCTGGCCGCGGAAGAACGTTCGATCGGTTAGATCCAAGTCTAACACAAAAGAGAGGAAAAAAAACATTTTGGATATCGCTTGGATAAAGACGATTGATAATGGAATCACCAGATAAGTGTTTGTGTGCTCAATCTTCTAGTTCATAGCGAGTACTTGCAAGTAGCGATCAACCGTAAGACGTAACACCCGGGTTATCCCGAGTACTGAGCTATCGCGAGCGTGGCCATGGTTCATCGGAACGCGCGGTAAATTGCATGAAGAATCAGTCCCGTTCGCAGAAAGAAGAGCTATGCCGGTCGGATCAACCGTCGCCATGATCGCGAGATATCTTCATTGCGTTCTTTTTTTTTTTCATCTTAGATTGTACGGTCTCGTTCCATTTCTTTCTCGAGACAATAAATAAGATCCACGCCCAGGACTCTAAGCTAAGGACTGTTTACAATGAGAAAAAACACAAGTGAGAAAATCACGAGAAAATAATCGCGCTAAAAAATACACGCAGGTCCTATCATGTAGGTATATCAAGTGAAGCGATGCGCATAACAGGGAGAAATTATTGGAAAATATTTGCGATATTTAACGAGAACGTAGAACTTGTTCGTTTGAAGACAGATATATGTATATATCTGACAAGGAAAGTCATTGCTGTGCCTGGTATTCCTGCATCGTGCGTAGAATCCTGTAGGCAGGTAAATCTTCAGCTGTACATTAGTCTATAATAACGATATCGCAGAGCTTACATGCTTAACAGACTTTAGCCACCCTGTATCATCTTGTTAAATAAAGTTAGGCGTGTTTAATACAGTAAGAGAAATACAATGCCAAATAAAAACAGCTCTGGCGTTCCTGCGAGTGAGGTCCCGCAATGCATTGGTCCGCAGGAAAGTGATGTATACGTGAGCGTAGTGTTCAATAATGCGAAAAAATTTGTTTCTCGACGACCTTTTTTCGACGGCATAGCAGGCACGTTCTTCTTCCTTGGATGATCGGAAATAAAATATGTCCAATATATTGCGCGACCACCTTTACGGCACCTGAACGTTTTATTATCACCTTCTTTTTCAAGCATACGACGTCTGCGTTGATCGTTCGTCGGCGATTTAAATCAGCATAATTGAAGAGAGAAATGTGAATGAAAGAGATGTGCATATACCATTCGATTTATTACACTTTTGATCAGGGCCGACTCTGCATATGAAGATATCTCAATTTATTATGGGAATGCGACATGGCTTCTTCCACCATTTGTTTCTTCAACTTCGACGTTACTAGCAATTACATTTTAAATGAAATTTAACAAATTTTTTTTATGAAATTTTTTTCTAGTTATTAACGCGAGCACTTTTTCCTGTCGAATCGATTGTACATAATTTGACCGTATTCTGGTACATTCAGCGTCGTACATTCACCTTTTCGTTCAACATTTATATCACGACAAACGTGGGATTCGGGTCAAGACGGGCTACTTTTAACGCTCAATGTACACTGAATACGGCCCATTGAAATCCGTAAATACATATGTACAATGTTTCACCATGTACACGTAAGTGTTAAGCGTTAACCAAGAACGGAGAGAAACTCGTACAGAGAGAGAGAGAGAGTTGTAGATAAAAGGGGCGAGAGAGAGAAAGAAAGAGAGAGAGAGAGAGAGAGAGAAAAAGAGAAGATGTATCCATCCAACCAACTTGACCCAGGCTCCTGCCCGTTTTTGGTAAGCACCATCCGTTCCTTCGTAGTCCTTGTTAATCGACTTATCCTGTTGGCTGCGAAGTTCTCATTTATTATGTTTCTTAGTTCTCTATTTTTTTTTTTCTTTCCAATTCAATCGTTGCGCAAATCTTTCTTGATTACCAGATATGTGCCAGTCATCTAAATCCTTCCGGGCCCGCGAGAAACCCTCGGGAAAGGTGTCACGCGACAAAATTTCTGTCTAGACCATCTCCGGACCGTCGCGCGGTAATGTTGTTACTCTGCATCCTTGGCAGACGTAGTTAAATAGCCTTTGTACAACACAGATCTCGAACGTCTGTGATTACGCTCTGACCGATGGTTCGTGCAAAATTCGTAGAATCGGGCATGTAAACGAAAGAGACACGCGGGCTTTGTGTAACCACGTCGGAAGAGCACTAGAATTCGCGTTGTATTCCACTTCCGCGTCGCATGCTGCAACATATTTATTCGGATGAAAAGCTCGGCCTCGTTAGTCTTTTCCTCCGATGTTAAGAATGTGTCGGGACTTGTGGTCTCGGTTCTCTCCTACGAGTACGAGGGGGACAGTCTGGAGAACGCTTGAAGATTCTCAAGCGCGCGAGCATGCCCTCCACAGGGTGGACCAATTTTCATAGAGGTCATTCGAACCTGCTCTACCCTCGTACTCGTCGGTGCGAACGCAATCAGCAGAGATGAACGCTGGCCGGTTTCTCACGACGCTACCGATTGTGTTTCAGGATATCGATGGAGACGTCGGGGGTGCCTATGCCCGCGTATCACTTCATCCCGCCGGACCACATTGTGAAATCGCCCATCCACTAAATGTGGAGAGCCGTCGTGGTCGTTGTCGTCGTCGAAAGGACGCGGAGCATCGCGGAAGCGCGCGAAGCTGTCAGTGGCATATGGGGCTGGGCCACACACGGCACACACTGTGTTCAGCTTGCAAATCGATACACTTGCAAAAAGAAACCAGACACACGACAGTGAGAAAGGGACAGAGAGAGAGAGAGAGAGAAAACGAGAGAGAAAGAGAGTGAGAGAGAAAGAGAGCGAAAGAGAGACACACACAATACGTACTCACGTAGGACACTCGCATGTATTCAGAAAGAGGAGTCTACTTGTGCGCGCTTTAAGTAAGACCGTGTACGTTAAAATCGAGCATATTCTAATACGACCACAGATATACGTAAAGAAATGCGTACACACACATAAACACATACATATACATGACACATAACAGCCTGAAGGAGAGTTAAACGTACATGGAGAAATGATGAAGATACGCACGCGCGTACACAGACACACTTGAGTGTACAAAACTGTACAAAAGTTATTTAAAACAAAAGAACAAAAAAAAAAGTAATGATGCACGCCGTAGCCGCGAGCTGTTGCCGATTGGTAAAGGGAACAAGCCAAAGATATGTTAGTTTTCATTTTTATATTTAAACGAAAAAAAAAATGATGACGCGAGACGGGAGAGAAATGCGGGAGAGAATTATTATTATTAATTATATTAACTACGAGAACGATGATGCTAAATAATATTAGGCCGGTTGTTAGCGTTTTTTCTATTTCATACGGATACACCGTCGCGCCGACGGTTCTTTCGCGACCGGTTCGCGAACTTAGTTACTTCGTTCGGAAGAAAAGCGACGTTGCGCGACGGCGGGGGGGATGCACACCCCGGGTATCACGGAGATTTTCCGTTGCTCGGAAAACAAATTCGGTGGCCGAAGAGCTCAGCGCGTGGTACTCCACATTTTACTTTACGATAAAATTGCAATTTTATTCGAACGCAGTGACTGCGAATTATTACGCATGAGATTTTACAGTCGAAAGGATGACGGAACCGTGTGTCTTTAATAGGAACTAAATATCTTCATCGTTTACCGCAATTTTTCAGGAAACGGCGATACCCGCGAGCGTCTCTCGAATTGCAACGAGGGAAGGGAAAGAAAATCTAAATCGCTCGACGCAGGTGTCGCCGATCTTAATTCGAGTTCTCGAACGAGCGAGCACAGATTTCTCAGAATTTCTCAAGACTTGGAGGATATTTTAAGTCCCGCGCTTCGGACTCTTCGACTGATCGTCTTCGAGCGAGACGCGCGTCTTGGTTCCCTGACGATGAGGACATTTCGGAAAGTGTCTTCGAGTAACTTGGAAGATTTGAAATTGAATCTCATACAGATATATCGATCTCGATAACGCGTGACCCGTCGTGGCACATCGATCGAGGACGGGACGTGTGTCGGGCGTCCCGATTACGTGGTCCCTCCTGTCCCACATATCTTTCTCGACCGCGCAATCGCGGGTGGATCCGCCACGGGCCCCGATTTCGACCCCCATGATCCTCAATCAACGTGGTCTCGCGTGGGTCTCATCAGCGCATCCGCGGCCGATTTTACCTGCGGCCCGCGAGGTCGTCGGGGTGTCACGGGCCTCGCGGTTAACGGCCGGAAATAATCAAGATCACGAGTAACGTCATCGCGATTAACTGTCGTGCGCGCGGGAGCGCCGAGGGAAAGTAAAGTAATTGAATCGCGCGCGATGAAAATTTTACGTAGTTGCGTAGCTTTTGCATGTGAATCTTGGATTCCAAAATTGTCGGTTGAAGCTTTTCCTTTCTTTTTTTTTAAGGGGGGGGGGATAAGAAAAAAAAATGGAAAAAAGAGAAAAAGAACGACTGCGGACGTTCGCACCGTCGATTGCTCGGCGCCCCCTCCCCTTACTCGGGGAGCGCGGAGGGAACGAGCGGATTGCGGCGTCCTTAGTGCATCCTCGGCGTCGTCCTCGACGCGAGACCTCCTGGGCACCTTCGGCGCCTTCGTCGCGGTTATCTTGTAAGCCGAGTGTCGAATACCGGGCCGGGGACGATGCCGGGCGCGCGCTTCTGTTGAAGGAACAAATGAAATTATTACGTGGAATATATATAAATAATGATATATATTATATATATATACACATAATATATATATTTATTATACGCGATAAAGATAATTAGAGAAGAGATAAATAGCGATGAAAAGGTGCGAGCTCAAGCCCAGACTCGACCAGACTCTCGAGGCATCCTTTCCTTTCTTCATCATCCACGTCGAGCCTCCCATTGACAGTTTCAACCCTCTCTTCCCCGTATCAGAATTTAGTCCCGCTTACGGTTTGTTTTGCGAATCGTAAGGACCGCTCCACAATGACGATATTTATCTGCTTTTTTTTTTATCAATTTTAAATGTATGCTCTTCTTTCGTATGTACGTTTCTTTATCGACTCTTCGCGTGTTATTTTATAGTCGTTACGGTATCGATATTTAATAAAATGATTACTTTATTCGGAAGAAAAATGCGCGCGCGCACGCGGCATTGTGCAACGTCTTTTTGAGATTGTTTTATTCTAGCAAACTTTATTTATGTACTAGTCTGTACACAAATTGCGAAATGATCGCATTTCGGGATTTCTTGTTGGATATTTTATATTTGTGTCTAATTTCGTCTCACGGTTTATATTAAGAGATGAGTTAAATTAAAGGAATTATTATTATTAAAAAGGTGGTTAAAAAATTGCTGAAATATATAAATAGCTATGTAACTAGTTTCTGAATTACGTTGTAAGATCGAGTTAACGCCAATGTAATTGGCTGTGGCGCGGACGATTTACACCTTGCGACTTGTATCCTGTACCGATAACTTCCATTATGTGCCAAACGTAAATTAAAATTCGGGAAAAAGAAAGAAGGAAAAAAACATTTGCTAGAAAATGTTAGTCTGTGCTTCCGGTGTCAGCTCAATTAATTATCGGTGGTCTTCGCGCGTACGTATCACTTTTATACATCCCACCCGATTTGTATGAAATTACAGTTAATTTAAAAATGTGTAAATTAATCCTTCGAAAAAAAGAAAGCTAACGTTGATAGTTGTATCAAACTCTTTAATTTAAGGTTTGTGTATAACTGAACAATATTGTGGGTCAGTTTTGTGATATGTTTCTTCTGTCTCGTTTTGTTTTTGTTGAAAATATTTTTTGCGGTGCTCGCTTCTTTTCGAATGCGCATTGTAAATATGTTTTCACGTTGTACATATTTATTAATCTCGCATCTCCTTGTTTATATGATGGCTTTTTAGAATCGGAAATGTATCAGCATCTCGCATCGACATCTGCGATCTCATCTTATTTATTTACATCAACGTGTCTTCTCATTTTGATCGCAACACGCGCCTCGCCATTTGTTTGCCGAATTGACAAGTTTGTAAACGGCTCCTCCGTGCAGAACGCGAGAAAATTTGCGCAAAATTTGGTTGTGTCGTTAAACATGAGATTCGTGAATGATGTGATGAGTTTGGAGTCGATTTCTTTATGGAAAATTTTAATCGAAGATAATGTATATCGCAATTTTTTATGAATCATATACATCAATACAATTAAATATTTATTAATGTAAAAGTTATTTAAAGTGAATGGCTATCTTAAAACTTTATTTATACTAGAAAATTCTTTTGTCAAAATCTTTCCACTGCTAAAGATTCTAAAAAGGCTGCAGCCTTTTCCAAATCCAATTTTGGAATTGGTTCCAAAATCAAATTTTTATTAAGTTGACGTTAGAAGATGTAAATTATTCGACCATATTTTACGACACAATCTGTACATATCTCGCGAGAAAAAAAAGAACGATTCCGTGTGGATCCAGTGCGTTTTTTTTTAATTTATCGGACAAACTTTAGATCGTAATTGGTAATACGATCGATCATGAAAGTATGTCAGTGACTTATTTAAATTAAGTTTGAGAAATCTAATCCTGTTATTTATAATTATTTATATACATACATTTTTGTGGAAAATTACTTTTGTTATTATATACTTCGAAGAAGAACAAAAATAAGAACACAAAGCAAAAATATTTCTCTTTTCTCATCGCGGCAACAAGGCACTCCTCTCACATCTCCTCTTCTTCACCCTCGTCAATGCCCTTGCTCCCCCATTCTCCACCGATAGGTAGACAATGATGGCGTACAGTAGTAATTATATAAGGGAAAAAAAAAACGGCAAAACATGAGACGAGTAACGGCATCGAGCGACAAGTAGTCTCTGCTAAAAAGTCGATAAAAAAAGATGAAAATAACAATTAGTGAGAGACGCTGTATGATTGTGTATATCAACAATAAATAATTGCTGTGATTAGAATCGATTATATTAGTAAGTAGTTAAGGATCAATTTTTAAGGCACTTCGCGGAGAGAGAGGGAGAGAGAAAGAGAGAGAGAGAGAGAAAGTAAAAAAAGAAGGAGTACTTATTGATATATGATAGAGAAAGAGATGGGAAAAGGAAGAGAAAGAATGCATGTGAGTGTACATATGATCGTTTACGAGCGCGAAAGAGACAAAGAGAGGAGAGAGAGAGAGAGAGAGAGAGAGAGAGAGAGAGAGAGAGAGAGAGACAGAGAAAGAAAGACGCGACAAGAGGATAGGGGAGATTTTTAGGACCCACTTTATAAGCGACTGAAGTATGTACGTGCGCGCGTGCGTATAACCCTCTCGAATCGTCGACGGAGGAATTATTCGTATCCAATCGCTAGGAGCGTGAAAATCCTTAAATCATTTTCTGACATTCAAAAATCAGACTAAAAAGAAGAGAGAGAAAAAAAGTAGACGGTTAAGCGTGGGAGACGATTGCTACGCGCGTTTACGTTTAAGATAAAATCACGATCTCTTCCCACTCGAACTCTGTGTCTCTTGATAAATCCTTTCAGTACCGAATCAGATGTAAAAAAAAAATTCGATCTATCTTTTTTATTCCATTTTAACCACATTTTAGAATCTCGGAGAATATTTTATATTTGTAAACGTGTATTACACTCTGTGTAGGTTAAAGATATTTATGATTTAATATCAACGTGCGAAACGTCGCCGCTGATAGCTCGACGCCACTCGGGTACTGGAAGGGGTCAGGAATGCAGAATTTGCACAGAAATATTCGTTGCGAGGCGAGCATCGAAGTGGACGAGAGGCGAAGAGACCCTCGGTGACCACCTTTCCAAGTGCGTCGAGGGGGAAGAACCACGTTTCTTATCCGCGCACGAGGATAACACGGCAGTAAAATGGTGACCACCAGCTACACGCTTAGGCTACCCCCAACCCATAGGCTTCGAATGCGTTTTCACAAAGTGAACGTGACGTACACCTTCCCCTTTAACGATAATTTCGAAACTCGTATCGCTACGGACCACCACGACGACCTACTCTTAACGAACGTACAATTCAGAGTGATAAGACGGAGACGTTCTTATCTTTATTATCGGTCTCCCTTCGCGAAGATAGTAATAGAGGATTACGTTTCGTTTTTTTTTTGAAGAAACGTTGCGCGTGAAACGTTCGTATCCAAAACGCGTGCTTACAAGAGGAGAGAAAGTCAGAATACTCAAACTATTTATATATTATCTCTTTGTTATTATTTTTCTCGTACGTGTTGTAATCTTCTAAGTTTCAAGACGGCCACTTGCGTTAGAACGATAGTTTCTGAAGTGTTTTACATTTTCCGTGAGCATCAGTAAGTTATCGATAGCGTTAAAGGAGGATTCTAATAGTTTACTATGGTGCAGGCTAAGTGTCAAGAACAATAAGTAATTAGTGATATTTCTCGTAAGGGACGTATACGACACGGTGTGTAAAAAAAAATCAAGCAGTTTTGAATACGGACGCGTGTGATAATTTGTTAATTATAATAATTATAATGTAATGATTACGAAGCTCTTTTACGCGGTAATGACGAGGGTAAATGGGATTAAAGGTTGAACGAGATAAAAGCTGAAAATTCTTCGGAACTTTGGGGATCCGATGAAATTGAAAACTGTTCTAGAGAATTATGTAAAGTCGGAAATAACTAATTTTCTGCTTATTAGGAAAATTACTAAGGAAGGTTGAAATCGATCCGAGAGCATTATCTTAATTGAAAATCCCATTCACTCTTCAAATTGGCTCACTTGGAGTTATTATACGTAATTAAAGGACGACTCCGAAGATGCTTAATTGAGAGAATTGCTCGGGAGCCAAGGAACAGTAGCAGCGTAGGCGAGAAGAGCCATGGATTAATTTTGGGGAGATTTCAAACTGTTTATTCGCTACTAAACTGTGTTGAGATTTTAATATTAGCTGGGATTTACTTCGCCTTATTTCGCAAAGATTTAATTCTGCTCGTACAGTAACTGTGGGCTCGAATTGTCGAGACTTGTTGCAATCCCTTGTAAAAAGAAACTTCTACAGAGTTTGGAAGTGAAGTAGCTCTGTCGGGATCGGAAAGTGTTAGGATCGGGTACTTCTAAGAACGAATGTGCAAAGCCTCCATCCGCATTTTGCACGTAAGCGGCCGGTCGAGGCGATGTTGTAGCTGATGGTTTTCTCGTTACCGCTTCTAAAATCCACCTACCATCTTGAAGATGTCCTTTTGTCGCACTGACATATTCCAGAAGCATATCCAATGACACATATGACTAGGCTACGAATAATTAATATCTCTTTTGCTCCGATAAGCTAGCCTGTATTTATGCCGGCGTGTATCATCATTCGGAAGTCGATTAATTGTACATTTCGGAGCACCCTTATGTAGGAGCACCCACACTTCGATTCAATCGACTCTCTGTAGCTTCTAGTGTGATCGTTAAGATATCGTCTATCGCGTGTTCGAAGAAGAAAAAAAAATATCGGCGGGAGAGAGAAAGAGATATCTACGCAGGAGTAATCTAAGAACGATCAACGAGGATTTAGGACACGTTAGATTATATCCCCTTCCCCCCTCCCATCCCCTCGCTCTAAGATCTGTTGCACCAGCAATAGTTAGCACTAACCGCAGTTAACGATATAATGCTTTCTGTATTATAGATAGGGATGTGTTCTCGGCAGAAACGAGAAATATCTAAAATGTTAGTTAGTCAGAGCTGTCTGTGCTATTGGCTAAAAGTCATTTATACATGTAAGAAAGCTTGCGTTTATACAACGGTTAGACCTAACTTCGGAGCAACTGACGCTGACCAATATGTTTCAACGGGAACGCGGTTATTTTCGCGCGTGTTTCGGAGCTGCGAAAGGAAGGAGAGAAAGGAGGAAAATAACGCGATCATTGAAAAGTCCCGGGTACGTACGCTCCTTCCCCCTCATTACGTTAAGGTGCATACACGAGCTAATAAAGAAAAAAAAAAGAAAAAAATCGGCGGCAAAATGCTAATCGCAGAGAGCGGGCACGGGGAACCCGACTCGCCCTCCGGACGCAGTATTATAGTGTTGAGGAGGCACGGAAAACGTAAAGCGGGCGTAAGAGAGAGAGAGAGAGAGAGAGAGAGCAAAGTGTCAGCATTCATTGCGATCATATCGTTGTGGCGTAGAGCAATCTGTTAGTGCAGGGGCCTTATCCTTATTGCGTGGGTCCCACCGAGGATTGTCGCGATCGCAATTGCGTGTATACGGGCCGTAACGTTTCGCCAAAGGATAGCAAAAGCCGGATCCCGGTGAGATGCCCGAGCTCGAGTCGGGCGCAAGTACAAATCGGTGGGAGGTATCTTGCTCTTACGAAGATTTTTCCAAGGTACGTCTTTGTACATACGTCGGCTCTCGGTACACGCGGCTCGTGTCTACGGAAAGTCTCTACGAGTCACGAGAGCCACCTCGGTAATAATTCGGGGAGGGACCGGAGTGCGTACGTGTATATACCTATTATCGCGCGCACGAGCTTCTCTGGATGTTCTCCGCGGCGCTCCTTGAACGAACGTCCGCGGCAATTCTCGCCAGGGACCTAACATTACCGTAACGCAAGGCAATCAGCTAAGAAATAAACTTAGTTTTTATAGAATATTGAATCGCGCCCTTTCTTCGGCGGGGCGTGGAATTTAAAGGGCAAAGCCTTCCTTCCTCGCGAAAGGGAACCTTAGGGCGATCATTCGCGACACCTCTTGACACGCCGTGTTGTCGCGCGATTTAGAGGGCGAGTCAGACGACAGACGGATTATTCTGATGAACTACTGTAATATTAAAATGTGCCGCAGCTTTTTGAAATTGTACTGTTATCAGCTGCATGTGATACAGCGGGAAAGAATCTCGAGAGCAAACGACTGTATTAGCAATTGGCATCAAATGAAATATACAAAAATATGCGACGAAAATATGACACAAGCGACGCTGTGATTGCAGCACTTCGCCATATTCGTGAGATAATATTTTATTTTTGAAAGGAGTAACATTTGAAGGATAAGTAACATGAATTTTTCAACAGTCAATTGCTGTTCGCTGCGTGAAAGTAAAATTAGACTATAAAATCGGGAAATCTTCCTTTGCGAAGCCAATCGATGCTTCGTTCTTAGACAGTAGTCTGTCGTCTAATCGGTCCTGATATCGCGCTTTTTCCCTGAATAAATTTAAGGCGAATTAAATATCGAGCGCACGTAGGTAGTCGACATAATAAGGAAGAAGGCTGTCGACTATAGAGCCAAAAAGGTCACCATTTGACGCGATTTAGGTGCCAAATATCAATTGTGAAAACTCATCGCCGAGCGGCTCAATTTTGTGCCAAGTTAACACAAATTGCGAGCAGTATAACACGTGTGCCAAATCGCCGTTATTAATCACTCCTGTTTCGGGTAGCGAATTCCCCCTGACGACTCCACGAACGTCGACGAGATACGCTCGTACTTTGCACTACTTCCCAAATTTTTTTTTCCAACACGCCGCGTTCTTGTTAATCTTGTTAATAAGTTTGCACGAATTACGAGAAGTTAATTTAGCTGCGAGCATATTTTGTTGCACTAAGTTGTAAGGGTTTCAACGTAGAAGAGATGGTCGACAAAACAATTAAATACTTTTTAGACAATCATGAAATATTAGTGATATTTTTATAACTTGATCTGTTTTTTATTATCAATATCTTAGAAAATTACAATGACTGAATTCTTAGTGTGAGGTATAAATATCGTTAGATAACAATATTCTCGCTATTCTTCCAGTTTGTCTTCAATTTTGTAAATCCTGTAAAAAGAATATAATACAAAAAATTATATAATTATTAATATAAATATATAATTATTATTAAATGCATATTGTTTGAATTTTAAAAATAATACTTTTGATTTCTCGACTCTAGTTGCATCGTAATGCGAGTATTGCGTCTGAATCGTCGCGAAATCGCAAAAAAAAGGCAATCTCGTCGAATCGAAACGTCAGGATGGGAAATGGATTACATTTTCTTGGCAACTCGAATGTATGTAAATTAAAGGTTGCGCCCTAGCCAGATGCGCGGCAGGACGCCGAAATTGTAGAAAAATACGATATAACAATTTTGCGTGGGAAGCTCTCAGTTTCTGCACTTGCGATACATTGAAAAGGATGACTCGCGTTATCTCGCGGAGATTAAACGGAGTTATTTCGCTCTCCTCTCGTTAACGTAATTACCTCCTACCATGTTTTTCTTCTTCTTCCTACCCTTTTTTTCTCTTTAGCAATTGATCGATTAATACTTGCAACAATCTGTTGTCCAATCTGCAATAGATTGTTACCAAGCGGAAAAAGTCTGATCTTAAAGACAAAATGATTTTATAATCTTCGTCGTGAGAGTGTTCCTGTTTTACGAAAATGTAAGTCATATCAATTATCGAATGAGAACAATAAATTAGATGTTCCCTTCTTTGAGACAAGTGTTCGTCATAAGATATTGTATTTTCGTAGAATATGCGTATGTCACGATTTGACAGTAGAAAATTTCGATCTATGTCTTCGAGAATGCTAATGCGGTATACTAAAAATATTAAAAACGGGAAGCGAGCGCGTCGAATTTTGATGATGGCGCTTTCTGTATCGCGCGATCGCGCGAAGGAAAGTCATTTACACACAGAGATTTTCATCTATTGGGAAAATGTGGCGACACACTATTGCGGATTGTTGCGACTTGATCCACCGTCGAGGTCTCCACATCATTTCCACGTTACCATGTTCTTCCGTTAGCTTTCTGTTTGCCGTCGAGAAGCGTCAAATGAAAAAAAAAAGAAAAAAAATAAAATACGTAAACGATAGGGGTAATTCGTGTTCGAGCGTACTCTCTATTCTCTTCCCAACGCAGTCGCGTCTTCTCGACCCCTCTTTGTCCTTTCCTCTATCTTAGAAATCCCATTTCCTTTATCTTCCTCGGCCAGAAATCGATTTACGTTAGGAAGCCTTTACGAAAACAGGGTCATAAATACTTACGTATAATACGAGTATTTTAAATTTTTAACGTGAAAGAAAAACTAAGAGAGAAAAGGGATAAACAAAACGAGGTGTAGTAGTGCGATGTAACTGAAAAAAAAAAGAGAATAAAATTTTTTACAAAAAAAAAAGAAAAAGAGATAAATGTGAGGTGTAAAATGTCGCGTGTACGATTTGCGACTGTGTCTTTCAATGCGTAGAGATCGTCGCCCTTTGTGACCACGTGTGTCGCGCAGAGAGCGCGCGATATGTGATCTCACCGTCGAGAGTTCTGCGAATCTCTCGATCCTTTCAGCATCCCTAACTGAGGATGGATAACCGAGGGGTGTCTCGGATGTCTTTCTTGAATTTTACCTTCATTAATCTTGTGCCGCCACGAGACTTTACGATATCTGCTTTTAACGTATATTCGTAGTCGTTACTTTCGAAATCAATGTGTGACAATACACGTCGACCAATAGAAGTTACTACTAACGTAACGTGGCTGTTGAAAGGGTTGAGCGTAGGGACACGCTGCACTCGATCGCGATAACGCAGAACGACGTGAGTCGGTCGTCGCGAGATCGCAGACTAAAGTAAATGATATTACGAGATGAATCGCAGAGGAGAGGCACATTGAAAGTACCGATCGCGAAGGGATTCGTGGGTGGGCTCCTCCTGAGAGAGGGGTCCACGAAAATGTATTCGCGATACCTCTCTCGCGATTGGTCGCCTCGCAGCGTAAAGTACATTATTCCAGGGTAAAGTTTTGTAAAATCGTCTGGTACGCAATATTTTATGTAAAAAGCAAACACATATAGGACGAGGCACACTTAACAACAACCAACACGTTTACACTTGGAAAATACACTTTGAGCGTGACGTGAAGAGAGAGAGAGAGAGAGAATAAGGGAGAGCGAGAGAAAGAGAGAATGAGAGAGAGTGAATGGGAGCTAAAAGAGGAGACTCTTTCGTGACGATCGCACTATCCAGAGAATGAGAGACGAAATAAAACACCTGCTGTAGGCCGGCGATACGTAACATACGTATACGTATGCGTATATATACATACTTGTATACAATATACAATTACACCGTAAGTATATATATATAAATATATAAGAGATACTTATACTTTATATAGCTGCATTCGTCGTGTCATTACGTATACAGGGCTTGCGAGCGTTGACAGGTGATTTGTCTCGACTGGCGTGTTAAGGGTCGCATGGATGAGAGAGAAAGAGAGAGAGAAAAAGTGAAGGGAACAGAGTATGAGAGGGTGTGTGTGCGCGTGCGAGGAGAGGAAGCTATATCTCTTATAGTCGGCGTTACATATCTTCGACTCGTTGTTTGCGAAGCGTCACACCGTTCAAAATCGTTGCAAAGTACCGACGTCAGCAAAGTATTGACACGTGGCAGGAGCGAAAAGCGCTGATGATAGTGTGGGAGGCCTGTAGCTCGTGCTTATTCGTCGCACGTTTAACGATAAGTGCGGCTGTCTCCGGCATTTGATAAAAAAATCGATTAAGATCAATCATAGGTGTTTCTGAAGGAGATAGCTATGATTTACCCAGAGCTTGCCTACGGATCAGTTGTAACAATGTTGTCTAATGGTAAAACAATATACATGTATATATATTACGTTCTCCCTGCCTATTTTACAAATAAGGCTACGATATAGAAAGGACCACGTGATAAGGATTACTTAATTAAGAATATAATACGACATCATTGTTGCAACGCGGATCCTGAATGGCATCGATCACTCACGTTCGTGTCGGATTGATACTTTCTAGCTCACAAACAGGTGTTCTGAATCCTTTCTTCTGGACAGCCGCATTTAACGTCACCCGGACGCGCGGAGAAGCTTGGGCTAAAACGCGAATAGACTCGTAGGGAAGAACACATAGATGATCCTCGCCCAACGTCAACCTACATATCAGAATTTAGTTAATGCCAGGAATCTTCCTGAAAAAAAAAAAAGAAATCCAGAGTTTTCATCCCGATCCTCCCGCAGATCAAAGTCGGAAAGAAAAAGAACTTGCACGGTACGAGTGAGGACATCGTTGATCGGGGCACTCCGCCTCTAGAGTATAGCCCGAGGATTCTGGGAAACTTAGCTTTCGGATCCCCTCGACCCTTATCCTCGCGATTCTCAACCCGGGACTACCTTCCCCTCAACTTCTCATCCTCCATTTCCTCCCTCTTCCTCCCTCCCCCCTCACTCCGAATCTCCCCGACTTCCTCCCGGTGCATCCTAGGTTTAGAAAAATATATTTGTATTGTCAGTTATCACACACTACTAACACTAATACTTACTACTACGATCTATAACTATAATGATTCTTATTATTATTAATACTGCTACTGTATCACACCTCTCCATAGGTCGCGTAAATACGACATGCCCTGTTGTTGTTGTTGGATTGATTATCGATCACGCGCGCGAAACGAGAAGTAACGCGAAGAAATAAAAAGAAAAAAGAAAGACGAGAGATGAATTCTTACGAAAGGAGATCGTTGACTGCGTGAGTGTTTCGCTTTGTGTTTCTAGGTTTCTCAGTTTCTTACAGATCACACACAATTGTTGTAAAGTAGAGCTTACCTACACATGACGGCTTATTATTACTTCCACACACTGTTGCATCGTTGTCACTTTCGGCGCTCGGTTACACGCACTGAGAGAAAAAAAAGTTTTAATTACGCTGAAGTTGCCTTAATTAATTAAGATAACGATAATTTCCTGCAATTAGTTCGGATGTGAGAGCATTCTGCTGTAGAAGAGTGACAATCGTGCTCGTTATTAATGTCGATTGTTCTCGTATATGCAAAATATTTAATATATAAACTATTAGCTGTGCCAAGTAGTGTTTTTGTAAAAAAGAAAAAAATAAAGATTATTGCTGCAAAAAATGAAAGTATAATCCATTTTAATAAAATTCACCTGTCGGAAATGTCAAGAGTCGTGGCAAAGAAAAAATGATAAGTCGCGGATCGATAACCGGTTAATTCGTAGAGGATAGCAATTTGCCTTAATGCAATATGCATGCACTTTTCCTTTTAATATCGCAGTTTGATCCATACGCGCAATTTGAAAGTGCAATCAACTTGCGATTTTCTCTCAGTGAGACTCTTCGTGGAGGAGCGTAGATTTAAAGAACGTGGCGTACGCGCGCAACGAACATTTCGTGAGATGTATAATAATGCGCGGTCGGAGAGACGTGGAGGAAGAGTGTGCTATCATCGTCATTGTTAAGGATAGTTATGATAATTAATTTCTATTTCTTATCGACGATCGTTCATCGTCGGGATACGTGTTCAAGACGTTCAAGCACCTTTTCCCATATTTCTTACACACGGTCGTGACTTTTGTACCGGATCATACAACCCTTCACTTATTTATTTCAGAGAACAGTGTTCACTTACGTGTCATTTTTTATTATTTATGAGTTATTTACTTGGGAGGTATGACAAGAGAGATGTACTGTAATTCACATTTATTCTAAGGTGTTTGAAAAAAAAGAGCGTAAAGATGCACAAAATCATGAATTTTAGCACTTTAGATGAAAGATAGCACTTTAAATGAAACTAATAAGACTCTGAGGGACCATCAAATTGAATTTATCTATGTATAAAAATAGTGTATGCACATTAAAAAAAGATTTATGATTTTTTTTTTATTGTTCCTATAACCATAATTAGAAAATGTCGGCTATATCCGTATTTACATATCAGCTTTAAATTTATTTATTGTAGGTGTAGAAATTAACAAAGTGTTATCAAGATGTTAGGATAAAGACTATTTGGCGACATTTAGTGTTTAAGTGTGAACAATATGTACAAGTTTTGTTCTAGCTTTAATAGAAATTGCGTTTATGTAAATGCAGTGTTATTGTATATTTCAGTCTTATTTTACGCTTCCTTTTCAAGCACCCTAGAACCAGTCGTCCTCGAAGAATACGATAAAAATTAATGAACAGAGTCGAGAGGGAATCTGATCATTGAGATTCCGATTCTGCCGCATTATTTGAGGGTCGATGTCACGTGATTCTTGTAATTCATTCATTATGCATGAGCGATCCAAATCGACCGCTAAGAAATAAACATGAGATGAGATTCGGCAAGCTCTATTTTCTGGTCGCGCCATTCAATAGAGATGCAATAATCCGAAAGAGAGATAAAGAAGAGAAAGGGAGCCAGAGAGACAGAGAGAGAGAGAGAGAGAGAAATATATAAATGTGATATCTTTTAAATACTTTCGAATTAACTTTTCTGGAAAGAGAGATAATAAATCTCTCTTACAGCGTGTAAAAATATTCCACATCTTCGACATATATAAAATACTCTAGATTACTTATTTAATTAATTTACTTATTATTACGCTCATACGAAAGACGCTCATCTAAAAGCAGATTTTATTCAAAGCTCTATTTTGTGATTCTCATATGATCTTGTATCGAATATTTTTTTAGCAGTCAGAGATACAGAGTGAACGCGAGATAAAGAAAGCAAGAGTTTGAGAGAAAGGGAGCGAGAGAAAGAGAGAGCGAGAGAGAAAGAGAGAATGAGAGAGATTGGGAGAGAAGTCGCAGATGTACCGCTCGTATAGAGACTCAAGGAGAATTCGTAATTGCCAAATCGTTAGGTGACCCATAATTTGGAAGAGGAGCAGTTTTCGGATGATTATCTCAAATAATCATGATTATGATTAATTCAGGTGATTATCAAACAAAAGAAAATAAACAACACGATTCTCTTCGAAAGTTGCTTCTTCCTTTAAGCGCTCATGACATGCAAAGATTAAAAAGAATATATCATCCTGCCTTTGAAGTTATACTAAAGTTATATAACGATTTGGCAGTTCCTATTCCCCGTAACGTTCGTAAGGGCAATAAAACAATGTACATTTTTCGAGTAAACTTGTATTTGAATGTGCAAGTTGCATAAAAAGACAGATTTTTTAGATATCGCACTGTCATATTTATTATTCTACGATAACGATCGATCGGCACGCGGATCGACCGCGCTTTCGAGACAGCGCATTCGTGCCAATATATTATTGTGTGGCGAACAAGGATAATGTCTACAAATTTTTTCTTTTTTTTTCGGAAGATCCATAATAACACGCGAGTGCGGTCGATCGAGCGCCATTATGCGAATATTATTAATAATAAAAAGGAAGCAAACCGTACGCATTGTTTTTTCCAATAAGAAAAAAAGCAAGGTTTTCGGTGTTTTCACTACGATTGATAAACGATTCTATTATTGCATATAATATTATATTAATAACGATATTATTGCTGTAATGTTTGTTTTTGGTTATTAAAGTGTGTATATAGCAATATATTCTAGAAATGGCCGCTCTCGTGCATTTCTTCACCCTCCGAATTAACAGACATTTTGCAATCTTATATTAATTTTTTATTATTTTTTATTACAGAGCTATTACAAGCCTTGTTAATAATCGTTATTAATTTTCTCAGTGCCCTGATGATCCTCTGCATTTTTATTTTGTACTTCATCCTTCTTCTATACTTTTCTGATCTATTTTTTTAGGAAGTTTTCAGCCTTTTATTACAGTCCTGGATATTCATTCATCTGGTACATTGTGTCTTTTTATTAAGTTTCGATGTTAAAATTAAGAAGAGATTGCTCGTTTCGGCATTAAAATGGTAAATATATTTAAATTAATTTAATACTTAAGTTTTCATATATATATTTTTTATTATATGTATAACTTACAAAATTATATCCTCTCTTACATTATTCAAATATCTCTTATATTAAAAAAAAAATAGAAAAATCATATCTCAATCGGTCTTCAGTAATGTCAATGTAGCTAGCTGTGACATCGAATCTAGCTATTTTTTTACCGTCCTTTTCGGTTTGTATTTTTCTCGCACGCCATCATTGAAACCTTCTCTGTTCCTTGCAAGCTCTATAGCATAAAATTGTATTCTGGTTGTTAATATGCTATTTTGCTCCGAATAATCTCCAGTGCAATCTGCTCTCAACAATGTACCAAAACTATAGTCTTCCACAACATCTTTAAACTGTTCACAGAAAAACCTCCACTTTAGCTTTCCCTCTGGAGATTTTAACTCGTCTTCATCCACTTTGTCCACTTTCATGTTAGGAAAGGTATCTTTGAAAGTCTTGTAGATCTGCTCGTCATGAGGTGTAAGTTTCAAAAGCTTCGGGTCAACCGAGCATAAAATCTAAAGAACGATATCAATATACTTTGTTTATCTCAATTTCTATAATTTCTATATGTGTAATAATATATAATGTAATATATAACTTACATTAAAATAAACTTCTGCATGTTCCATGGCTTTCATTGCCCACATCGCTTCCACAGACGACTGAAATAAAAATATGATGAAGACAAAGGCGACAAGTATATTTCTATAAGATTAAATATTGATGCAAAAAAATTATTTTGCGATATACAGTAGTAGATATTACTTGCATATTATACTCACATCATTTTCAAATTCTTCAGCGGGTCTCGACAGCACGCTGGTACCAGCAATTAATTGATCTGCCGTCTTAAATGTACAATTCATTACATAAATAAACGCTTCTCACGTATTAACTTGTAAATATCAGATAAAATAGAAATGAGACAGGAGGAGATCATCTAATAAGTATTATTAATAATTATTTACTAGATGAGCGAACAAATCTTAATCACGTAAGATTTTTAATTTAAATAATTGCCAATTATTAAAAAATAATTTCTACAAGCTGCATTCCAATATTCACTGCCAGTACTGAAAAGATCTACAGTGTACGTGACGTAAACTATAGATTTTCAGTACGGGCAGTGAATATTGAAATGCAGCCACAGTTGCTCGCGTTATATCACAAGCAGACGTGATCGTCTAGGTTATGAAACTACTATCGTGAAATTCTGAGTGTGAGGAGAATAATTCACTTACCACGTTCCCTACTTGCGCCATTATATGTGCATTCACAACTCTTTAAAAGATAATTTATGAAAAAATTGTATGTTTTTATATAGACGTTATAAATGCCACTTGTAAATCATTCGTGATTGAATAACACGCGTTGATGCCAGCTAACATACATTTGTTCTTTAAAGCACTGTATTGCACTACGTTGCACTTTTTGCACTTAAAATGTAAAAGATGCAATGATGTCCATTTCTACCAATGCAGATTAACTTTAATCTCGGTTTAACTTACTTTTCATCTTTTTTTAATTCTTAGGACTAAAAAAAGATATAAAGTAAATTAAATTAAAGTTAACCTGCATTGGTAGAAACGGACATGAATGTAGGAAAGAAAAACGAGAGATAAAAAGTGCAGACAAGAAGCACACAGATGTCGCGATATTATAACAAATTATACAGATCTGTTCTTTAAAGAAAAATAATAATAAATTTGTTCTTTCTACAGGGATATAATCTACAGGGAAAATCATTTAGGCCAACCCATGGACAACGAGTTCAAACACTGCGGATAATCACATACATTTACACATTACATACACACGTATTTTTATTCGTAATAATGCAATAAATATTTGAGGACAAATAAAAGCAGGATACAAGAAATTTAATTGGAGAATAATAAGAAAAATAAGGACAATACGTGTTTGATGGAACAAGATAGCAAAAGTTTATTTTTTATTCATATCTCTTGATAAAAAAATAATAAAATCAGAAATCTCTAATATTTCAATTTATGTATTTATCTTTAATTATATTTATTGTTAGTCAGCTACAAATAGCAACTCTATGCAATATAAACAAAAAACTCAGTTTATATTTGAGTCATTAACTGAAGAGTATTCGCGCTATTCTATACCAGTAGCTGTCGATAGTCATGTAGAGAATATGGGGAACTAGAAGTTTCAACTGGAGAATAGTGAAAGTACATAAGAGTCGTAAGGAATTTTATTGAAAGATGATAGAGGTACATATATAAAAAATATATTTAATTATATAAATATATAATTATACCGACATCTGTGCTTGTAAACTCATTTTGGGTTCAATTTGATTTGCAGTTTTCTGCAAATAAACAAATAGTACATTATTTGCATTCTATTTATCCTATTTATTTTTAAAAATGTAATTTTCATCTGGTGTATCCTAAATAACGCATTTTATTATTCCGAATATTCTTTACACAATTTAGAGATTTCTTTACAGTTTAATCTCAAAATTTGTACAAAATCGAATTACAATACGGAAGATATGTTGTGACTTTGAGGTGCTCGAAGAGAAGAACACAATTGTTTCGCTCTCTTCTCCCCAGGGTCATAATATATTATAACTTTCACCATACGTTCACCTTGCCACAAATGAGACAATTAGAGCAGCGGGAGAAAACTCTCGCAACGAAAGTATCGGTATCTATTCGCGTTTCTTTTACAGCATACGGATTTATAATTGTTATATATATATATATATATATATATATATATATATATATACATGTTATTACTGATCTTGATAACGAAAAACTCTTATATACTATCTGAAATTAATAATATTTGCGAAAATAAAAATAATTTCGAGTCCTATCAAATTTCGATGCACCGAGCATTCCGATTGAGTTTCTTAAATCGAAGAATAATTTACAATGAAAATCTGTCAGAATATACTCAGAACAATATTACACAATATTTATTAAGCATTTTTATGTTTTTTGTGAAGATAAACGGTTCGACTTTTGTATGTGTTTTTATTTAAAACTTTCAAAACGTTTGCTTTGTTACTAAAAAAGATTCTTATATTACATGTCATGTTATCTACGATATTATGCAAAATAATGAAAATTTTGCCACTATCCGCAAAACATTATATTTACTAGAACTAGACTGTCACACACGAAGTGATTATCGATTAGCTAACGATATTTGGGACAGAGAACATGCTACTATCGCCGAATGGCTGTCAGAAAGAGCTTGCTTGTATGCTGGAAGACCCGAGTGAAGAACTACCTCCTCAGGTAAACCGTACACGATGATTAAATGCAACCGAGTGTTTACAAAGAAATATCTTTCAGCCGCGCGAGGCCGTCCCTCTCTGCGCACGACACGAAAAATTTCGCACGCACGTAAGTACGCAAATTTTATTGTGTCATTCAACAAACAAAGATCCCGATCGTTTGTCAAAACATCGCCGTGAACGACGCCACGGTTTCGATTGAACGAGTAGCGCGACGGCCGTTGAAAAAAAAAAGGGTACTTTGAAAGTGTCAGACGAGAGAGGAGGTGTCAGTTCCCCCTCCGAAAATATACGCTTCCCTCCGCCCGATTTTCCTCCTGAACCTCCTGAAAGATGGGAGAGCCTAGATAACTAGAGCAAAGGCTGCACAACGAGTGAACACCACGTTCTCCTTGATGGCAACTCACTAGTCACGCTCGTGATCTGCTCGTGATCGAGGCAGTCGATTTCACCGGCGATTGCAGGCGGTTCTTCTCCAGAAAAAAAATCTCGCTTCCCTTATCGATTCGGCAACTGCGACAAAATACGGCGCGGCTTTTCCACGCCTAGCCTCTGGTACAAAGAATTATGAATTGTTCGCGATACCGATTACGAGATTCGGGCTTCAACTAGCGAATTCCCAGCTAATTGCTTTTAAGTGTCTCGGTCGATTTCTTCAACGATGGGCAACGGACACTCCAAAGACAATAATGTGCAACGAAACGGCAGGATGTAAGTGCTCTTTTAAGTCTGTCTTACCTTGCTCTCCCTTGATGATGTACAAAATTTTAGGATACATTGTTAAAAGAAAAGTGTAGCGTGCAAAATTTAGCATTTTCACGTAGAATAACAATAATAACAGAATGAAACGAACATTTTATCTCATTATTATTGGCTTAGCTCATAAATATATCAGATAACTTCCCGCAAAAGATAACAAATAATTTGTTTTTTCCTTGCTAAATACCTCAAATTCTCAGTCTTATCAATAATTGATTTCTAAGTGTTTCCAGGAATTGCATCATTTAAGGACGTTTTGGAAAAGAGTGATATTTGCGTCGGAACTACACGTGACTCAATTTACACTTTATATTGCCTCATATTGGCAAAAGAAAGTCTCATTCCTTAATATTTCCTCATCGATATGTTTGACATATCTCAACTTTCGCACGATGCCGTCCGAATTTCGCATTGGCTAAAGATATCGCGTGGATCGTGTGATCGGTGTATCACGCCGGTGGCTGAGCGAGTTAAAGGCCAGCGCGACAATTAGCGTCTCATCGTCTGATAATTTCGTGCGAGGATCAGCACGTTTGCACGAGACACCCGGGTGTCTTCCGTCTCTTCCGTCTTTCATTTTTCGCGCTCCAGCTTCGCGAGGCAAGCAAATTTTGCATGTATGCGCACATATGTATGTGCAAGATACGTCTTTCCCCCGCCGCACAGGCGTGATAAGCCACAAGTCGTGAGACTGTTTAGTCTATGCAAAGCATGTCCACGAAGCGACTTCTGATGCCACTCGGCTATCACCTGACGGGTTTTCTCCGTCAATCGAGCGGTCTGCGTTACGCTACTTGCGACCTTGAACTTGAAATCCAGCAGCACCTGTCGGACAGCAGGTAACATTGACGTGAATTCCTCCTCGGATTCCGTTGAATTTGCTCGAGAAATGCAATAAAATTTCTTCCCGCGTCATCTCCATTTCGGTGAATCTCGTTTTTACTTCTTCACGTTTTACTTCACGTCAGGAGAAATCGTGTTTTTCCTTATTTCACCATTCAAACGCGCGCAAATTGCCACACGTCCAACAGTTTAATCAATAGTATGTCTGTGTATGCGTACCAGCTAAATAAATGAATCTTCGTTCTACGAAGGAAAAGTTCTCCTATTCCTTCTCTAACTTTTCGATTATAGGGTGCCCTAATATACAAACATTTTGTTAAATTTTATTTAGCCCGTTAAAAACTTTCCTCTTTTCAACGCAATTTTTATTTTTTCAACAACTGAATTGCAAATGACAGATGATTAATTTCAGCAATATTAACCCATACAGCACAAAACTTACATTGTAGCAATATTGTTACAAGATTGCAATATTGCTACAATGTAATTGCAAGTTTTATGCTGTATGAAAATTGTTAATATAATTTCTTAATTACTTCTTTTCGTAGTGATACAATTATCTCTACAATTATGTATATATTATAGGGCATCTACTGCCTCAATAACTTTAAGAAAGTAATGCACAGTCACGACGATCGGACTTACACTTTAAACTTTGATCTAGCAAGGGTGAAGGAGAATACGGGAGCGCTGTCAATCTACATCGCTTGGTCTTTCTCGTACTTTGTTCCCGACACGCTAGCGCTTTTCTAAAATTCTAATATTGACGTCTGCAATCGTTTACATGTTTTTTTTTTTTTTTTTTTACGATGAATCAAACATGACATTTGTTATTCTGCAAACGCGCAATGCACGATTACGCGTTAAATGCGCGTGCGTGAAACCGTGCCTCCTCAGGTGCGTATTTCACAAGATTTGCACCCGCAAAGCTACCCGATATCGAATAAATAATAAATATTGATAATCGAGATGAAATTTAGATAAATATTTTCAATTTTGTGCAGCAATTTTGTTAAAATACCTGACTTTAGTATTTATGTTTACTGATTGCATTTATAAAACGTAAATTATATGTATTATATTACACAATATAATAGGCGTAATATTTCAAAACACTGATAAGATTCGACGTTGATTATATTTACATAAAATTTAAATTATTATATTACACTATATGAGATACTGATAAGAAAACATTTGTATTGTTGAAACAAAAGGAAAATACTATCTAAATAAATTACATTCAAAATCACGATATAAATCATTACCACACATTTATACGATTTCATGATGTATATGCAATAAGTTATTATATTTATAAAAACAGGTTAAAGTTTGTTCACTCCCTTCGAAATGTTTTCGAAACAAAACCATTCTGGATATTAGACAAAATTAAAAATAATCCCAACGTAACTATTATTTACGACAATATAAATAAAAAGATGAAGGCTTAAGGGGATCCTGGACTGACGCTCGAACTTGATCGAGGTCGATAATGTAGGTGAAATTCTGAGATATAATATTATAAATTATCAAATTGGCTTTACAGAATACAAAATCCTTTTCCAGGATTAAAGTACACGCAAAAATGAATCACACAAATATCGACTTCATATCAAAAACGAAAAAAAATTTAAAATATTCGCTCTTCTTTACCTTAATCTTAACCTATAATGAATAAAATGTTTAACAGGATGGATCTTTCTTATTAGAGATTTGTTCGTCCTTTTATTGCTACCATACTGTTTATTATTCTTGTCCGAGTCCTGCTGTGCTCTCGATTTATGTACCTAATCTCATATAACTTTTATATGAGTGAATGTTTCTATGAGTTGACAGCTAATTAATAATTTTATGCCTTTTTTGGTCTTTAATTGAGCAGAGCAGGATTTGTTTTCGTGCGTACTTTACACCTGTAAAAGGATTTTTTAATCTGTTAAGCCAATTCAAAGATTCGTCTTGTTAAACAAAATGAACTGTTCCGTCGGTATCCAGCATCCCCTTAAGATTAAAGTTATTGCAAATACATCATGAAAACTTCATATCAAGTATATAAATGTGTAATTACTTATATCGTGATTTTGAATGTAATTTATTTTTGATAGTATCTTCTTTCTGTTTTTGAACAATGAAAATGTTTTCTTATTAGTGCTTTATATAACATTTATTGTGCAATATAAATTAAAGCATCGACGACTTCGGTCGCACGGCAGGCACGGCGGTGTTCATTGTTCCTACCCCCTTTTGATTTTTCACCGAACGCGCACGTCGCGTCACGTCACGTCACCTCACCTCACCTCACTATCGCGTTTCCCTGTCCTACCACCTTGCCGTGCGTTTGCGCGCAATCGGCACTCAGACAAGTGGCATTCGTTCGCAGGACCCAGAGCAGTAGCCAGCCGGACCGTGGCAAGAGCAAAGCGTCAACGATGTCGAGCTTGGAGCGCGATCAGCTGGGCCAACGAGGTAGCGGCGACGCGACCTGTGCGACCGGTCTTCTGCGTGGCCTCGACCACATCAGGGACCCGCAGCTCAACAAGGTAGGCGCGTTGTGCGTCACGCGAGGAAATCCGCGCCGTTTGCCGTTTCGCGATCGCGAGATAATCGCAATAGACACCTTAATACGCGCGTTGCCGTTACGGATCCGCATAACTCAGGCTTGACTCAGCACGAGCGTGCGGAAATCGCTTCAAGAAAAGAAACGCACTGACGACGCAATGACGGAGGAAAATGATGAGTGAGTTTTGTCGAAGACAGAGACCCAGTCGACACAGAGCGTCAGTGACATTACATCTATGTTATAATTTCGCACTGAACAATGCAAGTGTAATGTAACGCATGTTGTTATATTACATTTATATTGTTGAGTGCGAAATTATAACATAGATGTAATGTAACTGATGCTCTGTGTCGACTGGGCAGTTTGACTTTGAAACATGAATTTCGGCGCTTTTGCTATCTTTCAAGTTCAACACACTTGAATGATAGTATACATGAACTAAGTATTTTGAGTAGCGGAATATACGGCCTTGCCACATGTAGGGTTTTTTGCAAAATAATGATTTATACGTGGCCTCGAATGAAAATTACCCGAAAGAAGATTTCACCAGACACTTGAATTGAAACAATACGTTTTCGTGACTCCTGAAATCTTCTCGTCACTGTGAAGAATAAGGGAACTGAAGACATTATTAGCTGATGAAGCTGATTTTGATATCACGCTGATTACGTTATTAGGGCGTCACCTTAAAGCTCGAAATAAATACAATAGATTGATGAGTAATCGCCAGTTATCGATTCGCCGATCGATAATCTGATAATTCACACCGGATAAGAATTTGCAGACGTTTCGCAAAGCGAAACCCAAGACTTTGCTGCACGCGGACAAATCGGATTGCAACTCGACAGCAGAATGTAGGATGACTTCGCGAAACTACCTCGCGGTAATTACCCTCCACGCTTGCGCATTCTCGAAACTCGATATAGCTAAGTGTCCCATTCAGAAGTTTTGACACGGCCCTGGAGTTTCCCGAACTTTCTTCCCGAATTTCCTCGGAATTACCCGATCGCCGTTGAAATCGTATTTTAGTTACCTTGAAGTGTTTTGCGAGATAAAGAAAATGGAATCTTTTCAATTCTTTTCAACGCTGCTCTTCTCCTGAAATTACCTCGTCATAAGAAATTTACTTTTAATCCAGAAAAACGTCGATTCAGCGTCTCTGAAAGCATTTCGAAAGTATTCTATCTTTTGGATTGTAAAAAACTACTTTGATATTTCTCGCGATATCATTCCTGAAACGAACGGGATTGAACGTTGGTTACGAGTCAAACGAAATTCTCGAGCGAGCAACATTTTAAAGATAGTAAAACGTATTTTCTCCTCCTCTAAAGTAAAGTACAGTAAAGTATATAAAGTAAAGTACATTTACATCTGAGAAATTATTCGCAAATGTTTCTCATTTTGCTAAGCAACGGGTACACGTAATACTTGTGGTAGGTCACGGAGTCACTTTATATTCAAGAATTCAAGAATAGGACTGCCTATCGATCCGTACACGGGCACCGTAGGGTCGCCGTCACGGGAGTCAAGAACCCCAGCAACCGTTTCCACGGTCGGTTGTTTGTCATGGGATGCGAAAATCCCGAGGGAAAAGTTAAGATAAGTGACAGTGCGACGAGATAATGGAGACCGATTGGTGGAATCTCATTCCGGATCAGAACCGAGCCACGCGAATCCCTGAGGCACTTCTCGCTCTGGATGGAAGGGTACACGTTTTTGCTTGCGCTTGAATTGGGATCCCATTACATACAAACTAAAGGGACCCTAGACTTTCTCTTTTTTTTTTGCATGTTCTAAGTAAATGCTAAAATATAATTGTCTTATTAATAATTTGTGAAGTTCATTTATTGTTCATTAAGACGAAACGTTTTTTATTTCAATAGTTACATAATTGATTCAACCAATGTCGATTTTAAGTTAGCTTATTCTTTTTTATATTTTTCTAATTCTATTTAAGAAGCTATGATTAAAAATGATTTAGTACTAATTAATGTTGATAACTATTTATCTTAATGATAGCTGTTACAAAATATTTTTACATCTTATTAATAATATTATTGGATAGGAAACGAGGATTACAAATAGTTGTATAACAGTTATACAAATTGAGCACTATGGAGAAAGTTTCTATAGTTGATAGACAAACATGATGAATTTAACTTTACTTTAGCAATCATAAAATTGTAGGCAAACGCACTTCCACAGATGGACGGCCTTGTCAACATTATCAACTTACTCATAGCTAGATATAAGTATACCACAAAGAGATTATATTTCATTAAACAAACAAAACCGCGATATTCTGTGATACTAACATTAAATAAGATAAATTTTAAGTGCGTTAAATTTTAATTGATGAAAATATTTTCTAAATATTTATATATTTTTTTTAATAAATAAAAAATTCGCTTCTCCAAAGGGAAAGCATCATTGATTTTCCTTTGGATTACATTAATCGTTATAAAAATTATTTTGAAAAATTTTAGAAATTATAAATAATTTTTTTATTTAATATTATTAATAAATTTATATTCTAAATTAAATTTAATCGCACTAATTTCAATTCTCTTTTACATCCGATCGTACAATTAAAAACGTTAGAATAAAGAATCTGGGTTGAATAAAATATTCATTAATAAAACTTATAGATAGGATAGGGTTAGTCATCGCTTTAGGCACAAAAGGCGGAGGCATGCCTAATGGAAAAGTACTCTTTACGAACGCTGACCCCTCTATTGAATTAGAATTGATTCAATTACAATTCACTATGGCGTGATCAACGTCATTTATTTCGAAAAAAAATAATCTGTTGAAAGCTGATAAAATCGTTATAAATGATTTTACATCAAAAACTGATAAAGTAACAAAAATTAATAAGATCACAAAAATGTCATATATCTTACGTGTTGCGATAAATTAAATGCTCATTATGCTTTCGCATAAAACGTCTATTTTATCATCAGGAGACATCTTATGTAACACCCGATATAAAAGAAGTAGATACGTTATCGTATAACATTTACATATCATGACAATACAATAATGCATTGTTATCCAAGGCTAGCATATGAAAACATTTAGTCGCATAAAAGTCACAATACTTGTTTTTGACGAGAAAAATTCCTGGAAACGATATTGCAATTCTTATTCATCTACATTTCTTATATAATTGATGCAGAAGGATTTATCTTTTTTTAATAGGAACTTTGTATATACAAAACTTATTGATAGATCATGTTTTAACAAATTAATCAAGTTTTCGCTAAGAAAACATCAACTTTGAATCGATTGAAGAAAGATAAATGAAAGAGAGATCGAATATTTTACATCGTTTAAAAACGCTGTTGCGAACTGTATGGAAGAATATCAGAATATGTAAAATTATCTAGTCGAGGGAAATACTGCGGACAGTTCGTTTATTGACACCAAGTCAGACCGGTTTTGATTATCACTTTGCGGGAATAATGCACATAAGAACTCGACACTTTTCCGGCGTTTGAAGGTAAATGAAGTCATCGCAAGGCAATGCGGTTCATCAACCGCAGTCGAGATAAGCCGGCGGGACAACAAGTCATCTCGTAAATTATGTCGTTCCTTCAATGTTGACGTTTTATTAATTAGAGACATCCATTACATTATCGCGCGATTTCGCATTATAATTTATTCCGTTAGCTGTGTAACTAATCTCGCTTGTCGATATTGAACTAAAAAATGTTGGAAATGTATTATCGCAATCAGAGAACGAGAAAATTATTATAGCATTTCATACTCTTGAAATATTTTTAATTTTACTATTATTATTCACAATCCTTTTAACTTACGTAATTATCATAATTGCAATTATTATAGAATTGTAACATCATTAACAGAACTGACGCAAGCAATGTTAATTTATTCAAGTTCCTACTAATGCCGAGTTTGCATTATGAGCGAACGAAATGTAGGCATTTGTTAAATTTTAATTAATTAGAGTTATATTATAATTTGATAACAACCCGCTTATTTGACTGATTGTTTAAGAATTGCCTGGCACGGTTTAACATTCGTTTTAAAAAAGCATTGGCAGAGTCTCTAGAAAATGCAATTACATCACTATGCCAACGATACATGTTATATCTATAATCTAATCGAATATAAAGGGTGTTCTGTTTCAATCTCTGAAAGTACTAGCTGCTAAGAAATTTCGAATTAAATTTACTCGAAGAAATAAATTGGATATTTAGAACGCTTTTGAAATAAAGAGTTTTGTCCATTTGATGTCAAATGTTAAACCATGCGATCGAGATTTTTATGAGATAACTCGTTTTTGTCTAACATCATCCACAGCAAATTCAATTAGGCACAACTGCCGCGGGCATTATTAGGTATGTCATTATCCTTGAGAACGAATGTGGATCATGGAAAATTTGAGTCCCGCGGGTAAATTCCGATACGTATCTGAATCACGAGCGCCAGATGTAACATTTGTGTCACATTGGCTAACGCGTTTGTAAAAATCAAAGTGGGATGAGGATCAGCTGATCACCTTTCACCCACACTCACTAATGATTGTTGCGCAGTCAGCATTTACGACACCAGTCTTTTTAATTGAAGGTCGAAGTCTAGTCTAGTACTTTAACTGATTCATTTAACTGACAACTAACTTGATTAATTTTTTCCGATTTACAATATCATGAGAAAAAGTAACGATAGCGACAAATAATTCGTTTGTATAGAAACAATTCGAATAATCGAGACAATTGAATTGAAAAATATTTTAACGACTAAAATCAAATCGTAGAATTATTGTATTTTTTCTTTTATACATTCTCTGATTTTTAAGGACCGGTTTTTCAAACTTCTTGGTAAACTAACTAATAGTTAAATCATATGTCTGAACTTTAATCCATGATATTTTAATTTGAAGATAAAACAAAGACAGACGTATGATTTAATTATTAATTAACTTACCAAGAAGTTGAAAAAAACCGGCCCTTAGAGAGACAGAGATGCTCGGTAAATTTTAATTTTATTTTTTAAATGGTTGAATGATATGCGTTATCACGTTTCAGGGCATGGCATTCACCATCGAGGAAAGGCAGATACTGGGTATACATGGTCTCCTACCGGCAGCCGTGAAAACCCAAGACGAGCAGTTAGAGCTCTGCCGCCTTAATCTGGAACGCTATACGGACGATCTCTCGAAATACATATATCTCATAGGCCTACTGGTACATGAACACGGCGGTTATCGCCGCCGCTTGATCGGAGACCCTATATTATTAGCGGTCTACGCACTTGATCAGGCCCGCCTCCTCCTCGCGTTGATTCTCACATAGGATCTTATTCCTTAGGATAGAAACGAGAAACTCTTCTACCGTTTGTTGGCAGAAGATGTAGGTAAAATGATGCCGCTGGTGTACACGCCAACTGTGGGACTGGCATGTCAGAAATTCGGTCTGGTTTATCGTAGGCCGCGCGGCCTCTTCATAAGCATCCACGACAAAGGGCACGTGTACGACGTCTTGAAAAACTGGCCCGAGCACGACGTCCGCGCGATCGTCGTCACGGACGGCGAGAGAATATTGGGATTGGGTGATCTGGGTGCCCACGGCATGGGCATTCCCGTAGGCAAATTGTCATTGTACACCGCACTAGCTGGTATTAAGCCCCATCAATGTTTGCCTGTCACTCTGGATGTCGGCACCAATACCCAGGTACGCGAAAAATGCATTAGATCTGTAATAAACGGCAGAGTCTTCGCTTCTCATTTCTTAAATTATAAAATGCGAAAATAGAAATATATTTCTTCACGTCGATCTCTAATTTTAAATCTATCTGTATGTTTGAATTTTTATATTCTTGTAGTCTTTGCTGGATGATCCCCTGTACATCGGTCATAGACACAGACGCGTCACCGGGCAAGAGTACGACGAGTTCGTGGATGAGTTCATGAGAGCTGTCGTGAAACGATATGGCTCGAATACGTTGATCCAGTTCGAGGACTTTGGGAATGTTAACGCGTTCAGACTGCTTCAAAAGTATCGCAACCAATATTGCACCTTCAACGACGATATTCAGGGCACCGCCGCTGTCGCTGTTGCCGGCTTACTGGCTTCTCTTCGCGTTACGCGGAAAAAACTCTCGGACAACACGATCGTGTTTCAGGGTGCCGGAGAGGTTGCTATCAAAATTAACATAGTTAATACGTTGACTGTCGACGTAAATCGTGTTTTAGATTATATAAGCGAGAAGGGTGATTCGTAAATTGTGAACTATTTGTAGGCGTCGTTAGGTATCGCGTTGTTGTGCGTAATGACAATGCAAAAGGAAGGAGTAACTGAGGAAGAAGCTAAGAGCAAAATCTGGATGGTAGACTCGAAAGGATTGATAGTGAAAAATCGTCCAAAGGGCGGTCTGACGGAGCATAAATTGCACTTTGCTCGCGACGACCAGCCAATCGATAGTCTGTTGGAGGTTGTAAAGACTGCTAAACCCTCGGTTATTATCGGTGCAGCTGCTATCAGGGGTGCCTTCACAACTGAAATATTGAAGGAAATGGCACGTAACAACGAGACACCCGTGATTTTCGCTCTGAGCAATCCAACGAGCAAGGCAGAATGCACCGCTGAAGAAGCGTACATTGCTACAGATGTAAGAAGATAATTATACATTTATTTAAAAAAAAGAGACAGATTGCTCCTAGAAAATTCTCTGATTTTTATCGAAATACAAATATCTAAATATAAAATTTTAACGGTTCTCATATAATTTAATCTTCTATCGTTTGAATTGCGCAGGGAAAATGCATATTCGCGAGCGGTTCGCCTTTCCCACCAGTGACGTACAACAACAAAACATACAATCCTGGGCAGGGTAATAATAGTTACATATTTCCTGGAATCGCGTTAGCCGCGATATGCGCCGGCATGCGGACAATTGCCGAAGAGACTTTCCTTATCGCCGCAAGAGCTCTCTCTGATTTGGTAACGCAAGCCGACTTGGACAGCGGAAATCTTTATCCGCCGTTGGCTGACATACAGAAATGCTCGCTGAATATAGCATGTGCGATCATGAAATATGCTTACGACAACTGTGAGTACAATTATTATTGTAAATGCATTAGAAGAGATAAAAGATATACGAAGCATCTCTCGTGCATTCTGATATAATATGAATTATTCATATTTTTCTTTCATATGCAGGCCTAGCGACTGTCCAACCCGAGCCAACAGATTGCGAAAGTTTTATTAAGGCGCAACTATACGATCCAAATTACAAGTCGTCCATACCTCCAATTTACGCGTGGCCGAAATTGTAATACTTTTATTAAATCGATGTTCTAATTTTACGCACGATCATCTCGGACTTACGGAAAAAATATATACATATTTGAGGAAATTCTTCTGGAAACGAATTTTCTTCGCTTTTCTAAAGCCTGTTGATCGGGCTTATTTTATTTCAGGCTGCACATATGTGCAACTGTGACAATATGCTATTATGAAAATTCACAATGAATTTTTTTAAATGAAGGCATTTGCAAATAAAATATATGTGAGCTTAATGTAAGAATTGATTTGCTGGTTGAATAAATAAATATTGATGCTGGTTTGAAAGAAATGTATTTATTGCTACTTGAAATATCGTTTTTTTTTTCCTGTAGAAGTAGATATCCCCGATCGTTTGACGAGCAGTAGATATAATATTCTTTATTTCGTAGGTATAGTATAACTAAGGTCAAACAAAACTTACACGGGCGATACAGTTGTGCTAATTAAAGATGTCAGTGACAAAAAAAAAAGTAGAAGTTGCCTTTTTCAATGTTCAACATATCATTTTCCGTAATACTCGGTGTGTGTCACCAATTTAATTTAAATCTTTATAGGATAATAATATAGGATATAAAATCAACAAAAAATTTTGCATAATTAGGCCAAGAATTTAAAATATTTAAAAAATTTAAAGGCGGTGCTAAGTCGGCAAGTACATCATGAAGTTGCGCAAAAAATATTTTTCCAAACTCAATATAAAATGAATAAAAGAAAAGAATTATTGAGAGAATATTTTCTAAGACAATTATGTATTCTTATGTTTCAAGATGTATATAATTCACAACGATGAATTGGTGATCGTTCACACATTCCGCTCCTCGTTCGCTCACCTGCTTTTTCTCGATTCCTCTCAACTTTATCGACGTGTACGCGTAAAATTAATCTTCCATTTTATCACTAGTCTGATATTTACTGCCAGAGCACGTTCGTGGTCATCAATTTAGAATAAATTATAAATTGTGGACCTTGAAAGTGATCTTTACTCCACATACGCCTTTATATCGCACAATAACATGGTAATAAATTTAAAGGACAAAAATGTACAGAAGAGCGTTTAAAAAATTGTTTACAATTGTGGGACTCTGTTACGCTACACTGAGCAGACACACTGGCCTTTGTGCGCCAGTAACTAGGGACTTCGTCGCTGTCTCATGATCACATGATGATAATCGTGATAAAAACACAGATATAAGGCTTAGAGACCTTATCGGATAACGAATAATAATCTGATCGCTCGTTAATCGTCGTTAAATATATTCGAATTAGTCCAAGTTCCACGGCACCACCGCACTACTGCTTTTCCTACGTGTAGGTCCTATAGCTAATTCCAAGTTAAATGAGAAATTCCAATGATCAGTATTTATACACATATGCACGCACCATCTTTCAAATATCAATGTTCATATCGTATCTCATCACGTCATCGGGCTTCGTAGTTACGAAAGAGACATGTTTTCATGAAAACTAACGATATTAGAACGAAGACGTAGGGCAGTAGTGTCCTTGAAAGTGGAGTGTCTGTCCAGCATGGAGGTCGGTCCCTTTCCTAGCTTCATCGAGAGAGTGAATGTGATCGTTCGTGAGATTGTTGAGAATCACCAGCTGCCCGCAAATCAGGCAATCTCTGAGATGCTGGTAAAGCGTCAAAAAATGGTTGAATCAATGCATCTTTCAAAGAAATGCGTTGCGTAGGGTCGTACTCCAACATTCTTTGAATGAGATCGAACAATTGACGATGCTCCTCATCATCAGACAGCATATAACGCTATACAGATATGAAAATATATATTATTTTACGAAATCAATAATTGTATTGTTATCAAAAATTTATCACTAACTGAATAAATTCTAATCTACATTCTCAATCCTTACTCACTCATAATTTGAATCTTAATTCGTAGTTAACAACTATAATTTAATGTAGAAAGTAAAGTCAAATTGAAATACTAACATGTAGAGGCTTGCAATTTTCTCGTACGTATCTACCCGCCGAACTCTTGTCATCCCAATCCAGTTTACCGTGGTAGAAGTACTTGGTCTTACTTTTGCGGGCCATGCGATGTGGTATTGTGCCAAGTATGCGTTCCATCATCGCCAGGTGCTCACGATTATCATGTGTTTGGAATAACGTGATACCCAGATATAATTCGAATAAGATGCAACCAATGGACCAAACATCACAGGGTTGAGCCCAACCCAATTCTACATACAGAAAAATGCAAGATTGACGATGGAGGTATTGATACAAAAGTACGTGCAATCAAAAGGATATATTAAGATAGGCGCTCACCTAAAATTACTTCGGGTGCTCTATAGTGTCTCGTGCTAACGATCGTGCTATGATGTTCGTGGTCGAAAGTAGCGCTACCAAAGTCGATAAGTCTGATGTCAGTTCGCTTCACGCGTCTCATGTCCCTCCGCTTGAAAAGAAAGAGCTTTTTTGAAACACTTTAGAATGGAAGCTTACCCTATATGCCGAATCGAAAATTGATGGAGTGTTAATGCAAAACAATAACAACAGCACACCTTTTTGTTGTTGTACGAGCTATCGTAGTCCGAGTCGACGAATAAGATGTTTTCCGGTTTCAGATCCGTGTGCGTGAGCTTGTTGTCATGCAAGAACTTTACGGCATAACAAAGCTGATAGCCTATATGCCTAACGTGTTCCAACGGATACGGCTGGTAACTGTTATCCCTCTGTAAAAATAATTTCGTCAACATCTCGAATCTTATAGCGTCGTACTCGTCTAATATATGCTTTGATACTCACCAAGAAGTCGAAAACACTCAAACCGAGCATTTCAAACGCGATGCACATATGTCCGTGATAATTGAACCAATCGAGCATCTTTACGCAGAGGCTAAAATGGAACAATCGATTAGTTGCTGCCATTTCATAAAACTTATAACTTAAATTGTGGCAAAAAATATCCTTGCTTGTAGAATGCTTGTGGAGTTTCTCGTCACTAAAAATTAAAAAATAAATAAACAATTGGATACTAACTGCTGACCGTCCGGGTCCTTGACAGCGATCTTTTCAAGAGCATTTATCTCCAACTTCGCCGCCTCCCTGTACTTCTCCACGTTTTTAATAATCTTCAGAGCCATCACGTGATCCCTAGAATGTTCATAATGTTATGATATCTAATACCGAAACTCTCTCGTCAGCTCAAATCCCGCAAGGACGAAGCCGCGCGTGGAGAAATATTTTTTCACGCGGGCGTTCGCCGTAACTCCGTGTTCCGCTAAAGAGATCTAATTCGCGGCCGTCGCGTTACGCCCGGCCCGTAAAACAAAGTGCAAGGCCATCCTATTATTGCGACTACTCGCGCGTCATTTTGTGACAGTGCCGGATGGCTATTTCTGCCCGTCGTCGCGCAACGCGCGCATTTAGGATTTTCCTCGGCGCGCAAATTGACGATGACGCGCGACGGGAATCGAGCGTGATCCAAGAGGATAGCGAGCGCGCGACCGCGAAAAAGAGATAAATAGAAATAAATGGGCAGAAAGATAGAAAGAGAGGGAGAGATATGAGAGCAGACAGTAGGTAGAGACACGTGCGAGACACGAAATATGTTACCTATGTACTTATGTGAGCTGGCACTTACATTTGCAAGTCCTTAACCTTGACAACTTTTCCAAAAGTACCCTCTCCTAGGGTGGCCAGTACTTTATCTGCAATGCAAAAGTCGAGATAAATGCCCAGTTAATACGAGCCTCGCGGCCCACGGGAGAAGGGAGTGCTCGCCCGCGTTCGCCAACCGGGGACGAAATACCCTCTCGCTTCAGGAAACGCGCGATGCCCCGCGTCCATCACTCCTTAGACAAAGGAGAAGGAAAGCCGTTTCTATCAAGGAGAGTCTTAAAAAAAAGAAACAAAACCGGGAGGGGGGAGGGGGACCGCGAAGGAACACGGGCGAGACTCTTCCGTGTGGACGTTCGGCTGATCGTGCGTTATCGTATACGCGCGGTTCATGGTGAACGAGATAACGAATAAACGGTATAAAATGGAATGATATCGTATAGTTGAAATGGCATTATCGATCGGAAACATTGCTGCTCTCCTAAAGGCCCTAAAACGGGATAAGCAGCCTAGTCGTCTGAACAAACGCGCGGGACGTGGCATTTACTGTCGGCCGTACCGGGAGGATCCTTTTCTCGTCTCCCGTACTTCGTTCTTTACGCAGCGCGCGTAGGCAAGGAGTTCAGATCTAAAACGATACAAATGATATAAAGACAAGGCGAGAGTAGATGCCAGTCGTCCTCGCGCGCGTACGCGCGCGCGCATCAAGAGCGAGGAACACATCGTCCCGAGGAGGACGACGTATCGAGAAGATAGCGCAAGCAGGAAGAAGGCCTCTCCCTTCGGTCTTTCTCTTTCGTCTCTGCTCCCTTCCACCGAGCTCTCTGTCTCCATCGAATCCACCCTCGGGTTCGAAGGGATCCGCGATTCAGAGGGAAATCGAAAAAGGAATCTCTTTGCGCCGGCTTCCCGATCATCGTCATCGTCGAGCCGACGGATTTCCTACGGTGCTGTTGAAACATGTGGTTGCTGAATATATAAATATATATATGCATGTTATATTGCTTATCTTTCTGAGGTAAATCGTACATAAGCAGACAGACAGAAAGAAACTATTTCTTTTTTTTTTCTTTTAGCCTTTCGCGTATCCCGAGTTAACGCGCGACGGAAAGTGTTCGGAAAGATCGACAGGGAGAATTTTCGATTCTAGAGAACCGCGCCAATGTGTGTACGCACAAAATGTGTGTACGAGTAAATGGTTCCATAATATGTATATAACATATCTCTATATATGCGCGTATGTGTATGCTGAACGGCGACGCTCAGCGAGAACAGCGATACATCAATAACGTGATTAACGCGTGAATTATTACTTTTGTTTGTAGTGTAAATATTGTTTAATATATAATACCTATAGTTCAAGCGAGGAAAAGTAAAAGAGAGAAGTAGAAAAAGAAACACGAGAGAGAGAGAGAGAGAGAGAGAGAGAGAAGAGAGAGAAAGATAAAGAGTATGGGCAGATAACCGTAGATAACCGATCAGTTAATCGACCTGAGACTTTCTTAAATCTACTACAATGAGTGTATTCACATGATTCACGAACATCTATTTGCCAGGATGTCGCCGGATTGGTATACAAGGTGGCCGTCTTCATCGTCCTCGACGGAGGGCGGTCGTGGGCTCTATTTGGGCCGGCGGTATCGGTATCGATGCGTGCCAAGAGTTGGGCCCAATCGCAGATCGCGGACCCGCGCCGTGTTCAGTATTCCGTGTTCGCGTCGGTCCGTGATTCGGTCACGTGGAGAGAGGTCATGCCAGACGTAGATGCACCATATCCCAGAGTGGCGCCGTTGGCGGGTCGATGAGAGGGGGGGTCACATCCAGTCCACGTGGCCAGCCATGGGATGCACGCCGGTATCCAGGTCGAGGCGGCCGCCGATCGTCAACCGATCGCCACACACCGTCATCCATCACCGCGAGTCGGCGGAGACCCGTGTAACACGCGGCAGAGGACGTGTGTAAGCACGGGACGAACGCACGAGTGTGTCGGTGGGGGTAGGAAGGTAGGATAACATCATCGTCATCGTCATCGAGAGAGAGAGAGACGCCAACCCGATCCGAGCGCCCAGTCGACCATAGTTGTGACCAAGCCATGTGTGCCATATCCGTTTCCATTCCATTCCATTACAACGGAGATGGATACCCACAATCAGAGAGAAAGGGGAGAGGGCAAAATGGTTTGCCAAGTCAGACAGTTGCGGTTACGAATTTACCATTTTGGCACATAATATGTATATTCTTTTCTTTTTACGCTTTTCTTTAGTCTATGTTTTTTTGCATTACTTTTTCACACGGCAGTCGTTTTCTCTTATTTTAATTATTTTATCCGGTTTCGGCTCTTTTTTTTTTTTAATCTCGCTCGCCTATTATACTCGTTATATACTATATTCGTGTTAGACCTGGTATATGCGTGCCTTGAAGGAGCCGTCTCAAGACGCGCACGGCTCTACTTAGAGCACTTCGTACGACATGAAACGACTACAAAATGCACATTCTAACGTAGGCAGACAGAGAAAAGCAGAGAGAGAATCATGTGCGCTATGTACACGTATAATAATCGCGATCAAATATATGGCAATGATTTAAATGACGATAAATATATAATATATACTACTACTACTATATATATATGTATATATATACTACTAGATTTGATCGACGATCGTTTTGCGAACGAGATAATGAATTACTTTCTGATTTACCCGAATCCCAATTTCGACGAAGGATACCAATAAAACAAAATAAATAAATAAAAAAACAGGAAAGAAACATACGCGGACGACCGGACAGCTTCTTCGAAGTGCTCGTAACACGTTACCTTTCATCTAACACGGACTCGGAGAGGTAGCTTAGTTAAACTGTTAATTGCTTGATATACTCGTCATAGTACTTACGTGTTCGCGTAATCGCCGCTCCACGACGATCGATAGAGATATCTCTCGATCCTCATGGGGCACGATCCTCATTGCCGCAATATGGAGTAATACTGATCGGGCTTTTTCGATCCTACCTTATCGAAAATATGAACACGCGGACTGTGAACTACTCGGATCGTCGATCGCTAGTCACTTCTACGTACGGTGAAATTGAACAGAAAGCGGAGAGAAGCAGAACCGTGTAGTACTCTGTCGTATAGTCTTTCGTACTCTCAACTTGTTATCAAGATCGTTATTAAAGAGAAAAAAAAAAAAATGGACAGACAATGAAACTGCTGCATCTTCGATGTGGATACAATTTCCGATTCTTAATGCCAAGATTTAATTCACTTTCCACAGGTGTGTATCGCAACGTAGTCTTGAACATTTAGCCGCCATACGAGATGACGGTTCGAATGAACGGTCAGAGACAACCGAATTGAATCTTAGCACAAACAGTATCTACATCGCAAGTGTATATTGTTATCCATGGAACGTGTTACTCTCTCCATCCCCGAATTAGGAAACAGAAGAGACTGATAAATATTGCACTCTCAGAAACGCGATAAGGTAGATCGGCGTGGCGGACGAACGTTCCAGCGTGTCCTCGTGGTACTCTCACGGCAAACATTGGCAGACGTGCAAGCGTTTAGCTTTATCGGAGAGGTAGCGACGGGCTACTACGGTTAATAGGCCTTTCAACGGACTCGCGGTACAGACGTGTCAGTACAGCGTGAATCTAGGGGAGTGCTAGGACGGAAAGGGATTTCACACGAGAGCCGAACGCGCGCGTTTGCAAACGCGCACACACACCACAGACACACGCATACAGACACGCAAAACGAATACACACACAGGCGGGAACGAGGAGGACAAGGCAACAGCGGCAACGGACACGCTCTGCTTAAAACGGCGCCGCTTTCGCGAGAGATCGCGCAATCCGGGCGACCCGTGGCTCGACAACTTACGATCGCGTCGTGAACCGCGTCCACCTCGCTAATCGCGCTCGCGCTACCCGGGGCTACCGCGCCTTTGGACGACGCGTCGTCTTTCTGGTTGTTATGGTGCGTGCTCTTCCTGTACTTGCTGGCGATGAGGTCCGTCGTGCTGGGATGCGCGTTCGCCTGTCCGCCGGCCGCCAATTGGCTGTAAGTGTCCTCCATGGCGGCATACTTGAGGATCAGGCTCTGGATCTCCTTTCGTTTGGCCGCTCGGGCCGAGATCGCCGGGTCCACATCGTCCGTTAACGCGTTCCGCACGACACTCAGCGGTGCGACGTCGCCGAGGCTGTCCGCGTTGCTGTTGGCGACCGGCGTCTTGTCCGGGTCGACCGTGATCTCCTCGCCGTCCGTAAACGTCAACGGCTCGATCTTGACTGGCCGAGACAGTCTCAGGGACGTCGAATGAGCTTCCAGCTGCTCGCTCTTGCCGTTCCGATGAGGCCTCACCTTCCGGCTGCGCGTTTCCGCGTGCCCGGACTTGTGTCTGCCGTAGCGGCGATAAGCTTCCGAGTTCAGTAGCGTCTGCCGAGCCGTGCGATTGTAGGCGGGCGTCTTCTCGCGCCTGGGCTCTCTGCTTATCGCGGAGCTCACGTAGGGATAAGCCTTCTCGGTGAGCATCACGGTAGGGCTTTTGATGATGGTGCGAGTCATCGACGGCTCCAAAGTCTTGTCGTCGCGCACGAACGGGCTGTCGTCTCGCTGATAAACGTAGCTGTGATCGCGCTCCTGTCGCCGCGAATAACCGCGGCCGCTTCGCTCCGAGTCGTCGGCGTGCCTCTTGCCGCCGGAATACTTGTCTAAAATCGTGCTGTACTTGTTCTCCAAGCGACTTCGCGTGCTGCCCAGTCGGCCGATGATGGGCGATCGTCTCGCGGCCGTGGCGCCGGCGCCGCGCTCGTTGAGCGCCGACGTTCCGCGCACCCGCGTCGTCAGCTTCTGCAGGAGGCTCGTGCACGAGTCGCTCAGCATCTGCGTCACGCTGGTCGTGGTGGATGAGCGCGCGAAACGACCCCGTCGCGAGACCGAGTCCTGCCGGGAGGTCGACATGGTGTCGCGCGGTGCGAATATGAACATTTGAGGACGCTGTCAAAATGCAAACTACCGAAAGCACCTATCTCTCAGATCAGACGGAGTCACTCAAGATCGCCCTGGCGGATCACGCGAGGCGATCTCAGCGCGACATGCCCGAGCCCGAGTAGTGGCCAAGTCGTGCGAGGAGAGTGGCCGCAAGAGCGATCGAGCACGAAAACACCAGGCTGACGAAACGGCCTTCTACGCAGGTACATCACTATGGGAAGGCGCGAGCACGCCGATCACGAAAGGGAAAAAGAACGCCGCCGAGGGAAGCACTAAGCTACAACCACGACGATAATCAGCGGAACGACCGCGACGACGTCGATGATGAAACGAACGACGTCGGCCGTTCACGAAGACGAATACGAAGACGGCAGCGGTGGCGACGGCGACGGCGACGACGACGACAACGAGAAGAAGGCGAAACTCGGTGCGCCCCGCCAAATACTCTCTCGTCGTACTAAAAATATCAGGGAGCGATGGTGTGCCCGCTCCGACGAGAACGATTCGTCCACCTCTCTCGAAAGCGACTCTTCGAGAGCGATCGGAGTAGCGAAGAGAGAAAGAGAGAGGGCGATCAGCATAACTCGCACGCGCGATCACAGCGAAGGAGAGACGGACAAGCGGAATTGGAGGAAGACGAAGAAAAGCGCAGGTGGAAAGCGGAGAAGATGAGAGGAAGGGGAGAGATCAGCGCGGGGTATTACGTAAATTGTCTCGGAACGCTGTGTTCGAAACGTGTCGAAGTTCCGCATGCGAGACTTGCGCTCGGCAACGCCGTGCGTCGTGCTTCCCGGTTCATGAAGAAGTTGTCCATGAAGGGCGCTACTCCTGCCATTCGTGCACACGTCACGAGAAAACGGCGAGCCATCCTGTTTTCACGCGAACTATCTTTCTCTTTCTCTCTCACTTGCTCCGTATACCTTGACACACATAGAAATTGCGAAACGACTGCGATGCCAGTCCAATGTGGAGCAGGTCCATTGCATGGCCCAACATTGATCACTCATAACAATGCTCATTTTTTTTTAACAGACAGCGATATCAGTATACGCTGATAAATTGCGTATCGTACGTGCACAAAGCATCTTTTGCAGCACAGATCTCCTCCGGAAGATTTTGGAGGATAAAGCATCTTGAGAAGAAAGTGAAATAAGAGAGGAGAAAAACTATGTGATCATCCTTTTATGTCTCATCCGAGTATTAACTTATCTAGTTACCAAAATTCTTTTTTAAATTTTTGCCACTATTTCAATCGGCAAGACGAAACTAAATTTTTAGACATTAAAGAAAAATTGTCCTCACAATGATAACTGCGGGACTAGTATTTCTATTAATTTTTAAACTTAAGAAAGTCAAATGAGTATGGATAAAAAAAATTTTCGAGTAAGATTTAATAATTTAACTAAAAAATGATCAAAACTAAGCAATCGTATTGTGTATAAAATAAATAATACAATCCAATATTTAAAAAGAAGTGAATATACAAATAGAGCACTAAATCCTAAAAACCTCGTTTGAAAATCAAAAGCGCTTGACCAAAAAAATTAATGGACAAGTCCGTGGACTCTAATACTATTAATAAAACTCGGATAGTTCCCAAGGTCGCGGTGTCGAAGATATCGTCCCATCGTCGTAGATTTTGAGTCCGAGTATCGGTATAAATACACGCCGTTTACAAAATACGCAGTTTGTTCGCGCCGACTACTCGCCCACAGATATCACCGCATCGGTCGCAGAAACATTTTCAAAATATCTTCTGGCGAAGCAATTGATTAATTTGGCTCGAGTTAGAAATCGGACCACTTAAAAATACAGATACGCATATACGTTGCTGTTATCAGAAGAACGAACAGATTAAATATCGTCCAGCTGTAAAGTCACAGAAGCCTTTTTCTACTAAAATTCTATTGTTACACAATTGTAACAACTCGAAGAATGAGGCCAAATACAATGCTCGCACTGATCGCGAATGCGTAACAGCAATAGAATCATAATATAAATGACCGCTATAAACGGTTCGCTTGACGTATTCGATCGTATTTTGTCGTGAAAAAAATACTTCTGTTTGGATTGCGATAACGGAAGCGCCGTTGCTCGGGCTACGAAGAGTTACGGGCGCGTTTCTTCCGCTACCTACTAATATTGACCAAGGTTAGGCCGTAATATTGGGTTAAAAACGGAAAAGCTGAAGATGGAGGGAAGCCGCGCTGGAGCACGCGCTTCTCGTTCTCCAAGTTGCGTCGTCGTCGTCGTCGTCTTCGAGAACGGGCTACGCCAAATATAAACCGGTGGCCTGAAACGCGTGCGCCACGATCGTCATGCTGTGCAGAAAACCCAACGCGCCGAGCTTAAATGTTAAAGTCCTGGCCGGCTAATCAGCTCGGCAGGCTCGCGCAGTGTCATCGTCGTTGCTGCGTGGCGGACGGCCAACAGAAATGAACGCACGCGTTTTATACGTTAACCCTTTTATCGAAGAAAAACAAATTTCCGCGCATATTTTTAGCGACGTAACTTTTAAGCTATTAGAAATGTCTTTAACTAACATTGAAACGAAAATGTTTTATATCTCTTGAAATTGAAACGGATTATAATATTTTAATATCTTCGTAAAATAGAATGAACTTTTATGCTTAAACTAGTATGTTTTCAAATGTCTCGACGCTGCTAATATCTTCTTCTTAACATAATCGATGATTTTTTTTTTATCAACAGCAAAAAAGAATCTCAAAATTATGATGTAAAATTTTTCCGAGTTTAATGCACAGGAAGGGAATTGGATTACGTTTCAAGCTAGTATATGATCACAGAAATAGCGAGCATAAACAATGCGCACATACACACACACACCCACACACATTCGAGTAAGTAACTAACATCGAATATTGTGGAATTATACGAAGGTCTCGACGCTACCTCGGAAGTCGATATATCGTTAGTTTCGGGAGTGACGTCAAGTTTCGTGTCGAACTCCCTGGTGGTTTCGGTATCATTGCGCTGCAACCACGTGTCCCAGGGGCGCGGCCACCAGGGGACGTTTCCAGGCATCAACAGACCCAATTCCTGAGTCTGGAAGGACGAGGACGACGACGACGCGGCCGAAGATGGACCACCATCGGCCAAAGCACCGCCACCGCCGCCGAGGGCGGTCCAACTTCCAGGCTCCAGGTTGACGGTTAACGCGCGTAACGAGAGATGGTTCACCCGGGCACCTACACCCTGCGCCGCGTCTCACGAGCGCATCTTGCCAACTGCAAGATGCGCGTATTTCTAAATCCAGGTTGAACGATTCTGGGCCGCCAGCCGTGCCGCCAGACTTTTCCTACCGTGGTACGACGAAACGGAATCGACACGACCTTGCTTCAACGTCTCATTTTCGAAAACGTAGTATTAATTTTCCATAGATTAATTCGTCACTTTCTCGATTCGAAAGAGCAGCTGGAGCTTCGTTCGTATCAGATGCGAAGTCGTCGTCGATGCGCCACGCTCGGATGTATGAGCCGGTCAAAAATCTGCGAGAACGCTTTCAAAATCCGTTCTTCCTTACGAATCGGCGATGACGAAGCCTTCGCGTCCGCTTTCGGTGAACCGGCCGGCGCAACGTTCCTCGACGACGGCGGCCGCGGCGGCGACGATGTTGCGTTGGCCATCTGGCGCAAACTCGCACTAAAACCGCGGCGAAACCGCGTGACGAGTCCCCCTCGAAAATAGTCGCCGGTCGAAAATAGCCGGCGTCGAGTAAGAAAGAAGAATCATCGGCATTCTCGCTCCGGGTATACACCCGGCGTACCCGTTGCGCCACGAGATTCTCCAGAGACTGTTCTCGCTTGGTAGAGCGCGTCGACGCGCTAACTCTTCTCCCTCTGTGTCCTACTCGTCCTCACGCTTCCATGTATCGATCATCATCAAGGGTCTTCTACTACGTATCAAATCTCGATGGGTAGTCTAAGAACTAGTCCGCACGTTTAATACGCCGAGGAATTGAATAACTCCGTTATCCAAAAACTGAGTTAGAAACTGAGAAGGTAATCTCTTCACAGACTTTCTGTCCGTTAACTTCGACTCAGCTTCTGCATCTAGCTCCTTTTCACGCTTTCCTGCATGCATTATCGTTTGCCCGAGATTTGATAAGAAATATGCGAAACTTAGCTTAACCTTCGTTACCGTGCATGGCGAATTAGTTCATTGTGAAATTTTACGACGGCAGCATTCATGGTAATAAACCTCAATGGCTTCGTAAGACGTAATTCAACAAACCGATGCAAGTCCGATCCGCGACAAAAGTTGATTAAACGTAGGAAAAACACGCGTATAAAATGTTTATAAACAGAAAAATTAGAAGCGTGTAATCCCATTTCCCATGAGATTCCCACGAGGATGTTCAAAGAGAGTATGTTCCATGTATGTATGTAAATAAAGAAAATTATTTCCAAGTCATTTTATATATTAGAAAAAAAAATGGATATTATATTCTAAAGTATGAAAAATCTATTAGAACATGTAATCTTTATCTTTTTTTTTTTAAATATGTACTTAAGAAGGACGTTTGAACATGAGCATTACCAAATAATCCACTCCCAAATAATTCAAAATTTCCTTCAATAACATCGTTGATAAGTACGACAGAGTATGACAGAGTACGACAGGCGTCTGCTGTGTATGTTTTCGTTGATCAGGGGTTGAAAGCATGATCGGATCGACTGTTTGTAGATCGGCCGTGTATTACGCGGCGCAGTAAAAATATATAGCGAACAGGAGCGCGTAATAATCGATACTAATGATAATGTATGTCATATTGTCCCACCTGACTCCTGGTGGACGGCGATCGATGACGGTGCCGCTCCTGGCTGGGCGACGACGAGCCGTGATGACGGTGAAGGCGCGTGCGACGGGATGACGTGGGATGCGCTAAGTGGACACGATCACGATCGCGATCACGGTGTCCATGCTGTCGACCGCTGCTAGGTGATCGGCGATGGCTACGCTTGTACCGACGTTCCTGGCTAGTTCCCCGCTCATGCTGACGAGACCTCAGCACTCGTTCCCCGCTGAAATGCAAACAGAAAAAAAATATTAATTTCCAATTAAACGTTACTCTAAAATTCGAGTAGATACTACAAGCGGGACATTAAACGGAAGAATAAAATCGAGATACATTTTTAACATATTGGAGTATTTTCAAGATATATTATGAAAACAGATTACTATCGTAAGATAAATATTGTAATATTTAATTCAAGTCAATTTAAAAGTGTGTCGAATGATAATGCAGCGCAGAAGCCGAACGTTTAACATGATCTGGAGCGAAACTAAGTGGAAATCAAGGTTGCGTCGTATCACGTATGACATGTTCTTAACTGTGTAATATATAACCGTGGGACGACCTAATTAATCTGCCTTCCTCAAATAGATTATCGAGCTTGTTTAGAGAATAATGAGATAATTCTTTAATTATAGATATATGTACAATATACTTTAATTCTTCAATATTGCTATATAATAGCTTCAATAAATCAACAACATTTCTTCGGTATTAATATATCACTTATTGAGACAATATCACTAATAAAAAGATAATAACGATAATAATTGCACAAGAATCATTTTAGTTATAAATATCTCTTGTTCATCAACATTACTCTTTCGAAGCTTCGTAAAAATACACGGGGTATTTTTATCATAGAGTCACTACAGCATGCCTGAAAAGACTCAAAAATTCGTTTGCCACGCTCCGATGATTCACAAAACTGAACGAAAGCCGTTGAGGAACTACGGGCAGAGCTCCAACAACGTTGAATATTTCAATTATTTAATAACCAATAAAAATTTTACAAAAAGAATTAAAATCAATTTGGATTAATCAACCGAACAAATATACATGGAGAAGAAACTATTGTTCCAGTATCGCGAGTAGCCGATTACTAGTCGTCAAGGTAAAAGGATTCGATGAATCGTTTCAAGTGACACGCCAGACGGCCATTGTTTCGCTTTTTTTTTTCTGCGCAGAGGCATCAACCGTTTGATGAGTTCATGGTCAAGCAACGACTCAAGCCTACCAGTAGCAGCCAGTTAAACTTTAGTTTGCCTGAAGATTTCCACTCGCGAGACTTTCCAGCGCAAGCACTGTTAAATGCTAATTTGCGAGACGATTAGCAAACATAAATTTGTAATCAAGAATTCTGTTTCAATAATGACTTTATTTTTTCTTGTTTTCGCATTTCTCCGATTAACGAAGAATCGAGAAACAGTTCCACGGAAGTAGAAAAACAGAATTCGTCAGCGGGTTTTGGAGCTCGTCCAAGTCGAAAATTTCATCGAGGATATGTAATAACTAAATAGGACACACGAGGATCGTCACCAAGTATCGGTTTCACCCTTAACTTTGCCACCCACGACTTGGCAGATATCGTTACGAGGATTGCACAAAAGGAGCAAAAATACTTCCCGAAAAACAGTTATATTCTACTTTGTACGTCACGTATTTGTGCGATGCAGGTCAATAAATTTACGAGGAAGGATACGACCTTATCTCTGTGCATAATCGCTATAGCGCCTGTGTCACAATGCAGACAGAATATCACAAAGCAAAATGACATACGTGAAATTATGTTATCTAAGGGAATAACATGTTGATCGCACACAATGACAGACGACACTCAATTATTCGCATCTTGCAGATATGTCTCCTTCTTTTCTTTTTTTTTTTTATATATATAAATTATTTCTGAGATTTCTTCCTCTAAGAAACTGAACATGGTACTTCAAATTTTCTCTATATTTTAAAAAGTTACGAATATAAAATTATTTCATCTCTGAAAAAGCTGTTCTATTCATACTATACCTTGATATCCCGGAAGCCAGATTGACGTGCAGGACCGGCATCTTTAATTTTTGTCCGTCTTGCAACCTAGATTCCAATGAAGATTCGTGAAGTTCGACTTGATTTTATGGAAATAATTGAAAAGTCGAAATCCGCTTGACTTCAATTGTTTAAAGAATAATATGGAAATGATTGATTTATCGAGCGAATGTCTTCAATTTGTAATAGCGTTTATCAGTTGCGTGTGCATTAATATTTATCGTATTCTAAAACTGATTGTGAGCTACGTATAAATATTCTAGACTATATTTCGATAACATTAATACTAATTAGCACTCCGCTTATTTTAAGTAGAATCATCAACATCGTAAATTATCTAAAGATATCTACTTCTACATTTGTAAGGCAATTTTCGATAAGCAATTATCTGATTTCAAGCTTTTTGAATCTTAATTAAATTTTATAACACGCGACGATTTTTATTCTTCTTCGGAGAATGTAATGTTTTTTTCGCCATAATATACGATTAGAAAGTAAGTGCGATTATACTAATTGCGACGATGGAAATCTTTATAACGAATATTAACACAATTAACGGTTTATGTGCAATAGAAATAACCCGCAATTATCGCTTTCAAATGCATTTCTTCAATCTCGGAAAATCCGACAGGAAAACACTTTCACTGCGCAAATACAATAAACTAATCCAATTTTGAATAGAATAGCTGAGTGGAATCAGCTGATTACGGGAAGAGAAGAGCGATTCGTAGGAGTTGCGAGGATTAACTTGTAACTTTTCCTTTCTCTTTCACTTGCTTGCACGCGATGATGATTCCAGTCGGTATCAAGCTGCTCGAAACCGACCGACCTTGACCTTGCCAAAGCTCGCGTGATCTCAGTGAACGAGTGATCCTAGCGGAAGAGATTGCAGACGAATAGCTCGATTATCCTCGATACGATGATGATTCAACGTCTGTGATTTTGCCGGAGCCATGTAATTGTAAAACTTCAATGTGCTATCGTATCCAACAGAGACACGATCAAGCGAGAGGCTTAGATATCTTTGGCTTCCAAGTACATTATCTCCAAATGCGATTTCGTGATTGAAAACAGGCCGCGAAATTGTTCGTCCGTCCGAGAAAATATCGAAATTGCCAGTTGTGTTATTGACAGATAGCTGTACTCGACAGCTGCGATCGTGGAGAAGCCACGCGAACTCTAACGCGGCTGGGACGTGCGTGATTATCAATCATAATTAATTCAATTCTGGGATAATGCCGACAACAATTCGTGATTTGCAACGCCGTGCATACATAAATTTCTCTCTTTCCACGAAACGGACGCAAGTGGATTTCAATTACTTGTTAATCTAAGGTCAATTCGCTTCCTTCTTTTTTGATGATTCTCATCGATGAGAAAATCGCGTGTGAGACTTCTCATATAATCGACTTTCTTCTTTCATCGAGCAATTCGTCAAGCATGAAAAGACGTTCGTTATTTACCGTTGCACGAATAAACTGCATCCGCGGCAATGTGTGGCGTCCATTAATAGACGCAATTAGTAGAAATTCAACCAGAAACGCTTATTTTGAAATACAGATTTGAGGATAAGCATTAATCTGTGTTTATTTTGAACGAGTCTCGGTAATTGGCTTAAGATGTATTTTCCGCGTATAACGGCAGAGATTAAATTCCGTGTAATTGTAACGGTTGGGATGACATGTGGCCCCAGTGCTAACGCGAGTGATTAATAACGGAAGGGTCCCAAATTCAAATCCCGGTTCTCATCCCACATACAATTATCAGCGAGAAGTCACAGGGGAACTCTATAGATCTAGATGGAATTAGAGACTGAAATAGCCTTACTCGTCCATCTTACACTATCAAATTGTAACGGTTTCGATGTATGAAAGAAAAAACGCGTTTAAAACGTTTTATTTCTTACGTTGTAGCCTTCAACGCGAGCCAGTCTCCTGGCAATCATAATCACAATATACTGTATTATGACAAATCATCGTGACGCAACTGCGTGTATCTGCGTACTATCTGATTTTAAAGCCACATTCTGATTACAAAAAAAAAACCCCAACGCCGTGTATAGTCAGATATTCGTAGGCTGTGTCCCAGAATTCACTGCCAGTGCTGAAAATCTATAGTGCACGTAACGTATACTATAGATTTTCAGCGCTGACAGTGAATTTTGGAACACAGCCGTTAAAAGCGTCTGGCTCGTAGATTGGTTTGCGTTCAAAACTCATCCTTGCACCTTTGATCCTGCGCGATCGATAGCACTTTTTCAGCAGGACCGACGCGAGCCTCGCAAATTACTATTATTTATTACAAGGAAAACGGTATTTCGTTCGTTTGAGATTTTATTGCGATATTGCCGGGCTTAATCGTGCTCAGTCACTGACCTAGAAGATCAGGAAGTAACGCGGAGATGAAATTACTACCATTCATTAAGCAGGTCTTCGCAGCGGTCTTAAATTAAAGGAGAGAAGTATAAAGAGCGTTTTAATTAATTGGTAATTCGTGCCCGCATTCCGCGTGACTCACGCTCACGCGGCTATTCGAGATGCATGGTTAATGAAGCACGATTTGTATATAAGAGTGTCTCAGAGAGTCTAATTAGTATCAAATTTCAAGAACAGTTTATCTGAGAAGGCGCGAGAATTCTGTCTTGGGGAAAAAAAAAAAAGTAAAATTTTAATCTTGTCTGCAGAATCCACGGAAGCAGTTTCATTGATAATTAATGTCGTAAGAAAGTTAAATATTAATTTGAGACATTGTACATCTACTATCGCACAGACTTGAACTCTCCACAAATGCGAGCTGGAATTGAAGACAATATTATTATTTAGAATATCGCTCTCGCTCATACATTTTTTCTCTAATCTCCGTCTAGCATTTCTTAGTTTGTAGATTGTTATTATAACGATAAGACAAATAAAACGAGCAAGATAATGCATGCGCGGCCGATTGCGGTATTATAAATAAATATTCCATAGTGATTCATTGCACCTCGTGGAGTTTGCGCTACGGATGCGGATTGATTGTATTCTCAAAATTTCTTTGTGTCCAACGCGACTCTACAGTGCTAACTATCCATCTTCCACAAGCGCGCAGAATGAAAGAAACATCAATCAAGTTAGAAATACTTGGAACATTCAATATTCGTTTGAAGAATATTCGGATGGCTATTCGTTATCTCCCCCAAACTTCCAAAGTGAAATTCTAAGCCTTCATAAATTTTTATGCAAAATTCGACATTGAAACACCCTAAAGACGCACAAAGACGCTTCCTTATCTCTCTCGCAAATCACGTTCGACGTGAATTTATATACCCCAGCGAGTGCGAGTCTCACCGACAAGACACTCGGATCGGCACTCACGTATATCTTCATAAAACGTTCCAAACACAACAAGGGTCAAGAACAGGTCCTGGGTGGGACTTGTTAAAGCTCGAACGCACGGATCACGACTGACAGCCATGAAGACTTCATGGAGAAGCTCTATTGCCGGTTAGACAGACGTGGGAACAGAGGGGGAGATCGCACGCGGTATTGGTCTCAGCGCAACTACTGGTTCCCTCTCTTGCACGCTCTCCCCTTTTTCATGCAACTTTCTTTGACAACGAGACAGGGAAACATATTCTCAGAATATGTTTTTAATGATATCGTTATAAAGTAAAATTACTATCCTACATGATTTAAGAGTTTTTTTTTTTTAATACATTTTAACGATCCTTCGTGATGGCTCATCTTTTATACATTTCAATTACATTAAAATTTTTCTTATCTCTCATTCTTAAATGTTATTAATAAATATTTCTTGAATATTCTTCATAGTGATACAGAGCGTTATAAATTAAGTAAATTAATTTTGTAAATTCTTGTACGAATTGAACGTCGAGAAAAGAATATATTGCATTGTACAAGGCTGGAGATAATGAAAGAATACATGCTGTTCAACTTACCTGTAAGTTCCTTTGCTCTGTGGACTCTCATAATCAATACGTCTACGTTTATGCTCGTATTGTGGGGAGCCTACAGAATGTGAACGTGTTCTCGAATGGCTACGAGAGCGGTGACGCCTCCTGCTTCGCGGCATCTGTAACAGAATATTTTTTTACTTGTAACTCGTACAGAAGTATATTTTATTATTATATTTTAAAGTATTTTATATATTTTAATTATATATTTATAAAATATACAAATTTTTTGATAAATATTAAAAAACGAGCTTCTTTCAAGATGTGTTGGCAACCTTTTCGACAACATTTTTGTCAAAAATTAAATAGTTTAACTAAAAAGAAGTATCAACTGTGTAAAAAATTAATTTAAAGATATAAATTCATATTACCAGTAACGCTTATTATTTTCTGCACAGGCTAAACATAACATATTAACGATGTTATTTTAGAAACTTCAGTGGATAATCTAAATATCGGATATTCGACGAGACTATTTCTAACTGCTTTTCATCATGGTCCCTCTATAAAGAGAGGCGGAATATAAAAGAGGCCAGTGTGCACAAGCTAGGCGGGGACAGAAAAACGGGCGATAGCACAAGCAAGATGCACGTTGTGATTTCAATGTTGCCGCTTGTCGCAAAGTCTGCTCGCACATTATTTATATGGCACTTTCTATACTCTCTTTAAAGCTTCTTTACATTCGCTCCATTTTAAGTGCAGAAAATATAAGAAGCATATACCGCGCGAACGAGAAAGAATCGATTCTTTCTTCGCGTTACCTGAAGAGCAGTTGCATTTAGTAACGTTTATTAAACTAATTTATTCAGTTTTCATTTTCCACCCATAAAGAAAAGATAAATTTGAAAAGAAACCTGTTCAATAATTCCTATGCTGATTAATCTAGACATTTGATGCAGACACAATTCAATTTCGAGATACGCTTGATAAATAATTATTTCCTTTACTAATAGAAACGATACAAAGAAGATATATCTAGTAGAGCAAAAATATCAGAAATAAAGTAAAAGGTCAACAAGTCCATAATTATCGGAGAAACCGTTCCGGAAATAAAATAATTCTCCTTTAAAATATTCTTATATATTTCCAATAATTACAGTAATAATCACATATTAACATTTAAAGGGCATACACCACGTGTTAAAGGTACTTATTGTTAATCTAGAAAATGGGTTAGTTCGTCCCACACCGTTGATGTAACCGAGCTTAGACCATCATGCGTGCGATTGCAATTTATGAAAATGAGAGGTGCGACAAGATGAGACGGTATAGGTATATTCGATCGAAATTGTCGGACCGCACGGGTGACGTTACGCGGAGGGGCGGCAGCGCGAGTTCCGCGGAGTCGAAGGCCGTGAACGATACGCAGCCAGCGAGATACATGGACGTTGAACAGAGAGAAAGAGAGAGAGAGATAGAGAGATAGAGACGGTCGGAACCGAGGGAGCCAGACCCCCGCGGAAACTTATGCTGCGGAGCCATACTGCGTGTACTTACGTTGGGAAGGCGAAACAGGCTCACTTGATCCCAAATGAAATCGAAGACGGACGATATCCAGGAGCGTGAGGATGACGCTTGAGGATGGCGCGGTACGACACTGTTTTTCGACAACCACGTGGACATCGGCTCAAAAAATTCTGCAAAACGTGGGCAGTCGAATTCGTGAAAGACCCCGTCACAGACCCCGCCGTACGGATTAACCCACTCCGCGAAAGGGGGGAAGAGGGAGCGGGGGGGGGGGAAGGGAGAAAGAACGGAGAGATCAGCGCGGGATACTTGGAGACGAGATGTCTCTTTTTTTCTCTCTCTTCTAAAGAGAACCGCGCGTTTTCCCGCGTTGCGTCATAGCCACCGAGGCTCGAACCGCGCGCGTACTCCCCGAGTCTTCAGAGGCGGTGTTCCGGTCGAGTCCTGCCAGAACGGCGCGTACACGGACCCGGAAGTCGTTTCGCGCGACGACGAGGATGGATGATGCGTGTGAAGGCGGTTGCGAACGACGGTGCGGCGTGAGAGATTTGGGTTAGTGCCGTGAACATAGGCGCGTGTGGCTTCGCTGTCGCCGCCGCCGAGGATCGATGATGGCGCATCGCGCATCGCCCCGAGGCGTCCCAGGTGCCATCGACGGCGATCACGAGCGGCGGATCGACGGGAATCGTGCGCGCGCGCGCGCACGCGCGAGATCGGCGACGCCGCCAAGCCAGGCAGAAATGCAAGAGCGCGTGGCCCTTAAGGGTCGATCGAGCGCGGTTAAAGCGAAATGAGGGAAAAGCGTGCGAGGGACTAGCGCAAATGCGTGAGGTGGATGCAGGACGGGGTACACCACACGGGGGGGACCGTCGAGGCATCGGCGGCCATCTTGGAATTACAGAGTGCACCAAAAGCGCGATGCAGCCATACACGTACAGATTCTAGTCGAGTATCGCACGCAGGTTCGTTAGTCACGCCACGAGCTGGATGCGGATTACGTTATGGAGTGCGGACTTACGTCGGATAGGCTCGCTTGGTCCCGGAATTGAACCCACTAAAACACAAGAATGCCCCAAGAGCACCGACAATGTGCGACGTACGACAGTGTTGTGTGACAACGACGTGGGACTTTCGATCAATGCGATTGGCGAGACCTCTCCGGCGACTCCGGCACCACTCGGCTATTGTCGGCGAGCCAGGGACGGCTCCGTCGGTTCCCCGGCCCTTTCGTAGAACCTCATGCTCAAAAAGTCTGTTCGTGTTGCTTGCGTTTCTTGCCTTTAGAATCTTTGCTTTCTCTCTCTCCAACGACCAATGAATATTCATCTTGTTCTAAGTGTAGGAATTTTTGGGAAAGCAACGTGTTACAAGCAACACGAACAAATCTAGTATTACGTTGTAAATGTACGGAACATGACAATAATGTCTATCGATATCACAAACTTGATGCCTCACAAATTAATTTACTTTTGATAAATTGCGACATATAGTTTGCGAATACTAAAGCAAGAATTATTAAAATATAAAAGTTCTTAAGATTTCGTGGTAAAAAAAGTTATTTTCCTTCCGAAAATTTCAATGACATGTTAAAAATAATATAAATCACAAAATAATTGTATTTGAAGTTTCTAAAACGTCACGAATTCGCTCCGATTAGCAAATATAAACAAGCACATTAATTTTTTTATATAAATATAAAATCAGTTCTGAAAAAAATATAATTTTTTTAGTTCCGTTATTTTTTCAGGCCTCTGCCGTCTCTTTGCTTTGTGCTATAATCATCTATCCCTGAAATTGCCCCTGAAGATTTGTCCACTCCTGCAAGTAACCGATGACGCACGAAGCGAAGCGAATGCGCACGAACTCAAAGTACTCCGGAAAACCGGAAGTTGCAATCAGATAGAAAAAGTTTCATCTATACCCTTTTTACATTGTCCTATAACTTCGATTGATCGCAGCGCCGTGAAATGAAACTTTTGATGCGGTTATTACATTATTCTCAATATTTACACTTTCTGAATACTTTCCGACGTTACTTCGTACAGGCATTATTAATAAACAACCTTTGTCTCTATATCCTGATGAATACTTTTTGAAAATCAACACACGTACAATAAAGAAATTCAAATGTCCATGAGAAGCATGCGACAATAATACTATGCTTTTGCACAAAGAATTATATAACGTCCACTATCTACCGCAGATAACATTGGTTGTAGCGATAAATATGCGATAATTATACGCGGCGATTAGAAGACAGTTTCAAGACATACTCGAGACTTCGAGAAATCGCGTCAAGGATGTATGTAAGCGTATTTGGAAATGTTCGCCCAATTAAAAACTTTCAAAAGTAATTCAATCGCGTACGCGTGTAATATTTCTTACACTAGACGATATGCAATATCAGTCAAGAATTTCAAGCAAACACGTTACGCTTATGCGAACAGCAACGTGACAGTCTTACACGCAGCGGTCGCAGAAATTTTGCATACCTTACTCCAAACGGTCTTTGTTATCCATATAATGCTTTTCTGCAGCAGTTGCTCTAGCATGTCCCAGATCATACTCGATCTTTTCGAGGGACCACGGATAAACCAAGGATACTTCGGCAGGAGGCGAGCATGTAAACATACACGGTGTTCGGCGAGACACACATAGAAACGAATGAGGGCAGGCCGATAACTGACGGGATGACCCACGTAGGTGGCACCACACCGCGAGTGTTGTTTGAACGAGAATTGTGTCGTTATCATTGCCTTTTTTTCAGCGTGCCCCGTGCTAGCCGCTAGTGGTCACTCGAGAGGAACCGCATTCAATTTTGGGATAAAACTTAAATGAAAGAACGCGCGGGAAGTCGTCCCGAAAGCGGATACCCAGATAGCACGGAGAATCTAAAAAGAATTCTCTTAGAATTGTCAAAATATGAAATGAATTCTTTTCTCATCTCGCGTTTATTTTAAAAAGTATTCTTAAGAGTTCAAGAAGAATTTTTTCTTTATATCTGAGTCTTTTTTTCAGACATGAAAAGATTTATTTTTGTATTCTTCTATGGAATCCTTTATGAGAGAATTTCTTTTGAATTCATGTGAAATAAATTACTAATATAATTCATAAAGAATTTAAAAAAATTAATCTCTTTTTGACAATCCCTTTATAACAATCATTTGGAAAGTTTAACCGAATCGTGTAACACTTGCTGCGATTTGGAAAAACTGGAGATCACGAAACAATATATCCATGTTGCGCAAGAGAATTATTTCTTGGCCGCGAAAACGATTTGCTCACTCGCAATTACATAAAACCGGCTTACGAGACTGGCCTTATTGTTATGATAACAATGATTTTTACCTGAGTTACTACGCCAAACGAGATGCACTTCAACTGATCATGGGAGAAGTAGTTTGCCGCCGTTGTAGCGATTGCACCTTCCGGGATCGTCCATAGTTCCCTGCAGGTGTTCTGCGGCAAAAAAGAGTTCAAGTTCAAATCAGATTATAGGATTTGTTACAATATCTTGCGATTAAAGTTTACATTTTGCAACAAATGAAAGATACTCTGTGAGTTCAATTGAGGTATTAGATAGTTATTCCATTAAAGATACGTGAATTTTATAAAAAAGAAAGAAAAAAATACATGTATTTCAATATATAGATTTAAATATGTTTCTCTAACTTGGATTATACCGTGAGGAACAAACAAGTAAGAAAGGTATTTCACAGGAGACGCGATTTAAGGTGCGTTTCGCCACCGCCGTTTATAAGTATAGAAAAATTACGCGCGATTACGCAAAGGAATTCATCTTGGTTCAGTGGACAGAACGTCGATATCTAGCGCCAGCTCGATCACACGAGACCACGTGACGCACGTAGACTTGCGCCAAAACACGCGCATGTAAACATAGATCGTAAATTGCAATCGAGATTGCAATCGAATCACATGGACAATCTGGGTTAATCGATTTCTCGGTTAATCACTTGCCGTTACATTTCATGTTACTTATCAGTCCCACGTGTAATAGGAGAAGAGGCTTAACTACGGCCGGGGGGAGGGATATGTCTGAGGGTGACGTCGTAACCCAGAAGGGGCGATCGGACGTGCGTGGGCTACCTTTGCAGCGAGACTCGGTCGACTAGCATGACCGCTCGTCCAATTTGCCAAACAACGAGGCATATCGCGAGCACCTTGGACTCCTGAGGACAGCCTGAGGAGGAAACGCAGCGCGATGCTTGCACACATCATAATCGCGCGCGTGACACTCACCAGGAATACTTGCTGGAGATAGCGCACCCCGTCCTTGGGATGCGCTTGCGCCGTCGCGGTGGAGCTCACCCCGAGTAGGACATGCGGATATTTCGATGTCGGGTGAAGGTCGACGGCGGGTGGTCCGTCGGGAATTTTGGTATCCATTGTGTACGAGTCGTTCTCCCCCCCCTCCCGAGAGTCCTAAAACAGTCTTTATGCGCCGGGGGCGAGAGGGAGAGACAACGGAGCGTTTGTCGTTTATATAAGACGCTTTGCGCCGCTAGGATCTCGATATGTTGAAAAGATTACGCGGGCTTACAGGTCGAAAGGCATCTGCGAACTGGAACGTGTCTCCGACGGCAGCAGTCAGGAAAAATCGCCGACGAAGACTCAAGTCGCGTTCCTGTCGCTCTTTCGGATTTTGAATGACTCCGATAGTCTGATGTGCGATGCGCTTAACGCGACGACAAGCTACGATCGGCTTGCACTCTCGCTGGCAAATTCGGTCGATTCCCAATAAATGTCAACAGTAACATTGCATCAATATATTATTATTTTCTCTCAACTCAACATTATAAATGTAATATAACACCTATTATTGAATTATATTATTGAGTAAGCAATTATAATATTGATACAACGTTACTGCTAATTGATGTTTACTGGCTTGTGTCAATCATAATGCAGAAAAAATAATTCCAGATAGAAATGCAAAAAAAATTTAATATATTATTTTTACTTTAAAAAATATAATGTATAATGTATTGTGTAATAAGTGTAAATCTAATTTTTAAAATCATTCATTCTAAATTCAATTATTATAATATATAGCAATCTTTAAAAAATTGATGCTTAAAATAAATTCTTATATAATTGTAAGATTAGAGCGAATCATCTTAGCACACGTATTACTGAATACATTTCGGAAATTAATTTTGTAATTATTGTAAAAACTGTTACAGCATAAAATTGTACAATTATTATTTAAGTAATAGTAAGTAATTTTTTTATTCATTTTTTAAGTAATTTTTCTTCATAATTTTCTCAATATTTACAACTTATGATTATATAATTCTTTTTTACAAAAGAGATGCGTTTTGCAGAATCATAATTATGACAATTATTGCGAAATGTAGTGAAATGGAAACATACAATAATTGTGCATTTATTACAAAAGTTTCCTGCCTGGGATATCAATAGAATATCAATAACCATTAAAAACACAGAGCATTTACAATTTGCATAAGAGTATTTATACGGCAAATATTACATATGGATAAAATGACGTATATATAATATTTAATGTTTCCCTTCTTCTTTAATAAAGTTTTTACTACATGGGATGTAGTATTACGTTTTGAAAGCAGTGCAACTGTTAAATCTCTTCTCACTTCTCTGAGGTGGATTATCATCCCTATTGAGTGACAAAATACGACATATTTTCTTAGACAAATTTACTGACGATAAATACAGTCGTTCTTCCCTTCGATTTGTTTTATTTCCAGCGCAATAGTTTTTATGTGATTCAACTGCAAGGACGAGGCAAAATGCTCGTCGATGCAAGTCGATAAAAGCTTGAAATAGTATGTATATTTTGCATAATGTATAACGCCAGCGGTGGGGACAGGACGATATCCAGCATAGCATATTAACTCAAAAACAACCAACCGTCGAAATTGTGTCAATAGGTCACACGTGGAGGATCTACGGAACATTCAGGGGGCTGCATGCCAGCTACATGTCCTGTTTAAAATTCTAATACTGCCAAAAACGCAATCATATCGACGTCCTTCGTCAATTAAAAAAAAACTCCATCATTAAAAATATATTAATTGTAACATGATAAGTGTAACCAACTGTGTTTAAAATTCAATGATATTCTGCAATAAATAAATAATACCAAACGATAGCAAATCTTCCCAAAATGCTTCACGCGCCGCGCAATGTATTTGCATTATTAATCATTCCTTATAAACTATTAACAAAATAGCAGAGAAAGAAAGCTGGGGAAACCGCGGAAAACGGTTTCCGCGGGGATCGTTATTGAACCAACGTAACGAACTTCCCGATCCGAGTGATAAGTAGTTACGACCCATTTAATTAGTCAGAAGAAGCTGGCATCTGCGACACGCTGCGAGATCGCGCGGCGATGAAGTTGCCTCCTCATAACCGCCCGACTCCGATGTGATGGGATCGATGCGGTTGCCGTGGCGACGGGACCGTCAGAGAGGCCGAATCGCGTGCGGATGACGGCTGCTGCCGGCGACGTGCGGGCGGACGGGGGTACCAGCGGCGCGCACGACGGTGCAGTGGCGACGTCGCCGCCGTTGAGGGCTCGCGGCAACGGCTCTCGGAGGCGACCTCCGTACCTCCGTACCTCTCGTCCGCTGGCCGGACCGATCCCTCTTCTTCCCCGAGGTAGCGGGCACCGTTCGCGTTCGCCGTTGCACGACGCCGTTCCGCGACGACGAGCGACCGCGCCATGCGGCGGCGGTGTCGGGCTCGCCGCACCAGGAGGACACCGATACGTACGGAAACGCAAGGACGCGTCAGGACGACAAGAAGATGCCCGGCGGCGGCGGCGGCGGCGGCGGCGACGGCGACGGCGGCGCCGAGACGCCGCGTCCGGAGAAGACGCCGGCCAAGATCCTGCTGCTGCGACGATGGAGCGACATGCCGGAGCACCTGCAATTCAATCCGCACATCCTCACCGGATACAGGCCGCTCATGACCATCCGCCAGTGCCTCGGTAGCCTTTTCTACATCCACAACGAGACCGTCAACATCCTGACGCACGGTGAGACCGGACCCTGTCGTGATTGACATCCTTTATAATTGTAATGTGACGTTAAATCGCGCCTTTCTTTTTTTACCTACTGTGATCTCAAGTTTTTGTCCTGCGGTTCTTTCTGCATCGCACGACAAGTGACGGCCCTTTCAATTGTCTGCGCGATTAATAGATCGTATGCCACTCGATTGCCAAAGCTGCTGATCTCGAGAAAGATTCTAAATTTGTCAATTGTAATTGTAATATAAATTTTCATTGCAAATCAGAGTTATTTTTTTTTTTCTCCAAGTGCCCCGAATTTTTTATTCGGGAATAGCAATTTAACGCTTTGGAATCATAAATGCTAAAAAACATGAGAGAAAATTATTTACTGCGATAACAAGATTGTCGCCTCTTAAATGGACCACTATCTGTTGAACTTCTCGACAAGTTTGACATTGATAAAGTGCATGTAAAATTTCTTTGTCCAGGAGAAACTTTCTTCCTCAATTAAAAAGATAATTGAAAAATTCAGTAAGAAATCTGATAGTAAATTTTTGAATTTTTATTAATTCTATATCGAAATAAAAGTTCGAATTAATTAAATTTAAAAAAAAAGAGAGATGATATATTGCAAAATAAAATAAATCGCTACGAAACTCCGTAAACGAAGTTGAATCGTACAATAATAGCTTTCATTACTCTTCATGTCAACTATATTCCAAAGAATACACGGTTATATCATCACGGTAAAGGATTCGTCATCCTCGTGATTGGATTAACTGAGAAAGTGGATTAAGTCCCTTAAGGGCTTTAAAGTCAAGGTGCATACAATCAAGGCCAACTTCCGTGAAAACATTGCCGCTCAACGAAGACGCATTGCAGGGTAACGAACGATCGATGAAAGTGAACCCCTATGATATTTCTTCTCTGTTAAAGCTGATCCATTGATAAATTTCTAATCGATCCGGATGTCAGTCAAACACGTTCTAAACGTTCGCGACTGGTTTATTACGTAATAAATAGCGTCGATGCTTTTTACGCGTAAAACAAGTGGTGATGCGATATGCACGCATCTGAAATCCTTATCTTCTTATCTTCTTATAGTAAAAGTAAATAATTAAAAAGAATTCTTTCTGTCGCTCCCCGTTTAAAACTGTACAAATTTTCTTTAACGAATCTTTTTCCCTCCGCTCGAAGGAGAAACTAGGAAAGCCATTCATGAATGTTCTGTTTCTGGTGGACCATCCTGTATATAAATCTCATATATCGACCGGCGCACATGTGCGTGAAATAAAATCTTAGTAGGTCAGAGCAACCCACGTATGTGGAGGAACTCATTACAATTATCAATGTAACAGCATTATTAATTTGTGAGGTAGACGATGACTCAGAAATTAAAAAGTTGTAAAGTTAATTCTTGATAAAGGTGGCAATTTTTCAATGACAATAATTGGCATTTTTTTGATAAGAAATATGATTATTGAATTTTTCAAAGGCCGAAATGAAGAATTTATAAAAGATTATCGCAATCTCACATAATACTAGTTTATTAAAAATTTCATTTGAAAAAAATCTCCCGAAAGCATGCTGGTACGAGCGTGTGTGCTTACAGGATTCGCTATCCTATACATGTTGGTGACTGTACCACAGCTACTCCCGTGGAATACAAAAGGGACACTCGTGGGAATTCTGTCCTGGTGCCACTTGATCGGCGCCGTTAGTCCGTGGATCGGATCCTTCCTGTACCACCTCTTCATGAACGTAAACTACGACGAAGTTTTATACAGAACACTGCTGAAAGTCGACATGATCGGCATATGGCTGTGCCAGAGTTTCGGTGTGTGATACATTTGTAGATAAAAGCCTTTCAGAACGTGCTGAAAGAACAGATGTATGACTTAGAGCTCACAATTTGCAAGATTTCATTTTACAAATGACTCTCCTCGCATTTCAAGTGGATCTTACAAATTGTTCTATTGATCGACACTCCTGCTTCAAATGAAGAGAGGAGTGTGATTTTAAATAAGGAGTGCCTACAAGCAGTTTTACGGGAAACAGCTTCTCTATTTCATGCACGACTTATTTCAGGAGCTATACCGATGATGGCAGCCGCTGTTCATTGCCTTGCCGATAACGTTTGGTATTGCTGCATCTTTATTTATTGCTCCCTTAGTATTTGGGGACTTTTAAAGGTATTTTCTAGCTCACGTCCGCTTCGTCGACATTTCGTTGCGATAAAACATTGAAACGTTCACGTAATTCTTAGGCAATGACTGCAGGATCACCATGGGAAAGGCGTTTATGTTTTGCCCCTCCTTTCCTAATGAGAATGCTGGTCATGACGTTGAGGTGTTTCGGCATTGGTGGCGGATCACCCGAGGCTCTTATTCATATAATATTACAGGTTTATTTCGCTTATGATCGCAGACTGCCATATACCAAATGACGTTAGAAGTAATGCTGACGTAGGAATAATTTTCAGGATCTCATAGCTGTGATAGGTGCAACCATTGGCGCTCTTCGCATTCCAGAAAAGTGGATCCCCGGCAGATTGGATTTAGTGCTGAATTCTCATAACGTGATGCATGTAATGGTCGTCTTAGCGGTGTGTTCTATGCACAACGCAACCTTGAAGGACCTCGCCTGGATGTCCGATCCGTCTACGTGCAATAAAACAAGCTCTCTTCCTTTGGGTCGCGAAGAATTGTGATTGAATCATGAAGAACGCGACGGCTTGCTGCAGTCTGTGATAAACCGAGCCTATAACAACTGGCGATTAGTCGAATGCTTCGACATTTGGAGACCAGAAAGTGCTGAATTCTATAATAGATAAATTTAAGAATATTGAAAAAAAAATATATATATATACATATTATATATATATTATATATATATAAAACAGAGTTTAATACAGAGTTACTTAATTTATGTGATCATTACGGGACGGTTTAGGTACAATCATGAGTACAAAGTACATACGGTTACTTATCATATCGAATGTTTAATAATAATGGGATATTTGTGGAGGTTTTCTGCACAAAGACGCAAAGTAGAATTGACGGAAATCGATGACGGATATGAGAAAGAAGCAAGTTTATTTTGTCTAATGTATTAAAAGGAATAAATATTTTATTTTTAAATCTGTTTTCGAAAGAGAGACAACATGGAAAGAAATATCATTTATGCATCTTTCCATTTTAATGAAGTTGATACATTTGTAACAGAAGTGTATATATTTTCTTTTATTGTAACTACTGAAGACATGTCATTTAAATGTTAAATTTCAAAATTAATTGCTCAGACGTTCTGATGATCTTAAAATATTTTCTTCAGTAATTCACATTATAACATTATTTTCTTTCTTATAATTAAATTGTTATCGAGGAATCTAACAATGGAATAAAAAATCTATATCTCTTTTCTAATAAGAGAAAAAAGCATACGATAAAAATCCAAGTACTACAAATGAATTTTACGAATATTTATTATTTTTTCTTACAACTCGCTTATTGTTTTACATGGTTACCTGAAGAATATATAAGTCTATTGAAAAAAGTTAGATATTTACTGGAAGAGTCAATTGTACGTACTTTATTAAAATATAATGAGGAAAAGTGTTAAAGATGATCTGGAAAGCAATAAAAGTACATACATCGTTGTAACGCAGCAACCCGATATTCAGTAGTCTACACGAGTTCATATTCAAGAATCCATTCGTTGATGTATAGGTGATAAATTCAGATCTAATATATGATTGAAGGCTATTTCAAATTTACAGCTATTTTACTCAAATAATCGATACAAATGTTGAATAAATTAATAAAATGTTGAATAAAAAATAAAAAGAATAAATTAATTTTTCAGAATTCAGAGAAATACTATATTTTCTGTGATTTTTGAGACTATTTTATTTCTCGAATTATATTGATAAAAATTTATGATCGAAACAAATTTAAAGATGCAGAGAAATTATATTTGAGCAAGATAAAATCTTTGGATCATGTAGACTTCTATCAGAGTCATTCAACAATATACATATTTCTGAACGTCCATTTCTCTTTAAATCAGTTACGCTTTATAATACATTCACAAGAATGAAATTATTTCAATATATTAGTGGATGCTGGTTCGATTCCACTATAGATAATTCATCGTTCAGGTGATACTGAATCCGTAATAAAATTATTCTAAATATCAGCTAATTCTATTTCAATGCAGAAATAGGAAAATTAGAAATGTAAATTTCGATTTAGAGTAACTCGTATTATAAAGTATATAGCTAATTGATACAGTAAAGATCGACTATAGATTTACGATTTCGTGTAAAAATTATCTAGTAGCAAAAGCAAATTACTCTGATAGCAATACAGAGTACGAACATACATTTCGCATGTTCCGCAAGAATTGATGTACATGTGTTTTATTTTGTATCACACGTGAGTATACATAATTATTTTTATTCTATAAATAAAAATCATAAATTTCAGTGCTTGCCATTTATTATATATAATTATATAAAATTATATACATAATTTTAAAAATTTACATAAATTTTATTCAATTAACACACTTGTCAACTTAACTATAGCTGAGCAATAATTAATTATAAACAAAATCATGTAATTACATTTTTAGTACATACTTTGTTTTTAAGTATGCAACTCATTGCGAAATGATGTAAGGCACTATATACTCTAGTGCTTAAATAATTATATATTAGATCTATAAATAAGTTACACTTCCACGTGATTGAACGTACTATCGACGAAATTAAATCTTTAAAGAATAGTTGTGATTTGCAGGTTGTATAATGTACTAATAGAAACTGTTATAGAATATAATGCGTGATAAAAGATAAATAAAATATCTTGAAAAAAATATATATATGTATTTAATATGTTTTAAAGAAAAACACATTATATAATTTAATTATAATTAGATATTCATCTTTGTTTTCGATTTTGTAACATATCGAGAATTCACTACGTTGACTAATTTATTTTTCTTCTGTAAGAATAATTCAATTGTACTCTCATGATTCATATACGTTTTGTTACCATTTTCATTACTATAACGGGACTTCGCTCTCCTGAGTATAACTCTTTACCCTGCTAAATTTAAGAGGTGGATATCTGCCGCCAATCGGCGATGCCCTAAATTCCCTTACAGATGGTTCCTTTAGGCAAATCTTCGCTTCTTGTCCGTTTTTATATTTCGTGAAAATACTGTAACTGATCCACTTCAGTTGCGAGTTTACTCTTCTATGATGATTCTGTATCTCGAATTCCTGCGGTGACAAGCATGTGTAAATATATTTACTATTTTTTATACAGTTTTCAATTTGAGATATATTTAATCTTTATTACTTACAATATGAAACGTTTGTTCGCCACTGTCATGCACCGGTTCTCTTTTCTTCCTTCTATAGAAATTGATTCCCTTAGTTTCTTGTCTCTTCAACACAAGTGTAACATAATTATCATGTAATCGAAAGTGACCAACGAGAACTGACGGGTTACGTGGTATGCGATTTCGTAAGGAATTTACGCAGCTTTGAGCTTCATCAGTCGATGTTAACATTAAAACTCTTCCTTCGGGAAAAAATCTAAGTGCAAGAGAAATATTATAAAAAACTTTCACTTTGGATGGCTGCAGTAAGAAAATGAAATTTTTATAGAAATATTATTTCTGTGTACCTCAGGTACCGGAAATATTCAACAAGATGCCACGGTCTGTAAAAACGATCTTGGAAATTATTTTCTCCGTCGCGTATGTAACTTGTTTTATTGATGTAACATCCATTGTATCTTAATCTAGGCCGCTGCAAATACATATCCCTCCACGACTTGTATTTTGGCTCGCAAGTACCACAATTTACACCCCATACCCTATCGAAAGTAACTCCAATTACATATCAATCAATAATCGCGTTAATATTTGTGGATATTTACCTAACGCATGCTAGTCGCCAGATTTCTGTATCTCGTGCAGATATGTAAAATCCACGACATACTCTTGAGAACATTTCTAACGATCGAAAATCCAGTTCAGATGACACAACCCATCTTAGAATATAGAGCACTATCTCCATAGGTAATGCAGAGATATGTGTTGTCTAAAATACATAAAGAAAATATTGAATTTAAAATATAAAACATGTCAGAATTTTAACACAATCCGATAAAAATATATCGTGCACTTAAGGTAGTTATCGCGTTATAATATCCAAAAATTAAGATTCTACAAAATAAAAATGCTGTTTCTCCCATAATTTTTGATAGAAACTTGTTCTTTTGAATCTTCATATGTAGAAATGTGAATATGTTGTACGGATAAATTCGTACAACATGAACAAATAACACAATAATTGTGACAACAAGCATTAATGCTATATTGTTACTAGTCCCTCCTCCTTGTGCTTTATTTGAATGAAAATATTTTTTCTAATGTATCTCTTTAACAAATTATCAATAATTTGTTATAATATCTATGTCATATTTTCCCGTAAGTTATTAATTTTTATTTAAATCCCAAAATTTATTTTGATGCTAAAATTAAAAATATTTAGATTGGATACAGAGAATGAGTACAAAAAGTACTGCATCTGAAATTATCTACCTTTGGAAACGATCACTCGAGTTCACAATAGTATGAATAATTAAATAATAACTTTCTATATATATATTATAAAATTATAAGCAGACATTTCATACGAAAATTGAGTTTATGCGACAACTACCCTAAAATTTTATAAATATTAAAGAGATCCTTACACTTTGCTCAAATTTTGGGAAACATACACATTGATTGCGATTTACAATTTTAGATAATTTAAAAAATAAATCAGTTCCTTCTTCGTCAAACTCATTATGATTTTCACTGTCGTTAGTAGTTGAAAAATCATTGTCTAATGTATCAAAACAATCATCAGCATCAAATCTGTCTCTTGCTTTTGCTTTCGTTGATTCATATAAACGAACTTCAATATCAGGAACCAATTGTACCGCACGCTTATAAAACTGAATTGCCTCATAAAATTTTCTGCTTTGTTCGTGTTCAATACCTTTAAGAAATAAATTCTTTGCCTGAAACAAATAAAACGTTCTTGTGGAAATGTTACAGAAATTCAAAACTTTCTACCTCAAGATAATTACTGCTATACCTTGTTCTCGATAGAGGCTTCATCGTTTGCGACCTCAATGTTAGGCTGATTCGGTGAATACGTCTTTGATGCATCACGCTTAGGTGATATTGTCAACTCGCGCTGCCATTGTTCCCTGAAAGATGTTAAGGTATCCTCAATGTTTGTTCCTTCTTGCAAAGAAGACGCCTCTTGATCATCGCCTTCATCCGAGTCATTGCTAGATTCACTGCAGTGATTCTGCCAATTTATGAAGCAATAAATATTTTAGATACTAGTATAAAATGTAGAATGACAAATTTAACAGAGACAACCTTACACAACATAAATTTCATATACAACATAATTGTTTATTAAGCACAATCAAATACATTAAATATGATACACATCTATTTTCTAAAATTAACATGTACAATAAAAATTGTTTTCTGAACATACACATGACCAGTATACACTTATATAACTTATGTAAACACATCTAAATTAATAAGATGATTTTAATTTGTCTTAATCTAAAACAGATCAGGATTTACACAGAATTAAGAATATCAAGTAAACTATTGAACAAACTTTTAAAAGACGCAGAAAGCAAACGTAATCGATATACATCTGACGACTGTAAATAATGCAACATGAGCCTCTCCGAAGACAAGCCGATCACTCCGCAAAACAAAAAAGTGGCAAGATTTGAAGACTGATCACGCGTGCTGGCACGAGAATGGGGAAATTTATAAAAAGCGGGCTCGATCGGCTCGATTCCCGAGAGGTATGACGAAATGGCGCAACATATTGCAGGGAAAAGTATGTATCGTCCGCCCGGTCAGAGGTTAAGCCGCCGTCCGGATACTCCGGCGTTCGATTGCTCGTCTACCGGGCGACGACAGTGGCGGGCAGTTACGTTCTCACGTACCATTTTTTCTTCCTATTCAATCCCGACGGCTTCTCTCCCTCAGCGCATGTACTCTCGGTCGGAAAAGCGCACGACACAGCGAAAGCACAATTTCGCCAATAGTACCGCCGCCATGGTTCTCGCCTTTCTGCGTTTCTCGCCGCGGCGGAAGGCGAAGGTCGTCGCGTCGCGCGCGAGGCGACTCTGGAGGCGACGCGGTTCGATTCGGCTTCGACGCGAATGTAAATCAACGCATCGACCCTGTCGCCGCCGGTCATCACCATAATTATAATTCGCCGCCTTCGTAGAGGCGGTCGTTTATCGCGAGGATAACATCTGCCGAACTTTTAACCTAACTTTGAACCTAATGAATTTGATTCCGAGATGCGCCAACCGCCAGCGAACTCGTAAGCTCAGTACATTTCTCTTTTACATTTCATTTTCCTAAATGCGTGTTTTAAAGAGAAGAAATTTTTATGTGTGTAAAATTTCAGGAGCGCTCTGCTTCTCTCTCGCAGCTGGATGACATAAACTATAAACCTTTGAAGAATATTGAATGTCAAGCCGAGAAGAGACAGAGCGTCAGTTACGTTACATCTATGTAATAACACGTATTATATTACATTTACATTGTTGAGTGCGAAATTATAGCACAAATGTAATGTCACTGATGCTCTGTGTCGACTGGGTAGTAATAATATTTTTGTAGGATGGTGCGCTTTCTCCAAACAAGATTTGCTCACGGCAAAAAAATATACATATACGTAAAATGTTTTAACTTTAACTTGATGAAGTTTTTAGTTTCGAGATGTCCAAGGGAACCAAATTTAATGTTTTCATAATTTTTATTTTTTCCTATTTCCTATGATGCAAAGTACTCGAAAGCGTGTTTAAGTAAAAGTACAAGGGTTAAATATTAAAAGATTAAATTTAAACTCCTCGATTTAAGTGAAAGTAAGTATTTTATTGTATTTTTCATGCTTATCGAAATGATAAGCATGAAAAATACAATTAATTATTTTAATATAAAACTTGTAGTTTAACGTATTATTATTGAAACTCCATTGTTTTAATTAACGACATTGAATAGGAACGATGGCGACATAAAGAAATAAAGAGTTAAAAATGATTCAAATTTAATATTCAAATTTAACAGTGTAGAGAGTCAGATACTTTGTATAATGTTATGCATGGATTTCTATGATGACTATCAAAGTTTCTTCTATATCAATATCTTCTCACTCTCCCTACAATTACATTAGAGAGATGCAACGTCTCTCTGTCCATTTCTATCAATATAGATTAATTTTAATCTCGGTTTAGCTCACTTTTTTAATTCCACGAATTAAAAAGAAGATAAGAAGTAAGTTAAGCCGAGGGAATTGGGAGTTAGTCTACAACACAAGTGCAAGGAACTGATCTGTATTTATTGTCTGTATTTATCTGTATTTAAATATCAGCCAAGTAACACATCCGACGTAACTTTATTCCGCTTCCCTCCCCTGCGTGAAACGCGCACGGGAAACGCGACGGAAAATGGGTCACGGGAGCGCGAAGATATTCAAAGGAGCCGATCCGCGACGGAAAGCGGCTGCTGGACAGTGAACCTGCCACCTGTACGTGTAACTCGGTTGTATACGTGAGTTAACGCCGGTGGGGTACGTGACCCCACCTCCGTCGCCGCATCAGGGACTATCACTGCCTGCCTACCTATTCAGGAGATCATCTTCCCGAGTAAAAGCCGAGTACTGAACGAGCGTGGGCACAGACAGCATCATGCGCTTGGTGAGTACGAAACCACTCATTCACTGATCAGCTTTCCCACTTAATGAGCTTTCCTTTGATTTTCTCTTGTCTTTTTCTCCCCCTTTTTTTTTTTGTTTCTTCGTTTCAAGACAGTTAATCTCTTCTTCCTCTTTTCTTCACGGTGGTGGATTACGTATTCTACGTGCCAAGTGATAGTGACTCGAATAATATCGATCTCGATGAGTGCGAAGTGATCGGATCGAGGTTTAGGAAGACCCGATGTGGTGCACGCGAATATAATACCGCAGGAATTGCATATTAGCAAGGGAAAAACTGTAATCGGATTTATATTAGCAATCGAGACGGTCTCGTCAAGTTTTCAAGTTTAAAATTTCTTGAAAAGGAAAAAAGGATCTGCTACGTTGCGTGCTCGATCGTTTCTCGTTTTCTCTTTTTTTCCTCGTTGAGCGAAATAACCGATAATCCAAGTTGAATTAATAAAGCTGTCACACATATGACGAAATTAAATGGTATTACCTGGTGATAGCAGCCTTCCCGCGAGTAATTCTAGTGCTAGCTAAATGCGTATGCATTGATACTCAAGTGGATACTCGAGTTTCTAGTTGCGAAGAAACCCACGGTGTGAGCATTTCACGATGGCCACTTTCTTCTTCCATCATATGTTTCGCGACTTCCAGATTCGCGAGTGTACGTATCGTATCCGCGCGGAAGGGACGTGCTTTTCTAATTTAACGGTTTTCGATAGCTGTTTAATGAAATTGTTCGTCCGGTTCACCCGATTTCCCGCGTGATATTTCGCCAGATAATATTTCCGGTAAATATTAACGATTTCGCTCAATGAAAAATTTCGCTACCGCGTGCAATTATCGTTAAAGCAAATTAAATCCAATATTTAATCTTAGTATTGTGCAATATGATTCAAAGAATAGCATATTGTATGATATCGGGCAAATTTTGTATTTATTATTGCACAGTATCATACGCTTTAAAAAACTCAGAAATAATGATAAACTTAAAAGTTACTTAATTCTATTTTCTATTTTCTAATACTTTGTATACCAATATATTGATCTAAAGATATTTTAGAGTTAATAACATTGGTTTAGAAACAAATTTTATATTTATAATTGCATAGTTGTGTCATTCGCTTTCGAATATATTTAGAAGTAATGATTAATTTAAAAGCTGCTTAGATTCTATTTTCCGTTTATCAATTTTGTATACTAATATATCGATATAAAGATATTTTAGATTTAATAAACATTGGTTCAGAAACAAATTTTGTATTTACAGTTGCATAGTTGTGTCATTCATTTTAATATATTCAGAAATTCATTTTAATATATTCAGAAAGTAATGATTAATATAAAAGTTGCTTAAATTCTATTTTCCGTTTATCAATATTTTGTACATTAACATATTAATAAAAAGATATTTTTAGATTTAAAAAACATTGATTTAAAAAAATCAATATTTAATTATATATATTTGTTTAAAAACCAATGTTTTTTCTTTAAAGTCTAAATAATAGATTTCAAAACTTTAAAGCCTAAAGTATCAATCACCCTGCTTTTGGAAACGACTTTCGCTTATCGGGCGAAAATTCGTGACAAACATTAATAACCGTTCATTTCGCCACCGCGTTTTTGAAGGCGGTCCACAGCGGTACGATTCTCGAGATTTATTCGAAACGAAGAAGCTAAACAGTCATTTTATAGTCGCTAATTTGGATAAAAAGTCGGTCTTCTCGCGGTCTCCGCAATTTACCTGTCGGCGTCTATTTTACGGCAGTTCACCATGACGACCAACTAAGCCTCATTACCAGTCGCATTAACGAATCGCCGTGCTCTGTTGAAGTCGCTGGACCAATGGATCAATTTCTACCCGCTCGCGAGTCGTGCGAAGACGAGACACGCTAGCAAGCATGCGTTGATGGCGATGCGCCTCTAACGACCCAGTTGTCATGTAGCACGGTCGCGTGTTGCGTTAATTAACATTAAGATTAGTTTCACGGGCAGGCTGAAACTGAGGTTCAACATGCGAGTCGTTAGTTTGGAACGATCGAGATTGATCGCTGCACCGTGGCAAGAATATGTACCTGCATACGTGTCCCTGTATGTACATATATAAAAAAAAGAAAGGGAGAGGAGAAAAAGATAGTGAAATCTCACGAATTGAGATATTATGCTCGTCGCGGTCTAGATGCATGCGATATATGCTCTCTCCTCGTATAAGTTCGATCAATGGACCAGGGGAAAGATCGTAACACACGTACGCGCGTACGTGAGAGTTCATTCGAAATCGGCACAGGGCGCGGCGGTGAAACGGAAATCGACTTGAAACAATCTAATCAAATCGATTTGATGAACCGTACAAGGCGTTCAATTCCGCGGATTTGCGCAATATAATTTTCTCCAATTGTATTCTCTCGACTCGATCGGTTTTTCCGGTTTTCTTTAACGTCGCGTACTTTAACGTACGGTCCGCGGAAAAAAAGCGGGTCTTCGAGGATCTCCTTCGTCTGATCGTTGCGAGATCTCTCGGTTTTGATGCACGGTCACGCCGGGAACGGGATGCCTCTCGATGGCGCGCGCATTTCGAGAGAAAGTAATTATATCAGGGATTGATGACGTGAAGGGATGGGCGTGGATACCTGTGTCAGACGCGCCCGGTTCGACGACCCTCGAAAGCAGATGGCATCTTTTTCGTGCCGCGGGAAGAAAGTTCTTCGCCTCTTTTCCTTTTTTTTTTTTCCTCCGACTTTTCGAGCAACGCAACGACCCATTCTTGAGACGGCGAGATAAGCTGGATAAAACGTATTACACGGCAGGCAGGTTCTTACGAAACGGCGACCGACCGTACCGCCTAGAAGTGCAACGGAGGGGAAGGGGGCCTTCTAAATCAAGTACGGTGCGCACGTAATAGTAACGGTAGCCGGAGGATTCCACCTGCCTCCTCTCTGAATGAGAAAGAGTTCCGGACGTTTCGTAAGATCGCGTCGATATATCTGACGGATCTCCGCCAGAAATGTACTCGCGCAAGCCGTTACATCAATAGCTTCCTTAATAATCGCGAACGTATAGTTTCGCGGTCCGTTGGATCGGCGATTTTTCGCGTCGAAAGTGGAAAGTCGCGGGCCCCATCGGTATCCTTTCGTTCGGCACAGATCCTTCCTTCCTCCCGGACATCTAAGGTCACGTACAACAATTGTGTTTAAACGCTCGCCCGAAGACGCTCCCATGTTTCCGATTTTTCCATACTTTCATCCATTGACCGAGCCGACCGCAGCTTCTATCTCCCCTATATAACTTTCCAAGCCCGATCCTTTGTCGGGTCACGCGGAAAGGCTGGGTCTATCACGAGTACGGTATTATTGGTATTACATGTACAAGATATAGCCGACGTGTGGAACGGCGAGACCACCCTTGTCTGCGAGCTGATCGAGAGACTAACGGTCGAGGCATGATGAAAATGGTAGAGTTTCTAGAATGAAGAGATTGAAATCTCTCGGCAATCTCGACATTCTCAGCCAATTATCGACCTCGGACCAATTTAGATTAATGGATACGTCTGTACTTGGGCCAAAATAAACCGTTCCGTGCGGCGAAGACGGACACTCGGTCCTTCGACGGAGCCTCTCGACTTTCTCCGACTCCGAGCGCCGCGATATGATACGGCGGTGCATCGCGATCGTTTAATTGCATTCGGACACCCTGGCCCATCTTCTCTCGCTAGGCTCGTGCATTACTCAACGCCAAGGACTCGTTGTATAATCGGTACGTACTTGGAGACATCGCCGAGACATCGCGCTTTCACGTTTCTTTCCATTTCTGCATTTCTGCGTGTGTCCCCGCGTGTCCGAAATGTGGGAGAACAGAAACATATCCCGGTATACGTCATTATCGCGCCAACGGCGAAAAGCCGATTACGGAGAAAATAAGTAAAAAGTAAAACAGATTTTATCGATCGGTTGCGCGATTCTTGAGAAAAATAACTTGAAATGCGGAAAGGAATCACGCGTTTTTCCACTTGTCTTCTTTCTTCACGTATCGTCTCCGCGATTGTCAGATGTGAAATCGTCAACTGAGATCGAAATTGATTAAGATATATCCCCATATCTAAATTAACTTCGGGCAGCGTGAGTATCATGGATCCATATAGCCTCACAATTTTCCTCGTTCCATTATAAGATGTCATTTGTCCGAGTTGGTCTTGAGGTAACATAAAATTATGTCGGAAACATAATGACGATAATCAAGATAATTTAATGTACATCAATCAAACATACTTAATTCAACCGTTCTTTAGACCTTCCATGTAGTTACCTCTATAAAATTAACGTTATATCGGTAATAGATGTCCTTTAAAAATTTTAAGTTATTATCTGTTATAACATTGTAATTTCCAACGTTAAATGCTTTTGCAAATAACATTCAGGCAGAAAGTTCGGTCAGGAATCTGTCCACAATTTGTCAATAATAAGGTTTTAACGACATTGAATTCTAATTCCACATTAATTTCTAACATACATCGACTGCACAATTACATTGTTTAACAATAAATCATAATGCCATCAAAGTTTCTTTATATCGATATTTTAGAAGAAATTTTGATCCTAAAAATTGAAGAATTCATCTGAGACTGAAAAAAAAATATCTCGCATGCATCTGGAGGGCGTGAGAAGAGCTATTACCCGTAACGTGAGGAAACATCGTAATCTGACATTTTGTATCACGCATATGTAATTAGCGCGAATTTTCCTGCATTCGACACATTCATAACAAGTTTCGCCGTCGATGTTAGACGGTGAGAAAAAAATGCGGCCGGGCGTGTTGCCGCTCAGTCGATGTTGCGTCAAACCGATTCGTCGTAATCCGGCACAAAAGCCGGCCGAGCCTGCAAGCCTGTAACTGACTGGCGGGTCTTAATGCCTGTCACGCCGCGGCAAGAGTACGCGCCGAGTTAAAAGCAAGTTCACGAGCGTTGCGCATCCTCGACATACTGCCGAGTGAAAGTGCCGCCTGCTCTCGCGGTTTCTTCTTCCTCATCTTCTGACTTCCACCGCGCCAACAGTGTTATTGCGAGCCGGATCAACGTGACGAGTTCTCTCACGCTGTTTCCCCACTCCGCGATCGCGCACGGCGTGAAACGGACTCTTCGTCCTCTTCTCTTCGATTAACACGACAGATTTCTCATTGTCAGTATCATTGTCACTCGCATCTTCTATTTGACTCATATTTTGAATTGCAAATTTTGTCAAGCGAAAATTAATTCATAACACACGATTGCATTAAAAAAAATGTTTTAGTGTACGACTCCATTTTTCACGTCTCTGCTGAATGCGATTGTTAGATGTGAAATCGTTAAAAGAAATCGAAATTGATTAGGATATATCTCCAAATATAAATTAATTTTGGGCAATCATAGAGGATATATATTCATGAGTCGATTTTTTGTATTTTACTATTATATATATATATATATTTTTTTTACTATTATACGCTATATAGCAATGCTTAGCATTTATAAGAATCCGTGGTTCCACTTCGCTCAAGGTTAATTATATTGTTTGAAACCCGGTTACTGTAATGGCACACTACGATCTGAATAAAGTAGGCAATGTCGAGATCTGGAAAATAATTACAATAATTGAGGATTCAACTGTTTCAGCCTGATTATCACTGCGAAGCAATTAACTTCGCTCGCTGATGTTCATCGTTATACATTTAATCGAGGCAACTTCGTTCATTAAACATTCGGTTAACGGTACTTATCCACGCTGCCTTGAAGTCCATATTTGGTGAAACAGAACTGGATTTTTAATTTATTAAACTTTCGTTGACATTTTAATAGCTCAAGTATAATTTCAATCTTAACGACGCGACATTTTATCCAACGACACGCATAATTCATATTGTTGAATTAATCAAAGGCGAAATCCGAAGTCTCCATCTGCGGCCGCGCGTTTGCGTTGTCAATTCAACGATTTTATAGCTGTTTTGTAGGCGCGGTGAAACTCGCGGTGGTACTCTCCGTGCTGGAAAATGACGGGTCAGGAGTTCGCCACGCGAAAATGTCCGTAATCAGAGATTCGCGATAGCCAAATATGAGGCTCCGAGATCCCTTTAACAACCGGTTGGGGATCGACCTATCCAGTGCGGTCAGCATTCATCTTCCTGCCCGCAATGTGATTTCTTTCCTAGTGCATATATACATATTTATGCGGCTTTCGACTTTTTTTACCTCCCCCCTCGCTGATTAATTAGCGTTTCTGCAATTACGTGCGGTGGGGCGTTACTCAACGCGCGTCTATAAATCTGTCGCGCGGGGTGGATTCTCAGAGTCACGATGTGTTTCGAAAGTGAAACCAAGCGTGAAAAGCGCGCAGCTGATGTCAATCAGTTCCAGGCCGTTATTAAGAGATACGACACCTGCGAGTCGGCGGTATCGTCCCGCCCGTTTGTATATAATGTCCCGGAGATTAATGAGACGCTGGACCAAGGCAGCAGCGGCGGTGGTACGGGGAGGATATCTGTTACGGGTTTAGAAAGTTTCCCAAAGTTAACTAGTCGTTGGTATGCGCCGTGCCATCATTTTTATTGTCAGCACTCCGCGAGTTTATAGCCGCGAAGAGGGATATTCGTTGTTTATGCGACTCGAAGTGAACAAAAGGTCTCATGAACATTCTAATGATCCTACGCCTCCGCGCGCCACGCTGGCGCGATGGATGTACCTACTCCGCTATCTCTCCCGCCTCTTTGACGTGTACGGCGAGTCAAATTAACCATCCGGGCGAGATCCAACGAGAGAGGAGGAGTAGGGCCTGGGACAGTTGTACACCGCGTGTCACAAGCGGCAGCAGCCGCTAAACGTGACAGCTCCCCGTTTTATTATGTGTAAATTACGGGATGGTTTACAAGCGACTAACAGACTTTCCCCTTTTGCCGCAAAAGCGCCGGCATTTAAAGCGGGCTTGTTGCGCGATGAATACATAATTTGATAATTCTCCACGTTCGTGTCGCTGACCCGGCTCGTCGTCCCGTTGTTTTTCCCCAGGGTGCGGTGTAACTTTCTTTACAAATGTCAGAGGTACCGGGTCCTCGGTGTAATACAGCCGTGGCCGGCACTTTTTTCCTCTCTTTGTTTACGCACGCTTAAGAATGCTTAGCGCGCCGAGGAATCCACTTAATTTCTCCGATTCAGCAGGTTGACAGGGAGTTATGGTTGACAGTACTTGAATAACTTCTCCCTCCCGCGTCGGCCCCGGCGAAAACGGAATTTCCGCGACGCGCATGCGAACGCGTCATAACGAAGCTCCCACCGCGGCAATTTGACGGATCGCAATCGGGGTGAAAGTTCAAAACCCACAAATCGCTTCCGATGGATAGAGCTCGTGGCCTTTCCAGGGCGTAGGCTGTTTGTGCCGTCACGACGGATTACGTATGCCGATCCGCTTGAATAAATTCCGCGCGAAGCCGGAATGCCCTCGTTTAAAACACGGCATATCCGATCGTTGCCTTGATAATGAACGATCAAACACTACCCATTGCCTGGAAGGTCTCTCGCGTTTGCTCGTTATATCGTGTCATTGTGAAAACGAAAGGAACGCGGTCATCAAACGTAAAAGCATCATCAAAGACGGCACTTTCCTAAATTGCTCGCTCACATAACTACCTGAGGTAGCGTGAGGACAAATAATTATAGGTATGGTGTCGAAGCCGAAGATGATTATTGTTAATGGATTGATGGGAAAAAAAATTGTTGTTCGCTATTTATTCTCCGAGCGAACATAAAAAGTGTCCGAGTGTCCGTTATTTTTAATTTGAAAGGAGCATAGGGAAAATTTCCTAAGCACTTTCGATGTGTATTTACTTTTACTTTCATAATTTAATACCGTGAGAACGCGAAACGTCTCGACGCACTTGTAGTGATGCTAAACGTTACACGTCAATGCTGGCGTGCAGTAAAACTAATAATATTATACTCTGAAAATTCTACGAGGGCCGAGATGAAGCACGTAACTCGGGCGGTTTTTTACGGTAGTCCCTACCGTGCTGAATTTCGATTATTCGCGGCGATGTAACAAAGCTCTGAGGCATCCATTTGAGTTTCTCTCCACTTAAATACCAAAGTTTTCCCAAGAGCCGCCGCATATGCGCCTCTTTACACGTGCGTAATTAAAGATACGCGCTTCTAATTGCATTCGAGTTCAACAGAAACATAATGGAATCCCCGCCGAGTTCTCGCGTTTCCTTCCTTGATCGGTACTCATCTCCTTTCTGCCTCTTAACTCATCGAATCATTGTACTTGGCAATCTAACAAAGTATGTAAACAAGCAACTGACAAAATTCTAAAAATGCTTTCTTTCATTTAACAATAATGATATATATGACATGATAAAATGACATGTACATGTATTAATGACATATATAAAATCACATATATGACATGATAATAATGACATATATAAAAAAAAATACTATGGCCTGCAAACCTGACAAGAAAACAGCTTCTGCTGACAGCTAGCTACTACTGCATTGTTACTATATTGTATTACTGTAGTGTTACTGTATTTGTTACTATATAGACTTTTCAATGTTCCGAGAAGCAATTTAATTATACACGCGCGCCTTTTCGGCGACGACAGACGTGTACGCGCGTTCTCGCGCGTAATTACATAAAACATGCAAATCGCCGGGTCTCACTCATACGGCTCGAAAGCCATAGGTACGTGTTTACCATGTTTTTAGGAGGAGAAAATCGCCTACGGGCCGTTGTGAATCTTCCACTTCATAACGGGACTCACAGAGATAGACTGTGAGGCGGACAGAGAGACTTTAGCTTTCAATCTCTCTCGAATCAATATGGTGAAACCGGTCATAAATGTCCACTTTTTGTGTCATCAAAATCTCGTCAATATCGTCACATTTATAAATAAAGCTCTGCCTCTGTGATTTATCTTTTCCAAAACGACCTCTTTGCATTTAAAATACCTTCGGTCGTGATTGAAAGGAATCGATTTGTCAGCGACATAAAAAACAAATTTCGTCACAACGGTTTAGTTTCATCGCTCGAGACTTGAGAATTGTTAATAAACTAATCTAGCCTATGCAATACTATATTGTCTTAATATCTCATTATAACTTTGCAGGTAGCCATAGCAATTTTAATAGCCTGCCTCAGTCTGGCTAGGTCTCAGAATAATGAGATCCCAGCAGAGGCTCTTGAAATTCCACCGCCTCCGGTAAAACTCGACAAAAATCTACGACAAGCGTTGCTGAAGGCGCTGACGGAACTGGAAGCCGAATCCGCGGAGCAGCGAAAGGACGAGGATGAAAAGTCGCTCATCATGAGTGTCGAGAAGTCTTTCAACGAAGTGGTCAAGAAGAATCTGAATAATAACATCGGCGTGATACCGAAGGCCTCCTACTCGTTCGACGGTTTTCCGGGGGATGAGGAAATTCCCAACGAGGAAAAATTGCAGAATTCGAGTTTTCTCGAGTCGAAGAGGTACGGTTCCTCGAGTTCGTCGGCGATGATAGAAAAGGCGAGTCACGACGACGCCAGGAGCTTCCACGTGCAGAACGTGGTTCTGCCAGATAAGAGTACGACGCCGCGGATCGAAACTAAAGTCGATCTGCTAGAAACGAAGAAACCTCCCATCTTTGTGAGTCCCACGACAGCTCCCACGGTCAGCAAGATTGAGAGTATCACATTGAAGCCGATCACGCAGTTATCAGAGAGTTTGGCGCCAAGCGCCAGCAACGGGATTACCAGTGGCAACGCGCTGATCGTACCGAAACCAACCGCATCTAGTCCGACAGTTCCGCCCAAGAGCAACGTTACTTCTTTCAGCGCTAGCAAGGAAAAATCTCCAGCAGAGGAAGTGAAAATTTTCCAGGCGCCTCTGGTGGCAGCCTTCACGGTGCAACAGGACGAGCTTGGAATACCGAAGAGCATCGTGCCGATTTACAGACAATCAGGCGACGGACAAGCTCTGACACTTCAGGAGCAGTTGGAGTTCAAGCAAAAATTGCTGGAGCAGCAACTGGTGGAATTGCAGCAGCAGCAAATCCAGCAGACGCAGTTTCTCGTCAGGCAACGTCAGCTCTACGACCAGCAGTTGAGACAGAAGCAGCAGCAGCAGCAGCAGCAGCTGTATCTTCAGGAGCAGGCTAAGATCAAACAACTCGAGGAACAACGCTTGAAACAGCTGGAGGAGCAGAGGATTTACCGTTTGCATCAACACAATCATTTTCCCCTGCTGCCGAAGCCGCCCGTGTTCGAACAATCGAACGTACTGCCGCTTCAGCCGCCTCAGCCGTCCTTGGACCCCACGGTTCATCTTCAACCAAGCGTGTCCCTGGAAGTGCCCAGCGTCGCGGCGCCCCAGTTATTCCGCACCAACTTTCAAGAGCCGTTACACTTCCAGCAGTTCCGTCAGCAAGCCCAGCCACAGCCGCAATCCCAGCAACAGCATCAGCAACGACTGCAGCAGAATTTCGTTTCGTTTCCCACGGACTTCCAGCCGCCCGTAGCGCCGGCGACTAGATTTAATAGACAGGAGGCCTTTAACGCGGTTGGCAATTTCGGCTTCAATCTGGACAATAAGCAACAGCCTCCGTCGAGGAACACGTTCAATTTTAACGCCGTACCAAGGAACCCCCCGAATACATTTGTTTACAATCCCTATCTGCAGTACAGGCAGATCCCACCAAGGCCGCAGACGCCCGCCAAGCAGATCCAACGTCTGCTCTATCAGTCGGGTGTCGCCAGCGAGCTGGGCAACGTGCAGGGCCCGGGCGACGATGATCTCAACATCGTGTCCAAGGTACTGGCGCTGAATGTCGGCTCGTTACCCAACAAGAACTATCAGTTCGTCACGAACAATCGCGGCAAATTGGGCAGCGCGTGAAGACAGACAGACAGACAGACGGACGTATATCGATGTAAAACCTCGACGAGTCGTGTAAATCACTACAGGACGATATTAGCAAGGTGAAATCGAGCTCTCTCCTTTTCTCTCCGTCCCTCTATCACTTCTTCCTCTTTCGTTCCCTCGTCCGTTTTCTTTCTATCTTGGCCTACTCCTTAAATGAATAACTTCTAATTTCTCGAAACTTTGGCACTGAAACACGCACGCACGCACGCACGCACACATCGAAGTCCGGATATCATCGCGGTCTTTGCATACGTTCACGCGCACACATACGCGTGCACATGGAGAACGGTTATTCATAGCTCGCGAGAGGACGCGGGATGACTCGGTAAGTTCAATAGTACGCAAGTCATGACGATAGTAACCTTGAATGTACCAAATGCTCCAAGTGAAATCGAATCGTGGCGAATCGTTTTGCCCTCGGTGTGTTACCCCCGTGAAATTTTACTCTCCGACGAGGCGACAGAAGCGTGAGACAAAGCGCAGGATAGCGCTTCAGGCGAGGGGGCGGCGCGAGGAGAATCGGCACGATCGAGGAAGTTTATTCCCCTTGGCGAACCATATAATGATATTAATTACGATTGTATGTATCGCAAGACAAAGGTCTGCCAATGTAACGGCCTTCCCGCGCCCGATTACGCAAGCTGCTCGCACTTGGCTCGCGTGACGCAGATATACTGTACATAATTGTGTGACTCCAGCCCCGCTTCCTTGTCCCTTTTGATTTTCTCTTCCATTCTCGATATATATATATATATGTATGTATAGCGCTCGCGACGTGAGCACTGCCAGAGTTCTCGTCGATAATAGCAAGAGCACGGCGGCGAGTAGCGGAGAAGCACGTAATCATGAAACGTAACCGTAGCAGTAAGCGTATTTATGTTAACAGGAGGAGGATTAATCCATGTCGCTTGACATGACGGAAAAGAAGGCGAAAATCTCGCCGGAGAGACTCGCATTAGTTATGTTAATACGTTCCACTTGGGTTTGACGCTTCCGGCTCCAGTTCGCGAAAGAAAAGTATCTCGCAATTTGTTCTCGGCAAGCTTTGCGGCTCGCAAATTTGCCAAGGTCATTTTCCAAATTTGTCAAGTTAAATAATTCTGTAATATTACGCTATTTTATTATTACCATTACATTACGTTACGTTACATACTTACATATTTTTTATGTCACATTTCTAACGTGTGTACGCCTAATAAATTATTTATGTTCTAAGAAAATAGTTAATTCGTCCATTTAATTGTTTCTTCAGTTACATCTCCATTGAAGAAAAGAAAAATGTCAAATCCAAGTTGACTAAAGATCAAAACTGCATTATCGATTAACTGACGTTTTAGCATAGCCTGTGTGTGTATATCGGGTTGGTACTGAGATCTAATGAGTTAGTACTAACGAGACACGCACACACACACGTATATTATATATACGCGCACACGGAGAGCTCGTCGTTCGGGATCAGGGGTCTCGCAGAAGTCGTGCATCGAGCCGCGCATCAGGATTGAAAACGCTTCTTCGACTGTAAATAAACTTTCCCCGGCGGGTACCACACAATGCCGACGAGGAAGCCGCCGACGCGAGAGACACATCTCTCGCGCGTATATACGTGTATGTCCTCAATTTCACAAACGTTTGGCACAGATCCGTGATTTCACCCGGCGGGCGAATCGGCGAATCTCGTGGGACACCGGCGTCTCTCTCTCTCTTGTCCCGCTACAAGTTCGGTCAAACCTTCTTGGTAATCGCGTTAATTTTCGCGAGCGTCATCATCCGTTCGGTGTCGCCGTAATCAGCAAACGAAAAGACCGTTAATAATTTGTTTCATTATCTGATCCATATGAATTATATATATTCCGTGCGCATATCCTCGCGTTGGAAAGAATGCCGTTTGCCATTCTCTCTTTCTCATAAATTCTCTCTACAATAACTGATAACATCAAGAATCGTCGCCGCGGCTATTATTTATATTCGATTTGACGTTCGAACGCTACGCGAATTTCCAGCCTCACAACGCTGGAAATGACTAACGATAAACTCGCCTTCTGATTAAAGATTTAAGCTTTGTCTCGAAACTGAAATCGATGTTGGATGCGATGCACCTTCGGCGAGAGTGACTGCGTGAGCGAAAGTTGATGGCGATTCGTTCATAAATGCGAATCCTTTACGAGCGCTGGCTGAGGCTTGCGCGACTGAACGTAACATTAAAATAAAATAACATTAAAATAAAATATAGATAATGCTAGACGTAATCTCGAGTTGTAATAATAAATTTATGATAATTTGCTTATAATTTATCTGACGCTGGATTGTACGAACTTTTGTGTATAAATGTTAATAAACTAATTTGTTTACAATACAGTCATTTTATTTAGGTCGCGAATTAACTGGAGAAAAATACGGAAACTTTATTAAAACGTAAATATATTAGAATAAGTTTTTAATTAAAAATTACATTAATATTGTAATATATATTTCTTATAAATTATATATGAATTGAAATTAAAAAAAAAATTACACTGATTCTAAAATTGTGTAATAATCATGGAGAGTAATGATTTCTAATTCTTTACAAGTTACTGAGATAAATTATCTAAAAATTTTAATTATATTTTAAATTTGTGTTGTATTAACAATGGATACATAATATTATTAATATTGGCAACTTGTGCACGAATATATTTTCAAAATACAAAGTGCCTAATTGTTGTCAGCAATTACTACTTTTTTTAAATTAATTGTTTGACAATCAAATAAGTTCAATCTCACACTGGACACAAGTTATTTTTATATAGAATAATTTCAAATTAACAAGGAACAATTTTTTAATAATAATCGAATTGCTTGTTGCCATTATACAATTTTGGTTTAAAAGAATCAACAATGTTCTCAGAGAAACGCATGTGCGCAGCACAACTCTCTTTGTAATGCAATAAATATCTATAGAATATACTATCATAATCGCGAAAATTTGATGAATTTCGATGATTGATAACGATCCGGTAAATTAGTATGTTTTAAGTAAATGAATAACAAAATAAATAAAATTATATTATGTAAATAAATATTGCCAAATAAGTTAAGAAGAAGAAAATTCATTTTTATTATCAGAATTTTTATATGAAGAAAATATGCCAAAAGGTTTTGAACAGTTTTCCATATTTTTACAGCAAATTTTTAGTTTTTACAATTTCTGCCAAATGAAATATTTACTTTAAGTTATATAAAAATATGTGCTCTTTATATAAATATACATCAAAACTTTCTTTCCAAGCGTTTTATCGCGCTTATCGCTGCGCATGCGTAAAGAAACTCAGCTCATCTAGGAACATAGTGCTTCAATAATGTGTCCAGACTTTTACTCTAGAGTCACTAACAAAGCGTCATCTGTAATTTCACGAGTGTTTAAAAATGACGGACGAGAAAATTGGCTTGTTGGAGGAAGAAGCTTTAAAGAGAAAAGAGCGACTTCAGTCGCTCAAGCGGAAGAATGAAGAGGGCAAAGAAAATGCGAGTAACACGATCGAAGATTTGCCGAAGTAAGTCTCGCCTTAAACATGTCGATTTAAGCATCCGAAACATCGCATTTAAATCTAACCTCACATTTCCCTGCCGAATTGTTCAATGTCTCTCGTGTTTTCAGGCCAAAATTTCGAAGTTACAAGCCACAGGACGAAAACTTGAAGAATACTATGATAGAGGATGCGAAACCCGGCGATGTGGAAGCTGTAGTTCAGGAACAACTGGACGCTGCGAATAGTAAAGTGGTTATCGAGGAACTGGTGAGTTGAGAACGTCTTTCAGAAACTATCTTTCCATTTCTTAAATCGTATGTCGACGATGCTAGAATTCAGTCCGAGATTTCAATCCGAGTCAATAAAACTGCTACTTTTCCATAAAAACTGCGAGGTGATTGGCTCAGATTGAAATCTTGGAGTTCTAGCGTCGTGGACACACGACTGTGTAACGGTCCTACAATGTTTAGGTTGAAAATTGATTTAAAATCATTTAAAGAACTCTTGATTAAAGATAATTCACCTTTTTCCATGTATAAAATTATGTACTGTTTCAATATGGCTATGTATCTGCAGAGTTTTATACATAATTTCTTACAAACAATTTTTATTTTGCTTCCTTCATTTACTAGGATATTAGTAATTTAGCACCAAGAAAGCCTGACTGGGATCTAAAGAGAGATATAGCTAAAAAGTTGGAAATATTAGAAAGGAGAACACAGAAAGCAATAGCAGAAGAAGTGAGAACACGTCTTAAACAAGGCCAACAAGATCTAGCAGCTTATGTAAATAATCCTGAAAAAGAATGAATAGGACCGTTATCAAAAATATGTACATTTTCTAATAAATTGTATATTTTTTTTATTTATAGAATATATTTCATAATCAACATATATTTAGAGCACAACATTTTTTCTCATAACAGGAGGAGGATCTAAATAACTTATGTAGCTCCTTATGAATTAAATAAGCGCTTGAACTCGCTTGAAGTCGTTCGTACGGAGCATGACAAATCCATTGACATTTATTTTAAAATCCAATCTAAAATGTATATATAAGATAACATTTTAGTTTTGTGTTTGTATATGTGTTTGTGTGCCATGTATGTGTGTATGTGTGTGTGTGTGTGATCTTGAATTGTTTAATACTAATATTAAAAAATAAATTATTGCTACAAAATTAAAAATTATCACATAAAATATCTTACATAAAATCATAAAAATCTGTTTCAGAGCGTTTAGTCAATTAAATATCTTAACCGTTAATATTATAAAATTAGATTCTATTTAGTTTAATAATATGAGCGAATATTATTAAACTAATTATTAATTATCAACGATTTTGAGATTTAAAGATGACAACAATTGAAAAAAACACTCTTTCACTCTTTGACTAGAATATTTCGTATCAAGAATTTCAAATGGCAAACAGGAAGATTGCCACAAGAGCTCCCAATGCGACGAACAGAATCGGCACCTTGACATTCCGTTGTCCTGAATGTCCATCAAAGTGATTGTGAGAAGTCTGTGTGTCTGGTTCGTCCGGAATATTTTGAAAAACTACTCGATCCTCTAAGGGCTGCACTGGTCGGAAATTGTGAGTCAATTTGTTACCCTCGGAGTTTTGTACATCGCGAAATGCGGCCAACTGAAATTAAATAAGAAATCTGTGTGTAGAGGAGTCCAAGATCCATTATCACAACTTTTTAAATATCAATTTTCAGTAAAAAATAGATATTTTTAAACATGTATACATATATTATATTATATATATTATAATACTTTTACATTTCTTAGGTATAAAATTCCTTAAAAGTATTAGTTTTAAATATATTACTCTACAAAAAAGTTATTTAGTTTTACTCTACAAAAAAGTTTTAAACGAAGCTGTGAACCTCATATGTAGGATTGATTGTCATATTTCCAAATACTTATTATTATGTAGCTTAGTCGTTCGAATGCCTTTTTAAATATCTTTGAATACAACCTACTGTAAGTATACTTAACGTATAGTATACATAAATGTATTTAAAGGTATTTAAAGATATTTAAGGGTATTTAAAAGCAGTTAAAGGTATTTAAATGGTATTTAAAAGATATTTAAAGGTATTTAAAGATATTTCAAAGCACTCTATTTAAAAAAGTACATTAAATGACTAAGTTTCATAAGTTTTTGCGCAATATTTGTTAAATTGCGCAAAACTTATGAAACTTAGTCATTTAATGTACTTTTTTAAATAGAGTGCTTTGAAATATCTTTAAATACCTTTAAATATCTTTAAGGCTTGGTTGCACCAACGTTATTATAAATAGGCCTTCAAAATATATGGCGAGCAAGACTTAAACATGTGTCTATCTTTATCTTTCTTTTTAAATAAAACTAAAGACATATCACTTAAAGCCAAAAAACGTTGGTGCAACCATGCCTTAAAGATATTTAAGGGTATTTAAACATATTTAAAGGTATTTAAAGATATTTAAAAGAGTTTAAAAAACTACATTAAAAAACGAAGTTTTATAATAAGTTTTGCTCAATATTTGTTGCAAAATTACTGTTATATTGCGCAATGTATATTCTTGATTGTTGTTAATTATTTGCTGTTAGATTATGCTAGAAAATTTTGTGTAGTTTTTAGCGTCAATTTGCTCTTTATTTTATGAAGCAAATTTTGCAAGTAAAACACAAGCCTAACGAGGACACAGATGGTACACGGTTTTGATGCAAAATTCTGATTAGATTTGCAAGCGTTGTTATTATTTTGCTTGAGGGATACATTCATATAATAACGTCTTTGTTATCTCTAACTATTCAGATTATGTTAGCGGACCTGCTCGTGTGATAATTCTTGATGATCCTTAAAGTCAATCCATGTAGCAACTTCGAGACAAGGTGGAGTGGTTAACGAGCCGATATATGTGAAGTAGTTCTGTATGTTTGCAATATCTGGCACAAGTAATTTTCCCAATAACAAAGGCTCGAGCAATACTTTCCCTTTACCCACTTCTTCAATATCAGGTAGTGCTGTTACAATGGGATCGTATGTTGGATTCGGTTGAGAGCTTACCTACATGATTTGATTAAAAGCAAATGTGTGAGATTGTCTTAAAGAAAATTACAACGACGCAAAAAAATTAATTACGTATAAAAATATCAATTGCAATTTTTTCAAATCGACTTTATCTTTTACCTCGTACAAATATGCTAAAATAGCCAAACCATCGTCATGTTTAAGAGCTTCGTCCATAGACTTGTAATCTTCCTTCCAAAATACAGCATGCAGTTCCATCGGGAACGACTGATTGTTGATTAAATCCTCGGATCCCTCGGAATCGTTCTCACCCCAATGAAAATGCAATTGTTCAAATACGTAGACCTTATCCCCTAAAGGTCCTCCGGACAGCATGGCCGGTTTGGATTCGTTGGCTTTCAGCATAACTTGATGGAAAGAAAAAAAAGATGTTGCATGCAACAGCGTGCAATTATTAAAACAAAGATATCAGTGTGTTGTATAATTAAAGATATTAAAGATATCATTTTTTATGTAACAACGACATTACGTATTAAAAATAATCTCTATATCTGAGTTGGATTACGTATTAACATGATTAATTGTAAGTTCATTACGGTGTGATTTAACCGTCAATAATGACAGTACGAATCGTTTGCGAGCTTTTTGTCTCCGAGCGTTTTAATCCCCTCTATTCAACATCCATGTGATTTATTAGAATGTTTATACGTCAGAAGAGGGAGAGGATATTTGTAATTACAAGGTACAAAGTTTCTTTCTCTTCGTTTCCTTGTTTTGTCGTTCCGATTATATCGTAACGGCAGCGTTTTTCTCAACTTTAATTCTCGTGAACGCGATTGCGAGGGATTTCCCAACGGAATCTCGTTTAAAGCGAGAAAATCTCGAGCTAAAGGAGTAACGAATCCAATGTCGCTCTCCCGGCGTGCCGAATGTAAGTAGAACCGAACCGTGAAATTCTCACCCGTGTGACCGGTGTTCGTCACGTATGACTGGCACGGATTGTCAATGCCGATCAATATCAACGGCGGTAGGCTGACGTTCTTGACATTGTGCTCCTCTATGTTAATGGGCGATTGGTGTTTCCCAAGGCACGTTTGATACTCCTCACCCCAATGCGACGGACCTAACAGAAACAAGATCTCATTTCGAAATATCAGTATCATTAAACGTTGAATTTCTTTGTCAGACTCACCTTGATTCCCCTCGTAACTGAACTCTTGACCGCGACAGAGACCTGAAGAAGAAATTCTTACTGTATTTATAATTCGCTCATTACATCAATGAACTCACGAAAAGGAAAATGATGAATAATGATGCTAAAATTTTCGATTACGATAATGAATGATATGAATAATGATGGGAACTTGAATACAATATTACATCTAGAAAATGTAAATACGGTTTCGTCTCAATAAAAAGGTGAATTTTTGGTGGAGTTTAATTTCTGAAATTGGCATTATTGAAAAGGAAAAATATTTTCAATCTCAACTCTTTAAAATTTATAACGATAATAACTTAAAATTATTATTATAATAAATGTATTAATATTTTCTGTTCTGTCTAGATGTTATCGGTGCACTTTCTAACGGATCGGCCATTAAATGCGCCGGAAGATTTTCGCGGAAGTTGAAAGTGCATTTGAAGTTCTCTGTCTCTCGAAAGACAATTGGCCGTTTCCGCGCGCTTATTATGCGCCAGAATGCTTCTTGATTATCTAGCTAACGAGTGTACTCGCGATTCTTTCCTGCCGGTACTTATTATTCGGTGAGCGAGCCGTCACCTGGTTGCTTAAAGGTCCTCCACATCTGCTCGACACATGCGACGAGAGACGATGCTTTACTCGAGAGAATATTACTTTCGTTTTTTAGTGACCAAACGGTCACGCGGGGACCGCCGACGTGACACCGTCTGGAAATCCTTGGCTGATTTAAAACGATTATCTCGAGGATGACGAACACCCCCGGCGTTTCTTCCATTACGCAAAATCTTTATTGTTGCATACGACTACGTGAGACATGTGCAAGAGGAACATCGGTCCGAGACATCTAACGATAACGCGAGATTTCGAAAAAAACCATGACGTTATACGCGATGAAAGTATCTCGCGAAATGGAATGATAAGCACTATCACATTGAAAAATCGGTAAAAAATTTTGTATTTTTAAAATATCACTTGCTTGCTTTCGCACTGTTAAACTTGTAGTGTCAAATTATACTCAATATGAGTCATTTTTAACTACTCTATAGGTCGTCACTGCTCCTATTCAATATTTTATTAATTTTGACTAAAAGGGAGGTAAAATTTTGACTAATATGAAAGTTAAATTAGATAAATTAACAAGGCTTACTCAATATGTCGCTAATTTTATCTCATTGTTTTAGTCAAATTAACCGAATGTTGAGTAGGAGCAGTGACAACCCATAGGAGTTTACAATACGCACAAATAATAATGCGAAGGATAATATAACATGTGTATTGAAGTGAAAGAAATGAGAGAGTCATCGAATTTAAGCAATTGTGAGAAGGACTAACAATAGCCGTTCTAACAATAGACCGAAACACATTTAATTTTGAAAAACATGAACCTTCGTGTAGACGCGAGTATGATTAATTTTGCATAACAAAATTGCAGAGATCGATATCGCATGGCTATACGAATTGTCTCAAAGTTGCTACGTCTGTGACAATTTGACAGAAACGTTGCGAATCATCTACTTGCACATGAGACCTTCATTCATTTATCATTAGAATTTCTCTTTAAAATTAAACGCACGATGTTTTGCTTTACACGTTAAACGAATTTATTCGATTACTCGCATCATAATCAAACTTTCGAAGAACATCAGCTTTCGTAACAATCTCTGTACATGATAAAACAAATTCTCTTTCAGTGAGTGCGTTCTCTCAAAATTCCACCTGCCAATTCATCGAATATTATCTCTTAGGATAATATATACACGTATTGTGCAAGTGAATTTACATTTTTTACGATAGCAAACAAACTCATAGCCTCAAGAGTGATAGCAATGTTTCGTGCTCGCATTACGACACCACCGATGATCACCAGGAATTATGCAATTCTCAAGTTCTAGGTCCTTTCTTTAATTACAACTGATTACTCATAAAGACGTCGCGCGTTTTAACGATAACGACGCACGCAGGCACAAACATAAAACTGATATAAAATGATACCGTTTATATATATAACAACTTTTTATCGAATGATTCATTAAGAAAATAGGAAACATTAGTCTGTCAACATTAATAGAATTAGTTTACATCCACTTTACGGTGTGTACAATGGATCACGGAAAGTTTATTGTTTTGGATTGGATAAAAATTCCATTTTTTTCCGCTTTGAACAACGCAATGATACATAATTCTGTTTACGAATGCTGAAAAAAAGTTTTCTGTATTCAAGATGTAAAATTACTCGATCGAATGCTAGGACACGCATACAATTATACATTTATTCATGGTGACTTAACTTAACATAATGATTCGCCTGACGTGTGTCATGTGAAGAATACATCGTATTACGTTCATTACTTTTGCGCAAGGCTCATTATTTATATCTTTATAACGATTGTTTCTACAATTTGACATAACGTTCATACGCGGAAATATTACGTATGGAAGTGGAAACTTGTATAAAAATAAGTCCTCACGAACATCAATACTTGTGAACTCAAATAAGTTCTGTGTTATTCAATGTCTGTTATGTTTAACAAAATTTTTATTGACAAAATTATAATCAGCATCTTATTTTAATCTTCTTAAGCATCTTAATCGCAAGTCCTGTATTTCTTGCATTCTACGGTCATTTTCATGATTTTAACATATACATATACATATGTGTATGCATTAATATAATATATATACATACATATACATATATATAGCATATCGCGACGTGGGCTACAAATATATTTATCTCTGAATACGCATACTATTCAAGTATTGTAGTCGAAATTTTAAATCAATTGTCTGGTACGTACACTAATTTTGTCGACTTAATAAGACAGATAATTTATTTACCTTATTTCGTTTTACTCGTGTGTTGCTCAATCACATTTTATCGCGCTCGAAAATAAAAGTAAACTTTGTTTTACCGTTTATCATTGACCAAAAATATATACTATGTAACATGATGATTTTGATAAGCTATACAGTATAATGCTCGTCGAGACACATTTCTAACCATGAGATTTATATGATAAGCGTACCAGGAAACACAATCATAAAAGGTAATTTTATTTTTTCTTCATTATCATAATATGTTGCTGATGTTAATGTTGTGGTTTTAATAATTTTTTGTTTACAAGTAAATGATCATTACAACTCAGTCAGACAGACATAATATTTTTCTACATTATTTCATAAGAATTTAATAAGAGTTTAAGAGAAGAAAAAGAAGATTTAATAAGAATTTAATTTCTACGTATAGAATAACAATTTTGTATTTAATGGTTTTATGATATTACCCTATCAGCACAGACGTAGCAAGCACGTTGCCACTGTGCCACACACAGTGCTCTCAGGACAGTTATTCTGAGTAGTTATTAAAATGATTTTTAATTATTATAATAAAGTATTGAGTACCGTTATAACTTATTTTTAAAATCAAAAATCGAAAATGCCACAATATTTCCGTATTTTAATGCCACATGGGTATCTAAGATTGCTGAAACAATTAACTGGACAAGAGAATAAGTAATGCTTTTATTTCACAATCTGTAAAGAATAACATGTCTGAGAAGAACAACTTGAAGAACCATCTTCCAGCGACGTTGGGTCTACAAGGAGGAGCACCAAAGTGATCGTGCTAATGGGTTCAAGCGGAGACTCACCAAGTAGGAGGAGAAGACCAAGATAAACGATTGAAAGCCCCATGATTATTCACCCCGTCAGCGTTCACCATGAAATTTCGCGGCACTGGGAATGGATTCGTCGAGGAATCAGCGAGGTAATGCGAGTACTTGTGTTACGGCCGGTGGTAGACTGAGTACTGCCGGCCTAGTCGACCATGTTAAATAAGAGTTCGCCGCTTCTATTTCGTGCGATTGACTCCGCGTGGTCGCGACGACAGCAGGGAGGGAAGAACGATTTGTTTCATGACGATCTACGGAATCAATACGATCGAATAATGACTTCAAGATGTGACCTTGAAAACTGGGTAGAAAATAGATGTATTAAAAACAGCTGGCACAAAAGTCCGCTCTTGATGATCAAATTGGCAAATCGCGGGCTGATTGCTCAAATCCATTGTGCTGCATACAATGATTCGCTTAGATTGATCGAATTGTTTCGAGAATTACAAGCTATTTAGAAGCTCGTTATCTTAGAAAGATATTATTTCTATTACTCCGATAATTCATCCAAGTTTTAAAAATATCTACGCTTTTTTTCGTTTCCCTCCTTCTTGTCGCATTAAAGATTTCAAAATATTTGATCAATTTATCGCGAGTACCCGCTCGATCAAAATTATTTTATATTTTTCAAGGAAAACTGAAATAAATAATTATTTTAATTTCTTCTGAAGTAAAGCATTTTTGCACAATAACATCAAAATAACTTTATAATCTAATAAAATAAGTTAATAATGAAATTAACTTTAGTACATTTTTGCGATGATTATCGTTGTGAATTTCTGTCGTTCACTAGATAAATTTAGCACATCGTTCTCGAAGCAAAAAGGATCGAGGAACACTTGAAACTTTGGCAATCAGATGCAAGGTCCTCGCTCGAGCAAGTCTCATGATTTAAACGCTCCGTAAACATATGCTCACAAATGTAACTTTGCGCGTGTTTAGTTCGAGCAGTCTGTCAGTGTTTGCTACGTTATTTAGTATTTAGCAGTCTGTTTGACTAGCGCAGGCAGAAATCTCGTGAATATATCCGGTGATATGTGATGAATAACTTATGGTATCTTCCTACCGTCGTGCTTTTTGGTACATATCCCTCAACTTCCGTTTCGCGAAAATTATTCTCCGTGGTTTTCTCCGGCATAATCCGACACAAACGACTGTAATAATCCGCAGCAGATTAGTTATACAATTCGCGATCTCATTTCTCAAATTGGCTATTGAAAGATTAATAACATCCTGTTTTTATCAATATGTAATGGAAAGAATGACGTCCTTTTATCGTGGGATTCTATCAAGGAGAGGCTGATTATTAGATCCTTATACGCTTCTAATTTTTATTTGCAGGAAAAACTTATAGAATACAGCGTAACTTAAAGCATGTATAAAATAATGTTATTTTCAAATCATATTAATATTATGCGTTACAGTTTGTGAATAACTTTCATATACATAGATAAAAACATACTGTTTAGTCAGACATTCAATAATGTTTTGCTTTTTAAAATTTCATCCTTTCTGACAAGAAAATATTGAAATATTGGGCAAAATAAAAATTATGAAGGCTAATTAATTATCAAATATAAACAACAAAGGAGCAAAAGAGCTAAAATAAATAAGCTTAAAATAAATAGTCAAATCTATTTATTAGGTTAACAAATGTATCAATTAATTTAATATGATATAGAGTTGCATATGTCAATATATTTTGATAATTGCATGATTCTCATATTCTATTAACGCAGAAGGCTGATGACAGGCTGAAATATTTGTCCATCTATTTATTTTAAATACATATTTTCGTGCATAGAGAACTTGGCTCTTCTGTTCCTTGTTTTTTTATATTTGATAATTTATCATTACAGCCTTCACTATTTTTATTTATTTTCCATATTTCTATGCACGGACAGTTGACATTGGTTCTTTTGCACTTCCGTCATTTTACATTGCACGAAATATTGTTGACTCGCGCGATATAATATTAAAGACGAGAATTTCATCGAGACCGGCAAATAACGCGTTCAATTTCGCAAGTGTTTCACCACTTGATGAACAGTGGTGAACGTGTAATAGAAATTTCCGAGGACGGATCGAAATTGATCGCAAAACACGTTCGAAGATGAAATTTTTGCAGGGTCTCGCTCTACTGAGAAATCTGTATCAAGAACAATACGTTCGCACCGAGTAACGGTGCATTACGTAAGAATGATCGATCGCGCGAATCATGGAATGAGCCAAAGTGCGTTTTCCCCTCGATTGGTCTAGCATTCGCATAGCGTTTCGAGCATTTTCAGCTCCTTCTGGCCGGGCAAAACGCGTTAAACGCGTCCGATCGCGCGTTACGTCTGATAAAGGATCGGCTGATGAGCGTGCAGCGCAAAGTGTCACGTTCATTAGGATCCACGCTTCCACGCTGTACGAGATATCGCCGTTGAAATTCTGGAAAATTAACGTAATTGGTCACGCTTAACAATACAGCCGTCGGTGAACGACGATAGGCGTAATGTTGCTGCTCGGCTATTGTTTGTTGATTGCACAACGGCAGAAATTGAGATAACAATCGGGTAAAGTAATGCGTGCGATACAGCTCGCAATTTGTGGTTACTCGATTGTCGACGTATCATCATCAGTCATGGTGCACGATACGTGTCCAATGTAACCTGTTGTTCGCTACGCAAACGGGAAGGTGATGAAAACAATAATTGCAACTGTCGCGTGATATTCATCTATTTTACAGTATTTAATACCGTGAGATGCGATCAGCCAGTTTGTCAGATTGACAATGACGCGATTTCTTCTGCTACTGAATTGCCGTTTCTGTCGTAACGCGTTACATAAATATTATGCGTTATGATCGGAGTCGCCGAGTAAATAAATTAAGTGTATTTTCATGTAGTTTATTTCGTGTGTCGATGAGACATTCTTTCTCAGGACGAAAACCCTGCAAAAAAAAATGTATTTGTCAAAAATTCGTCAACCTGTACATTATATCAAAATCAGTGATTTATCAATAACTGTATTAATTATCGAGTCGTAATTGTTATGATTATAAATTCTAAGTTTATGTTAAAAGTTCCATAAATTACGAATGATAATAATAATTCTAGATTTCAGACTTTAAACATCTTAGATGATGTTATACAAACTTATGTCAATTTCTATGAAAATAAATCAACTTCATCTTGGTTTAATTTATTTATTTTTTTCTCACATTTTCCTCTTATGTCCATTTCTGTTAATGTAGATTAACTTTAATCTCGGTTTAACTTGCTTCCTATCTTTTTTCTAAATCTTAAAAATAGAGAAACAGTAGATAAGTTAAACCGAGATAAAATTAATCAACAGTAGTAGAAATGGAACATGAAAAGTAAGTTAATCCATGACTAAAACTAACCCGCGTTAATAGAAACGGACATTACAGTTCGAAAGAACACAATTCAAATTTTAAATTCTGCTTTACAATTCGAAAAAAAGTGCATGATCGCACGCTTGCGTAACATCGCCGGTGTCACAAGCACAACTGAATCGTTTCTGTAATAAAAACCACGCGAGAGGAGAGCATTCTGGAAATTCTGTCGTATGCGTAACGTCGTTATTCTCCCTCCCGCGCGCGCGCGTCGTTGCATCCGTCGTTCACGTGAAGAATCCCCCCCACGACCCTTTCGCGCGGGACGAAAAGTCCCTAGGGCGTTCGATCGGCGCGCAACACACACGCCGGTTAAGCCCATTCTACAATAGCGTAAACGTAATTGTAAACGTAAGACTGTAAGGAAAATAATCAATCATAGTCGAATATTCTTCTTGCAATCAAAAGGTAATCGACTATGATTGGTCATTTTCTTCGAATCTTGCGTTTACCAACTACGTTAACGCTATTGTAGAATGGGCTTTAGCCGGCGCCTACATTGAGGCGGTTCGTGGACTGGACTCCGGCGGCGGCGGCGGCGACGGCGGCGGCGACCAATCGGAAGGCGCACGCGCGCGGTCGTGTGGCACCGTGGTCGCACGCGGCGCGGCGCCGCGGCGATGTGCGGCGCGTACGAAGCGGGAGCGTGTGTGTCGCGCGAGAGCGCGTATTCACGCCGCGGTTATACGTATGTGCGCATCGCCGCGCCGCCGTTGCCCGCCGCCGTCGACGTCGGCGTTGCTCCCCCCCGGTACAACGCCGCTTTGGAGCGTAGCAACGGCCGCGCGCCGCGGGTCCCGGGTGTGCGCCACGGGGCCGCGTGCCATCGTCGTCTGCGATATTCGCGTGCGCGCGAGCAGCCAGCAATAGTGCGTCGCGGCCAGTGACAACATTTATTTTCGATACGAACGCGAAGGGACGGCGGGAGAGCGAGAGAGAGAGCGTGAAGCAGAGAGAGAGAGAGAGAGTGAGACCGTTGGAGTCTCCGTCTCCGAACTGCTGCAACGCGAACCGCGGGGTGTTCGCGGCTGGATGCGCGACCGAGACAGTTAGCGTGAGCAGGTAAACCGGATCGGGGAGAAGTGCTGTTTACTTGCAGGAGGAATGGCAATTTTTTCCTCGGCCGTCGGATTATGTGTAACCGCGCCATAATTGCACCGAGTCTTTCAACGGGCGAGAGAGGAGTGAGTGAGTGAGTGAGTAAACGAGCGAGCGAATGAGAAGGACAGGAAAAAAAGGAGAACGACGAAGAAGGAGCGGTTGCGAACGCAGTAGGAGCGAGTGAGCGAGCGAGAGAGAGAGAGAGGAAGCACGGCAGTAAAACGAAGCGAGAGCGAACGCGGCAGCGGGGAGTAGCTTGTTGATGGTGGGCAGGGGGGAGGAGAGGCGGGGGAAGTCTCTCCGTCAAAATGTCGCTGAAAACGCCAACGCGGATACAGTGATGTTGCCGTTCGCCTAACTCGGGGCACGTCGTCTCCCTTCGAGCCCTCGCACTCTTTCTCCTTCTCCTCCCTCTCTCTCTCTCTCTTTCCCCCTTTCCTCTCTATCTTCCGATCTCGTTCACGGCGAGCCAGGCGGCTCTACGGTCTTGTAGCCGAGGAGAAAGAGAAGATCGCGGGTGCATCGATTGCTCGCGCCGCACAGGTCACCCGGTTTGTTTTCCCACATTTGTTTCTCTACGCGGCGTCGTCGTAGTTTGCGTCTCGTCTCTACGGTGGCGGGATACCTACCTCTCCCCCTCTTCTCCTCCCGCCGCCGTCCCCCCGTTTCCTCGGTTTCCCTTACAAGGGCGACAGGTTCCGGGGGGGAGACACCTCGATCGTGAGCGAGGCCTCGCGCGAGGCTCCTGAAGTCGATATCGCCGGATCGGGCCCAGCCACCTTCTTCCGCTTCCACGCGCGGCGGAGGGGGGAGGTACAGGACCTTCTGCATTCACGGTGAAATCGGCTCGACACCTCGACGCGACTCCGACCTTTTGTTCGTGCCGCGGTTCGGTCTCCTTCCCTCCTTCCTTTATGCTGCACCCTCCCCTCCTCTCCCCCCTTCCCTGGTCGCCCTCGGCACCCCGCGACGCCGCGCGAACCTCTTCCCGCGACCGTTAAACGCTCGCACCGATCCGGCCTGGATTAATAGTTAGCCGCGGCTTCAGCCGAACTCGGTTTCGGCATCCTCGGCGGATCACCAGCGCCGATCTGGTGATCGCGAGCGCGGATCCACGCGGGGCATGCACGAGCCAGAGTTGTCGTCATCGTCATCCTAACGGGTGAGCCTAATTTCCCCGGTCGGCGATCGGTTTTCCTTCCCCGGTCGGTATCAAAGTGATCACGTACGATCGAACGGAAAATTCAGAGTCCACGGCATCGAGCACGGCTCCGGTACGATGCCGACACGATCCGAAGAAATGGATTCGATTCGAGTGCGGTGATCAGTGAGGATCGAGCCACTCATCGCTCAACATCTTGTTTACGCAACGATTTGCAAAGTGTCTTTCTCCTTCCAGGTTCTCCGTCCAGCGTTTCGCCGAAGTATTCTTCCGAATTTTCTCGTGAATCCCGTGATTTCTAGACATCAGATTTCCGCTTGTCGACTGGGACGGTTATGTGACTCTGAAAAACCTCGGTTGAAGGAACCCGAGGCATGAGCGAGTGATTTCACGTGATCGTTTTCTCGAGACCGCGCGATCGTTGTAGGGACGATTAATTCGCAGCGGATGCGAAAACGCTTCATCAGAATGAATTTCGTAACGAAGCACGTTCCGCTGAACGTAAGAATCGTCGTTCTAACGGCTACTCGAATTTGAACTATCATCGGTGCTCTGCACGATCCATCTGGTCGTTTCTTCATCGTTGACTATGTTCGATACGCGGCTGAAGTACTTGCACAATACACATCCGTGTAATGGTCTTTAGACCCTTGATAGAGCTTGCTGAGAAGCAAGTTCGTTGACTTGTAGCCAGAGTTTGCTATTTAACCAAATTCTGCAGGAAGGAAACAACTTGCATAAAACTTCATTGTTCGTTGTGGGAAAAGTAAAATGCTTTAGCAATACGAATACATTACGAAGACTGTATTTTAAATGATTAACCTAGTGTCATTTTTTTATCTATAGAGTCTGTGAAACGCAAAGTCTAATAATGCACTTGTAATCTTCTTCACCAAGTAGAGAAATCCTAATAATATATTTTTAATACGCACAAATATCAAAAGTTTTAAGAGATTGAATAATATAGCAAATGATTTATGATAAAAAAATTTTAACATATTCTTAAGAATAACATATTTATAGTAAAAAGATACAAATACATTTTGATAAATGTTTTAATAATTTTTATAATTCCTAAAAAAAATATTGAAATTTATCAATATTTTTTTTAGGATTTATAAAAATTATTAAAACATTTATCAAAATGTATTTGTATCTTTTTACTATAAATATGTTATTCTTAAGAATATGTTAAAATTTTTTTATTATAAACCATTTGCTATATTATTCAATCCCTTAAAACTTTTGAGAATATATAAAAATTAATTATGCACACATCTGGTTGTCTAATTCCGATTGTGTTACATATATTTATGTAACATGTCTATGTATGTATGTCTATGTATATTGCTTTTTGTGGGAAAAACATTGTTTTATTTCAGATTCTGGATAAATTATCTTATTGAAAAACAAAAAAGATGGTTTCGACACGTCAGTCGAGTAACATGGGAAGCAGCAGTGGCAGTGGACCAGTTGGTGAAGTAGAAGTAAACTCATTGAAAAAGCACCATTCTGTAACAGCTGGCACATCTAACAATGGAGCCGCCATTGAATCACGCAACCTGAATCTCTTGGATTTACCTGTCGAGGTCCTTGAGAAAATCTTTGGCTATCTAGGCTTTAATATGGTAGCTCATATGCGCCTGGTGAGTGTCAGCATATTCATGGTACTCAATTCATTTCTCCCAATTGAATTGCTATAGCAAGCGTCCCGTTCATAGGTTTGCCATCAACTGGACCGCATTTGTGGATCAATACTGAATTCTACGTTTCAAAAGCTGCAATCTCAAATGTTGAGCCGCTTTCAGGCTATCAAAGCGCAAATGCCCAGACGCGAGTCCGCACGTCGGAATCATCCGTTAGCATGCGAGTCGGACATTATAGAAACTCTGCATATGCGGCTCACTTTGCTGCAGATGAGCTTTGGCAAGCACATTGAACGGAAGCATTGCTGCTTCTTTCCCGGCGAGGTAAGTATAAAAGAAAGGGTTAATGTGTTATGTGAACAAGCTTGAACTAATAAGATTAAATTTACTCCCATATATTTCCATATTTTTTTATATTCCTTACAGTTTTATTTTTTCTATTGCATTGTCTTTTTATCATATTTGTCATTGTGTAAAAAATAGCTCTTTTTAGAAAATTTTTTATGATTAATCTCAATTCTCGCTTTTCAAGTTTCAAAATTCATATCATTACTTTTAAATTTATAGTAATAGAGAAACAAGTAAAAATCCTATTGCTGTTTTACAGATTTTAGATGAAGTTTATCGCATTCTCTATTATATAAAAGTTACTCCGAAATTACAAAGACCTTACAAAGTCACAGACGAATTGTTTGATCTGAGTACTATGGCTATGGAATATTTCAAGGAGCACATTGAACCAACATTACCAGAAATACCTTACTTCGGTGCTGATTTTCTGGATCTTGCAGGAACATTCTCCTGTAAGTAAAGTCAATGACACAATATTTTTCTATATTTTCGTGATATAATTTTATTGAAGGCAATTTTGTTGTTGCAGCTTCTAGTAGCGTGAGTAAACCATTTATGTGCCTGGATTCTGCGCCCTTAACCGTCGGAAATGGAAAAACGGGCAGTGCTGGTGAAGAAGAAGGTTCTTCGTCACACTGTTCAGACGATCCTAATCTTTTGGAATCCAATGTGTCACCACCACAATCAAATATGGTTTTACGAAAACGGATTCGCAAGATCAAACAGGGCATGAGACGATACAACAGTCAGCTAACATTGATGCGCAGGGATTTGAAGAGTTGCAAAGCGAAAATTGCGGATCAACAGAAACAAATCGTGGAATATGCTACTCGATTGGATGATAACGACAAGAAGAATGAAGAAACGTCGCGAAAATTCAGCACACTCCTACAGGTATTTATTCAGATTTATATCTAGGAATTCTCAAAATGAAAATAAAATTCGTTTTACAGCTTAATCTTACGAATTGTAAACTTGGTTTTTTTACTTTTGATACAGAAATTTATATTCCTATCTTATAGATATTATAAATCTTTTTTTAGGAATTGAACAAGTGTAAAACCGAATTACAATATTGGCGATCCAAGTCACCAGCAATACCAGTTTGTGTAGGTTGTGGCCAGTCAATGCCAGTCCCTACTGAAGATTTACAAGCTTTAGCCAATCAGGGAGTGCTACCGGATGCGTTTGGCGAAGGGCACGACTTCATTCCGATCGCGGATGCCCACAGTCCCACCGAAGTGGTACAGCAATCTGTAGTTACGCAATCTCCGTCGACACCGACGGTGGATATGGCACCCCCAAAGGCTCCCGTGCCTTCGATATCCTTCAAACGGAAATCTACCGCAGAGGAAACGTCGGGCGATGCCGCGAAAAAATCACGTCGCACTGCCAAGTCTCGTCAGGCTAAGCGCTCAAAGATATAAATTGATAACACTGATCATGGTACAAATATTCAACCAGTCTTTAATTCCGAAGATAGAAGACTTTCTATGATGGTTTTCGCGCGTTTCTTTATGTCAGCAAGCCGATATGATCTTAGAAGAGTACAAAATTCCTCACTGAACGTCCTGCATCTCGCGCAACGAACCTCGTTTTGAAAATTTTAGCCGTATCGATTGCCGCGATTGTCATCGCTAATTGATTTTTCGATTATTTCGCGGACTTGTCGTCGCCGGCACATGGCGCACATTGATGAATATTCTAAAGAAGCCTAGCCGATCATTCGCTTTGCTCGTAAAGCAACGTTTAACTATACTTTCTCAAATTCTTATTTGAGAAGTTGTATTTTTTTTTTCTTTGTCATTGCCGCAGTACATTTGAAGATGATAGAAGGTGAAAATCATGTCTGTCATATTTGTCTTTTGTCATTTAACAGCATTTAACAGCGATATCACGAAAGAACGTACTACATAAGATCGTGGCGACGAACACTCGCCTTCCATTTTGCTCTTCGATCAAAAATGCGCAGTTTTATCATATTTTAAAAATGATACATCCTTGCTAAAATGTTGATTGGATATCGCGTCTTCAACGTTTTGATCGAATAGAACAATACAAAAATAGAGAAAACCTTGAAATTTCAACAACTTACATAAATTGTTAATAACTTATATAAATTGAATTCGTGCAAACCAAGTAGTTTTTAGAAAATTGTAAATTAATTCGAATATTTTTGAGATCACATTCTTTATAAATTGAATTGATCTAAGCCAAGTAATTTTTAGGAATTATAAATTTATTCGAGCATTTGAATCGCACACTTTATGATACAATATAGCTTATGGTAACAAAGAATTTTGAAATGGAGAGTCTCTAGTAAATTTTATTTCGTGATATCAATTAGAAGATATCTGAGAGAATTGAATACGAGAATTCACGTTTATCCACGTATTACAAATACAACCAATAACCATATCAATTAATTTTGATTTGTTATGTTTGCTCATATTAGAAAATTGATTCTTTTACCATCATTAAATATTTCGCAGTCCAGCTATATCATTTGCGTTCAAATTTCATTGTGCTTGGATTAAATTCGTGGACCGTGGCTGGATAAAATCAAAAGAGTTTTATGCCAAAAGTATCTCAATCTTAAGACGCGAAACAATCGAGGACTATCCGAAAAAAATTTACATCGTACTAAAGAGCAAAATGTTGATGGATATCTGAAAAGGTGTTAGTTTATTTTTATGAATACGCCATTTTACCAAAACAATTACGAGATGGCGTACACATTGCAATATTAATAGAACTAGATAATTATTTATAGGAATGATTCTATTTAGATAAAAAAATTGGGTATCATGCCATTTTTGTATATTATGCGGAAAAAATGAAGTTTTGTTATGTAAAAAATTGACAGAAATTTTTATTTATAAGAATATGTTCCAAATTAAAAAATGGTGGACGTTCACGTTTATAAATTATAACAATCAAGGATATTTGCAATCGGCTCCGGAAGTCTGATGATTTTACCTTGCGCGATAAACAATTATTGGTACAGTAGGAGCAATTAATGTCTTATTTGCACCGATTACCCAATTAATCTCAAAGCAGCATAGTTAGATATTGTGAGTTATTCATGATGATACTTATTAAAAAAAAAATGGAAAATACAGATAAATATATAAGTGAATGATACTTTATATATTACAAACATATATATATATATATATACATGTCTTTACATATATGTATGTATGTGAACATATATATATGTATGTATGTATATATATATTGAGTGGTACTTGCCAGAAGTGTGAATACCACACGCAGAACACTTTAGTTTAAACTTTAATGGAACAATAAGATATAACGATTAATTAATTAATTGATTCAATTAATTAATTAACGATAAAATAATTGAAATATATATGAAAAATATATATATAAATATATATATAATTTTTTATCGATGTCAAAAGGAAATTAGAGAAAAAAAAAGCAGAGATAACTTAGGGTGTGAATATAATGGGAGAATGTTGCGGCGCGCATACGTATGAGGTGAATGTGTGATATGGATGAAAATATTATACTAAATTTGAAACTTTGACGAGAATTTACGATGTGATGCTTTATCGATTTAACCGCGGGAAAGTGACCTTTATCCGAAAAAATATATATATAAAATACACGTGGGGCGTTTTCGGCTGCGAACGAGCATGTAAAACTTCACTTAATGTTACGTTGAATAGCGCATTGCGGGGGCGGGCATAGCCAAATCGTACGTGTCGGAAATTTCGAAATGCTTGTACGTTCACTTGCAGAAACGTCGCGCGCGACCAGCGTCGGCGTGAATCACGGACATCCGTAGAACGGGAACATCCGGAAATTCGCATCGAGACTCTATTTCGTCATTCGGGCCCCTAAGAACGAACATGTAGATCCAGGATCGACGTCTACAACGGCGAATTGCATCAACGTCAGTCGATGCTAATTCTGGTTGGCTGGCGATCAAACTTGCTTCCTGTATGTAATTGATCGACAGTGATTTTTTTTTCTTTTTATTCTATAAATGATCACAATGTTTCATTTGCAGCTTCGCAATATAAAGCGAACTGAACAAGTCTGTTAGTAACAAATACACGCTGTCAGTGCAAAATCCAGCGTAAAAATAAGTCGGTCAGTCGACAAATTAATCTTCCTCCTCAATTTTGCATTTCTCTCTTAAACACTAAGAGAAACGGCAATTTTCCAATCTGAATAGTCAATGCAAATCAAACGTTAAATTGAACGACATTAGCGTATAATGGTGATCCGGTATTAATTATTCAGTATTAAGTTTAGCTGACTCAAATAGTTGCTTTCATACTGAATATAATGATGTGCGCATAAAGGAAACAGGAAGAGTCGCCAACCAGACTGAGTTGGTCAACTGAGACCGTCTCGGTGCAATTCAGTCAAAACATACCTCACATACACACATATTATATATAATATAATACATGGTATATTATATATAATATAACATCCTTGACGGCGTCTTCTACACGACATCGTCTCACACAGTTCACGCTCCTCTCTCTTTCTCGGCTTTCCGACATAATCCGTCCCCGAACGATACAAATGTAGAACCGTGTACTACGCATATTATGGATCTAAGTTAGACGTACGATCGAGTATAACAGTGAATATGCGAATTAGGAATAGAATAATTTTCTAGACGGTAGAGAAGTGCTGTGCGCGCGGGGGAGAGGAAGGGAAACGAAAGGGAGGAAAGACGGATATATGTATATCTCTCTCTCCTGGAAATTACTTGCTCCACCCCGAAGCCTTGCTATCCGCAAGCGTATTAATGCAAGCAACGGTCCTTGCCTCAGGTACACAATAGACAAATACCCATGATGATACCGAAATCGTGTACACTTCACGGAGACAAAAACGACGATGTAGGAACACAATTTGCCAGCGTTACGGCGAGGTGCGCGGTAACGCCGTGGAATAATGGATATATTATCTTAAATGGTTTTACGTGTATTAAAGCGATTGTAAATATATATATTAGATACACCTTATAATAAACATAATTTAACATATATAACGTTCTAATTTCAGTTTATCACGCGCTTCGTACTTCGCGAACTGAAAGTTAATTTCTGGCTCAATTTGATAATTATTTTACTATATTATTGAACATTATATATCTCATATATCAATAATTGTGGTTCTACTCAATTTTAATTGTTACAATCGTAATGAAGTGAAAAGGGATTTTATAGATCTGTATACGTGATCCGACATATGCCGAACATTCTTATTTTTACTTAATATTTTTTAAATTTATATTGATACGTATTGTAGTCCTTTAAAAATTTTAAATCCTTGTTTAATTTTGATGTAATTTTCTTTCAACATAGGTCAAAATTTGATAACACATCTTGTTACGTAGCTCAATTTAGTGTTAATTATTGATTATCTTTTATATTATCTCTATTGTATTAATACTACCTTTAATCAATAATCAAATTATATTTTGTTTTATTAATCAAGTAATTTCAAAGTCATATGACTGTTTTACAAAATAGTATATCTAATATATATGTTACGTAGCTCAATTTAGTGTTAATTATTAATTATCTTTTATATTAATGGCATTAATTCTGTCGTATTATCTCTATCATATTAATACTACCTTTAATCAATAATCAAATTATATTTTGCTTTATTAATCAAGTAATTTCAAAGTCATATGATCGTTTTACAAAATAGTATATCTAATATATATTTTACATTGTTAATATATCAAATAACAGTTAAAAAATTAAGAAATTTTAGCTCCTTAAATATGCAATGAATTTTTGGCTTTCTTACTTTATTTTATTAATATCTGTATAATTCGAATAGACAGATTTTTCTTTCAATTTTGTTAATGGAATATGGAGCCCATTAACAGACAGTCAAAGCATTATTTGTTTTTAACATAAAATAATTATTATTCCAACTCTTTGGAGAAAGAGAAGAAAAACGCAAGGCAAGACGCAGTCAAAGTCCATTTCTCTCGATGCAGACCAACTTTAATCTCGATTTAACTTTTTATGTTAAAAATTAAGTTAAATCGAAGTTCAAGTAAACCTGCATTGATAGAAATGGACATTAGGCGACACAAATACATCAGTTTATGCGTTTCTTTCCCTTTGCCCTACTTTTCTCTCTCATCTCTCCGTTGATTGCGCGCGCTCGTTCCGTCCCGAGCGCAAAAAGTGCAACTTAGCGCGGGCGAAAAAGGAACTAGCGTTACTCCCTAGTGTTGCCATTTCCGTCAAAGATGGTAGAGACCACGCAAAGATATCGCTGCGGGACAAACACGTCGAGATCATTCGCGGTGTCGTGATTGTGTGTGCGACCGGATAATCTGGTGCGGCCCGATGTGCCTTGACCCTCCCAAATTTCTCCTCACACGCATGTAAGTCCCTGCACATTATCCCGAGTCGATCCATGATCGTCCCTCTCCATTGTGATCGTTTCACGTGCGCGTCTCGATTCCCCGTCCCACTCAGCGAGAAATAATCGGCGTCGCGCGAGACCAGTCATGGCAGATTCGGCGCACAAGAATGGATATGAAAACCGTGAGTAAACAGAGGGTTGAAAAAGAAAAGCCTGTCCTCCCCTCGTCGTGCGATTTTCCGAACGCTCGTCTCTGGTTACCTACGCAGTCCTGCACTTCCTACACTCGGGACGCAACGGTTGCGTTCGATTCGGTGAGTGGGGAAAAAAAAAAAGCACAACTCCGAAGCACGACCGCCGAGAGCCCACTCGTCGATCGCGACATCATGTTCCTCAAATGCGTCTCGATCGCAAATCGCTCTTTATCGCAATTGCATAATCGTTTCGAACGTAGCCTTGCTTCTCGACACAGCGAGAGGGAGGGCGCTCCCACCACCCGAGTTTTTTTGTGCGCAGTCGAGTCTGCGCAACACGTGATTGTTTTGGCAGCGTGGTGTTTACAATGTTTACACATAGTGCATCCGCTGTCGCTGTTGCGTGGAGTTCTGTCGTTTGCAAGTACTATCTTCTGACGATCTAATCTGTTTTTAGTTGCATTACGTTTAATTATAAAACTAGATTCTAGAAAATAACTTTTTAATTGTAAAAGAAATTTAAAAATTTTGTTAACCTTTACAAGACCGGAAGCCCACTATAGTGGCGCGGGAGGAGGGGGAGGGGGTGAGTATTTTCAGCATTCAACTCAATGACAATGAAAAAATTCCAGGACTAAAAACAAAAAGGTCCGTCAAAAATATGCCGGTCCTGTAAAGGTTAAGATTAAAAATGTAAAAGCGGAGTAAGCATAAAATGAGATAGTATCCACACAACAAAATGTTGGGTAAAATTGGGTCATAAGAGGTCTTAAAGTCGTCTTTGAGACGTCTTTTAGAAATATGCCTAAAAGACATCTTAAAGATGTCTTATGACCCAATTTTAGACATTTTTTAGACATTTTGTTTGAGTACGTATAAAGAATTTGGGAAATAATGGAGAAAAGTGCCAAGCGAAATGCAAGGAAACAGAAGTAGCTTAAATCTTAATAATGTTGCATTACTGAAAGATTCGTATTCAGAGAGATCTGACTGTGTGACCGCATTGTTATCTATAGATATATAACTATCAGTTATCATAAAATGCTGATAATCCTTCCTACTAAGTAGATTACGCATTAACTTAGACGGATAAAACAGTAAAACATAAGTAATGTAAATCACGCTTGTATTTGTCGTCTCAGAAAAATAAAATTTATAATAAGCAAACTCTAAAATCATTTCTATTTATAAAATTTTTAAGTATATTTTTTTCATGTAAACGGAGAAAAGTTATTTACGATGTTGTAACAACGAGAGGAGATACATGATAAGAAGCATATGTTACATCAATATATTTGCACATACTCAGTTTCCTACGTTCAATCTAATATATTTTATTTATCTAATCCTGCATTTCGGTCTGCTTGACACATCTTCATTTTTGAAATACAATAACTGTGTAATTATTAATTTTATCATTTTTAGTTCCTTAATTTTTCCATTTTTTATCTTTGACATGTAAAAAAAGGATATGTCTAATTAAAACCATATTGTAAAGATGTAGGTGAAGGTGGGGTAGTGAGGTAAGATGGGGACCCGTGCTAACTCAAAATCTAAACACGTCTTAATAAAACTATTAATGCTATCTAGTGGCTTTACCACAATACTTTTCAGTGCGCCGATTACGAAAACCCGGGAGGTGCACGTTATGTTGCTGTGAGTAAAAATCAATTGTTAAATTATTTTATCTTATTTTTGAGGTGTATTTCGTGCGTGACTGTGAAAAATATATAGATTCTTATTTGAAACACATAATTTCATCGTAAATTCTATACTATCTACTTCATTGCGTTTTAAAGTTTCCACAGTCACGATAATTTTATAACCTCAAAAAAATTTGTTTAAAAAGTTAGTTTGCCGTACCTCATCCTGCCCGATGGGTTGGGCAAGATGGGGCAAAAGAGATGATTTTGTTATCTGATTATTTTACGAGAAAGAATTTAAATTTTGTTTTATGTTTGACTAAATTCTATTAGAGTAAAGACTGATTAAGTTTCTAATGAAAGTTCCAGATTTTTGTGATTGAAATTAATATTTTTATCTAACTCCAAACCTTAAAGGCCCCACCTTATCAACCTCTTACCCCACCTTCCCCTAATCATGTACTTGAACTCAAATGTATTGTGTATTTGTTGTTTTTTTAAAGCAGCCAGCCTGACGATGCGTGCTAGCAGTAATATAGGATCAGACAGTGATATGAAACTGGAGCCGTCCAGTCCTACAGAAAAGTATACCTTTTCTCGTTGTAGTAGCACAGGATCGGTTAACACGCCGTCTTCTTCTGCTCATAATACAGGTAAGCGCATGTTTTTCCATACCGATAAATTGCCTTAGAATATAAATGAATAATCAATGAATGATATGTACAGAGGATGAAGACAGCGATAACAAAAACTCCACCATAAGTTACAAGGAGCGTAGGAGAGAGGCTCACACACAAGCTGAGCAGAAGAGACGGGACGCTATCAAGAAGGGTTACGATTCTCTTCAGGATTTGGTACCAACCTGTCAGCATACGGACTCCTCGGGCTACAAGATTTCCAAGGCTACGGTGCTTCAAAAATCCATCGATTACATACAGTTTCTGTTGCAACAGAAGAAGAAGCAAGAAGACGAGCGTAATGCACTGAGAAAAGAAGTCGTTGCGTTGCGCATTATGCAAGCAAACTATGAACAGATTGTCAAAGCACATCAGACGCAGCCAGGACATGCAGAAATGCGTATCTCAGACGAGATGAAGTTTCAAGTGGTAACAAAAATAGTTTTTCCTTTTGAAATTATCGCAAGTATGATCACTTGTATGATTATTTTATTTTGTTGCAGTTTCAGGCAATAATGAATCGCCTTTTCGAAACGTTTAACATTTCTGTAGCTAACTTTACGGAATTATCTGGCTGCGTGTTTAGTTGGCTGGAGGAACATTGCAAACCTCAGGTGAACAACTATATCTTTTATACATTCTTCGTACTATTTCCTGAAATGCATGAAAGTTGATAAATGGCATTATTAATTTCCTAGACTCTACGCCAAGTAGTACTCTCGGTACTACGAGAGTTCACAGTCGCTAACAATCAAATCAGCTAGTCAAGTACATCTTTAAGAAAGGTACTCATCGCACAATGTCCTTCAGAAGAATTTGTTAGATCCTTATATCTATAAAAAACAATACATAACGTATTATATAATATCTAGATATAAAATCAAATTTATAAAACAGCATATAATTTCGTTTTTTTTTTGTTTTATTTGGTTGATATAGCAAATTCTTGATAATTTAAAACAAGTAAAATTGAAACAAGTTCGGATTAAAGTGAGAAACTGATTATTTTCTTATTGCATTTTTTTAGTGCAATGTTTAATGGTTTAGTTAATACATACAATTTTGAAAAACGTTACATATTATTTTTATGTATATTTAAGTTTTGCGTGAGTTATCTCTAACATGGATATCCTTCATTTTGTGGATAATTAGCATCTTGTTGTGGTTTGTGAAGCTAATTCTAAGATAATATCATGTATAAGTTGAGATCTTTAGATGTTTAATATATACCAAAAGAGACGTGCATTGCATGCATTATAGATATAATGCATGGGAAATATGAATAAAGATTTATTTTATATACATCTAATTGATATGATGTAGGGTTATTATTAACTGAAGTCGGATATTTTTATCAAATCTTTTATTGCATACATTTTGCGATAAACGAATGGCATGTAGTGTATATATGTATATGTATGTACATCTGATTATGTATATATAACAGATTTATAACATATTTACGATGAATATATACACAATCCAACTTTTGTGCGTATATTGTTTTTTAATCTTCCCTATATTGTAATAATGTAATTAATATCCCTTTTAAAAATACAATGTTTGTCAGAAGTGCAGAGCCGGGCAGAGGCAAAAGGGACCATAAGTCCAGAATGTTTCTTTGTAGAGATGCCAAAAAAATTAATCAGTAATGCCAAAGATATATTTTTATTTAAAAAAATATTTTCATATGGATATAATATTAGATATTTTAAATACTGTAAATCGAATGTTTTTTATATCCTCGCTTAGAAAGAAATCCATATGACTCTTATGAAAAAAATATTTTCAATTTGCTTTAATTTGTGATATGTGTATTCTTGTGTCCTTGACTAAAAATCTCAAAAGGCAAAAAATATCTGTATTTAATTTCTGAATTGGACAGATACCTGAATATTAGTATAATAAGTAAAATTCTTTTTTCCAGCATTTTGTTTCATTATTTATTCATATGACTAACATGTGATTAGATAATTATTTTGATTGCTTTAGGAAAAGTGTACAATTTCATGATCTTGAACGTCAAAATTAGCGTCGACTCTGCAGAAGAATATATTCTTTTTGATGATTGTTATATCAATCTCCCGATTATTACATTTATTTTATTTTTGTGATTATAATTGTAATTATTGCAAAAAAATGTCTTAATAAATATTTGCACATTTTAATTTTTTTACTTTTCGTTTAAATTTTTTCGGATTTCGTGGACACACTATCCCCTTGTACGATATCGTTCAATGGTGTCGCGTCTAATTTGATTCTGTTCGAATTATCGAACTCTCGTCGGGGATTCTGTTGACGTCGTCTGTTGAATCTGCTTTCTGGTCGGCAACATACAGCGCGAAAGAAGTAAGCGTAACAGGCCAGCAGCGCAGTCACCATCACAAAGCCAGCGATCAGAGAAATAATGACGAACAAATTGGAAATTTTGTCGTCCATCTCACTATGCGAATTTAACGTCGTTGAATGCTACAACAGAAATTCATTCAATGCGTTTTAACTTTTTTTGCAGCAAACCTGACTGTTAAAAACATTGATTTTTTTCCTCGATTTGCAATCCATGAAACATTGAACATTGAAATTTTGATTCTACTCAAAAAGTGGCTTTCAGTGGGAATTATTGAAAAACAATAATACATTTTTTATATATAATTTTTATATAAAAATGAAAGGCTTATTAAACTCAAGTTTAGCTCAAAGCTTAATAAAATTAAGGTAGAGTTTAATAATTGTGCAATGTATCAAAAAATCCTTATTAAAGACAAACTGTATGAATAATTCGACCTCTATATAGTATATACATATATCGAACTGTCAGCTTGATTAAACTCGAAGAATTTTTTACGTCTTTCGACCGTCGGAAGCGAACATGACCGAAAGATAGGATAGCTGGCGGTGAAAATCGAGCAAGAAGGGAAAAAGTAATTCTACGCTGTCGTAGTCATCGTTGCAGACTTTATCTTTTTATCATGTTCGACATTTCCTTCCTTTTTTTTTTTTATTACCTTGTTCGATGCGTATGAGATATTTCCGCTCGATCAAGCGATTATTTGTATATTCGAGTTTTATCCAGCCAGGATATATTCTTTTCGCTACTATCGAAGTAAAAAACAATAGCTTCGAGCAAGAAGGCTCGATCAAGCGATTATTTGTATATTCGAGTTTTATCCAGCCAGGATATATTCTTTTCGCTACTATCGAAGTAAAAAACAAAAGTAACAAGCCGGATCGTGTCTAGAGGACGTAAGATATTTTAGAAGAGAGACGCATTTTATTGCGGACGAGAAAGTCCGAGATCCTGAACATTATGCATAATATATATATTAGGCACGTGGAGCCACGAATTTTGAGCAGACGTGACGGACAACGGAATATAAGAGCTCGCGTTTCTTCATATAAATATTAGATGCCTGTTAGATGATGTACCTTCAGCCTTGTCACCCGGGGAATTTTACGATGGAGATGTCGGACGCTGGAGTCTCAAAAGCTTTGCGCGATGTAAAGCGACTCTTGCCGTGTAAAAATAAGAGTTCCCCGTTATGCGAACTATGCGCGAAATTTATAAATTGCGAGACCAGACATTTCTTAATGTAGCGCGAAGATGTTCGGAATTGAGGCAGCTCCGAGAGAGAAAGCGACACGTTAATATCGCCATTCTTCAGAAAATTTATTGCCTCACACGAAACATTATACTTCTCGTAAAGTAAGGTAGAATATATAAAAAAATAGCATCTTCCTTCCTATTATATCGTGACACGTGAGATCCTCTTTGCGGCGGACATCACGCTTATGAGAATCTCCGACTTGTCATTCCCTTACATGAATCCTCCTTCACAGAACCGCAGAATCTCGTAATATCGGCTCCTTTCAGAGGCAGTAAAAGCATTCTCAAGTGGCTTGCCTTCAGGGTTGGAAAGCTCTATGTCCTTTCGACAATAATTTATATATAGGACACTACTAATTTTGTTAATTAAAATTAATGCTTGGACCCTAGCTGTTATATCATCGCACGCTGATATTTCATCTATGACATTTGGAATGATCTTGGAATAATTAAAATGTAATTACGGACTGAATACTGCGATATTCATTTATACATAAACATTTAATAGCTTTCACTAATTACGATTTTAATTAATTTATTTCAGTAGGAACATAATATAGTCATTCACTGTTCCAAAAATTTACAATATTTATTGATATTTAAATTTTCACTTTAAATTGATGAGTTTAGCATGTACTAAAATAATAAATCCAGAAAAAATTAGCAAAGATCCCTACGCAAAATTTGAGATTAAACATGCAATAAAATATATAAAGAAATATTTTAGTGCTCAAAGTGGGTTATAATGCGAAATATTAGAGGAAATTAACAGGAAAAACCAGATAATAGTATAACAGAAAAGATTCTAATGCTTTATTCTATAAGAAGCTTTCTGCGCACAATAAAAATGTATAATGTATCATATGCAATACATATGAATGTATGTATTATATATGTACGTATGAAAACATTTCAAGAAATGATATGAATATATGAGTAAATATGTAAAGAATATATGCGTATATATGTAAAGAAAGTTAATGAAATAAAAAGAATAAAATCTCTAGAAAGACTGAAACCTTTCCCACTGAAATAAATGTCCATTTTATCGTCCAATTCTTTAAAATTATGCATTATAATTGATATTATATTTATTATCTTACGTTTGTTTTTTGTATATTACCGGGCAATTGAAAAATGTTTGAGATTAAACATGCAATAAAATATATAAAGAAATATTTTAGTGCTCAAAGTGGGTTATAATGCGAAATATTAGAGGAAATTAACAGGAAAAACCAAATAATGGTATAACAGAAAAGATTCTAATGCTTTATTCTATAAGAAGCCGTCATCTCCTATCAATTCTCAAACGTATTGTTTCAAAACATTCTACGTTATGGTGCACTCGAGGTGAGTATGCGATAAATATGCGATAAATGTCAGATGTTTATTGATAGATATTCTTAATGTCTATTTTTTCTTTTTATTTTTCATATTATTTCCATGAGTGCGGGTACGCGTATTCTGTAATCGTTACTCCATTTAATACGAGTTATCTATGACGAAGATTTATACACCAGGAAAAATTGCTGCGTCGAACGCGATATTCCATTCTGTAATAACTTCTTTTAATACATATCGGAGAATATAACTAATGAAGAAGAGTTGCTTTTACATCGTTCAAGTAAAATGAAATATTCTTTGATATCACGCATGAAGAATATCACGAGATATTCTCCACGCTCGAGATAAGTGTAAACAGCTCTTAGCATTATTTTTATGTGACGAGATAAGCGATTATTAACGACAAATATGTACGTATATATTATAAATATAAAACAAAGCGATCGAATGATTTTTTTTCTTACCTACGTTATTACGATATCGAAGGGCTCTCGGTTCTTCTTCATCCCCCTTTAGCACAGTTTGAAAATGCAGAGTGCCCGATTTTCGTGGGCATCATTCAGTTTCGTCTCGCTCTCATTCATCTCAGACTCAGACGGCAAATTGAATGCCATTGGACTTCCGTTCTTCGACGATACAAAGCACCTTCCCACGTCACGCTGATCCCACATATCGCAGGATTCTATACTTTATTTCAGCATAGTGACGCCTTTCCCTTTCAGGAATCGACTCAACGTTGAATGATCCGCATTCAGATATCAAGATAGTCCATCAGATTCACAACAGATTCACCGGTAAACCGATCGAAGGAAGAGTTCCGTGTACCACACACATTGTAATATTCTCAAAATTATATAGTACTTTTCATAATCACTCAACATCCGTCGATCACGGTAAATCTTCAAATTTCCTCTTCAAGCTTCATAATCCATTCTCTTCACATTCATATGACGAATTGATATGTACAAGTTATAAAGTAACGCGTTTAAAATAACTTCGTTGCATTCGAAAATCAAGTGCGAAAATTCCTCCTCGTTGGAATCGTGCGATAGACAGCTGCAGCGTTGATGACAAATCGATATAAAAGCAGCATCAGACAATTATTTAATATTAAACACAGAAAAGTCTCTATTACAGCGTTGTTTACAGCGCGAGTGACGCGTGCAAACTGTCACAGCGATTACAGCGGACAGTACAGAACAGTCCATTGTAATGCGCATCCTCGCGAACTCCTGCTGCTCTCCTTCTTCCACTCACGTCCCTTCTCGTTTCGCTCATCCCTTCGTACTACGCAACAATTAGCTCTTGACAAATAATTCTCCTTCTCGATATATAAATTTTTTCTTTTTTCCTCTGCCTTTAAAATGCGATAAATATCAATTATTTTTGCACAATTATTTTCCCATCACAAATACTTTGAGGATTTATTTTCATTTATTTATTTTATATCTATATTAATTTTTTAAAATAAATTATCATATATTTATTTTATAGATTTATTTTCACATATTGCTTGCCTTAACTTTTTATGCTTTTTGAAATTTAAATCCTTTTGGCGTTTATAATCTTCTGTATGTATTAAATTATTGAAAATTTTTTATTTTTTTTTTGTTTTACATTCTTATCAGATTAATATATGTGTATAAATTTAATTATATCGTGATAACTCTTTAAATAAGATAATTTATATCGAAGAATTAATGTAAAGAAATTCATTGGTCTTCTTTCGCAGATAATTTAGAAAATTAAAATTTCTTTATTCTTTTATTCTTATCGAAAGTAACTTGCATATTAATAAATAATTTGCCCTTAATAAGGGAATAATTTCTTTCTCGAAATATAATGGTAAATTATATGGCCTTAATGGTAAATTATGTAATAAGGAAATAATTTCTTTCTCGATAATGGTGAATTATGTAGCCTTCGTATTGTAGTCATGTCCTTGAAATACCTTGACTGATTGACGCAAAATGGACGGAATAATCAATGTTCGTTATCGCGTGAAATTTCCTTTGCTGTCGAAGCTTTCGATTAATCGGCGCTGTATTGAAATTGTCGAAAACTTTCCGGTTGATTTTCTCGACACGAAAACGTTGTTGCTCGCTATTTTCGGCGGGCAACTGGAACTTTTTTTACGCTTGAGTTGAGAATAAAATTTCCTCTCGCCGTTATTCGTCACTTTCCTTTCTTCTCTTGTCACAATTTTCGATTAAGCCGCGCTGTATCCCTCCGGCAAAAGTATATTTCTCTTGGGCAAAATTCTCAGTTAAGTGTTTCCAGCATGTAAGAGGCAAGATTAGAATTTGAACTACGTGATTGAGGACAGAATGGCTCCCGATACGCAGATCATGCTGGAAAATTGTTATACAGAGCTGAAACGTTTTCCCTCAGATCTTGGAAGTGGAGTTTCTTACGTCGAAGGAAAGAAGAAAATTTATGCAGACGTAGTAAACTTTGGATGGTCTCTGAAGATCTCGCTGAAATCTCTCGGAAAGACTATCTCGGAAATGTAAAGAGATACAAGAAGGTATGAGACACGAAGCTTACAAGACTACGTAATATCATGAGATTACGGGCGGAAACAAGTTGCACAAATTGCTGAACAATCACGTCTATTAACGGAGACACCGTACGGACGCACCGTGCACCAAACGTAACAAACATAATACACTTCGTTAGTTGTGTCTGACGCATGAAATGTGTAAATTGCGTTGTGCCATACGCATTACCGTTCGCAAATAATTAACGAGAATTGCCAACGAGAATAGGCGGTGAATAATTGGCAAGAAGATTATCGTGAATAGAGAGTGGGAGATAAATTTCCGGGGGATAAAACTCATCGGTCTCTGGAAATCTAGCTTCGATTTGTCGTTTCAATCCCGCCTGACCTTCTCTCAATTGCCGAAGATATCAACTCCACCCCTTTCAATATTACCCGCTGATCTCGGTTATACGCAGCGGAAGTTGCATGTAAATTAGATTAACAATCACTTGCTATAGGAAATTGCTTTTGCATAATAACGTAAACTGAGGACGCCTTTCGATTACGTGTGCAAAATCCGTATTCTGCCTTAGAAATCTCTCTTTTTCTCTTTTGGAATAATATTTTGAAGAAATGCAAATTTTTTCAAAAAGAACGTACTTTTCGAATAACATAAATAAATCGAATACGATTCCATTTAAGAAGGAATATTTTCTCATTTATTGCAAGTACGATCTGTTCGTTAATCTGTAAAATAAATCGTCGTAAAAATAAAGCACCTCAATTTGTACTGATAAAAAGTATTTCTTATTGCCTACAAAAGTAAAAAAAGCTATTAAACTTTATTACAGATACTGAGATCTTGTCATGCTTTCTGACACATACTGTGCAAAGAAATTAATATGAAAATGGGAACAGAGATATCTCTTTGAGATAAAATGTCAATGAAATATCTTTTAAGATGGACTAAGGGCCTCTTTCAGAATATTACTGAATTCTATCAGTTCTTTTCTCAACTTCTGCACATCCGTTTCTTCCACTTTCTTCTCGCGTTGACGGAGATAACGTTGCACCAGTTGTGTCATGACTTCTGCGAATCGATCGTCCCTTTTTTCTTCTAAATCCTCCTGCAACGGAATATGGGTTAAATAAATCAAAGCATATGTCTCTGTGCTCTTATTTATTGATTTTAAATCGATCTGAAAACAATGACTCATGTAAATAAATACTTTAAAATATAATTTAAATATAAAATTAAAAATAAAATATAATTTAAAATATAAATGAAATGCCGCGTAGAGAAACGCAGAATTACTCGATGCAAAATGTATTTCTACTTCGTGAAATTCAATAATTGATGTTTAATTTAACAACGTTTATATTAAATCAACATTGGGATTTGGTTATTGGCAGTATACTGACTATATAGCAACAATTTGTAAAGTCCCATCGTGCTCGTTTGCCGGGTGGTGGTTTAATCAGTATTTTTATATACTCAATCACCGGCCGCAATCCCGTGAAAATCGAGAAAATGCAGAATGGAGGTGGCAGCGTAGTTGTAAGCATGACATCGACATAAGCCTGAAAAAGTGGAGCGATAGGTCATGTGCCTTTGACATTTATAAATGGTCCAGCATTTGTTATTTCAAACTTTACATACGTCCCACTGTCTTTTATCACATTTTTTTACATTAAATATACAACATGAAAAACGTTTGTTTTAAAAACGTGAAAAACGTAAACGTTGACTGTATTTATAAGCGTTCACTAACTTCAGTTCGACCAAAAATCCACTCTACATTGACGTTATCGGTCACTTTAGTGAAGGTGTTTGCCATACATGCGATTAGCATATTCAAAACGATTACCACGGAAATAAATTGAAAACCTGAAGAATAGACAGCCAATTATTAAAATGGTTCATCGATAAAACGATTTTGCAGATTATCAGTACTGATTGGATATTGATGGAATAGTAAATGTCACTTACTAGCAAAAGCAAGATAACCGATAAATTCGGTGAAGGTATGATGATTGATTATTGTCTCCGATTCCCTTTCACCTGGAAGGTTTTCGATGATCACGTCGGCGCTTTCTACAGGACTCATGCAGAAAACAGCCCAGAAAAGAGTCTTTAAAGTGGATTTGAAGTTGACGAAGGAACTTTCTTGCTCAGTCTTTAGTTTCGACTCGTCATCGGTTTGCACCATTCCATCATAGTACTGATAAAGATGAGCCAATCCTAAAGAAATATGTCTCAAGTTTATAAAATATTATAAAAAAAAAGATATTAAAGTGTGCAAAAAACATTTTTTAATTGTTTTAATCTATTCTTCTGCAAATATTAATTTTTTTAACTTGGAAAGTTCTGGGATAATGCTATGCTAAAATTACACATATTTCGCTAGATATTCATAATTATTCTGATTGTGAACCAAAAAGACTTTTTACACAGTTTAATACGCTATATATCTTACCAACTGTGAATGCCATGACGATGATACCGAATATTGCGACGAAATGACCAACGTCTCGGATCATTTTAACTAATGAAAGTTGCAAAGGTCCTAGATCATAATCCAGCTGGCAGATAAATAATAATTTAAAACAGGCCATGATAGTCGCGATACAAAATATCCCTTCCGCTATCAAAGTCGGATCGTATTTGTGCCAGTATTTTCTTTCTAAATCACGTTGATCGTTTATTCTAACGTCTATTGCGGCAACTATCCAGAAGAGAAACGTCAGAATAAACAATATGATCATAACAAGCTCGTACCTGGATTGTACGGGAAAAGTATTTATATGAAAAATGATTAGATAGATTATACATTAATTAGATCACAAAATTTGCAACATAATTTTTTAATGTTAATCGCGATTTATTATCAATTAATTTTCATTTTACCAATTTGTACGTGTTCTGAAGCACCTTACAGGACCGTCCATAATGCAGAGTCGAATGAATGAAAATGCAAACGATATTATGTAAATAGCGAGAATCCATTCATATCCTGAAAGAATAAATTGACTTATAAAAGTATATTTGACCAAGATCTAAGATGATTTAAGATTTTTAATCGGAGATTATTAGGCGTGCACCAGTATTGGGTGGTCCGCGGAGCTGTTCGGTTTTGTCGCTGCACGATTGCAAAAACACGAATGTGAGAAATATCAGGTAATTCGCCACGGAGGAGAGAAATTTGTTCACCGGAATTTCATAAAACTTGGCTCGTTTCGAGTTCGGTGCGAACAACACGATGACTGCTATAATTGGTAGCAAGCCGATTTGCGGAATTACTGTCAAGCACTTCAGCCACGGATTTCTGATCTTCCATTCGTGCCACGTGTCAATCCACTTGCTCTGGACGAGCTGAAATAAAATCAAATATAACTTCTTGATGAAATTTCTTCATTTGCGAAAACTTTCGTCGTGACGTTTGCACAAGTTACTTTTATAAATTGATCCTGTACCTGAAAAGCGAAATTAATTTTCAGCAAGCACCATAAAATTAAGCTTTGATTTCAGCGATGAATTTTATGTAATTCGATTAAAAAAGTTATTATAATTAAGAGGTTTATAAAAGACATAATAATTTTGATTCTTCCACTTTCTGTAGTTTGTACTAAATAGAAAAAAAAATCTTTAGGTAAAATTTTTTTATTTGGTACTAACTACAGCAATGTTTCCGTAAGACTGCATGATACTTGAGTATCAATTGTTATACCTGTTGCACATTCGGATGAGCCACAAAAGTTTTTTGCTCATAATCCAAAGCGAGCAAGAGTCGGGGATACACGAAACTAGAGGTACGACCGAAACCAGCAATTTGTCTTAATACACATTCGACTTCCTCGGCGGTACGAGCGCATCCAATTAAGTCTGTGGCAAATTGGGACACCTCCTTCATCATAAAACTAAGTGCATTATTAACTTTTCATGAGCAACAGATAATATCTTGACACGTCGTAGATATCAAAATATATTAATAATAGATAATTTAGCCTTCTGTCTCTTCTACAAATCTGTATTTCTTGTGTAATTAAATAAACGATTTTGCTGATAATCATTGATAATTATTGATCTAATAAATTTTGAATAAGAAATAAGATAATAACTAACATGGGACAATGCTTTGTAATCGGGATAGAACTCTTTATCAAATGTAGCTTCTTTAAGTTCAACTGATAACAGAAAAGCTCTTAAAATTGGATCTTTTTCGGTGTGACAAATGTATACTGGATTCGATATCGCTTTATATATAAACAATCTCATTTTTTCCATGGTCAGAGTATCACCTTTTTGCCTTTCCGGTCTGAAATAGTGAGAAAAAATAAAGATAAACGTAAAAATGAAATACGTCATTTAATTATTGTACTTTCAGTAGTACAAGTCGTTAGTTGCGACTTGGATGGAAAAAAATTCCTAAATTAAACTTGCAAATGCTTTGCTTTAAAATAATTTCATGTACAATGATATCGTACTTGCAAATCTCTTCGCAGTTGCAACTAGGTGGATGCGGTTTCTGCAGAATGTGCCGTCGGAATCTGAGTATATCAATCATCTCGAAATGCCCGCATTGTGCCGCCACCGCGAGCGGCGTTGTATCGTCCGGGAAATCTGGACTGTGAGTGACACCGGCGAATTCGAGGCCCGGTGTCAATTCATTCAGCTTATTCAATATCAACACGGCAATTCTCGGTTGATTATCTCTGATTGCATGCAGATGCGCGTCGCCCGGATCGATATCTGGGTGAGACAACAGATACTCGACCATCGCCGTGTTTCTCTCGCTGACAGCGATATGCAGCGCGCTGACGCCCTGAAAATATGAAACATTTAATTAATATTATCATCTGACAAGGAAAGTTCGCTCATTCATAAATCAAAAAAGAAAAATAAGAGTCACAATAGACGAATGTCAGAAATTATTTTTTTCCTTTCCGTTTCTATTACCCTGCTACCTGTAATTGTCTACTAATCGATGACGGAAATGGCGATCTGCCTAAGAAAAATGCAAAACGGTACGCCATACATAACGGTTGAACGACCGAAATTCCGAACTTTCCCGGAATTCCTTCCCGCCGTGAGTCCACGGTCTCTTCCTGCAGCGAGATCGACTTTTAGAAGGCTATCGACTCCACTCTTTTTCTCGGCCGTGTCCCTTTTTGTAGGAAGAATGGCTCGACGACGTTTCTCGCCCATCTGCGGTGCGTTTACAGAGGCGGGCCCCAACAATGGGCCAGCACCATTGTTGTCGCCGACACCAGTCACAATATTCACTGATATTTTGGCTTTTCGACAGGCCCCTGGGAGTATCCGTGTACATCCACGCCTAACGACAATAACAGTCCGTGATATATGTTCAGCAAAAAGCCCTTGTTAGCTGTCCCTCGACAATAGACAGCTGCCGCCCTTAATGCCGTGACTCGATCAGATTTTACGCCTGGCTAAATATTTGTTTATCATTTATTTTTGCGAAACTTTTTGTGCCGAGGATGAATGGTGAGCGAAAACACTCGGCAGAATGACGGAGGCGTACTCTCCTAATATGAGATAATCCCTTTACGGAAAAGATCAAGTTTATATTTTTTATATATCATCATCCTACTTTATAGAGAAGGGTGAGTCCTTTAAAAGGACTCGAAAATCTCGAGTCAGAAAATAACGGGTTTAATTAGCGCATCGCGAGACTCGTTGACGCATCGTCATAGATCGCGTCTAAGGCACGCAAGTAGATCGTGGAAGGAGCTCCCGATGTCGAGGGAATTCCCATGTGGAATTTACAGCGGGTCGGGCCATTTGAATAATTTTTATCAGGTCTCGGTTGAAATCATTGTCTTGTAAAAAGACGGCCTGAAATATGGCCGAAGATACAGCCGGAGAACACCCAGCCTCCTTCTCTCCTTTTTCTTTCCGTCAAGTTCCCTCTTCTGTCTCACTTCTCCGCTCTCCCTTTTCCACTCCTTCCATTCGCGTGCCGTCTCTCTTCGTGCCGCTTCGGCATTTCGGTCTCAAAGTCAAACAAGAGTTTGGTCGCTTTTCTGAAACCCTCTCAAAGAGAGAAAGAGACGGAAAGGGGCACACTGAGGTGATTACCAGTGCTGGCCGAATGGATGAAGGAAACATTCCACGGGGGGTACGTGTTCCTTTATAGGGTAAAGATCTGAGATAACTGGACTTCGTATCGCTTTCATTCTCTTCGTTTTGTCTCCCTTCTTCCTGTATTGATTATGCCGTTTCTTGCACTTATGCGAGTAAACCACATGGATTTGTCAAAGACTTTAAAACGGTCGGAGAATTTTGCTTTAGGATATATAAATAAATATTTATGAATTATTTATGAATTATACAAAAACTTTCACCAAAAATTTTTCAATTAAAAAAAATGGAATCCCTTTCTGCTGAGCACCAAAAAACAAGTATAAATTAAAAACCGGTAGAACATCTTAAATTACTAGCACCAGGCAGTCTTAAAGAAAAACTTGACCTGAAAACCAAAAATGCGAAAAGCGCATTTTTCCTTTTGATGTTCTGTCGTTTCGGTGAATTCTAACACGAGTCGTTTAAGTCACAAAAAGCCGGTAACGAGAAAGATAAATCTGGAAATCTTTACGAGCTGTTTAAGAGTTTGCTTTGAAGCCTTTTGCGCAACTTCGTGGGCAGTCCAACGAATTAGAAGAAAATGTGAATTATGGAAAACTCATTCCATTATAGTGTAATTTAGCATTCCAGACGGCCAACATTTATAAATAATAATTACAATCATCGTTGATAATTCTTGTGATTAATCGATATTTAATTACATATCAGGAAATGAGCGTATATTTCTGATTCTGTGTAAATACCCTCAGTTTGCTCGAATACAGTAACCTAGATCTTTTTTTCATATCAATATTTCATACTCTTTCAAAATCACGTGAAAAATTACAAATTTGTGTACTCACTTGAAAATCTACGGTGTTTATATTGAAATCTGGATGTTCCTCCAGGAATAACCGTGCTTCGACAATACTTCCGTCAGCGACAATTTCGAAAAATCTTTTTTCGTCTTCTTGCAAATGCGGAATTATCACACCGAGCTGCTGCAATAAAATAACCTTGAAATATATCTAAAAGATATAAACCAGCATCTATATGCATTATGTCATATTTTTATTATTATATTTAAAAAGATTAAGAAAAAATAGAGAGAGAGAGAGAGAGAGAGAGAGAGAGAGAGAGATATGAAGAAAAAAATGCTGAATTGTTTGTTAATACCTTTTTTAATCTTATAGCTTGCAGTTCGTCTCCTATTCTAGTTGTCTCATTATCCGTCATTACGAGTAATCGCTAGATTATAATCGTTTCCAGTTATATAAATAAGATTTATTTCTGAAATATAAATCGATCTACTCGAAAAATTCAGGCATTAATTACAAAATTTTTTAAAACAAAAAAATATCAAAGATATTTTTCATATTAATTACATTTTGTTTCGATTTTTTGATGTATAGAAATGAAGTTGCTTCTATAAAACTTTTTAAATAAATTTAAAAAAAGAGGAGACAGGAAGAAAGAAGGATAATTACTCTTTAAAGTATAAAAAATTAAGAGAAGACTTAATATACTTAAATGCTTAATATTTTTCTATAATAAATTAATTTTCATACAGTACAAGATAATGGATTATGCTTTCTTTACTTAAATTTTCTAACTTGCTCTATTTAATTAATAGCATTCGCTATATGGAAATAACAAGACACGATGATCTGCTTTCGTTAATGATATAATTCAATTTTTTGTGGAAAGGATATATATATATACATAATTTTTTTTAATAATTTGTTTGTATGCTACAATATACAAATAATAATAATAATATAATTGAAATAATAATTATTATAATATATAATATACATAAAATAATATATATAATATATAATATTTTGATGATAATTTAAGTTATGTTTTTTAATAAAAAATAGTCCTTATATTATTAAAATAATTAATTAACATGTTGATTATAATTGACTATTATTAAAAATATGACACTGCGAGAACAACGCGATTTAATATTATTTTACAGTGGTACTCGATAATTACTGCCACAATCGATAATGGCAATAAATATTTATAAAGTTTGTTTACGTCTTTAGTCGCACTTTCTTTGAACTTTGCTTCTTTCATTTCTCTCCTTCAAAAGTCTAAATTTATATCGAATTTATTTCAAAAGAAAGAAAGTGCAACTCATACCGAATAGACCTATAATTATAATTTCGGATACATGACTTTAAATTATATATGGAATATAAGCAATATTAATAGAAATAGAATAGAAGATAAAAAGAAATAGGCTATATCTCCTTCTCCTTGCGGAAGGAGGAAAAACAAAAAAAAAAGCGGGATATATACAATAATTTTTTACTATTTCATAAAGACGCGTTGTAGGTCCTACTTAAAGTAAAGATACTCCTTTTTATTTCTTTAAATTATAATTTCAACAATGTATAATTAAATACGGACGCTTTCTTGCTGCTCGCACGTACGTCCAGAAGATCGTTTGGAATAACGTTACGGCAGAACAATTGCAATTATCTTACACGCATTTTCCGTGACACAAAGGCGATTCCTTTCGACACTTCGGAAACAAATATACTGGATAAGACGCATACGATTCGCGAACAAAGAAGAAATACTTGTTATATCAGTATATTGTATACATATATTTAAAAACGTGAAGAGAAAAAGTCCCGATTCTCGCTAAAGCTCTGATTTCCATTTTTCTATTTTTCTATCGTCCTAGGATCTAATATACTACACGTCACTCGCTGAACACTGGTAGGTCACTGGCCAACTTTATGTCTTTCGCCTACAACGACGTCTTTTGTTCCACGTATTAAATACACGCATTTCTCGTGACAGGGACCGCGCAGTCATACATTAACTGTCTTCAACGACACGCGTGTGTAACCGGAGTCCACGACAACGATCCATAAAAAAGAAAGTCTCGAGCGACAGGTCTCGATGATTAATCAACACTAAGTTTCGTGGCTCCGAGGAGTCTTCGGAACCCTCGAGAGCTTGCCCCTCGATGATTCACTCGATCACACTTGGTCCGGAGCACGTGGTCTATTGTTCTTATCGAGGATCTCAGTCGTAGAGCATCTTCGACGGCAGCACGTAGGAGGAGAGCGAGTAGAGCATCGACGCGTACCAGTGAACGCCCTCAGGCTCGCCACCTGTCGTCGGCTCGGCCGTTCTGGACGCGTTGCTGGGTCGCACCACGAGATGCTCCAGATCACTGAGCCTTTGCAAGAAGAAGGATGTGACGCTGTGCCAAACCCTCAGCGGCAGGAAGGAGTAGTGCGCCACCGACTGACTGTTGACGACGGCGTAACAGGACGCGACGACGTTGTCCACGAGGAGGGTGCCCTCCGTCGTAAGCGGGGCGTAGACTCCCTCCTCGAGGACCAGCTTCGCCTCAACGACGCTATCCCATCGCAGACGGCTGTCCACCTCGTTCGCCGCGCTCGCCGCGTCGGTGTCGCTCACGAGGATCCTGTCGCCGGGCTGCACGCTACCGGCGAACACCGACGACCGACCTTCCACCGGCACCAGATGCGCCGGCGTTAGCGTAAGGACTCGGCCGGACTTGGTCGTCAGCCGGATGAACTGTCTCCTCTCGGACGGGGAACGATCCAGGAAGGCGATCACCTCGCTGTATACAACGTCGCCACGGGAATCGAGAGCGGCGATACGCTCGCCGAGATGCACCTCGTCCAGTCTCTTCGTGCTGCCGTCCTCCGTTCGGACCAGACTCTTTCCGGGAAAGCAACCACCAGACTTGGCCGCTGAAGATGATTCTGAAAACGAAAGATACGTATACATATAGAGAGATAAGACAGGTGAAACAAGTGAAAGAAAATAAAGCGAAAATGGTAAAACTATAGTTATTATTTTTAAATTCTGAATTCTTCGCGCGACAAAGTATTATTAAAATTACATTACATTGTTAAATTTATGTCACATTATACTCAATTTAAATTATTTTTATTATTTTTTAGATGGCTACTATTCAATATATTATTAATTAAATTAAATTAAATTGTTATAATAATTATAATTATAGTTATAATAATTAAGTTGTAAAATTTTAATTAAATCAATAGAGTTGAATAACAACATGTTAACTACATGTTTTATTCAAGTAATTTTAATACATGTATATGATAGTTAAAAATAACAAGATATTATTTACTTTATTAGTTTACTCAAGTATTATTAGTTAACTCGAGAAATTTAAATTTGATCCTTTAATAGAAAAAATAATTATAGTAAAAATATGTGCATAGATATAGAGGGAATTTATAAATATAATAAAATTTTCAAGAAACATAATATCCTTTAACGTAATTTTTCTGGAATGCATTATGAAGACCAAAATGTCAAGATTGTGGTACAAACAGGATGTAGGTATCGTCATTCGTTAAGCGTGCTCACAATCGCCTGTCGATTGATTAACGTGATTACAGTGAAAATTAGCGGAGCGTTAAACGCACGTGGATCGCGTTCGCACTTTTTGTTGCACACTTCGATTCCCCTGCACCTCATTGTTACCCCTTTTCGTTCCCCTCAACCATCGAGTCGTATCGGTTTCGCGGCAATTTCTATGCGTAGTTTTAATTCGGACCGACAGGCACGCCTTGATTTATCGGCATTTATTTTGAAATATGAAACTCAACCGCGCGACTTGGAACGAACACGAATCGTTGATTGCTCTCATGCAGGTAAATATTGCTGGATCGAGAGAGAATATGCGTAACAAGGTTTTCTCGTAATTAAGATTCACTTCATTAAAAAAAATAATTTTTTATCAAATTATAAAAAAAGATTTAAAAATTTAAATTAAAAATGTTATGTAAATATACCGCAGGAGCCATCTTATGGTATATTCAGGAATTTCTTTCATATTCTCATTGTTTAGCGCGCATGATAGAATTATAAATTATTTACATAAGCTGTTTTTTTATTTTTTGCGTTCTTCATTAACAAAACGAAAGAAAGAACTGACGAGTGGTGTCTGTATTTGAAATGTTTTCATGGAAATTTCGAAAAATCTGATATTCGATTCAAATCGTTTTGAATTGAATCGAATTCGATTTGAACTTGAAAAATCACGTGATGGACTGCTTTTAAAAATCTTAATAAGATTTCTGAGATATAAAAGTTGAAGATATTTCGCACAGAAATATTCAATTAATCGATTATTCAAACTCAAATAAAATTTGATAGAAATAATTAAATTAAATTTAAATTCGCAAGGACTCGCATTTATTAATATTGCGGCATCGAATGAACAATTCTCAAGCAGAGAAAGGGGGAGTCGGTAAAATAGGTATCTTTAAGCATGACGTACAAGGTAGCTAATTTTCATGAGAGAAGTAGAAAGTACACACGATATTCAACACATTATTGAACTGTTCATTTAATTAATCAGATGTTTGTTCGAAAAATTAATCTACCTCGCGTATCTTCGAGTATAACGGTCCGAGTGATATTACAACACTATCAATAATGTTAAATGATTTTATGTCGCCATATAGATGATACGTTCACTCAAGGCGCCAAGTCACTTTGTCACCCGCGACTTAAGAACGGCGCGACTTTAGTATCCTTGTTCCATTAAACGACGTTATTACACAACTGCACCGACTCCAGCATCTTTATTGCATTAAACGGCGTCATTACAACTACCGTCCGGTAGTTTATACACTCATCTTTATTGACGCGGCGTTTACGCACCCGCGAACGTGAAACTTTAGTATCCTTGTTCCATTAAACGACGTTATTACACAACTGCACCGACTCCAGCATCTTTATTGCATTAAACGGCGTCATTACAACTACCGTCCGGTAGTTTATACACTCATCTTTATTGACGCGGCGTTTACGCGGGTATTTGACCGCGATTAAAATCCACACGCAGTTCGCGAGATCGGCCGCTTTTAATGCACTCGCTCTCTCTCTCTCTCTCTCCCCGGCGCGATTCAGGATGATCCGACGGCAATTCGATCGCGACTCGTACAGCTCTTAAACAGGGTTCGCATTTCTCGAATGATATGACGGAAATTACTAACCAGATTTGACGGAACAATGTATGTGCGACCTGGACTCGTAGTAAACCCAGTCGAAGCCTGCCTCAACTGCGAGCCTCGCCAGCATCCCGTACTTGGAGCGATCGCGATCGCTTGTCGTCACGTCGACGGCCCGTCCTTCGTAGTGCAGGGAATCCGTCATGTGCGTGGTCTCCTCATCCCAGGCCTCGGTCACCCGCAGTTTCACTCCCGGCCACTGGTTCATCACCGAAATCGCCAAGGTGTTGAGCTTCTCTTTGCACCTCTGTAATATTGCACAGGTCAAAATTGGTGGACAAGATCAACAGGCTGCGATTAGTCTAATTGGCAAACGGGAAACCAAAATTACAACTTTTCCAGATGCGTATCGCGATTAAAGCTAATTTTACCGAAAATTTAACACCTGGACTCGCAATGTGTTTTGCTTGTCCAGGTAATAAGCTGAGTTTGCTTTCAGATGATACAGGGTCACACAGTTTTGACACGTTGAAATGTATTTTTAGGGATTTACAGTATTTATCTAGACCGTATATTTACATATTTCTCCTAATTTACTTTCAGAAAACTATTTTCGGTGTTTAGAATACGGATTAAGTGTACATTCAGAAACTTAAGATTGAAGTTAGTCTCTTTCGTTTCTCTCAGCAAGAGATTCTTCAGCAGCCTACTTTTCCGGTTAGTTCCGCTTAATACGATTTCCGTCACATTTGAAAACGTCGCGCGAGGATAGTTCAGTCTGAGGTCCGGGGAATTCAGTCGATTTCACGGTGCGCGCGGAAAAAGGGGGCCTTTAGTCGTGACCAGTGGCGTCAGGTACAGAGGCGATCGCGTGAATCGCTGGAGTTAGGAAAACGAATGCGTATTTTGACCGGTTATGAGGTTGGCCCGGGATCTTTAAGAGACTTTAACGGGCTCAGATCCATGGCGAATCAGCGGGCAAACAGGAATATAAATACGGCCGATGTCGAGGATCACTCGGTCACGCCGTGCCGCTTCCTCCCTTCTTGCCTGGAAATCACTCTCTCTCTCTCTCTCTCTCTCTCTCTCGTTCCTTCTCATTGTCTACCTCTAACGTCGACGACGACTCCATGCCAGTCGGTGCTCCAGTGAGTCAATAGGGTACGCGGCCTCGTAACGAAGCATGGCGAGTTGACTCGGGGGTGAGACGGCGGGAGGGTGGGGAGGGGGGACCCAATGGCACAGAACCCGTGTAAACCCGGGCTTAATCCGGAACGCGGCGTATCGAGGGCGCGAGAAGCCAAACGCAAGGGAGTCCCCATTGACTGGAGCCGCGGCATTGTCGAAGGGCATTCGGGGCGTCCGAGGCCCCGTGTTCAAATCAATTCTCGGAGGGCAATCGCCCACGCAGGGCTGTATCATGCGGATGAGTGATCAGAACGCAGACAGGCCCGCTTGCGCGTGAACGCGCTCGGCGTAAATCGAGCGGGACCACCTTTTGCACTTTTTATATGCCCGGCCGAGTGCGCGGAAGAAGGTAATTTTCGGGAGAGCACACAATCGGGTGCTTCGACGACTTCGGAGTCGGGAGGAGGGGGGAAGAGACGAAGGAAAGCGGCGGGAGTCGTCGTGAAGAGTCCTGTCGATCGCGAGAACGCGCTGCGGCCGCGACGAATTTTACACACTCCACCGGCCTCTTCTACGTTTCTCTCTCTCTCTCTCACCCCTTTTCATTCTCGTGGCATTTCAATGGCGGCGCGCAACCCGACGCGTTGCGCGCCGGACACCCGAAGCAGCTCGCGATCCGCGCGGCTGCACAATGAGACCCCGTCGTTCGACACTAACTGAGAACGAAACGGAGTCTAACAATGTCCACGAATTTGCAGCTTTCCTTGCGGCAATTAGCCCCTATTGAGGCGCAGACGACGGCCCTCTCCGTTCGGGGGGGGGGGGACCGGTCCCACCTTTACCTTCTCTTACTCTTCCTCGCCTTCCTTTTATTTTCTCGCGCTCACGAGCTCGGATCCTCGCCGGTGGAAACCTTCACGCCACGTGCACGCGATTGCCGCGAGTGAATTGCACGCTCGTCGGCTGTCAGATGGATTTCCATTTAAAGTCCCCGAGGTTCGAACGAGCCCCTGTGAAGCGGGGCATATCTGAATTCGCTTTAATAGACGGCCCTTAATTCCCTCGTGTGTGATACATTTCGCGAAATTTATAAGGCTGGTGCAGCTATATCGTAACATGGCTAGCTTTCGATCGACTTGTCATTATTACTTCCGGCGCACGAAAGTGGAAGATCGTCGTCATGCTTTGCTTGGAAAAATCGATTTAAAATGAATCGATCATTTTATGGTAATTGGAATAAAACATTTTGGTAGAGGCCATTTCTCCACATAAACATATTGTCGAACAGATTATCGAGGCAGGATGCGTACGCAGGAATGCGCATTCTCATTTCACTTGTCACCAGAATATCGAATGCATATTCCTGATACAAAGATTACGATCAAAAATCGATCCTCGAAAATTTTCTCATGCGCCTTTGGCTTTCACGTGTAGTCCTCGCGCTGCACGATACACGATGAGAACCGAGGTAATAGAGCATGAGAATGACGACGGAGTCAAGAAGAAGAAGAAGAAGAAGAAGAAGAAGAAGAAGAAGATGAAGAAGACGACGAAGAAGAAGAAGAAGAAGAAGATGGAGAAGGGGGAGGTATAAAAGGCTGCGAAGGAGTCTCATATAAAGAGAGGGAAGAATGGTGAAGGGCCCGAGAGATATATCGGCCGTAGTGCGCTATGGGGAGCCTTGTTCGCGCAGCAGGATACCCCCTGGGCCCCTCCCAGACTTTACATCTATTTACAAATATTTTGGCGGAGTTGAAGAGATACAGGGATATGATGGAGTGAGAAGGAGTGCGCGCGCGGTTGGCCAAAGCTGAGAATGTCGGGTCTTATGAAAATCCATTTCGAGTAAAAAATGACCGGGCTCGTAATACATTAGGGATAAGGAGCGTTACGCGAAGGTGGTAGTGGAAAGAGGGGAGGGAGTGGAGGAAAGGAAGAAAAGAATTGCGGCGGAAATCGAAAAAAGTTCCCGAGCCGAGTGCTTGTACGCGCGCCGAACATCCCGAAAACGACTGTTCGTGTGAAACGCAAAAGGGAAGCCGCGGCTTTAGTTCACAGAAAGGACCTTAATGGAATTGGGCCAATCCCAATTTTTGTAAGAGGTATGAGGATGAGAGTTTCCTGGAAATCGTTTGAAGGAGCATCGTCATTCGGAATATCGCTCGGCCACTTATTATAATGGCTCTCGATCTAATCGAGAAGGAGAGCAACGGTGTTAATAAGGTAGCAAATTTTGCTTTTGTACGTACTGTAAAATAAATATGCGCCGCGCGATGGAATATAAATGTGCCTATTATTGATAAAAATTTATCGATATTTCCAATTTTTACGGAGGTAAATTAAGTCCAATTAATCCTTACAGGCGCAAATAAAGAATTTGCACGTACACATTTACACGCACACGTATCGCGGGCTGCCGGTAGCTGAGAAACCAGTCAGCTTGATAGGAGATGATGAGTCGCGTTGTGCGAAGGATGCTCTCTCTCCGCGTTCTGCCCCGATGTTATTTTATCTCTCCTTCATCACTCGGCCCTGATGGCCGCTAATTACGAAGCGCATGTCTCGCTTACATCTCGTTTACATATTTCGTATCTTATCGCTTAAGCGCGCGGGTAAACCCGTGTTAAATCTCGCGAGTCCGCAGCTTTGCTCGCGTGCGTGCACATCCCGCGGTATATAATCAACGTAGCGACATTAAAGCGATATTAATTTCCCTGTTTGGCATGGTACTAATTGCCCTCGGTGCATGTTACGGCTCGTTAAGTCGCAGATAACGTCCGCGAAATTGTCGAGCCATCGCCGAGAACAAAGGAGTGGGACGTCGAGACAAACGACGTCGGAGTGTTGCCGAACAGTTGGAGATGCTGGCCGAGGGTGCGGAGGTCAAGGAGCAGAAAGGAAGAGACGAGAGGGAGAGGGAGACGTGTGATGGAAGTGGTAGATAGAGAGAGATGAAGAGGAGAAGCACATTAAAGTAGAAGAAACGGCGGGAGCAAAGGATCCCGAAGATGGGCCACGTACTGCTGTCTCGAAAGGGGGTTGGGTCCCGAGATGAAGGAAGATGGTGTGCGAAGCAGGACTGGGCTCCATACCAGCATCCGCAGACGGAGCCCCGCCCCCACCGGTTTCTTCTCCGTTTCTTCTCCACCTCCGGGCCCGCTCTGGCTTTACCTTCCCGCGGCCAGGCCAACCTTTTATTCCAATCTTCTTGTTTTAACGTGCTCGTTGCTCTACCCCCTCTTCTCTCGCGCGATCCACCACCCTCCGTCTCCTTCCCGGCGTTCCCGCCGTCCGCATACCGGCCGCATTCGAGGACCCCGGGAGTGGGTCCCCAATGTTCCATTCACCGCGCAACAAAACGAACCGCCCAGGCGTCAGCTGATCTTCCAGGAAGCCACTTCCGCCTCGACGGTAACCTCCGTGACACCCGACGGTCGGACATCGTGTTCGTACTTTTATCAATTCCGCTGATCGTCGAGGATTTAAATTCTCAGACAGTGAGAGGAGTCTACGGCGCGCGCGGACAGTTTGAAATCCTTTTATGGATTTTTAAGATTGCCGTATATCGAGGCTACCATTTCTTGCTTCCAGCAGATTTTTCAGAGTCTCGAAATTCTCAAGCCCACTTCCTCCTCCTCTTCCTCTTCTTCTTCATGTGTGATCGGCGCTCGTCTTGATTAATCGACGTCTAAAGGCGACTATCGAAATGAGACGCGATCGGTGCAAGAAGGACAATGGCCCGGGACCAAAGAGATGACACGGCAACAATGATAGTCGTGCTTTCAGAAAGAATCATGCGAGGTGCATCGAGTGTTTGTCGAGCTCTCTAGATGGTCCCAGCAGTAACGACTGAAGAGCAATCCCTGCGCCGAGACGACCTATCTCACGCTTCTCTTCGTCTCTCCTTCCTTCATCTTTATTCTGATTTCTTTCGCCTCGTAGCTGTTCGTTTGTATGCCGTACGAATCTACGTTCTTTATTTTAGCAGTTCGTCAAACAACCGAATATCTCGAGTCTAAACTCAACGAGAATGGATTGTGAATTGAAAATTCATAGTGGTTAATTTTTTTTTTAGACCAAAGCAAATCTTATTAGGTGCTCGTTCATATGGAAAATAATAGTTAAAGTGCATAGCTGACTCTTTAAATTCTTGATAAAAATTTTACAATATTACATTTCTTTAAAAAAATCTGAATTAAGTTCCTCGTAACAAACGTGTCATCTTGCCAACATGCGATTTCCGGGAAGCCGATCGACGTGACGATCAATCTCGCTAAGGAATTTTCAACCTGTCGTGCTTTCGATCCTTGTGTTTCTGCGCTCTTAGCAGATCAGGTTACATCCTTATTGCTTACCTGCACAGTGACACTCTAGGACGAGAGCGACAACAAGGCGAAAGAGAATTTAAAAGGTTCGGGTGGGTATTAACTGCGGACTTTTTAAAAAGTAGCTCTTTAATGGTTGCAGAGTAAAATGAAGATTGATATTCGCAAAATATTTGGCCAAACTTTATCAGTATTGTACTAATCATACGTATAATATTTTTTCATCAGTCTAAATGACGAAACAAACAACTTAGAAACAGCCATCTAATCTTTACAACGTTTATCACGCTTGTAACTTGTAAAAAGAACTCATTGATTGTTTTGCTATTCGCATCATATCGTGAACAATCAATGTAAAGAACATTCGAACGAACATTTCTCATCGAGTTATCAAGGATCCTCCTGATTTTCTCTCGACGGCTGTGGCCGGCCGCGCGATTTCCTGGAAAGTCCGATCGATTCTCCCGGATCGCGCGCGATCCAAGGAGGCTCGAACCTGTCGCGGGACCGATCGAGGCCCTCGCCGTGTCCCGAGGAGCTCATGTTACATCCTTATTACATACCTGAGCGGAAGACAAGACCGCGAGGATGGACAATCGAGGCGGCGAAGGCAGATCGAAGTCGACGGACCGCGAGGCCCTTTTGTCTGTGGGAACGGATTACCCACGGGGAGAGAAGGTGAAGGAGGATCAGACCAAGTGATGGCGACGAAGAGCGGGGAGAGAGAGCCGCGAGAGCGAGAACGCGGATCGGGACGAGGGGGGAAGAGGACGACACCAGGGGCGTGTTATTTTGGCCCCGAGGCACGTCACGCCCGTCGTCGACAGGCTCCTCGGGCACTCCACGAAGGCGACCACGGGTGATGATGCCTCGTCCACCGCAATCAAAGCACGCCTCGTCGCTTCCACTGTTCGCTCCACTGCCCGATCGCTCTCGCGCGGCTTCCTCCTTCTGTCCCGCGAAGGCGACAGGCGGCTATCAGTATCGATATCTCTTCGCGGTCACGAACGTGCGAGATTACGTCAAAGGAATTGTATCAAGCCAGAAACTGGAAGACCTGACGGAGAACGCGTGAGAACAGGTCGAAACAGAATATGAAGTACGATAAAGAATAAAGAACACTTTGTTATTGATGTGTTGCGAAATCATACTGATGCAGAGCGATACGTGTGTAATTGGATAATTTGAAGCACACGTACAATAGAATAACAGAGTGAAGGCGAGTAATATAAAATGCGGTATATAAAGAATGTTCTATTCAGTTGTAGATATTTATATCAAACTACGAACGAGGAAAGAACGAGAAATTATTCATAAAGGGGTAAAAGCTGGGAGACACTCGACGCCCTGAACTTAAGAGCTTGTTGCGCCGGCCGAGCCGATGAGGGAGAGGGAGAAAGACGCGCGAGGCGAGAGGGGGGAAAAGAAAAAGCAAGAGAAGGTGATGGAGAGAGGGCAAAGTATATATGTATACGAGAGAGGACGGATATCGTGTTCCAAATCGGGATCCGAGGGATCGGGTTATTAGGATCGAAATGAATGTAAATCCCCTTAACACGATCCCCGGCCAAAACACGGCTACCCGCGGCTCCAAAAGTGGCCAGATTAGATACCGCGGCAGGGCCGGCCCTGCCCGGGCCCGCTGCGATCCCGCAGGATGTAGCAGCCTGATCCTATCTCTCTACGTTCCTTTTCGCCGCCGCCATCGCCGCCGTTGACCATCCTGGGATCTAACGCTCCGTAGATGGGCCTTAAATCTCGCGCGCGGACCTAACGCAGGAATGCTTGGTGCGCGTCCGACCTAACGAGGTTTTAATCGTCGTCACAACATCCACGCACAACACGTGACAGAGGTGTCACGTGTTGTGCGTACCCTTAAATCAGGAAATTATATGGCTCTCCCACGCCCCGCTTATGATCGCGTTTGCCGATAATGCCGGGGCGAGTGGAGCGCTAAGTGGCAATATCCACGAACGTCTTATCGTAAAGACGCCCTTTATCAGCGGGAAGGACTGCTTCTCTCCTGGCAAGTGACCGTGTAAAGGGAGATGAATAAATTTCCTCGACTAAACGAGACGATAATTCCTTCATGCGCTGTTTTGAATGAAACGCATATCAATCATAATAAATAAAAGGTAATAAAAGGGATGAGTATCCCCTCGAGTGGTCAATGATTGCTTACGATTTACTTTATCTCCTGGAATACTCAACTCAAATCTTATTTGACAAATCGACTTTCCATATGGATCAGATATCACGAATGTCAATTTGTCACGTCGCTCGATTAGTCCGAACGAAAATGGAGGCGGAAACCCATCGAGAGTTGCGTTCCTTTGAATGGATTAATCTCGACGGCGATATCTAGGCGATAAGAACATTCACGTAGCGGACATTTCACGGCGATTCGCATCGACGTGTATCTGGCACGTTCTATTTCCTATCGACGATAAAGATCGTTATCACTGACGGCGTGCTTAGCACGTTTGAAAGTTCGCACACGCGGCGCGGCGCGTCTCAGGAGGGGTGTCGCGTCGCCTCCGGAAAAATTGCCCGACGTCGCCGTGGAGGCGAGGGGGTTTATGAAACTTTATATAGCGACACTCCTCGTAAATGCCATTGTAAATCACGGGTTATAAGGCGAATTCGTCGAGCGCGCCGTACGGCGATCGAGGCAGACCGCACGGAGAAGTACGTCGAGGCGGAATCGTGACTAGTTTCCTCCTTCCCTCCCTTTCCTTCCCTATCTCTACCTTCTTGCCTGTGATTTCTACCGCGCGTGATAAGTCACCTTGATTTGTGGTCGGGATGAAGTCATAACAAAAAGTCTCGCCCCGTTAAACCGGTGTGCTTTCACAGTTGCGCAGTCGCGAAATTGAGGCTGCACGCTGTAACACTTTTTAGAAGAATTTTGAGTTAATACGATACAAGAAGAATTAAATTATAGTTGCAAATATATGTAGTGCTTTGATTTGATAGTCGAATTATTATTAATCTAACATGGATTCTTTCGCCACTTAACTTTTTGTCGAAAAGAAGTCTAATAAATCAAATGTATGCAAAATCACTGAAAATTTCAATAAAATTGAGGACCATTCCAGATGGATTAAAAAATATTATTTGCAGATGCCGTTATAATAAAAACTCTTCGTTTTTAGATGACCAAATAAAAAAATTTCTCACACACAATTGTATCATAAATATAGCAGATTACATAATACGGTGTCGGATGTATAACGTTAGGTCACGTTAAGGGATCTATAGGGGAACCAAAAAAGAACAGAGCAAGACCATAGCAGTTCGAAAATATCACTGCTATGAATGACGGCGAGTAAATACGATATCTGCTTATTATTGTATGATTCTTGATATTAGTCAAAGATTTCGGGATTCTAAATTTGTCGGTTGAAAAAGCAAATTCCGCACAGAACGTTACGCCGGTGAAACGTGAAAATACAGCTTCGTAAAGTAGATTTTCCGCGAATTCGTTGAATGAGGCCAAAAGCCTCGGAACGTGGCTTTGTGCAGGAGGAACGTACGATCTTACAGCGATCAAATCGCGAATTTAAAATACAGCGTGTTTGACCGAACGATGCTATTCATAAAATTACGGTTTATATGCTCTAGCAATCTTTAAAACAGCTTTACCGGTTTATTAATAGTTTCCAACACGTTAGTCGGAATCTGCGCAAATTTATCTAGAAACGTTTCCTATCGCTTCATCGTGCATCTGGATTATGTCAATTTTTTATCTTCCTTCCTTCTTCATATTTCTTGATAAGAAATATAATGTGTTATCAATGAATTTATGGTTACAGAATTTGCGCTGTGAAATATTAATGATTTTTGTCTCGCTTATTCTTCGCACGACACCATTCTGTCAGGATGCAATTTGTGTTAAAGAAAATTGCCGATCGTGCAGTATAATGTTTGCATGAAGCGAAGATTCGCGATTCGTTTGCACAAATGTATGTAAAGTGCAAATATATGTATACCTTAAAACATATATGAATATTTTCCTCAAGCGGGATCCCACACGTCACACGCACTTTACACGCAACGCGCTTTAGCCAACACAATATCTGCAACGTGGGCGGATGATTATTTATCTTGTCATTCGCGTGATTACTCCGTGCCGTCGGCACGAACTTCTAAAGCACCTGTCTGTGAATCATCCATGGCAATCTCAGTGCGCTTTCTCGTCCGACATCGACAAGCGTGGGACAAGCAGTTCCGAAAGAAAGAGAGAGAGAGAGAGAGAGAGAGAGAGAGAGAGAGAGAGAGAGAGAGAGAGAGAGAGAGAGAGAGAGAGAGGAAGGAACTAAAAGTTGAAAACATTTTTCTCAAGTTAGAGAAAGGCAATCGGATTGGACAAATTAAAATAACTAATAAATTTCTTTAATTCTCACAGAGAAATAGATAAAAATAGGACATTATTTTTTAAAGATGAGCCATTTTATAAATCGTACAATCACGAATTGTTCTCACCAATAATTCTCAAAATAACTTAAAATATATAATATGTTGATAAGAACACATCATAAAAATACATACATAACAACAAATACAAACAAATATATAAAAATACATACTTCTATTTGTCATAATCTTTTTAAATTATAAAACTATATTTTTAAAAATTAGTTAGTGGATAATTTACTTTAACATACAAAATTTAGCAAAAAAAAGTTTATCAAATACCTGCAAATGTTTCTGAAAAAAATCTTGTTTTCTCATTTGTTGAATTATTTCATCTCTTTAAGAAAAAAGGCTCGAGAAAAAGAAATCGGACGCAAGACCTAACAAAAGAAAAAGGGAAAGATTGCGAGAGTCAAAGAAACGTTCACGGCACGTCCACTAAATCAATCAGTCGCGAGTAGCAGCGCTAATTAGTGCTAATTGACCTTTAGACCGTGCTGATCTTTAGTCCCAGCGTGTTATTTTCGCTGGATCCGCTTCCTACGTATCTGCATACAATTAGTGTGAGAGACAAGAGCAAATCGCATTTATTACGCTACTTAGAAATTTGATTTATAAATACCCCATTATTCAAACGCTATTGTGACAACAATACTATATATATCACGTGCAAAGTGGCGTTTGAAGAAAAATATTCGCGTTCGCAATTAAGCATTCGCGTGCAAACAGCGGCAAGCTGTTGGCTATAATCACACGTGTGATCTACATTCTAAACGGTGATAACTATAAATCACTCATTTGTTGCAGTCATCGCTTTGGCCACAAATTGCTCTTGTAAATGTTTTACATTCATTGAATCATAAATTAATATTTATTAATAGAACAGATTTCATTCTGTTTTCTCAGTTTAAATCAACAAGATTATATTTTCTCTCTTTTTCTTTTATTGACATACTAATTTATTTTATTCTCATAATTTTATCACATGTGTGTATTTTCACGAAATTTTACCGCTCCATTAAATAAATATAATCTCAATAGAAAAGAAATGCAAAATCTTTTTACATGACCGAAATATATTTAGTCTCTTTGATCGAGTATATTTTATAGCGTGCGATAGATTGTATATATCAAGGAGCACCTGCACGGCAAGTTTACATCGGTGACGCTTATTGACAGACGGCGCCATCGAGTGCAGATAACGATTAGCCTGAATCGCCTTGTTATTTTGCATTCCATCACGTATTGGTTATCTCACTCTACGATTTATCGATTAGATCTAAGCGCGCAGTTGGCGCCGTTCTCCAAATTCCCAACCAGGTAACAACTTATACATTTGCAATTTTGTAATTTCCCAAATGCTTACTCCGAGATATAAATATTACCTCAGTAAAAAATATTATTATATTATCATGGTAATTAAGAGAAATCCAGAAGAGGCTCTAATAACAAGATTTTACGGGGGTTGTGTTTATCGTCGGCGCACAGTTGTGCAATAAACAGCATAACTCGACGGGAAGCTATCGATATCCTATCTCGGTGCAAGATAATGGAGTTTGATAACTTCTAGTTAAACAATTGCGTGTGTAATTGCGCTACTTGTGAACGATAATCCGATATCCATGCCCCGCGGGACGTGAAGTCGCGCTCGGCAAGTAAGAGGATCGTTAAATCCATTGTGAACGCATTACCGCAGGACGCACCAACCTACCGGGGGCCACGAAGGTCGACGGAAGGAAAAGAATTCGAGGGGTCGAGTGGCCCACGGATAGTAGATTTGTATACGCGATTCTCTCTCGAGTCATGAATAAAACTGAATAGCCGAACCGGTAACCTAAACCCGAAGTCACTCACCACCTGTTGCCTTTGTGTTTATACACGTCGGGCCCTTTCACAAGTAAAACGATTCTTAAATCGATGACTGCTTTTTTGTCACCCTTTACATCTAAAGATTCGCGGATCTCGGATTTATTGTAACGTGTCTTACTGTTATTTCATTAGATCGGATTGAAGAAACGCAGTAAAACAAATATAAATTCTCATGTCCTCACAATGTATCTTAAAAAATCTCAAATTAATTTATAAATTTTAATCAGATTCTCATTAACAAAAATTTCATAAATCAATAATTTTGAAGTCATTCAACGATGACTGAGATATTTCGTTCACCATATCGATAGATGATATTTTTAATATCAATTATTAGAAATTAAACTGCTTTCTAGTAAAATCTGAATTCAAATTAGAAAGATAATTAATATCAAAAGATAAATATTTGCCAATTATTGCAGGCACAATGCATCGAAGATGCGGGTCCATGTTATACAAAAAAAAAGACCAATACAAATTGAAATGAATTATACCATCAGTTGACCATCTTAATAAAAATCTCGTGTCGTTTTAACGATGTATAAATGCGCGTTAATATTGTCAAGCGCGGTCTCAGATATATTGCTTGGCGGCTGCCAAACGTGTCTCGGAATTATGTAGCGAGATATGTCCCGTCGTTAAACACGGCATTGCAAATTATGCCGGTTGCGCCGATTAAACGCGTAATCGATAAGATCAATCTAAGTAACTCCTCGGCTGCCGCGCTGCTGATGGCGGAGATTACTCGGAAGCGCTACTTCGTTATGATTCCACGGCGTGTATACGAGCGGTATTAATTCAATCTTTCACGCGTGCACGAGCGGGAGCAGGTAGCGGCGCGTCTTGTCACGGGAAATTAAGATTAACATTCAGAGGTGGCGTGTACGCGAGGTCGTTAGCGATATTTACAAGTACGTACGACGGAGCAATAAACTCGTTGCTGCGTCTTATCTCGGCGTATCGTAAAGCAATAATCGAGCCGTTATCCCGTGCTGTAGGCGAGAACGGAGCTCATCGGCGATACCGGGGGGACACACTTCGCAGCGATCGCGTTGGCGTACAGGTACCGTTCATCTTACAATTAGAAGAAGAAGAAAAAAAAACTAGCTTCAGAGAAACAGTTTTGCAATACGTGACCTTAATTCTTTAAGAAAACGAGTTTAAAGATGACTCGAAGAGGCAACTTCTCTAAAGCGTTCGCTAGATTCTTCCGTGAAAAATAAATCGCGAAATCTTTGGATCCTCCCGCTGCGGATCTACGTAAACGCGGTCGTGCAAATTTTTCGCGAAGAGACGCTCCGGTTGCAAGTCCCGTCGTTCGCTACCCCTGGTTAAATGTTCGGCGGTGTTATCGGTGTCGAGTGGTAGCTCGTTCGTCGAGGCAGAAGGGGAGAGCAGGTTGCAACAGGAGAGAAGAAGCATTGGCCTGGCAAAGTGTTTAAGAGCGTTATCTTCTCGGCTATTAGTCTTTCTTGGTGTGTGGCCTCCGGTCTCACCGGTCGTCCTGCTCTTGGAGAGCACGAGCTCGTGCAAGGGTTAAGTTTAAGTAGCCCCCTTATCTCGGCTCACCATCTACATCCCGGGAGATTCATGGAGAGGATCAAGGAGAGTCGGGGCAGGGAGGGGGGAGACGAGGAGGGGAAGAGGCGCGAAGATCGACGCGAATTCCGCCGCTTCCGAATGTCGAGGGGAGGCCCATTCATGTGATAAGCATTCGCGGATTCACCGACGACACTTGACCGAGAAAACATCTCCCCGTATTACGGGGACGTCGATGCGAGAAGAGGAAAGCGAGGAACGATTCTGTACCTGTCGCGATACCTATGCCGGAAAGAAATCGAAGGTGTCGGTGAAAAAGTAAGTTCTAGCTGTTGACATATAATCTCTTCTCGTACGCGCGCGGACCCTCCATTTTGAAAAATTGAAATTTAATTCCAGGTGTAATGATCTTCGTCACGCGGATAACTCTTTCTCGATTCGGGCACCAGGTCGTCACTATAATGATCATAGGTGAATCTACGATAATCGATGATGATCGATCAAATCCGATGAAGGGGGAGAAGGGCGCCGCGGCAGACGTCCGACAATTTAAATAACAAGTGAATATGTCCTTTGTTAATGCGGTGGTTTATTAATAGGACCCACCGTAGGACGCTGACGAGTCCCGTACTAGCCCAGGGTGGGCCCATTGTGATAGGGGACGCGCGGTGCACGTAATTCCCGCCAGATTGATGGCCAACTATTACCAGAATTTATCACGCCTGCCAGCCGACTATTGTGACGTATGTGTAAATAAGAAAAAGATCCCATCCTGGCGAACGGGATACCTTCCTGTGTCCGCGACACAGAATGTCGTCGTCGGTCACCTTCCGAACGATAATGTTCGGATTTTGCGAATGCTCTCCATGAAACTTTACGAGGCAAAAAATCGATTTTTAAAATAATGTACGTTTGATTGATTACACACGTTAATAATCACAATAATTTATTCGGAAACGTGAAACATATGCGTCACGTCCTCACGAAGCGGGCTCCGATTGACTGAGCAAAATTTACAGAGACCGGAGATCGCGACGAAACCGCGACGAGCGGCGAATTTCGCTACGATGACTGAGCAATAATAAAAGACCGGGCCCGTTACGACTGTTGTAAAGTCTTATGACGATCATAACGCGATCACGTCGCGCATAACAGTGCCGACCGCTCTGATCCTTCTGGCCAGGTCCTTTTGGGGACTGCAGTCTCTCGGAAATCCGACGACATTAGTCGAGCCATAATCGCGACAAATCCGGCTCGATTAATGACGGAAGAGCGCGGGGTGTCGTTTTTTGGTGACCAAAAGATCAAATTCAGATTTCGGAGAGTCGATAATTCTCGCTGAACGTACCGCCAGATCGTAAACAACCGCTTAACTTACCCTGCTGGCCATCGAGCGAATCAAAAACACCGTAAATTAAACGGACATTATCTACAGATTGTGGTCGCTTTTTGTTCGGCACCGCCGTGCAATAATCTCGTTATTTATTGGACCGCGACTGAAGCTTCCGTAAACACGAGTAGGATATGTGTGATTCGCGAGGAGTCGTTAATGTAACGAGCCGCTGGACGACTAGGCTGTATTTTACGCCGCTAATACCCTCTGTCAGGGATGGCGTTCAGTCATTCTCGAGCGGAACTCAAAGCGGACGTTGTGAAATGGATAAAGATATAATGCCGAGGCGAAAAAAAGCAAATATATCTAGCGTGCGAGACGTTTCGCGACGGTAATGCAACAATGGAAAGGAAAACTTCGGAAAAAGGAGAAACGAATGGAATTCCGTAGATTTTTGGCTGGAAAGCGAATATCGAAGAGGAACTCATTGAGAAATTTCCATTTTGGTGTCCGCGGGGTTTCCACGTAGAATCAAGTCGCAATGTAATTCGCAATTTTTCACGGTATGAAAGCTAGCCGGAAGATTTAAAGGATTAACTAGCGTGCGACAGGGTGGGTTAAATTTTGAGCACAAGAGACGACCTTTCCCTCGTCACGTCGCTCTAAATGTTTGTACAATCAGATTAGTCGCGCAGTCAAGTAAAACTTAACTGTTTTGAGAACGGGTGAAATTCTTCTCTACCTTTCTATATTGAAGAAGAAAAATAATCACTCTTTTCTTTCTTCTGGAGATTGTAGAACACAATTGGAAAACATCCGGTGAAAGAGCGTGACATTGGTCTCGTGAAAAAGATTTTCCATCTTCTCATAGCAAACATTATTTAACGATAAACGATGCTCGTGGACAAAAGGAATTGTGTCCAGAAAGATGACACTTTCGACATTTCTTCGTATTTGACTAGCATAACGTCCAAATTGGAGATTTGGCTTGGCATTCTATAATAAATCGTTTTCGTGCGTTTCACGTTTTCTCGACGTTGAAGATATCGCCAATATAAAAATTTCTAAAGAATAAAGATTTCATCTATTAAAAAGACAGCAGTTAGCTTATTTCTTATACTTCACATTTGCTCAAATATAAAAAAAAATGTATGACATCGGTAATTCGTTTCGTCGACTTCCTTAGTTATCGAGGAGAAGTAAAAATTAGTTATTACGTAGCATGCATGTTGCCAAGGTAAAGAGCCGTCCTTCTCCGGATAACACGAGAACATCATGAAGAAGAGCAAGAGGAAGAAGAAGAAGACGACGACGACAACGAAGAAGAAGAAGAAGAAGAGCGAAGAGGCAAGTGAACGCGAAAGGGCTCGTGCTTCCGGCCGATCGCCTCGTTAGCATCGCCGTGTTTCCAGTTGGTGAACGATAACCGCTCGTTAACGGCGATTAAACGGCGAGCTAAACATCGTGGTGCCGCGAGACGAAACAATCTCGCAGGCACGTTGAGCCCCGATTAAAATAAACAAGGTGCTGCCCGCCGCCTCCTGCAATTGCTCGCTCGCTCGTTCGCTCGCTCGCCTCCGCTCGCGTTTTGTTGCTCTTTTCACCGCTGTTTCCGCACGATATCCAATCGAGCGAGTTCGTATTTCGAATACACGCCGCGCAATCAGGCGCTACCCGCGCTACCAAAGCAATTAGTACTTTTAAAATAACAACGTAGAAACAAGAGGGAGGCGCGTTTGTACAAGACTCGAGTTGTCCTCGTTAATAAATTATCATTGCAAGTCGCGCCATACGACGTGCAAGGCGATAGAGAAATCAAACTTGGGAATTGCCGCGGAAATGAGGGAGAACGGATAATTCCGCAAATGAGAATTTATCAGATTCAGTCATAATAAATCTTATTACGCTTTATCCATTGATAAATATAAAAAAAGAGAGTTGTACTATCTAATTGCGACTGTTTTGCTGTCAAAATCTCTTTCAACCTGCTTCTTCATTTTCCCTCTGCGTGAGTGAGACGATTTTAATAATCTAGCGTAAGATATTTCCATTTCAAGGCGTGCAATGTCGGCGAGCGCGTAAGCTCAAAGACGCAAAGTCGAGAGGAAGAAACATCGTGGATAAGAGCACAGAGGGAAGGGGGAGAAGGAATATGCTGAAGAGAGGGCGAAAGAATGAAAGAACGAGAAAGAAAGAGAGAATCGTGAGAGAGTCCGGTTGTTGTGTGCCGGCAGGGTCGGGGGTCTTAATAAGATGGAAAGAGGTGCTTTGTGTTGGTGGTTGCACGAAGAGGCGGCCGATAGAGGCAGCCGAAGGGCGGCAGAGTTTACACCTCACCTTGAAAAGGCGTCTTCGTGCCTTACCCGGCTCCTCTCCCTTTCTCCTACCTCTCGGCTTTCTCTCCCTCTCCCTTCCCGCTTCGTTTCGTCCGGCACCTCTTCCATCTTCTCCTCCTAGTCTTCTTCTTCGTGTTTGCCCGCCTCGTTAACGCCTCGCGGCGGCCAGAACGGACGCTGCACACGCAGCTATTTACCAGCCGCCTCTTTGGTCCTCTCCCTCCATGAAGGCGAAGGCCTCTTTTCTCCCCTCGCCACGAAATGCCGATATTTTTAACCCTCTTAGAGCTGGCTTTACCAAAATACTACGTACTATCTCTTTCCTTGCTGTTTAATATCGATAATTGCAATCATGTATTTCTCGAGATCTTGCTCCTTGTCAAAATGTTTAGGAGTATTATATTCAATAGAAGAAACTAAAATATACAATTAATCACACATTAATTATCAATGATATTCATTTATAAAAGATTAAGAGATAAGATTATTGAATTAAAAAAAAATTTTTATAGAATCATTACACGTGGAAAAAACATAGATTAATTATTAATTAATTATAAATGTATGAAATGCGTGAAATTTCAAGTTGAAATCTCTTGAACTCTCCATTGATAGATATCACGACATCGGTACTGGCATTCAAAGGCGAGACGACTTAGAGAGTTTCACGCAGGATACAAGAAAACCATTAGCGGCCACTATCGCCGTGACAAGAAGTTAAATTAATTACTGGGACCTAAAACAGGACACGGTGGGGTAAAGAGCGAGATGAAAAAGCAAAGAAGGAGAAGCAGGAACAAGAGAGAGATGAGGAAAAAGGGGAACGTCGCATGCCATTGGACATTCCGGAGGCCCCGATGACGCGCTTCGAATTAGGACGATACGAGTAATGGCCCTGCGGACATCAAGGAAAAACCGTCCCGTAATTCCTCATCGCGAAATTCCAGACCTGTGGCCAAACCTTCCGTAGAATCCGTACCACGAAAAATATGGCCGGTTTTTAGAAGAAGTGACTCTCGAGGCCTCGGCGAAGAAAGAACGTCGAATCGATGATGGCGTTTTTCAGTTCAGGTAAAATGCGATAATGAAAAATAACTGCATAACGTGTCAACTTACTTGAAGATATTTTGCTTCAATATTTATCTCGAAATTGGCTTACGGGCTTAATCAACTTTCGTACGTGGCCGGTGATGGCCGGCGATGGATCGGCGAAAAAAAAATTGAAAAAAATGTTTTCAACGTATGTTAATTCTGTCGATGCGATCTGGTCTCGTCTTGCGGCAAGTTTTTACGCGGTCCCTTCTCGCGCGAGCGAAGCCGTCATCCTCTCTATCAACATCTCGTTTGTCGTGCGATCGATATAAAATGTGTTACCGATAAAATGGCCGATCAATCGTGTGCATACGGTCGGCAGCAAGATCTCCGCTTAATCGCCGGCGATGATCTCGATCGTCGACAGAGAGAGAGAGATGAGATATCGGCCAACGTAAATTTTTGCGCACGAGCCTACGGCGCGCGATCTTGATTTTCGTGGAAAGCGAGCCGTGCGCGCCGACCGGATATGGAAAGGCCGATTCCATCGATTATTTTTATTATTAATCTCGACTGCCCTCGCGTCCGCGTTAACACACAACGAATCTGGTCGGTATCAGATTCAACGGCGATAAGGAATTTGATAACGGACGGCGGTCGTGATGCCGGTCCCACGACAAATTACCGGCCATCAGAATTACTCAGGCGTTATCGTGGATCTACGACGTGCCCGGTCATACCGGATGGTGGCATTTTCGGGACGGGGAAATGCGTTCTCCGTGTACCTTCGGGAATGAAAATCTCTCGACGATGGACCTTTAACGGCCGTCGCGCGGATGTTTTGACACGGCCCGACACGGCCAGGGGACAGATATTTTCCTCGAAACCCGAGGAAGCCCTACTCTCTCGGATGCACTAGCCCAGAAATACGCGTGGCCACGAGAAATCGATGACAGATGAAACTCGAGAAGCGGCGGATCCGGGTGCACGAGAACCAAAACGATTTCGACCAAACGATATCGGATTACGATTTCTACCAGTGCAATTTTTTTTCGCCGATCGATCGGAGGACGAACGACAGATATACGTTATCTTCCGGCGAGAAGTTTCGCGTCTGCAATTTTGTGATATTAGCCACATGGCATATCTGTTTTGACACGTACAAAGAAGCGACGTAAATCGCACATGACGATCCGGCCACATGGTTAATTGTATCCGACGAAATCGTAACTTTGACGCATAATTTTACGCTCCTGCCCCGTAATTCGCACGCAAGGCAGATTTATGTCGAATAATCTGCGTCGATCATCAGAACGATGCCGATATAATGCCCCGCGCTACATTGGTGATCGATGGTTCATATCGTGCGCCCGCGAGTGATATCGGGCATAACCGGTTCGCGAGACGGCACGGCTATTCCAAAAAATTGGTAAAGATCAGCAAGGGCGAATGATAAAACGACGATAAAAAAAAAAGAAAAGAAATCGCGGTGAATTGAATATTAGCGAAGGCGATCGCCAAAACATCACAGCGGGCGCCAACAGAAACTCAAAAAGATACGATTACAGGCAATATTTCCACGCTTTCGCTGACGAAATTTATAATTCCCGATAAGAAAACCGGTTTTTGAAGGACGTAAGAGAGAAGGGCGATAATGAGATTTGAGAACGATGAAAGTTACATGTCGATAAAGAAACTAGCTCACGTCTCGTCATCTGCATCTGGTGGTTCGTGAATCATCCGTTCCTCTTTGAAGAAATTTTTATTACGTAACAAAACTTTGTCTTTTAATTGCATGAAATTAACAGATTTTAAAAAATAGTCAAAAATTTGTAGTCTTCAATTCTACACTCCGTGATGTCGAACGACAAAGTCGGTTGTTAATGACGATGCTCGACGCAAAAGTAAGTGATGCAAGCACGAGGGAATAATGGTACGCGTGCGACGTAAAGATGAAAGGAAAGATCGGAGGGACATTGTAGATTTAATACTTCCGTTCGATATCCTCTATCACGATCGATACTCGGAATCTTTCGTGGAGTTTATTATGGCAACGTGGATGTGTGATGGCCGCAAAACCGGTCGTAGCGCGATGAAGAAGAAGATAGAAACGGAGAAGGGATTGAAGATCGGAGGCTGATACACGGTGTAAAGTATATGAAGTAAAGGCGCCGGTAAAAACGGCAGATTCGACACGTGCTTCGTACTCCCATTCGTATCTTCGATCGTGATTGGCACTTCGATCTTCTTGCGAAATTTATTATTGCTTCGGGAGCGAAGAACCGGTCTACCGTAAGCGAAATCGACGTGGGAAGAAGATGGGAGGTGAAAACGGGCGAGGAAAAGATGAAGAAAGCTGCAAGAGAAGTTTGCAAATCAGACGTGTGCTCCATGTTGTCGGCTTCAAGCAAGTCAATTGCGGCAATCTAATTCTCTAGAGGTAAAAATTAATTTTAAAACAAATTTAATACATGCAAAAATACAATAATTGATACAATTTAAATCTTTACAAGTCAGCTTAAATCACTTGAGTGTTACTATTAATAATCTTAAATTATGCTTCTCTCTATTTAAAGCATAGAATTTCAAAAGAAAATAAATAAAAGAAATCAACAGTTATCATGGAAAAATTAAAAAGTCAAAAGATCGATTTTTATTCTTATCACACGAGATTTTTTATTTCGCAATCTATAATTTTGATTGCGTCTTGATTTTACGAATGCAGCATGAAAGAAACATTCTCAATCTCTGAAACAGGACAAACGGGAAAGATCACGAGGATTGAAAATGGTGGAAAATACTGGCGCGCCGCCAAGGGAAAAGGTAAACCATGAAAAAAAAAATGGTAGAAAGAGAAAACATGTATAAGGTAAAGGAAGTGGTCGGTTGCCGCCCCATTAATTAACTGCCCCTCTTCACAGCCCTCCGCCCCCGATCGTTCCACCAAGGGCGCAGCCATTCACAGCTTGCTGCACTGATCTCTCTCCCTTCTTCTCCTCCTCCTTCTCTTCGTTTCGTTCTATCGTGTCGTTTTTTTATTCTCTCGGACAGTTTCTCGAACGTGCGGCTAATTATATCGAGATGCAAAAGGAGATGTAATTGCAAATTAACAATTATTATGCGGCACATCATCTTAACCGCGTGAACGTTGACTCCAACTCGAACGCGACAGTATATTGCATATGAGGGAAACTCAAAACGGTATTAGAAAATTTATAAACGTATCCTTCGTTTTCATGTCAAATTTAAATGTCACGAGGCGAAGTAAAAGACATGCAAAATAAAAGAATGAAATTGGCGAGTTATGTCTTTAAATTGTGTAAATATCTGAAAAAGATGGCGAGTATTTGAATTTCCGGCAAGCAAAACTCATTCCAAGCTCGTCAAGAGTTGAATAATTGAAGAGAATCGAACAAATTCAGGCCGACACGCGATGTAGTTCCATGCATAATGGTTCTACGAGCACTTACATTCTTTATAGATTGCATTGTGTTGAAAATATTAATTAAGGTGATCAAACAAAGTTGCCAATTCACCATGGCAATTGCATCAGAACCAGTTAAACGGTTAACGGGGGAGAAACAGGCCTGTCAGAAGAGCGAAACTTTGTTGCATACATGAAGAAAGGATCATATCCTACCTTCACCTCCATATATCAACGACTTACGCCTCTAGGATAATTGATATCATTTTGTGGCCTTAAAGCAGACAGAAATAAGTGCAGCACACTTGAACGCGTAAAATTATCTTACTATTTTTATCATGGTACTATCTGCAACCGTTGTAATTTATTAACGAGCCATTCTTTACGTCCAATTCTGAATTCTACCTTTAAGGGATTGAACGTTATTCATTTTCCATTATGCAAGATTTTGCAGAAAATTGCGCAACGAGGCTCGTTCCACGCTTATTAACTCGGAAAGAAGAAACACGTTGCGAGCACGAGATAAATAAGACGCGCGGTGGAAGATTTAATGTCGTTATATATATATATATATATATATATATATATATATATATATATATATATATATATTTAAAGGATCCCGTCGTCGCGAGCGATCCCACAAAACGCGAACGCAGGCATGCATCGGCGGGGACTATATCGGCAGGGACGATTACACGCCGTGGAAGCTATTGTTGTCGTCCTATGGAAATTAATTGAATGTATTTGAATAAGCGCGTTGTTCGCCGCTTGTTCCTACTTGCCCACCTACGCCGAACACGCGCGAGCCATAAACCGTGGTCGCGATCAAACTGCTACAGGGCGCTCCAAAGGGCGAACGACACTGTACAGCGCGAAATTTGCTCAAGCTGGAGAAACCGATGTGTCCTGCTGCACAATAAGTAGCAAAGTTAATGTAGAATTTAATATAGATCGAATTAAATGTAATTTAGTAAATGCAACCAGATAAAATATTTTTACCGCAGATCGCGAGAACAAGTTTCATATTTTTACATTGAGGAGTCTCTCGCGATGCGTCGCGACCGGAAGGGCGATGTAAGTCGCGACGCTCATTCTGGGGAGCACAGGAGCCGCGATTATGGCCTTCGATAAATGTACGACATCGTCGTAAAGTTGGCGGCAGTAAAAGGCCCGCAAAGAAAATAAGTCGCGCAGTCGGCCGCGATTAATTATCCGAACCACAAAGGCGTCATTAAATTCTTCTGGGTCGCGGCGGACTCTCGCGAGCTCAATAAAATAAGAATATTAAAATCGCAGATTCATGAAAATTGTAAATGTCGTGTCTCAATGTGTTAACATGCTACACGCGACGTATTCGGAAGCGTGGTCTTTTTTCTTTCTGCTTTGTTATCCGATTTAGATTTTTATCCGCGACATTCAACAATGATTGCGTCGGTAGTTTAAAGTAAAAAGCGATAGGCATAGAATTGTCTAGAGAGACAGAAAATAAATTTGAAATAAATCATCCTACAGACAAATTCTTCAATAATTAGCGATTGATTTTTTGAAATCATATAATTTTTTAATGAAACTTAAGTAAGCGGCATAGATAATCAATCAAATTCGCCGAATATATTTTCAAGTTGAAATGGATTTAGCAAGTGTTTCCCATAAAAATTAGTTAGCAAGATCGAATTAAATTAAAATAACATTATGCAATTTTGATAAATACTGACTATATACTTGAGATTTTATTTTTGAATGAAGTTTACAGCCTTAGAATGACTGCTGTTTCGAATATGAACCATAGAAATGCGTTCCTGTGCGTGCCTGTAGAGTCACGTTGGATGCACGCATCGGTATCCCTGCATCAATACGCACGGCGACAGATACGGAGATAGTAAGGGCCGCTGGAAGAGCCGTGCATCTTCTTATACAATGCACAATGGTTGCGTCCCCGTGCATTACACAGTTATTTGTTTATTTATTAACTACGCGCTCGTGTTTTGTGCTGCTAACACGGTTCGCGAATTAAGTTCCTTTGAGTACTGATTGCGCGACTCGAGACAAAGCGGTGCGCAATTCTCCTTCAGAATTGCGCGGATCTAAATTTGAAAACTATGAATAGAGGTTGAAAAACGAATCTTCAATAATCTTTTTATTTTCCATTATTTAACTATAGACAATAATTTCACAAATCCATAGGTCTTCAGCTCAATACTTTTAAATTTTTCCATAAATTGAATTCTCCGATCTTACATACCTTTAGTTAGAAATTTTTTTTCTCTCACGTTTCTTCAAATTCTTCCCTTTTTTATTTACATTTAATGATTTCTGAAAATCAATTGAAAATATATCTTGCACTCCGGCCCTTTATTTTATCGTAAGATACAATGTTATAAAACGGTAATTTTAGCCTTTTGTCGCGAACGTTAAAGAAGGCAATAAGTTGATAAGTTATACGAAGTTGACGTGCGCGACGAAGAAACGCGGAGGAGAGGAAAAAAGGAGAAGCAAGAGAACACACCGGGGCCTGGGGGAAGACCAGGCGATGACGATCCTTTCCCACGTCGGTCATCGCCGACCTCAAACTGGTCATTGGATCCTTGCTCGTAGCGAATGAAGGAAGTGGTCGACAAGATCACTTTACAGCACTGATGCATCCCATATTTCGTAAAACTCTTTTCTTCGCGCAGCGAATTCTTTTAACAATTGTAACCAATTTGACAATACATTAAGTAAAAAGATACTATCCTTGGAGATTTATACCTCCGATTTAAAGATCAATATAAGAAATCAATATTATCAATATTAATCATTATTATTTAAATTTCTGATGTATCAAAAATTCATCAATTTCAGAATTTGCAATATCCCCGTTAGCGCAAGAATGAAGACATTCGTCATATAATAGAAACTCCAGCTATCAATTAAACTCACTGAAAGTTTCAATCCAGACATTATTGAGATGCGATAATCCAAAGTACTCCAGATGGCATGCGTTAGATAGATGCACGATTCATCTCGCTGCTCGCGTGAGACACGATCGCCGTCTCTTGATGCGAATGCGATCGTCGGCCATTTTTACGATTTCTGCTTCGACGTAATCGAGCGATGAAGTCGTCCTCGCAGTCAGTACCGTCGGGATACGACGTTACACATGACGGTATTGCGCGGGCATTCGGCGCGCGGAGTAAGTCCGCCATAAGGACGAGCAACGCCATGACGTTCTTTTGACCCGTTTGACCCCATGCACACTTCTCACGATGCATTATGGCGGCCGCTTGGAAGGCCCTCAGCCCTTCCTTCATCCTTTCCCCGTTGAAACTCGGTGGACCAACCAGATTACGTCTTTCTCTCTCTTCCTCGCTCGTTACTTTTCTCCTCTCCTCACTCTTTTCCCTCCCTCTCTCTCTCTCTCTCTCTCTCTCTCGCTCGCTCTCCAGTTGTCCTCTCTCTGCCGTTTCGTCGTCGCTCTTACTCTATCTCTCTCTTTTTCTTTCTTCTTCTCCTTGTCTTTCTTGTTGTCGCCGCATTATCCCACACATAATCGAACTCCGCGCGCAAGAAAGAAAGACACCACGGCTTTCGCTCCTCATTGTTCCTTTGCTGCTTGTACGCGGTCCCGCAATCTGCGGTTTGCGACTTAAGTATCGTTCACAGGAAAGTTTGCAAAAAATCCTCCTAAGATTACTCTCATCGACACTTTCATCATCATTAAAGCTCACTAAAGCGCAAGATGGATTCGATCGAAGACATCGTAGTTAAAATTCTAATTATCTTAAATTATCGAGATTTTATCTTAACGTCAATTCTGTTCCGACCCCCAGATACAGATCTGCTCGAATTAGATTGCATTATACGTATAATTTAATTCGCGTCCTCTCTTGCAAATAGCGCGCGGAAGAAAATTGTGAAGCGTAGGCGAAGCCTGATGACACATTCTGTTAACGGGTTCCGCCCTGAACGTTGTATGCATCGTGACGGATGAATCCCGATGAGTTCCATTAGAATAGCAAGGTGATAATAATGATGATGATAATGATGATGATGATAACCGAGTGGAACAGAAACACCGGAATACGCTGTAACAACCAAAGCTATTTCCTCTAAAAGGTTGCACCTCGGCAACCGGGTCCGTATAACTGGTTCTGTATGCGATATAAAATTGTTCCGATATGTCAATGTGGGACTTTAATTAGAACTCGTCGGCTTAAACGGGATAACTCATGTTTTTATCAATTTTTTGCCAATCGCCTTCACGTCAATTTTAATCAATAGTAAAGCAATGTCATATATCCTAGGTATCATTAAAATAAATAAAAGAATAGCAATAATTTGCGAAAAAGAATGAACGACTGATTATAAAAATTTTGGAAAACATGAGTATTCATTTCGAAACGTCTTGGTCGTCTCGCTCGTCGTTGACTGGATTAAGAAGACGAGGAGAGGAACACAAGGAAATCGAGAGGAGGGAGAGCGATTTGTCGCTGTAAAGGCATGAACGATCGCATCGGGGTTAACGGAGGTAACCTCGACGTCTGGACGCGCGGGAAACAAATGCTCGTGGATTTACGAGGTTATACCTGTACGAAGATAGCGGCGCGCGAGCCGCCGGGTAGCCCCCTCGAAAGGAACGTTAAGGCAGCGCTAATCCTGCGCTCACATTAGTAAAACCCGCCACGGACAGCCGGCAATAAGTAACATCGGACACGGAGAGGATATACCACGGTTAGGTTGCGTACCGCGGTTGCGAAAGTTCGAGCATATTTATGTTTATCGATCACGGACTTTTTCGTCTCGGAAGGGCTCTAAGAAAGAGAGAGAGAGAGAGAGAGAAGAGAAAAGAGGAAGAGAAAGATGAAGGGAGACATGGTGCTCCGGTTATCATTGCTTATCTAAGAAATAGTAAAATTTTCAAATACGTTTCAAGGAGTTACATATTATACAATATACGTATTGAAAAGTTGCCTTACCAATAACTCGGAACATATTGCGACAACGAAGCCAGCTGCGCGTAAATCGTTGCTATTGTCCGCCAGCAAATAGACGCCTATTCGTTGGCTCGGCCAATAAATAAATTCTCAGGACGTGCGATCATTTGTAGTGAACGCGCGTCGTAAATTTTTGCGGGGGCCGCGGGATATTTAACCGGTATCAGCATGATGAATGCTTAATTTTCCCGGGCGCCATTTTTTCGTCGCCGGCGAGTGAATTATTATTCGAATTCGCACGCGCGTGTGGGTTGATCTCCGCGCAAGAGCTCTGTAATCAGCGCTCTTTTTTTTTTCCTCGACCGACACGTTCGTAGGATAATGTCGTGCGGGGAAAGCAAAGTGTTTATCGCTTTCCAACAACGCCGGTTATCGCGTTAGTCAATTGATTACTGTGACACGCGATTGATTTTCGAATGAAGGAAAGGAAAAAATGTGTGAACGAAGTCTCGGTTGATCTCGTCTTTCGACTCGAAATAGATTTACTCGAGAATGCATCGTGTGGTGCATTCTACTAAAGCCATTATCTCTTTCAAAACTAATTTTTTTAAAAATGAATAATGGCTTTAAAGGCATCACATGATGCATTTTTCAAACCAAATTTATAAAAAAAACGCATTATACGATACTTTTTTAAGAATTAGATTTTTGAAGAAATCATGACTTTAAAAGCATCACATAATGCATCAATAATATGTTTTTTAAGAATTTCGTCTTGGAAGAATTAATGGTTTTAAAAACATCACATAATGCGTTTTTTTTTATTTGGATTGAAAAATACGTAATGCTTTTAAGCCATTATTGGTCCTGCCTGATAAAGTGAATTAAAACGTCGGAATCAGATCAAGAATTTATGCGGTTTAAAAGCGGAAACCAGACCGAATATTCGTGTACGCCGTGAAAGACTCAAATTTTATATCAAGTTCTTATCGTTGGAGTAAATATGTAATTATTCGTGGATGTATGTACTAGATTTTCAATGTCGTTCCGCATTGTTTGCAGTGTTTGCGGTGAGATCAGGACGCGCGAGAGATCTCTCGCGAGACGGAACCTGGCAAAACGCGGTGGACGATCGTAAGTTGCGATCGCGAATCCGATCCTGCGAGCTTCGCGAGCAATCGGAGCGTATCACGTGCCGCCACGTGCGCTTATCGGATTACCCGGTTGATCATCGACCGTCATTGGACACCGGCTGCAAGTCAGCACTGCAAGCGGCTCGTACCCCATATGCGCTGCCACGGCACTTACTGCGATCGTCTCGATCTCACCGTGGCAGTTACTCGCGACTATTCTGAATCGGGGATTACACGGGTGTCGCAGACACGCGCGATTTACCACTCGACCTTATCGCGCGTTAGTTTCCTACGCGACTTCCGTGAGACGACAACCCGCGAGGGAACAATAGTCGCTTTTACTTTGACACGCGCGTTTCTAACTTGCTCGCTATGCGATTGTTAGATCCTTGTCACGCGTTCATGATTCGTTAATAAATTATGAACATTGTAAAACGGTTCAGAAGAAAAGAGATCGAAGGGAGAGAAAAAAAGAGGCAGGCAGGAGAAGGAGGTCGAATCAGGGGGAGCCTCGTGTGGGATAGAACGCGACGGTCGGGCGGGGAGCGAGAAGGACAGCGGGATGAGGAACGAGAAGCGCGGCTATTAGGTTTATTTGCCGTAATTGGGGGAGCTTTAACGCGCTAAACCAAACACCGGTTATAGCCGCCATAAAACTACCCACAATCACTTAGAGCCGGCGCGCGGTACGCGCTTTTTCTCCCTATTTATTCCGCGCGACCGGCGCTGCTAGTCGCCGCGCGCGATCACGAGGATGAGCAAGCGCGGCAGGACGAAGCGGACGGACAGACTGGAGGACGAGTTACCGGCGATTTGTTATTTCCCGGCTCGAGTCCGGCTACCCTCAGCTTCTTGCGCGCACCTTTTACTGCCGCTTAGCGCAATTTTCAAACCCCCTGCGTTCCGCTACTCTTGAAACGACGTTGATTCCAGATCATCCGGATATGAACCGAATTTGCTAAATTTTTTGTTCAAGTATTGACTCAATTTATTGACTACTTTATCCGTTTATTAAAGATAGACGAATTCTATCTATTTGCGGTTACAATTTCGTAAACAAATTCAAAACTGCAACCATATTTAATGTTTGACATAAGATATAAATTTATTATTATCTTTATTGATTTAATTTATTATTATCTTCTCCATCAGTTAATTCGTTAATTATTATTACAGTTATAAGAAGTATATGTCATTTTCAAAAAAGAATAATGGTTCTAATCAAAGCATTTGTCGTTGCCAAAAATACTATTATATTATAAATTGATGGTAAATTCAGAAATCTCACATTTTTCTGCTTATATAAATGCTAAAAATTAATTTTGCTGAGATAGTAAGATGCAAGAAAATCTCCATTATACGTGGTCATTAATTATCGTAGCAAATAACTGCGCTACGCTTTGCGAAAGTAAATATCTTATTTCACTTAAACGTTTTAACATATGATCGTCATTATTTACGAACAAGCAAAAATTATCGAGAATCAATCGTTTTTCTCAAAGTCATCGGATCGTCATCCTTTTCATGTTCGTGGAAAAGCGTATTTTCACATTTCGAGCATGTATGCTTGTTATGCATATATAAATATGCAAAATATGACGTTAACGAGCATATACGTGAGCTGCCGACGGATCGCAGGTCGGTTTGAGAGACATCGATGCCCGGACAAGTCCGAAAACGTATCGTGTATTAAACATTATCAGATGAGATGTTGGACAAGTATAATCATTGCACCAGCATTGGTTAGGTAAAATTCATCAACTTCTCTCGTAAAAAAAAAATTTATTGCTCCTTTGCGATAAAATCTTTTTGAAAAAAAAAAAAGAAGTATTTTACGCTAAATGGAAAGTGCTACCAATATTTGTAGATCTTCACAAAAGAATAGATCGTTTCATTGGACCAATTTCTTATATCCAACAGTTTTTACTTGTGACTTTCGAACTTGAGTGTCTAAGAACCGGATATTCGGTCAGTTTCCATTAATTCTGTTCGAAAACGGATTGTCAGCTTTTTAAGATATATTAGCACAAAAGATCGGCTTCTCGAAAAGAAGATCGGCAGCCCCAGATTATTGTAACATGTAAAGATCCTTCAAAAGCACAGCATGCATCACTTGACAGAAAAAGAGAATAAGTGACGGTAGTGGCAGCAGTTATCTTTTGGTAATGTTTGAACGAGTGAAAATACCACGACGTTGATAGATTCGGTGTCGACCCTTGTGTTCTTTCAGCGGTGCCGATAAAGGCGGTCTTTCTTTGCAAAATTCGGGTAAATACGAGGCCAGGAAAGTCTACTCTTCGTATTTCCACCTCGGCTGTTAGTTTACACAGAGCAACAACCGGTCCGGCGCTGCGCGGCGCGCAGTGGTGCCTAAAAATGGACTCCGGGACTAAAACTATTAAAAAATACGAACGAGCATTTACAACGAATATGATAAACATATACTGTAACCTCCTTTTCTTTTGACATAATGATGAAAGATAAAATATATTCACAGCTAAATCGACACGCGCCATTCAAACTTATTATAACGAGTTTGTACTTTGTTTGATCAGGATCCAGTCTAAGAGAAATTTTATGGTCTTGTAATTGTTTCAATTATTTTCAATCAAATATGATATATCTGATATAAGAAACGTTTTATTAAAACAATTAGTATAAGTATTAAACTTTTGGATCAATATCTACGTGTGTATAAATCTTTCAGCGTTTCCTTTTATTCGTTATATTGCAGAATATGAGGGTTAACGAGGGTAAATCACATTCATAACATGCCCGAAAATCATTTGAATTCAAAATGTTTTACTCAACCTGACTTCTTCTTTTTCATCTTCATCCTAGAAACAACTTTTTTTTACTTCATATACTTTCTTTACATCATTGGTTTATACGAATGTATTGGATTGCCTTGTAAATAATACTGGATTACAAATATTACAACAAAAAAAAACACAGGAATGTAATAATAAGCATAATTACACGTGGTAAAAATATTTCAAGAATACTCTTAAAGATTATTAATATGCCCGAGCAAAATGTTTCGATACACGAAAGACATTTTGTTGCAATTGCTTTCTAGAAAATCTGTTATCTGCCATGTTCTCGTCGTGATACCCCTCATTAGCCAACAATTTAAGATTATATCTGTATATATATTAAGATTATATCGGTATATTTGGACATTTTCTGGATAAGCTTTTAAGAATTCAGGTTTTGTCCGCTTAAGCACCACTGTCCGCGGCGCCGAGGCTGCCTTTTGTGTGACGCGGCGATGTCGACTTACAAATTGGAATACAACGGAGCGGGAGTTAGGAGAATCGTTTCACGCTTCGCGGGGGCGCCAAGTGGAAGGCAAACACCGATAAAAAATGCATGAATAAAGCACTAATGGAGCCTCCATGGAAGAGAAATAAACCTCGAATAGTCTTCGCTTCTTAAAGGTGATGACGGGCGAGCGATCGGACGTCCTTTTCTCGCATTCGGTTCCCACAGCATCGCGGATGATTTTTAAGTCTCAAGTGTCGAATTTACATGAGAAAGATCGTTCACAAAGATCATCTAACTAATCGTCATTAATCTGACATTCCGCTATTTTGTTTTCATTCCTGTTATATAAATTCCTTGGAGAAACACAAGTCCCGATGACGCTGAAGAAATACGATTACTTTGAAATTGACAGCGAGGAAGGATCGTGCAACGTAACAGTATCGTACATAAACTATCGATCTTATCCGCATGACGCGAGTATGTGATCGAATATGATCGAGCCGCTTATCACGCCGGCTAGCATTTCGCGTGAATCACCTGCCGACGTTTTAACGACGTGCAGTAGCCAGTTTGTCATACGGGCCAGACTACGGTGACATGCATTAAAGTAATAACGTGTTACTACGCGCGCTGTTTATGGAAAAGACATTCGATCGATATATTGGAAATTACCATTACCTCGTAAACGCATTTATTGTTACACAGACTATTTACGAGATTATGCTGAGGCTACACGCATAAGATGTTAAATCACATGTAAACGACATTTTTCTCTCTCATTCTTAAAAAAATGATGCAAACTCTTAGGAAAATTTGTACAAGTGCTGCCATTAGCAGATGTAAAATAATCTCTGACTGCATTTTTCCTGGGATTTCCGATTACCGTACTTCATCATTTTGCACCCAGGCAAATGTGAACGAGGAAGTGAGAAACCCGACGATCTCGATAATGTCACGTCCGATTGTCGCTTTAATTAATATGAGACCGAACACGGCCATGATCGACCAATCGATCGGATAGTGTGATATCCCCCGTAAATACGGTGTCATTTCGTAGGATGATTCACCGGAGCACGTCGACTGCTTCAAGGACGGTTGTCTTTATCACAACTTGAACAGCAGAGCTGTTGGTGTTATCATCCGCGACATTATAATCATCACAATTTTAAAATATCCTCTTACAGCAAATAACGAAACAGAATCGAATTACCATCGCCTAAAGAAGTGCAAATCAAAACATGTTTTTGTTATAAGAATGTATTATATAATCTTTCTCCGATCTTTATAAGTTAGAATTATCAACGCAAATCTTTACTACGATGATAATTCGATTTCGTTCGCAGTTATAGATATTGAAATTTTTAAATAAATACTTTCTAAAGGTACCTGTCGCGTATTAGAGAAGTACTTAAAGGTGCAAATAAATAAAGACGATTTATTTTAATAATTATTACGAGATTTAACTCTAATTTCACTTATGATTTATCTCAAGTCAAAGCTCATCCACAGATTTATTTCACGTAAATTAATCGCTGAAAACTATTGCAGAGTTTTAAATTAATATGACTTTTTTATACAGTCGAAAAGAATAATTCACGTATGATTTACGGGAATGAAACAGGAGGAATTTTTCATATTTTTGATTTTAATCGGAAATTGATACTTTACTCTTCATTTATTCGCACCTTTGTTTATCTCCGAAAAGAAGAGAGCGCGCGTTCACCTGTGTCATGAGACGATCGGCGCCGGTGCCTTCCTCGTCCTTAAAAACGATGTCCGAATTGTAATTGGGTACCAGGTCTCGAAACCTGGGGTCATATCTAGACACCTTTCCCTCGCTGAGTCCGCTCGCCGGTAAGGTGTTCTCGCTGACATTTGGCACATGTTGCTTAAAGACCAGAGGAGTAAGCTTCCTCAGATTCGGCCGTCGGCCGGCGCCTCTGCCGGGTCCGCACGCTAGGGCAAGGCCACCGTTATCGAGCACGGGCAGCCAGAGGCTAAGGATCAACAGGAGAACCTGGAAGAGCGAGGTGCATGTGCCGACGCAACTTCCAATGGCACAGTGGTGGCTTGCCTGGAGGCCGCGGCGACGATGATGATGGTGCACCATAATCGCGTGCCTCTGCCTCGAGGTCGACCTTGCGCGGTCACTGCTCTCGTCGTCTCCAGAACGGCTGGCAGAACGACGATCCCGACGGCGGCGACGACGGCAACGGCGGCGGCAGCAGCAGCAGCAGCAGCAACGATGCCGAGGGTGACAATCCGCTTGACGTTCTGCGGCCGATTCTTCTTTTCCGCCTCTTGCCACTGACCTCACTCACGCATAACCAGGGCATCACACACACCCCCCCTGTGCACGCACTCTTACCACCGACGTGATCCCCGTAGTTGCGTTGATAAACTCCGCGCGCGACCGATCAAAGCCGATGATGGTTCACCTGAGAGAGAGAGAGAGAACCTGACAGGTACACAAGCGACCGACCGAGCGGCGAATTGACACGAGACTGCAATTTTCCGAGAGATCGGAAAAAGATCCTTTTTCCTCTTTTGCGGATTCCGAAAGGAGCCGACTTACGATCACCATTCCGAGTTATTATCAAGTTGTGGTACCAAGTCGTAAGTCTACGAGGACGAATCTCTCTACATCGTAGACGTCGTCGGATTCGATCGGAGATTTATTCTAAGCCGGGTTTCCTCGACTGATCGACGTTCTCCCTACCAGTATCGAGGGCCCTTTAAATTCTCGTCGGCACGCGCCAACACTCCCGCCTTTCCGGAGCGGAACCTTCTGCGATCGTTTTCGTACGTGCGAGTCGACTCACTTGACTGAACTCGGACGGACGACGTCCGGAAGCTAGCGCACGTTTTCCGGACGAGCCGGTGGTGGGAAATGCAGGATGGGTTTCGGTGGGTACTCCTGCGTTGTTTCTTTGGCCTGACCAGGTCCAGGAGTACCCCTCTTCCTGCCCCCACCCCGCGGCAAACGGCCGGCGAGACCACCGCCGCTGGCTGCTGCTAGCTGCTGGTCCCCGTGAGGCTTTCGTGGCCTCCAAAGGTAGTGGTGGATGATCTCGCCCCTCCACCCAGGGCCTCCCGGTACGCGTGACTGACGTCACGAGGCCCGCTGCACCTCTATTGGCCGGGGCGGGGCGTTCACCAGGTAAACGAAGACAGGTGCACGTGACGGGAGGGAGAAAGAAAGAGAGAGAAAGAGAACGAGAGAAAGAATTAGAGAGTGCGAGAAAGGAGAGAAAAAAGATAGAGAATGAGAGAAAGGAAGAGAAAGAGGATAATCTTTCAGCTTTCTTCTTCTTCAGCTGGTCGCGATCAGTCTCTCATTCTTTTCTACTTCTCTTTCTCTCTCTCTCTCTCTCTCTCTCTCTCTCTCTCTCTCTCTCTCTCTCTCGTCACTTTTTCGCGAACTATTTCTTCGTTATTCACCATCCGTCCATCTCTTCTTCTTCGACTATCTTTTTCTCTTCGACGTTTCTCAGCTACCCCACTATCGCCGATTGGATTACACTTCTTCTTCGTCGTACCGTCTTACCTCGTTACTCCGTTCTTCTCTTCATCGGAGTGCGTCGCTTTCTTTCCGCTTTCGTGCTCCTCTCTTTTTTAACTCGGTTTAAATCCTCTGTGTAAGACCTTACAACATTATGCTACGTATAGCACTCGTTGTTCGAAGATTCTCAATGATTTTCTACCCCCAAGGGACGCATCAATACCCCCGTGATAAAAGTAACACGCGAGGCGTGGGAGGTAAGAGTGACCTTGATGGAGCGCCGTAGGATTCTGTTCTTCGTTCTCTTCAGTTTCTTCCTCTTCGCTCAGTTCTTCCCATTTCTTTTTCTGCCATTAGTACTCGTGGCTCATTTCGACGTAGTTTCGCAATTCCTTCTCGCATTTCATGAGATTTTCACGAAGACTTCAAAACTGGTATTTAAACAGCGTAACTTTCGACGATTATTCTATTACACGCAGATTAAATGATATTGTGTGCGAATGGTAAATTATGAATAATTAGCAATTATCATTTACCATAATATTGTCGGTTTTCCTTTACATTTATTGTTAATTGAAAATAAATGCCTGTGTAAATTGGCACAAGCCACTCGTTATCGCATCAAGCACTTCAACGTTTCACGAGATATCGTGAGAAAAATCCGCACGTGAATCGTTCCGATTACGGATGTGCGCGCATTGCACGATCATTGATCATCGTCATCGCTCGATCCGTTTGCGAAAAATGCGATTGGTATTTGCGCGTCGTAGGACTGATTATGCAAGCCAAATACCGTTGATCGGCATTATAAGCGGCAGAGTGTATCACGCGGGTAAAATATATGAGGCCGGGTACACGGCTACACGGCAACTGATATGAAAGTCTAAGTCTACCTCACGGAGGGTGGAGGACAAGCAGAGAAGGGGGAGTAGGGCAAAGAGTTCAGTTTACTGATAATAAACATCTTTCCCGAATACACAGACTATGCAGACTGGCCCGTCCGCATTTACACAACGTCGTGCCGAAACGTGCCCGCGGCGTTCTGACGATAACTACAACCACGTTGGAAAGCAAAGCTCTTCGTCTGTCCGGGAAATAATATTTCCTAATTCTTGACACTAATCGTATAAACGTTTCACATATTCACTCGTCAGATTTCACAGAAAGAAATGAAACGAGAAAGTAAGTCAATAATATATAAGTTCCATTTTATTATAAATAATATATTGGATTTATAAAATCGCTTTTTAAATAAAAAACAAAGAAAAAAATTTATTTCTCCAACCGTAGTTTAATAACTTGATTATTTTAATTAAACAAATACTCGTTAGCATTTGCTAATGTAAATATTAACATTTAAACTAGACGCGCCGTAATCATTAATAATGCAATAATCTACAAGTAAGATTTTCGTAAAATAAAAATTAATTTTAAATTTATCGGTCAGTATATAGACAGATAAAAATGATAAGATTTTTTTCCGGATGTGTCCAGAGAAATTCGTGGAACAGGAGTTCACAGTATCTACATATTACTCATAAAAGTTCTAAATAAAATTGCAAATATTTTTAGAAGCAAAGTATTACTTGGCAAAGACAAATCTGTGATACATACATTGGAAATTATTTCGGCGATCAGACAGAATCCAAACTTTCACGGATTCTAACACCAATGCCGCGAACTTGATTTTCCGTGAACTTTCCTCATCCCGGCGCATCCGGAAACACAATGGCCGAATTACGAGGCGTATGCATCGCCCTACGCGGAAAGGGGGAGAATTACGGCCCAATGAAAGTATAAAATGTCGCTCGTTAACGGAGCCAATGCCAGAAATCGCTGAAACTTGCCGGCAATAAAAGGTAACGAGTATTCGCGGGCTGTAAACATCCGTGGAACGCTACTCCGGAACATTTCATAATCCTGTTACGAGGCACTTTGACTTTCGTGGCCAGCTGCGTCGTGTGTGCGTGTGTATGCGGGGTGCGCGCGCGGGGATTGGAAATAAAATTCTGCTATCGAGGTGCAAGTAACGGCGCGGCGTTGCCGTGCCGTGGTAAGATCGTTGCATCGTGAGAAAATATAAAGGAGGAGAGAGAATATTGTCGGTGGTCCTGTGCACGGAGCCGCGATTAAGATTCCTTCTGTCGCGTTAGGCGGTCTTTTCGTGACACTCGACTCCGGTCTGAGTTATGAGGCCAACAAAAATAGCGTGCTATCGATCGGTTTTGTCGCGTCAAAATGGTATCTATCTATTATATCTAACAGCCTCGACTGCGAATTCTTATCGGACTCCTACGAACGCCAATCGACGCACGGCGTCTTAATATCTGTGATATAACATATCACAGTGTACGTATCGTATCGCGAAAAGAATTTTCGCATTCCTAATCAAATTCATAATCGCAATGACGAACAATGATCTGTCCCAACTAAAAAAAGATTGTTTCTGAATTGATCAAAGAACGCATGAAATATAAAGTTTGTTAAATATATCAAACAAAAAGTATTTATCAAGACATTCTAATCGTCAAGTGACAATTAACTTTTCGCTCCTTTCTCTTTCTCATTAAGCCGGAAAACGCCGATGCAGGTTGAAAGTTTTTTTTTAAAATCCTGTCAAATTTCTGTCGGCAAGACGAGCGCAGTCCACGTTGCGTCGCGACGCGAACGTATGAGTTCAGCTGTCTCTTTTTTGAGGTAACACGATATCCTGGAGGAACCTAATGTCGAGCAAGCGGAGGTAACACCGGCCGAACGACGGTCCGAGTGGGCCTTTCGTGTAATGGACGGCTCAAATATTTATCATCGGCCGCGTAATTTAAGGTGCGTTTAGCAAACGGAAGACGACGCGAGGAAAAACAAACAGGACAGGGGCGGCGGCGTGGCATAGCCGGCGAGAAGGAGAGAACGGAGCAGCGGCGAACGAGGGGAAGGAAGAGGTGGTGGTGGCGAGAAGGAGAGGAAGAGGAGGGAGAATGCTGAGCGGGGATGCTGAGGGGGGTCAGCAACGATAAGCGAGAGCGAGAGGGCGCCGAGGGCGAGAGAGGCGGAAAGAGTAGCTCAAAGGGGCCGCCGCGGGGTCCAGAGGGCCTTGTGAGAAGGCGCAAACCCCAATAATAGCACCAGAATTTATATACCTGCACGAACTCGGTGGAGAACGGTCCCGCGGCTGGAAGGGTCCGCCGACACAGGGACGGCTCATTGGACAATGCTCTGGCGCTCCTGGACAATACTTTCAGCAATGCTCGCGAGCCCGTTTGGATCTCGGCATTCGGCTGACTCCGAATGTCGAGCGAATGTGAGACCACCGGACGATACGTTTACACGTTTGATAATCGGAGGATTTATGACTCTCTTCGAGAAGAAAGGAGATGGCTCGAAAAGAGCGGTATACTTTTCGACGAGAGTCCTGATCCGCGCGATTTACGCGTTTCGCGTAAGACAGTTCCCTGCGGGAACACCGTAACTTCGATTTCAGGTGTGCGCGTCTCTCAAAGCCGAGCAGCCCTGAGTCTTTCCCCGTCGTCTAGCATCCTCTGGATAGAGAAGGAAGCCGAAGTGCGGAATGAAGGAGGGAGAGAGAGGGAGAGAGAGAGAGAGTAGAGGCAGCGGAGAGTTCGTGGCAGCTTGGAGAGCGAACCATCCATCACGGATGGCTCAAAGCCGTATCTTCTAGTGGCTGGTACCCGCCAGTACTGGACGCCGCAGCGTGGCCAAATATTGTGAAAGGTCCAGAAAAGGTAGGAACGTGAAATAAATTTGCTGCGCCGATGTGAGAGGGGGAGGCCGAGAGGGTAGAGGGCAGAGGAAGAGGAGAGAAAGAGAGAAAGGGAGAAAAGAACGGTAGAAAAAAGCGAGAACATTGGTCTCCCTCTCTTCTGGTCAGCTCGAAACGTTGCGTCTTGTACTTGTGCGTGTCGAGATGGAGAGAGGAAGAAGGCTCTTTAACCACTGTCGGCTCTTTGAACCCTGCCGATCTCTCTCGCGCGCTCTCTCTTTCTCTCTCCCTTTTTATTTTCTTCTCGTTCTCTCTCCCACCTTCTCTCTCATCTTTTGCCTCTGCCCTCAGCGCGCTATCATTTTCCTTCTCTTTTCATCTCTTTGTCTCCCTTTGCCTTCAATACCTGCTTCGCGTCCGTAGCCAAATTTTCGTAAATGGTCAAGTATCATTTGCATTTCACACGTGAATAAACGTGCGATCGTTTATTGTTCTAGCCAATTATCGTCCTGTTCTCATCAACTCGATTCGTATCGAGCCCCTCCCCTCGTTTTCTCTTTCACTGAAAAACCCGCGTCAGGTTTTTGCATAAACCATCTGTCTGGCATACATTTGCCGACGAGGAGAATCTGTATCCTCTGCGGGTGATAGCTCTCGTCCAATAATTGAATCTTCACAGTGCGTTATAACGTGAAGCGGCGCAGTGCTTTTTACGCGTACGTTTTTTTTTTCGCATGCGGGACTTTAACTTGATAGCAATAGTGCCTTACAATGTGCCTTCGTTGTAACTTACAGTTTACGTTTTGAGACGCCGAGACAGGCCATTTTGCCGCAAGAATGCCGCGAAATCACCGAAAGGGGGGAGGGGGTATAGGTTGATCGCGCGGAGAATTCGTGAGGAGCAAATTGTCACCGAATATCAGTTTGGACATCCGGTATCGCGGTGATGTCAAAGCCTGGTTCTTGAAGGAAACACGATCTTGCATCCACGAAGCCGCTATTCTCTCTCGGCGTTCCGTGCTGACGCTTGTTAACGCAGCAGCACCTTGACCGTGCTCTCAGCCCATAATTTTCTCCGCGAACGTCACGGATCCTCTCTCGTTGGTGGATTAATAATCTAGAGTGGTCTCTCTTTCTCTCTCTCTCTCTCTCTCTCTCTCTCTCTCTCTCTCTCTCTCTCTCTCGTTCTCGCAAAGAGCGAAAAAACGATACGACGTGAGGGCAGCGCTAGAACGAGGGACCGATAGGAAGACGGGAGAGCGGGAGAAAGAGGTGAAGGAAGAGGAAGAAAGCTGGATGGAACTGGAGATGGAGAGAGAGGAAAACGTGGAAGGGTACACACAGCGATCGTAGCTCGTAAGTTAGCACGTGGTCGAGTCAAGCCGTGCGAAGGAAACCGAGAAGCGGGAAAGGAGAGGTGGAACGAGTCAAGCGGGCTCACTACCTCATCTCGCTTCTTCAACCACTGACGTAGATGGAATTCTAAGTAGCCCTCGTGTCGACGCGATCTCAGGAAGCCTCGCTCGTAGACACTATCGGCTGATTGCGATAATTCACGATGAGTAATCGGAGAGAAGATAGAATAACATGAGATCTCGAGATCTGAGGTCTAGCTTTCCATTGATCGGTTTTTGTTTCAAATTAAGATTTAAATATCATTAGCTTTATTTATAGTCTTTATAAAACTCTTTTATCTGTTGATGAAACATACTGATCGCGTTTCTCTGTAAAATTTACGTCTACCAGTTTACAGTCATCGTAATCCATTATAGAAGACGTTGCGTACTCAATGCATATATACATCTACTGATCACAATAAATTTCGTGGTAGTTGTCGCAATGTTCTTTACGTCCCTCAATACTCGCGCCACTGTCAGCGTCTCCCGCTCTTCTCTTCTTCGGAACCACCTCATCTTCGCAGCCCGGGCCGAGCTAAGAGACGGCACGGTGAAGGTAGTGGGTTGAACGGAGAAGACGAAGAGGAAACAAGAGAGAGGGAGAGAGAGAGAGAGAGAGAGAGAGAGAGAGAGAGAGAGAGAGAGAGAGAGAGAGAGAAAGAAAGAGTGGCGCGCACGTAGCCGACTCAGGGAGCGAGCATCAAGAAGAGTAGTGAACAGAAGGGACGAGCGGAATGGAGTAAGGGGTAGAGACGGGAGGAGAGCGAAAGGCCCCAAAGGACCACACAGGACGCGGCACGCGCGCGCTCTACCGGGTGGGCCAGCACACGTCGGCTTCGGGTGCCTTCGCGCTACCTCGACCGAGCTCGTGCGTCCTCGGTCGGGCCCCGTGGTCCGATTGCGCCGAGGCCACACAGATCGCGCACGCGCGAACGCTTCCTGGGTGGCATTCGCCTGCCGGCCGGCAGGCCGAGCATAAGGTACTTCTCTTCGTTTCACCGTGGGCCGTACAACCTGTTAGTATCGTGCCGTCCACGCATTATGCCTCTCATTCTCCTCGTCTTTCACAGCGCGTCCACCGCCCGGGCCCTCTCCTACTCTCTGTTTCTTCTCACCTTCCTCTTCTCGCAGCCCGTCCTGGCGCGGCCCCTCCCGTCTCAGTTCTACCGGCATCACGAGCTTCTAATAAGATTCCAATTTGTCAATTAGGGGGAGGACGGGCCCCTGACGCGCATCTCCCGCTACCTTGACGGGCATTTCTCTCCCGTTCTTCTCTCTCTCTCTTTCTCTCTCTCTCTCTCTCTCTCTCTCTCTCTCTCTCTCTCTCTTTCTCTTTCTCCCTTTCCACGTTGGCACCTACCTGCATTAGCACGGCGCAATCACGACGCTTTACACAGCTGTCGCGCCAAGGTGTGCTCGATCTTTTTATCTTTACACACGATCACGCATATTACTAGCTTCATAGCTTCAAGAAAACTCGCACCTTTAGCAACATACCGAATGTACATACTTATGTAATGTTAAGCAGTCAAATATACCGCGATTTAAAGTGATACTCGCGCAAACGGTAATTATAACGTGCATTCTTATGTACTCGTTGGGCGTAATGAGATGTAACGAGCTTTGACGTTCTGGGAAGCCTGAAGATTCTCACGACGTAAGCCATCCGCTGCGACTCGTTGTCTCTTCAATATCGCGCCGCAGCTTCTCCGTAGCATCGATTCCTTGACACGTCGAGCATCGGACTGTCTTACACAGCACGCGTTCATATGTTGAATTATAAATAATTCCACACCTTATAAATTATGAGACAGTGACAAAAACAAAATTCGTGTCTGCTTCTTATTAAATTAAATATGCATAAATTTCAGAAACTTTCGGCAATGAATGTTATCGGGCACAGCAATACAAATATTCAGCGTCAAACCAATTACATTGGCCAACATACTTTTGATATTATTTATTTCAGACGCCCACCGGTAATATTTTGACGCAAACAATCTTATGATGCGTCTCAAAGGTTCGTCAGCAGTTTTTGTTTCTTTTTTCGTTTCTTAGACGGTGCCGAACTAGGAACGTAGCCGATGCCCACGTGGGTCAATCCTCGCGTACGTGGGTCCTGGCCTGCGGGCGGACTATAAAGTTTCATTTCTGCCGGGCGAATGTCTTCGAATTAGCAATAAAGCAGCGATTCTCTCCCCCTTCGCAACGGACAACGAGGCCGCGCCGCGGCGTTGGCCCCTTCTCGTTTTTTGTTTACTCACCAACGAACTGGTTTTGCGGTATACACCGTCCGTTCTTCTCTTCGTCTTCGTCGCCCTCCTCCACGCCATTCTCTCCCGCCGTCTCTCAGGGAAGCCCAGAGCTATTTCGGGGTACGCAAATACACCCGGCCCGTGTGCGAGGGGTGCCAACGAGCGGCCGTGGCGGGCACCAGCCACGTGTAACATCATCGACAAAAGTCAGCGTGGTGCAAAATCTCGGAGTTTATCCGTCATGTCATGCGAATTCGTGAAAAAAAAATGCGTCAAGTTTTGCGCCTGCGGCCGCAAAATCTTTCAACGTTATTAGAGACATCTCGCGACTATATACTATTTCGCTAAACCCGATTCTAAGCGGCACTCTTTCTCTCTCTCTCCCTTTCTCCTCCCGCCGGAGGTTCCGCAAGATCCATATCATATAGTACTGCGCGAAGAAGAGGCCCCGCTCGGGCTTCTCAACTCCTCAAATGATAATTGTACCCGTGGGTATATAACGCGCGCGAGGCAAATCGAATTAACGCGGACGTAACTCATACCGAGTATATCATCCGAGACAAGAACCTCGTCGGGATGGCCGGAGGGAATATCGCGGCAGGACCCTTTGAAAGCGCACGTGCACGTGCGTTCGTCCGTGCGTTGTGTTTCACGTGTGCGCCGTCGATGCGGCACGAATGTGTGCACGCATATCACGCGTCCGTATGCTTACCTCTGCGCGCATTATACGCTATATATGATCTAGATCCGTGCGCGCAGAGACAAAGGAATGCTTCCTTCTCCCTTCCTCTCTCTCTCTCTCTTTCTCTTACTTTCTCACTCTCTCTTTCTCTTTCTCTCTCTCTCTCTCTCTCTCTCTCGCTTTCTCTCTCTCGAACCTCTGGCGTCCTTCCACCGATCCTCCTTGGTACCCTGACCGAAGAGGGTACAAGGAGCTGCGAAGGACGGCGCGAGGAGCGGGGTGCCGCGGGGGAGAGCCGAGACGGTGGCGAGGGAGGAGAGGCGCGCGGAAAGAGAGAAGAATAAGAGAAGCGAGAACCAAAGGAGGAATAGGCCATTCTACTTATACGCTGCTCGGATTCAATTAACTTTCCACCTTCTTCCCTCCTTTTTCTTCTCATCTCGCGGCCGGTATGCCTGGCCCCTGCGCTCCCCCTCGCCTCCTCCTCCTCCTGTCTTATACAGGGTGTTCCTCGGGACGTCTGTACGTCATCACTTAGCGTCTCGATCGGAGACGTTGATTTCGGGATAAGTTGCGCATTCGCGCAAGCCCTGCCCGCGGCTATATTCGCGACCGCGGGCGAAAGTTTCTCTCTCTCACGGCTGCGTCCTCCTTCCAGGGAGGTGAAAAAAAAATCGGCCGGAGCGTCGAATCGCGCCGCGGATGAGTTCCGCCAATTGCGACGGCGATTGAATTTCTGCGCGTCGGTTACGGTATTCTCGGTGACTCTCGGGAGATCAGGTGCTTCGCGTGTCGTCGCCGGCGATAACGTCGCGCGCGATTATCGCCGCGGTAATTGCCGTGCGCAGTTGACGCGCCGGGGCTCTTACGACACTGGTAATAATAATGAGGCGCTTTATTGCCGTCGTATATACGAGCGAGGGTACCTGTCGTACCTGTCGCGCGTTAAGTGGCCGCGACGTGATAAGAACATTGTTACCAGAAATTGAAAACGCGTGAGCGAACGGCCGCGTTCTCACACTCGCGTTCGCCCGACGCGTAGAAAACGCAGATACAGATACGGAAGTATCTCTCTCGAGATTTCTCGCGATTGACGACTCACGCGGAGACGACATTGACAAGTTATCATCGATATTAAAAAAAAAAAAAAGGGTTGAAGAAAACTGAGAGATTGGCGAGTGTCGTAAAACAACGTCCTCCCATGAGAATCAAATGGAATTTGTTGGTATATCGTACCTTTCATTAACTCGCACGTTTTTACGCGAGGAATCCGCGCGAATGGGAGGAGGACTCTTCTCCGTCCTGACTGCGGGACAACCCTTTTATCGCAAACGACGCGACGCAAATAGAGTTTGATTGTCGGTAATGATTCGACGCCTCGTGAACGTGCCATTATCTCCTCTTGACTCGTTCGTTCTTGACTGGGAAGCAGTTGCCCGAGACCTTGTGCGGATTCGCCCTAAGGGCCGATTCACAGGGCCTGCGGCAGGTTCCCGTCCTCCGGTATCCCTTATGCTAAATCGCGAATAAGACTTTCGTAGTGCGACAATGGTCGTAAAAAATGTTACTGATCGAATAATATCGAGCGCACAAGACGAAATCGATCCTGATCGATTGTCCTACTTTGTTGCATCACGTCGCGAGAAATCTTCCGTCATTGGATTACAATCGAGATCATTGATATCCGATTTGCCTTCGCTAAGCGTTTCTTCAAGGGGCGGTTTTCTTTATCGCGACCTTATCGCGGTGAGTTATCGATATTGATAGCACGGTAATCGGATTACGCTGAGTTGTATTATTGCGATAATAACCGTGGCATATGATGCAGCGATTGTTCGCGTGAAATTAAACAAAAGATCAAAGACAAGTGCGAAGCTCGCTGCATCATAGCCTATTGCTATAAATAAACCTTTAACGTCATCACGTTCTAATTTTGTCTTCTGACTGGATTAGAAATATTGGTGAATATATTTAATATTAAATATTGGAGCCCAGTTTTTACTTTACCTATTATTATTAGTATGTTTAATATTATTAAATATCTGATGATTTCAAAATTTACTTGCAATATACTATTTTGATTTTTAATAAACACATTTCTATGAGCATACAATATTTTTTTGATTGCTGACAATTGATTTAAATCATGCAATTCAGATAACTTTTTACAAAATAAAAGTTATATTTGAAATTATTACCATTCGATATCAAGTAATTACATTTATTGAAAAGTTTATTTTCATTTAAATTTAAGTGGTTAATTTGATATCAATAGCATGTACATATTTTGCATTATTAATACATCATTCTTTGTGAAATATACTTAAAAAATACTTTGTAGTGGAAAGAAAAATGTAAGTTTAAATGAAAATTAAAACTTTCAAAAAGTATACCTAAATAAAATTTGCCTAATTTTTATCAATATTTAACTCATATTTTTAAAATAACTAAAAATGCTCTTAAAATCTTTATCAAAATTCAAATTTTAAATTTTTACTTAAGAATGAATTAAATGACGTTGTGTTAAATACTGTAGGAACAAATATATCGTTTAATCTAAACTACCTCGTGAAAATAACTGAGATCTTTCGTAAATCTATCCAGAATTAAAAATGTTTTTATTTGATACGAGTATAAAGATCACCTGCACTCTAGATTTTCCATTTTACGTTAATTTAACATAAAATTGTAATCCAATTGGAATTTAAACTCGTTCCGAGCGACGTGCGAAAGCAGATATCAATTAATTTGAACATCGACCTCCCGTAGCCACCTGGAACGCGCGAATCGAGGAGCACCGTTTAGCTTCGGGGTAGTGCGAGAATAGTACGAGAAATCGCGCTGGTCCGCAAACGGATTTATAAATTCGGTGACTCGCCGTCGTGGCAGCGCGCCTCGGCAGAAGCCTCTACGATCTTGTCACACGTCGGGGAGATGAGAACGGTGCCTTAAGGCCCGCAACCTCTCCTCGAGACGAGATCTTTCTCCTCTCTCTCTCTTTGGTTTCCCACGAGAACCACCGCCGCCGCCGCCTTCTGGAATGTCGCTCTCCCCCTCCCCCTCCCCTTCTCCTGCGGCTCTCCTCCACACCATCTCCTTCTCCTTCTCTTCCTTCTCTTCCTTCTCTCCACTACCGTCTCTCGGCTACAACCACCAGTCTCCCCCTTTGCTCCACCGATCCCTTGTGCAACAGAGTGTCTTGTCTCGCTCTATCACACCGGCGCAACCCCGCCAGCCGCCAGCTTTCCCCCTCGCCCCTGTGCCCTCCACCCACCTTCTCTCTCGTCTCCTCTACTTGCTTTTCGGATTCAATGGGGTGAATCTCGCGGCGCATGCTGCACCTCTCGACAATGCGATTCCCCGACGGGGATCGGACGTTGCGATGCTTACAATTAGAAATAGAATCGCGTTGCCGCGATGTTTAGACGATGTTTAGTCCCTCCGCTTTCCACAGAGCCTCCTCTGCCTCCCCGGTCCCTTCGACGGGGGTGTATCGGCGTACATCGCGTATCTTAATGACGATCCTCGAGGAGAAGCGAGAGATCGGAGCTTTGTTCCACGAAGCTGGCGAAGGCGCGCTCGCCAGCTTCCTCCTCTACTTTCTCCATTCGCGCTTAGCGAGAGAGGGACTTGGCGCGTCGTCGACGCGTTACCCGATAGTAGATCGTAGACGTTGCCGCGAGAAGCGGAAATAGGTTGCGGACTTTACGTCGCTTTAAATGCCACGGGGCTGCGATTATGCGTTTCCCAGTTCTGCGGCTTTAAACGACGTGTGAAAAAGAGGATCCAGCGCGCACATGCGACGCGATGATTTACGAGTCGGTCTCTCTCTCTCTCTCTCTCCCCGCAGCCGCCACATCTGTACCCTCGAACGTGGCGAGCGTGTCAACTTTTTACGCCCGCATACACTTATTTATTCGCGATTGGCATTAAATAACGGCGACCACAGCTCGTTGCGAAATACGTTGCGTTTCTTTCGCAGCGCGAGCGAGCGAGTAACGCGTAGATATGCGCGAGGTCGAAAGACGTTTCGCGAAATGTCGGATTCCAGTGTCGTCTTAGAAACTCCACGTTTATCCCGCCCATCTCATCGATCGTGGGATTTATCGACAGATTTATCGATCCATAAACGTACAGTGTAATATTCCGCGGCGGGGCCTGTGGGAGCTCGAACACTCGGCGCGCTTCGCTAATCAGACTGTTTCATAATAATGGCAAACCGCTTATCCTCTTGCACAACGATCGCGATTCATCTGTTTCGTTCGACGCGGAGCGCGAGCACGGCTCTTTGCCGTTGCGTACAACCGCGAGAAAACGTTCCTCCGCCGCCGCCGCCGCCGATCGCCAACAGGTCGCGATATAATTGCCGCTTAATGGGGCGAAAAAATCCGTGCCCGGTTACCTCGCCGGCCTATTGTATTACCGTTCTTTGGTAAACTTCGATCCGGCCTCCTGTTACATGTCTGGCTAAAAATAATAATGGTTTACACTTTGCTACCTATGTTTGCACCACATATCCATAATTGCCCGTACGTGAGTCAAAGTGTGCGCCAATCTCGTGCACAACGGGTGGCTCGGTTTGCCGAGCAGCCCGTAGGTCTCTCGTAGATGTTTGCTTTATCGAGACGTGCCGGAAAAGTGGTAGCAATAAAACTAATTAATCGCTTATAGAGATAATCTTTCATTCGTTGTTCAACAAGCACGATAATTCGTTCTATTAAGTTAAAGGTACGATTAAAAAGGTGCAACTGATCTTGTTAGTTCAATGAGACAGACATGGCAATAGATTTCTATTAAAATTGAGCAATATCTAAAGAGTGACTAAAATGAGGCCTTGTACAAACATGCAATTTCTATTCTACATTCTCGACTTGCAGAATTATTTCTCAATTATTTACATTTAAAATATTCCATTTTATATCATTATTATATAATTATTATATATTTCATTTATATTTTCAATAATCATTTTCAATAATCAGATGCGTAATTAAAGCAAACAATTATATGAATAATGTTAATAATATAGATACAAGATAAATGAATATTGATACTTTTGATTATCGAGCCACATTTTATACTTAATAATAATTTTTGTGAATTTTATCAATTTCATCTTTATGCTTTCGAAGTGCCTAGTGCCGATTAATATTCAGTCTTCGAACCTAGTTTTAGCAGAGCTAAGTACATAATTTCACATTATTAAATTAATTAATACAAATATTTTGACAATAATAAATACAAGGCGATAAATATCGTCCTAGCCAGATTTCGAGATTGGACTACTCTCCTGATTATTCGGGGAGATTTTACCAATTTGAGGGGCAATGCGATATCTATCGCGACAAACAACAAATGCTAAGAAGGGCATCACTTTTTAGTCGATATATGATTAAAAGTAAATGACAAGAGGATCGCCGTAAATGCCACGGCGATGTGCGCGGCCGGCGCATAAAACCGCATGTAAAAAGGAAGGGTATCGACTGGGAATTGTGTCACCCGATGTGCACCGTGTTGTCGCTCCGGCCAGCCCAGACGTAACACGAGACTGACCACTGCGAGGCGGCCACTTGCTCAGTGTACATACCATCTCTACCAACACCGATTTGAGAGCACCATAACACCGTGGTCACCATGATCATCAGCTCGAGCCGCACGAAACACGAGGGACGCGCAGGCGAGAGAGAATGGACGCTCGGCAGGAGTCTGCCCCTCTTTCTCTCCCTTTTTCTTTTGCCATCTCTGCGTCTTCCCTTCGTGCCCATCCTTCACGGACGCTGTGTGACCAGCGGTGTGACTGACACATTGCCCGTGCTTATCGATGACCGTGACACTAATGACGGTGCCACCTAGACCACCGAAGAATTTGCGAGCAGTGCGAAGACACTGACAATGCAGTTTTTTTCAAATATGTCTATTAATAGTAACATTTAATATGTTCTGCGAATATGTTAAATACGGTCTTAAATAGGACGGAACAAAGCCAGACAACGCAAAAGACGCCTTTTAAACATGCGTGCTGTCTAAGACACTAATAAAGTAATGTAATTAATTATGTCGCATTAACGACATTCTAGGCACTTTATTTAAATGTATTCCTGGCTTTGAAGCATTAAGGAAAACTTTTATCGTTTTAATAAGTCTTTTTACATTCAACGCATATATTATTTGAATTTTACAGAGTTTATAGTCATTTTAAATTAAAAATCGATGATAAGAATATTTAAAAGTTTTTAATTTTGAAGAGTACGTGTGAAATATTTAATGATTTTATTAAATATTGTTTGAACTTATTTATTACACGTGACAAATATTAAATCATTTTTATTATAAGAAAATTTTAATTAATTTTAGGATCCTTTAATATTTATTTTGTCGTACAGCGATAAGTTAGATCGCAAATAAGACGACAAAACACTTCTGGCGCGATCTTTTGGAAGTTATAGCAATCTACCCGATTCTTTTCCCAGCAATATCGATACGGAAGATTTACAACTTGTATATAATTATTTTATTAAAATGCATGTAAAAAATAATGTTATATATATATGTATATGTAAAAATATATAAAAAGTATTATAACATTAAATAAAATATATAATAATTTTATTCAAGGATATATACATATAATATATGTATATTATTTATATAATTGTATATGTATAATTCTCGCCCCCTTTTCCCATAATTAGTCTGAATAAATTAAAAATTATATACGCGTTATTTTATTTTTGAGATATTCCTTGCTCGAGATTATCAAACATCTCATGCATGAAATATGTAAATTGCCAATGACGGAATCCTTTCAATTTCAAAATGTAGTGAAGTTGATTTTTTAAAGGGAGATTATTGATTTCAATATCCGGAAGATGAACGTTATTTACAAGCACGTTGTTCTCAAGATCGCAAACATGGCATAGCGCCAATATGCAGCGCACGATTAATCGTCCAGACTGTAAAAGCTTTTGATCCAACATTCTATTAATAGCCTTCCCAAAATTTATAATTTTCATGAAATTTTCCACGATTATTCATGTGAAATTTTATAAATGAATTTTGCTTTAAAACTGTTAGTCTATATAAAAAAAATTAGCTTATAAGTGAAATCATTGCTTTTAATGTCCCTTTTTGCCTTCGAGATATCAAAAATTTGTGTTTTATATAAAAAAACTTTTATAAAATCGTCTGTAAAAGAATTAAAACTTTTGAAAAAGTTTACAAAAATCTAAACATTCCTATTGTTCATCAAGTTGTTGATCCTTTTTTTAATTGATAATAATATTTTCTCTTATAAATGGAAGTATATTATTTTTATTTATAATGTAGGAAAATTATGTGTCGTTAAAAAGTATGACGTGTATTACTTTACGTATGTGAAAATAAAAGAGTCGTTTGCAGGTGTAGCTAAAGTAACTGTCAGAATCATTTTAATTAAACGCGATATTTTCATATTTAATTCTGCGAATCTATAATGCTATACTGTTAACTATACTAAACTATATTTATCCCTTGATTTATCTTCGATTTCTCTTGAATTTTAGAATTTAAAGAAATTATATAGATAAAAGATGTTAAAAAAATTTTTTTCTATTTCTATTTCATGTATCTTACAATAGACGGAAAATAATTACAAAAAGCATCTTTGTTTCGAGAGTATTATTATATAATAAAATTCGGCATAAAATACGACATCGTTTTTTTTTTTTAATATAAAGTGTACAATTTTTCTACGCCGTTGTGCACACTTACGATAATAAAATGTTTAATTTAACACAGCGGTTTAATTTGCATTACGCGCGATTAATTGACGACATTTATGTGGAACTATGGTTAGTCCATTTGATTCGGTGAACGTTTCGAACTTATATAAAAATCTAAAACACAACCGTCCGCGTTACGGAAATCTACAGCGAGTCCGTGCTTTGCGATTTAATGTTAACGAAAGATCGAAACTTTAAAAGACGCGGAGTGGACGCGGAATGGGTGCATGGCAATCCCGACGCAGCCACTTCGTCTCTATGTCTTCTTCTTGGTTTTCTTCGTGGCTTTTGAGGGCGTAGCTTTCTTCTTGGTCGGTTTCTCGGTCTTCTTCGCGTACTTGTCAATCAGGGAGTCGAAGAAACTATCCGACTGATTGGCGCGAGCCCTGTTACGATTCTGTATCACCAGCGCGAGATCGTTCGTGGCTGCGTTCTCCTCGTTCTCGATCTTCAGCATCTTCTCCAGGCGTTCAGCTTCCGCCGCTTCCTTGGCCCACTGTAATCAGAGAAGTCGATCGGACCAATTAACATGAGAAGTCGATAGCTGTTCAAGCTGTCGGACTGGAGAGCGTTTTAGTCAGCGTTTAGCTCTAAATTGATAATTCGATCCAGACTCGCCGCGGAAGGGAATAGATTTTCCAGAGCAGATAGCGGCCCGTTCGCGGGACCGCACAAGCGCGTTCTCTGTTAACGAGATTGATTGCAGCCCGCATCGTAACGAGCTCGCTGCCGAGCTCCACGTTACGCGTGTCTATTTCCGAAACGCGCCACGCGCCACGCCGCCTCGATCATCGTGAGTGTCGGGCGCGCGCGACTTGGTCTTTCTCTCTCAGTTTTCCTTCTGGGAAAACGGCGCAGTTGAATTTCAAGGGGGTCATCGATTGTATCCGATGGTCAAAGCGACGCAAGCACACGGCTCGGACGTACGTAGCAGCGCGCGAGGCGCAGTTACGCGGTACCATCTACAGCGTCGAATTTGGACCGCGATACCGTGAATATCCTGGAGCGGGCAGCATCGCGAATGCTCCAGCCCACGTCATTCACCGCCTCTTCCGCGTTTCCGCGGTTTCCCCCCTTCGGGCAGCGCCCGGGCTACCCCCGAGGTACATAAGCGTCGATGACGCTCCATATCGCGCGTGACCTACTCCATAATCCGCCGCTGAAGAAATTCCGTTATTTATAATTTCTGGCAAGTACGTCTAATGCTGGCTGCCTAATGCTCGTGCATTGCACAACGTCACGTCGCGGGATTCTGACTGTATCGAGTACCGTGGGATTCGTCAGCGGGTTAAAAACGAAGTTCTCGCCGTTTACTTTGTCCCGAGTTCAATCCCGAGTAGCCGTTCTAATGAGCTGACGTCACATTTGCCGGGCGAGATTCCCTTGATCATCGAAACGAGACGCGCGAATCGCAAAATACATCTTGTATAAATAATATTCTTCTAGTTTAAAGTTCCCGTTTCTCGAACTATGCCAATCATGACAGAACTATTGCTCGAACACGCGGACATGAGGAGATGCATTTGCGCTGTTTTACGCAAATGCAATATTTTGAGACGGATCTCTCCTCCTCGAGCGGTGCCAAATATCCGCGAGGCCGTCAACGCGTACTTCTGCCCGCGTCGAAGGCGGAGACCTTTTTTTTTTTCCTCCCCCCCCACGACCTTGTAGCGTGCTCTGTGCAGAGCACGTCTATATTGATCGGAATATCGCGTCGCCCAAGGAAATGAGCGTTAAATAATTGACAGCCATCGATGGCGCGAAGTAACACGACACGATCGTGTCATCGGTATGGAATCCCACGGAGAATTGACTGCGGCGGCCCTCAAGTTCGCCCGAGCGGGCAGGCTCTCTCGGAAAACATGTGCGCGGAAACGCGCTCTACGCATCTATACGACGATGAAGATCGTCTTATGGAGATAAACGCCGCTTCTCGTTATAACGGGACGCTTTATTAGCGCTTTATTCAAGGCCGCTTAACGATCTCTACGCGAGAGATCTCGCGTTCTATCTATCCCTCTTTCTCTCTTTCGCATTCTGTCCTCCGTCTGACGCGACCGACCTCGGCGGATTCTCCGCGGAGATGCACCTGTTGCACGGAGGAGTGACGGAAGCTGTCGCGCGAACTTGACTCCCAACAGTGACGCCTTTGAGCGTATATTTAACGCGTTTGTGCGGGAAACAGCGCCCGAACGTTGCGAGCCTCGTTGCAAGGTCGTTACGTAACGCGCGACCGCGCAATTGGACGATGACACTTTGTAATTATTTCATTATCACGCGGCAAACGAGTTTAATTCCAATTAAAATATCGCTTCTCTTGCCCGACGCGCCATACACTCCGCTCTATTGGCTTTTTCACTTGGCAAGCGTTTCACGATGTTACAACATATTGCCGCGCCCCGAGCGATTCCGAGAAACGGAATCACGTTCAATCGCAAGATCAAAGATTCGCTAAGTTTAGTGGTGGCTGATAAACCGCGATACCCCTTCGATTTTTTCTCGGGGATGTATTAAATCGGCGTTCCAAGTTTATGCCACGAGTTTATGCCAATCGAAAAAGTCGCGGTAGCGGAACTCGCGCTTCCCATTCTGCGCAGTACGGACGCGACGGTCAAATTTAGAATAGGGCTCCCGCATACGTGCATATTTAGATGAATTGCTTGGAATTGGCGATAAAATGTCAGAATTGAAAATAAAAGTCAAGATCATCATGATATAAAATTAATAAAGAAAAGTACCGTAACAGTCGGAGTGCCTGATAACATTTTATCATGTGAATTTGTATACACTCTTTAGCGAAACGCTCTATTACATTACGAAACTAAAACGCACTCTACAGTTAGATTAGTACCATCACGTAATTAAATTGATATAATCAAATGTCAGAATTAATTTTCCGTTTTCGCGTTTTTCAACATCTATCACGATACCTACGCATTAAGTTTAGCTGGCTCTGCCGGTTTCCGGCGAACGAAACTTCCAATTCCGAAGAAAGTTTCACCCATCTTGGCCACTCTCGCTAATTATCTGCATCTGGTTAATAATCCTAATGAAGCGTCTTTGGGGAAATGCTCGATAGCTATGAGGAAATGTTACAATGTTAAATACGTAAATGCGCGCTCGAAGGTCCAGGATCACGATACGATGTTCGGATGTGCGTCCGTTGGATCGGCGAGATCCTCCCTTCTCTCCTTCCGATGTTAGAATCCATCTCGCCGATCTGGACGATAAGGAAGGCGCGCTCGGGACTAAAATCTCTCCACGACGGCGTGCCCAAGGATGGTGACGATAATGAACGTCACTAGTGCAACGGCCGGTCGGGACTTCGGTGCCGAGTTCTCCTGGCAATCGGGAAGTGGCTCCTCCGTCGTCGTCGTCGTCAACGGACGAACTGCATGCACTACGTCGTCTTCCTCCTCATAATTCTGCAACGCTGGATGCAAGGTGACCGTCGATTCGTAGTACGGGGTTTGGTAGAACCCGTTCGGCATCGGTGGCGAGTGCATCAGCTCCGGTAGCGAAGGTCTGACATAGTGCACGTCGGACGTCGTAGTCTGCGATCGGTCGCGCTCGACGGGACGAGTCGTGGCGACGAAGAGGTCGTCGTCAACCTCCGTCGATGATTCCTCGACGATCATTTTACGCGGGTCGTGCCCATAATACGGCGTTCTCGTTGACCACGTCGCTCTGTCGCTCCCTCCAGCAGGCCCGCGGGATGGTTCGTTACGTTCCGACGGCGTCCAGGATAGATCAGCTGGATGCTCGTCCCGTGCGGCCCAAGTCCCAAGGGTGACCATGTCCGAATTAGCGGACGAAGGACGCGTCACTTGAATGAATCCATGCGACTTTCTGTCCAGATCGTCGGACGTGGCATACAGCGGATACGTTACAGTGTTTCCCGCCTGTGATGATCTCCCGGATTCCCCCATCGTTTCGTCCTCTGAAGGTCCCATAACTGATACTTGCGATCTCTCCGAGGTAGGGTACGACGGATAAGGCATCGGTTCATGCGTTGGAATGTACGGCGGGTATGTTAATATCCGTTCCGTTTGCGGTGGCCTGTCAGTTCCCGCTGTCCTAGTGTCCTGCGGTAACGGCGACACGGATGGTATCCACGATCTTGCCGGCGTTGGATAGGACCAATGGGGCGTTGTTTCGTGCGTTGGATGTGGCGGATACATTAAGGTGTGTTCCGTCCGCGATGATTCGTCAATTTCCGACATCTTGATATCCTCCGAGGGTGGTGCTCGCGGCGTATCCGGTACGGGGTACGGGATTACCTGATGCGACGACGGCTCCGACGGTCTTGTATCCGGGAATCTTGGTTCTACTCGCGGCAATTCTTCCTGTTGTCTTGGTCGCAGCGTCGTAGTTGGCGGTCTCCTGTGACGTGGACGGTTATGCTCCGAATGGTCCGGATAAAACGTCTTGTCTGTCTCGAATGCTACTGATTCCTCCGGAGGTGGTTGCCTATCGGGGTGCAACCTTGCGCGATACGGCGGCACCATTTCCATGTCTTCCTCCGCGTAGCTCGGTGGAACGTGAACATCGATCGTGTCACTAGCGAGTCTCCTCCACTCGGGATCTTGCTCGAAAGTAACGCCCTGGTTCTCGAGGAATCTGCTGACGGCATGCGGGCAGGCGAAGTCGGCGTTCTCGCTGAGGAACATGCGCTTCAGTTCCCTTAAATGTGACATCTCGTCGAGATTCAGGCATCGTAGTTGATTTCCCGAGACCCTGAGGTCCACGAGACTGGGTAGATTCTTATAGACGCCATCTTCAATGTCACGTATTTCGTTGTAGTTGAGATCGAGATACGTCAAAGAGTCCAAACCTTCGAACCACGTCGCCTTAACAGTGTTTAAGTAGTTGCTGTCCAGGCTGAGTTGCTGAAGATTGCGGAGACGTCGAAAGGCGTCCGCATCGATGTCGGCAATCTCGCAATGCGAACAACTCAGCACCCATAGGTTCTCGCCGAATCTCGCGAACGTGTCGGCGGTTATTCTGCGAAGTGGCATCCTGATGATCCGCAATTTCTCGGTCGTTTCAGGTATGGTGGTCAAATCGGCGGGATGGCCGTCCTCGCAGAAATACTCCAGCATGTCCTCGTTCGCGACCTTTCTGCATGACGCCGCGGCATCGCCAACGAACGCGGTTAGTAAGGCGAATAACACTAAAGTTGCGGCACTATCCATTTCTTGGATTATCGTGTAAAAAGGGATTTTAGGCAAAATAATGCAATTCGTTTCGATTAATGGTAACAATGAGCGTTGTGAAGAAAACAGTCCTGTATTGTATTCATTTTTCAACGATCAAACAGAACGAAGTGTGACGGTCATCGCGAGAGGGATTTTTCATTCGAGCTTTATGATTAACGGTAAACGGTCGAACTAATTGTAACGCGGACTGAAGCAGTTCTCGCATTCGTAGGTTACTTATTTACTGGACCTTCCCCTCCTAGTGGTGCTTCTATTTCTCCTACTACCTACTACTCGTCAAGCTGTATAGCCGATCGGTAAAAATAGAGAAGGTTGAAAATAGAGCGGCGGGGCATTAAAAGACTGTTGAAGTGACATTTAGCATGAACATGTTAACGTAATTTAAAATTCGCGGTATAATTGCACGCGGTCGATCATAGTTAGAGATCGATATACGAGTAGTGTATAAAGGCGAGATAAATCGCACGGATAACGAACAATGTTTTCCTTATATTCCAAGTTACTTGTTTCAACAATTGACTTTATTCAATTTTAATACTTTAGAAAGTTCCCAAATCAATAGAAATATAATAGAAATATAAAATAAAATTAATAATTGCTACGTTAAATAGAAAATTATTGAAAACTAAGTATTTTTTATCAAAATAATATTAATAAAATAAACAATAAACAAATGGTGATAACAAATTTAAAATAAGATTTGTGAAAATCATAATTATGCAAATATATCAGAGACTCTAAAAACTCTTTGAAGAATTAAAACTCTGTCAATTACATCCAAATTTTGAAAATATTTTTATAATTACATTAACATTTACTTGGTTTTAATTAGTCTTTTGCATTCCGTAATTTCAACGTTTCTTTCTTGCAGCTCATTATAGTTTCTACAGTCAAATAAAAGAGATATACTTAATATCTTACCTTTCTTTTCCTACGCTGCTTTTTCTTATCATTTTCATTAGTGAAAGCCGTATATTCTGGAACTTCACCTCTCTCTATTAAATCTTCAATTATAGCATGTAGTCTTGGCTCTTCATCACAGTTTGTGAATGGAACAGCTTCCAAAATATAATCCATATCTCCTTTACCTAGAAAAAAAAACAGATACAGATACAGTACAGTATAGAAACAAATACAGATACAGTATAAACAAAATATATGTTAATTTAACATTGATACATGATGTAAATGATATCTCTTTACTTTATATCTAATCTTGGCCAGTTTTAAAGCAAATTTATTTTTTTTGCAAAAATGTATTGACTCTTATTTATATTAATAAAATTATATTTAAGATAATAAATTTGAAAAAGAGATTGAGAATTTTAAAATTAACTAAACAAAAATAGTATAAAAGACTCACTATCTATATATGCCCTTTTGAGATCTTTGATCTCCGTCTCTGATCCCTTGTAATTTTTCTCATAATTATTGATATCCTCAACGGTGATTTCTTTAAATAAGGAACGCCAATAATCTGCCCAATTGCGCATCACGACTTCCTCGCTTTCCTCGTCATACTGGCCGGACTCATCGTAAATCTTGCGCTTCTCACTGTCACTGAGGATAGAATGTATCCTACCGAGAACCTTAAATTTCTCCGTCGCCTCCGCCTTGATGTTCTCCTCGACCCGATCCGGATGCACGAGCAATGACAGCTTGTGATAAGCCTTCTTAACTGGTGACAAAAATAACAAATATTATTATTACAAGATAAAAATTCAAAAGTCCGAGCTCGCGAAGAGGTTAGAATCGCTTCATCGTCGGCTTACCCTGCTTGTCGTTCGCGGTATTCGGGATTTTTAACACGTCATAAAAGTTACGGGCGCCGAAGTACTGCTCGCAGAGATCCAGTAAGCTCGCCATGGCTGAGTCTCCGGATAAACACTGGAAATTTTAGTCGGCAGACTGAAGACACAAACGAGGATGACAACAACAACGGGGTCGGCTAATCCGCCCGCCTCATTTTAGCGGGTTTGTACATACACAAACTTCAAAACGGACCGTTGAAAGTGACATCTACACGCCACGACGCCCACGACACACCGACGGGACTATCGTCGATAACAACACTTTCGTAGTTACCGATTGCGTCATATCACTAGAAGCACCGGCAGCTGCGCCCTCTGTCGTTTCCGCCGTCCTCGATCGCGGCGAGGAGACTCTTTCCCGTGCAGTCTCTTTTCCGGATTGTCAAAATGGTAGGATGGTGTGATGGTGTTCAACGTGATTGAAAAATCGAGCGGTATTATGCCGCCGTTTGTCAATCGCGCGAAATAAACGTATCCATAGGTTATTAAATCGTTCGAATTCAACTAACAACGCGTATTTTTCTTCGCAGGGGATAGACATAAACCATAAGCATGATCGGAAGGTGCGCCGCACCGAACCGAAATCGCAAGACGTGTACTTACGACTCCTCGTCAAGGTAAATGCCTTTCTTTCAGGATTTATCAGTGAATACGTATTTGCAAAGCAGATTATACGTCAAACTCGGAGATATTTAATTCCATTTTGTTCAAACTTTCTTAGAAATAATGCATGTTTGTCTCTCATGATGGATTTTTGAGGTTAGCTTCCATATATGATCACATGTGATATAAAAGTTTTAAATTACGCTTTTTCAATTTTTACTCGATTGGATGAAATGAGAGAAATTTAATTTATACGATTTGTTTACTTTGAGTTTTTAAGATTGCGAACTGCACTCTGTGTCAGATCTTGTTGTAGATCTGATCCAATTTGAAAGTTCGCTAGAGAAACATTCGTCAACTATCCTATCTCGCTTATTTGCAACGTAGAAGGGCGATTATTATAGTTGATACATGTGCGCCAGATAATCCTTTATAATTATAGTTTCAAACTTTTTAATTGCGCTGCTTTTTTTTTTATAAAATTTTACAAAGTTTATAGAAAATTGAGATGTTTATATATTTTTTCTGTAATTTGTAATAAATTGTGTATTTCTACGATGTTCCTAAAAAGAAGAGCACAATTTTGAGAACTACAGGTTTATTGAAGTCACAGTTAGATAACAGACACTTTGTTACAGCTGTATCGGTTCTTGGCGAGACGAACAAACTCAAAGTTCAACAAAATCATTTTGAAACGACTGTTCATGAGCAAGATTCATCGACCGCCGATTTCACTGGCACGCATTGTGAGATTCATGAAGAAACCTGGAAGGGAGAACTGTCTCGCCGTGATTGTCGGTACTGTCACTGATGATGCTAGGATTTTTGAAGTCCCCAAGTTGACGGTAAATAACTATAGGCGTTTTGACATTGAATATCATTAGATTTATGATAATTAGATAATTACACGGCAATTGATTTTTATAGGTGTGCGCTCTACGCGTAACCGAGAAGGCTAGAGCTCGTATCTTGAAAGCCGGTGGTGAGATCATCACGTTCGATCAGTTGGCGTTACGCGCCCCGACTGGCAAACACACGGTCCTGATGCAGGGATCGCGTAACGCTCGCGAGAGTGTTAAGCACTTCGGCCTAGCCCCTGGTGTGCCGCATTCTCACACGAAACCATACGTGAGGTCTAAGGGTCGAAAGTTCGAACGGGCGAGAGGCCGTAGACGCAGCTGCGGTTATAAGAAATAAGATCTATGTAACACGCATTTGGACAGAGTTTCTGTCACATGTAATTTTTTTTTTCACGTGGTTAAGTGGCTGAAAAATAAACATTGTCTTCATAACACTACTCACTTTTCTTTTTCTTGTAACGTGTCATGCATATTTAGAATTTCTATTCTAGAATTTATTAGAAACTCTTATGTATCTCATGATTTACATTATGTCATTAAATTTGTAAATTAACATAGAATCTATTGTTTACTCTTTTAATTTAATTTCTACAGGCGTATAATACATGTCAAATATTAAATATAAGTTAAAGAATAAATAATAGATTATAGAAAGATTGAATTGTGAACAAAAATATTATAGAATTTTTGGTATCAATACGAAAAACTATATATTATTATAATTCGTTCAAAATGTCTTTCAAATTTATTTCAATATAAACACATAAATGGATAGATGAATGAATTATTTTATAATAATTTTCAAATAAGGCTTATTTAGCAATATAAACACAAAGATCCCTTTTATTTGTTAAAACGCTTGACAATCTAAAGATCTTAAAAATAATCCCCAATAAACAGATTAAACTTTCGAAGCGCCTTATTACTGAAAGTTTCAGTAATAATACAAAGTTCTATCCCTACAATATAATTTTGTTTTTTAACCAACAATCGTGATAAAACCAGAAAGATATCTGAGAGCGGTTATCCCGGCCTTTTTCGTGGGACCGATTGCTGGTCTAACATCTGCGCTGAACGTGGATGTAGAACTACGTAGCCACATTGTCGATTCCATGTCATAGGCTGCGTTCGGGGAGACGCTATTAGCGCTCTAAAAGCATCATTCTATCTTTGTTGCTCAGTAAATGTCGAAGAAAGATAGAGCATGTTCATAGCGCCAAAAGTGTGCTCTCCGAACCCAGCCATAGTGTGTCATGGAATCGATATCAACAGGATATCGAATCGATATCGATTCGACGATTTGACCAATCATTTTTCACTGGGCGCCACAGCAGTCTTGGCGCGCGAAGTTATTCCCGCGCGGGAAACGGCTGGCACCGGATGGTCGCGAGAGTCGGGACGCCGTGGTAACACGGCGAGCCCGACGGAGCGAATTTTCTGGATCCTGTCTGCGCGCCCCCCTCGTAGCGTGCCACCTTGTCGTGGTGAGGGGGCTCACCCGTCGCTCCTAGGAGCTTCGGGTGCCAAGAGCACGCCGTACCTTCTCCTCTCCCTTCGGAGGGGAGCGGGTACAATGTCCCAATCTACGATGTGAGGCACCGTGTCAAGAGATGCATGGCCGTGGAGATATTAAACAACACAGTCGCGGTCGGTCCCCCTACCTGGTATCGTATGGAGATCTGTCGGATTATCAGATGTACACTCTGGATATGGCTTTGCTATTGATAAAGTATCGTGTCTTTTATTTTCTTATATTTTTTAAACAAATCCAAGAACCCAAAATAATTTGTGATAATTAACTACGTATATCGGACTAAAATAATATGCTAAATGAATATTTGTGCATTCAGGTAATATGGCAGCATTCAACATGGATGATCCAAAGTCAATTGTATCGCCCGGTGGTGTAGGCTTTGATATTAATTGTGGTGTTTGTTCATTGCGAACAAGTTTATTCGAACATGACGTTTCACCAGTAAAAGTAATTCATCGATAATTATTTTCTTTTCAATAATTATTTTATAATCTTATGCATTGTAAAATAGTAATAATGTATATATACATACGTTGTGTCTGTATAATAGTGTAAAAAAAATTATTTTAGGAGCAACTTGCACAAAGTATGTCTGATCACATCCCAGTTGGTATTGGATCTAAAGGAATTATACCAATAAATGCACGAGATTTAGAGGAAGCTTTAGAAATGAGGATGGATTGGTCTTTGAGGGAAGATGAGGAGAGAAAATATGTCGTAATAAGAAATAAAAATACTCATATAAATTGCACTTAGGTTACATTTGGGCTGAGGACAAAGAACATAGCATACGAACATCAAAAAGTTATTTATTGACATGGTCAGAAAGTGGATATAGCACGGCGATACACCATGCACGGAAGCGATTTCGCGACAGTGAATGTGGCTATACAGTTCTACATCCACGTTTGGCACTGATGCTAGGCCAAGTATCGGTTCCAAGAAAAAGGATGGCCGCTCTCAGGTTTCTCTCTGATAAAACTGTGGCCTGGGAATGCGGTTAACTCAATGAGGAGAGCCGCGCGCGCGCGCGCGCGAAGGAGTTTCGTCGCTTTCATCTCGAATCGAAATGAATCGAAAGGCGAGACGAGAATAATCGATCCCGCGTCGAGGTGAACTTGGCGTGAGTACCCGCACATCCCGTCGCGCGATCCGCGGCGCGCGATGAGGTGCGGGCGCGGGCGCTATCACCGCTATCAGTCGCCATCTTAGTGGCCGCGATCGGTTCGTTCTCCGTGTCCTCGGGACCGTTCCCGTCGTATGTTCGGCGCGACGTCTGTGCGCAGCGACGTCGTCACGGTAGGCAGCTAGCCCGGCCGTCGTCGATAGTCAGCGCGGCGCACCGGGAGGCCGGGAGCGGGACGCTTTCCCCAGGGCGGCGGTGGCAGGGCCGACGGGTTTGCCGGGCGCACCAACGGCCGGCGGCGCGGCGCGGCGCGGCGCGACGTCGACGGGAGAGCAGGTCATCGACGGCGGCGGCGGCGGCGGAGCAGCGCGCCGAAGGTGGGCGGCGGTGCGACGCGTCGAGCGTTCCTCGTTTCTCTCCTGGGCCCGGCCGTGGCTTTAAAGCTTAACTTCAGCCTCCAGCTCTAGCCCGAGCCCCAGCCCCAATTTCACCCGATCGCTGCCTCGCTCGCGAGAGAGACCCCTCCGTGACGTAGCGCGTGACGACAGCTCGGCTGGTGCGGCGCGGTGAGGTCGGTGACGGAAATTCCGGAAGCTGAGCAGAGGGAAGGCGAGAGGATATTTCTCGCGGCATCTGCGGGACTGACGGACGTCGTCGTCGTCGTCGTCGTCGTCGCTGGGGAACCGAGGAAGATGAGCTGCCAACGTAACGCCGGCAAGATCACGGTGCCGGACGATCTGCGCGACGTCCTATTGGAGTTCACCATCAGCTACCTGCTGGAGCAGCCCGGCGACATCATCGACTACGCCGTGGACTTCTTCACGCGGCTACGCGACGCGCGGCGTACGCAGCTGATCCAGGCGGATCAAACCTGCACGTCCACGCCGGACGAGTCTGTCGATGAGGGTGAGTCTCGCTTCTCTCTCTCTCTTTCTTTCTTTCTTTCTCTTTCTTTCTCTATCCCTGTCACCATCTCAGGGGGTGATTCTGTCAATGATGCTTATCTACAGCTAATGGAAGCGAAAGGTCTGAAAACAAGATGGATAATCCATGATTGATTGTGAGATCCATTCTAAACGCAGCTTTGTGAGCAAAACGGATTTTGCGGCCTTGATATATTTTCCAAGCGGAAGACCTTTCATCTTTAGTTCTCTGTGTGCGAGGAAAATTGATTCCGAAAGTCCATCAAAGAACCCCTCTGTCTCTCTAAAATGAAAGAGATATCTTGTACAGTATACTTGGTACTGCGATTTATAAAGAAAGAAATAAGAAGCAATGTCGCATTGATTTCTCAAAATCTCTTTATTTCACAAACGACAGCGTCCCGCTATCTAGTTCTTATCAAGTTAATTTAAGAGAAGATTATCACAGCGGGAGTAAAAAAAAATTGGATATAATAAGGATAAAAATGAGAAATTGGATTGTCATCTCAAGTAACTGAGAACTTACGTGAGGTAACGAGCAATTATTCTCTATCCAAATTACTAGAAAGAATCGGGCCTTGTTTGCGCAGGCATAGAGAGAGACGGATAGCTCGGTTAACTCGTCGTGATTAGTGTCAATCACGACATTAGCAGAGTCAAGCTGGTCGAGAGCTGCCCGAATCGATATCGGTTGTAAGTTAAGCGTGTAGGGTCGATTCCACCAACGTCAATTGACTCGTCGTGGTTTCGATTCTCACTTTCCTTCCGGGGGTGGGTAGGAGAGACGGAAAGGTGGGCGGAGAAAAGAAAGGTCGTGATTCCGGGTATAATATACAATATATGCCACGTAATGTCAGCAATTGATCAGTCACGTGATAGACAGCGACGGATAATAATTTAATAACAACACACCGGGCAATTCGTCATTTATATCCCACGCCGTATTCTTTGTTGCTCCCTCTCCTTTTTTTTCTCACTAATTGATCAGTTTCAGGTGATTATCCAGCGAAACGGGTGTCGGTTGGTCCTCTGGATTTTGCTACCGATATGCCGATTAATTCTAGAGAGCGTTAATTCAACTGATTCTCCCCTTTCCTCAGGATTGTAACGTCGATGGTGTAATATGAACAGTTATCTGGGATTAGCGTTGAATAATATTGGTTGAGTAATAATCGGTTTCCAAATAAGCCGCGCATGTAATGCGAAATGTAGAATGTCTGAACAAACGCCGGGATGTTCTACTGAAAAATGCATAGCGCGACATCGACACGCAATTTTGAGTCGGCATCGAATTCGATGAAGCTTCTTTTTTTTCCTCTCCCTTCTCTCTCTCTCTATCTCTGTTTCTCTATGATATTGATATCTGTTCTTTTGCGAAAAACAACACCGTCTTTTCTTCTCGGATTAATTCAATTTTCGATTCTTTCTTATCTGACCGAGGAGAAAATCTCTTAAATTTCTTGCGAGAGACTCGCGATCGCGAAAGATAAATGCTATTAGGATACTATTAGATTCTTTTCGCTGTCGGACAGACGAAAAGAAAGTTGCCCGAGTCACAGGAAGTACTTTTTTTTTTATAAAATTGCGCGAGTTATCAAACTTTATCCCCCAACTTTATCCTCAACTAATTACGTCTTGGCATTTCGGCGAACTCCGCCTCGGGGGAAACGGAAATAGACATTCGAGATAACATCTCTTCGTTTTCATCAATATGTATCTTCCCCTCCTCTTCCTATTTTTTTCCAATTGCCCGTCATATTGCCGCATATAGACTCCTACGCGAGTTGTTTCATCGCGAATCTTGTGATTCACTATCCGGTATCCCATATTACGTCGGGAGATTCGCGCATAAAACTATTAAATTATTCCAGACTCATTTCTGAACTTTCAGGTCTTCTGACATTCGCCGAACGCGCTTCCCCATCTCGCTCGGACTGAATCGATCGGGATCCCTCCGGACATTCTCTCACGTGGTTTCCGCCGTCCATTCCCTCCACCCCGGACTATAGACGTGTGTGTCGTCACGTGAGGCGAGGGGAGAGAGCCGCTTCGGCCTTGCCGAAGATGCGCATCCGTGGAATCTGGCAGGAGAGAGAACGCGCGCGAGGCGGTCGACACTCTGAACCGTTCTCTTCCAAGTTGCGCTGAAAGTTCCGAGCGCCGTATCGCAAGGCCTCCGACTCGATTTGCAATTTATCGAGACCTGCGCGCGATTTGAGGAACTCAATCGCTCTCACGTTCGCTCACAGTCGCGCCAACGCGCTCCAGTCCGGTCAGGCGCGCTGTCGCAAGGCGGGATTCTCGGATGCGCGCTGCTTTCAACAGTTCCCTCGTCCAGCGCTTAGCCGGCACAGCGCCCGATCACATCTCGATCCCGGTGGCGCGTCCTCTTCGCCATCCCGTCTCGTCCTCGTTCTCGTGAAGACGCGAGCGCGGATCGGCGCGGCGACGATATCTCGTGGGTGTAATCCTTTTCGAAATCGTAGCTGAAAGCTTCTCTTCGAAGACACCATTGGCGCATCCCCTCGATTCGTTCGAGTCTTCAGTTTTCTCGCAATCGTTAGGTAAAACGCTTGTAAGAACTGACATGTAGAAGAAAAGAGAAACGGCAAGTATTTATCGCGTTATTCCGCACGTGGATATTGCGTTCCGGAGTTCTTCGCGCACTACATTTCTATTCCGCACCTCCTCGGAATTTCTTCTTCTTCACGTAACGTTGTGATAAATTCGTGTCTGTGAATCTGCTTGGAAGTAGATACGAGATATCGCTTATGACATACCTGTTTTGTGTCAAGTGTGCGTGAACGTGCTGCCAAGAAGGACGAACGTGTCTCTCGTGCACGTCTCTGTCGCGTGTTTTCTTCCTCTTCCACGGAACAAATGTCGCTCATCTCCGTCATCGAGCCAGTGGAAGGTGCGAAAGAACGTAACGCCGCAGGCCCCCCCCCCCTGTTGTCCGAATTAATGTCTAAATATGAGGCGAGCTTTCGGATAATCATACAATTTCGCACGAATGAGAACGTTGTTGCTCCTGGTGGGAATAATAGAGATGTGCAAACTTCTTTTTGTGTCGTTCGAGAAGGATATGAGTCTTTTAACGCATTGAATCACATAAAGTTGCACCGTTTTATTCGAGATATCTGTTGAAAGCGACGAGAGAAGAAGGATAATTTTCAAAAGAACTTTTAAGAGAAGAACTGTTATTAATTTTACAGTTTTCAAAATGAATTTTCTTGGAAACTAAAAGATTTATCTTATATGTTTTCAGCCTGTCTCCCTTGTAATGTTAGTATTTATTATCCTGTTACTACCAGTTACGGAAAATCGTACGTCGCGCGCGACAGCAGGAAAATACAAAAATATGACGTCGTAAATAGAATAGAAACGACGAAATAAAAAATTTTACTTTATGAGGAAAATCGTATCTCTTGAAGGAAGATAGTACGGTAAGATAGAAGATATTATGTTCAATATATCCGTACTCGATGTATGCAGAGCGTTTCAAGACGAAAGGTCAGCACTTGAGAAAGACGTCGACAGTATGTCATTACAGAAAAAAAAGTTTGAGTTTCCACTTGAAATTGCGAAGAGATCGAAGATGAAACTTTCGCGAACTTCTGTTGCGTAAGCTTCTGAAAGCCTGTATCAGACGGTACGTCAATTGAGGATTGCAAATTGCTAGATAATGCTTAGAATTCAACCAATTAAAACGAAACTGATTAAAATTTAACTTATTGATCGATCGAATGCTAATTTTCAACAATTTTCAATCTTCAATGCGTAGTCTGATACGGACTTGAAGGATACGCTGTTTCTCTGCGACATCATTCATGCCAATGCTGAAACTCCGAAAATCGCTGTTTATTTCTTCTTCCCTCATTACCGGGAACCGGATTTCGCTGCAGCTAACGACTGAACGAGCCAACTTTAACATTTGCATAATTGAATGACAGACCATTTTTTACGCGGCGGCTTTTGCAATCCATCGACGAATTTTTAGAGGCTCTTCTCTCGAAAATAATCGTCCAATTACGTAAATGTTAAGCTTGACGTAAACACGCATACAATTGTTATTTGCAATAAAAAACCGTGATTTTATGGTCGTACGCGTCAGTTGCACATTTCTAGATTCAAACCGCCAGTCAAATTAAAAATCATTCGCATTGAACGGTATTTTCAACTTTTTTTCCTTGTGTTTTTCTTAATAAGAACTACAGTAAGCTGCGCCATTCTTCGTGCTTCTTCAATTATAACTTGTTTTATATTTTAATCAGTCGACATTTAAACAGTTTAATTGATTTCTATACCTTATTCTTTTCTTAATTTAATCGTAATTGTGCCTCTGTTTAATCGAAATGTTTCTTTTTTTATTTCAGAGCCACCAGTCGGTCGGTTTGCTTCCAGAAGGAAGAGTGTTTTCGCGGAGACTTACAATCCCGAGGAGGACGAGGAGGATGACGGCTTCAAGGTATATCATCTGTGTTACTGTTACTGTTCTACAAACTGTTGCGGCACGTTCCCGATAACGAAACTAGCGCGAATAAACTAACGCATCATCTTTTCGAAAAAGAAAAGTGGCCTGGATGACTGAGGAAGAATCAAGCTGATTGAACAAATTACATGTCGATATCACGATAAATTCTATCGATGCAATTACGCCAATAGTCATTCGCACAATGATGCCCTATTGGCTTAATGGTTGCTCGAACAAGCAGATTTGTTCGTCCCGAAATCACCGTATCTCTTCCCGACGCTCGCATCGTCGACACGTCGCATCGCCTTCCATTATCAGATGTCGCAATGGCTGTGATATTTTTTTCCAGCAACGAAACCTTCGGAAGCGTGCACTTTTTACGCTCGTCACGTCCGTCGAATTGGCGAAAACCGATACGTCGATTGTAGCTGCGTAATCGAAGAGACCGCAAAAATACGCGCTCGAAGCGGATTGCAATGTTGAAACGTGAGGGATTCCGTACGCGCGAGTATAAGAGTAATAAAAATTCAGCGTTAGAACAACCGGCCGGTAAAGTGAAAACTTTCTCGAAGATTAAAATAACAGAATCGATCGCCCACGCTTGGCGCGTTCGCTAATCGAAAACCATTGCGCGCGCTCTCTTACGTGTTTCGTTAATTATTTCCGCCGAGCGAACGATTCTAAAATCGGCCGGCGCGCGAAGTAACCGCGCGAATAGACGACAGGTTTATATAACGTATTCGCACCGTAAATGCATTCGCACGTATTCATTATCGCCGGTATTTCGCTTCGACGAGGAGGAGCTTCGAACGGTGACGAACGTTCCTCCTTCGATACAGAGGCAGTTTAGGTTTTTTTTTTTTTTTTTTTTCGGTGCTGGCAGAAAATAGAGTCTCCCTCCCTCTCGTTACGAAATGTCGTTATACGTCGCGCGTGTGTATGTGTGTATATACACGCGAGGTACATAATGTATATCACAGTCTATTAAAGCATAGCTGGCGCGCAGTCTCTCTCGCTCTCTCTCTCTTTTTCTTTCTCTCTCCTGCGGTTTGCTGCCGCGCGAGTGACGAAACGCGAACGAAGAGTTACTTTGCTCGGCGATGCGAGGTCGGCGATGTACCTTTGTGACGTCAGGCCTCGTGTTCGATAACCTGGCACGGACATGATTTACATGTATGCATGTATCCACCGTCGTGTGTACGGTCGCGTACATACGCGCACGTGAATGAGGGAGAAAGGAGCGTGCGCGGTGTATGTGTGCGTGTACCGTGTATCCGTGGGGTAGTAAGGGGGGTTTTGCAAAGGGTCGCCGGCGAGTCGGGTCGAGTCCGGCGGGAGAAAGAGAGAGCATTTTCACAAAGATAGCCCTGGTGAATCCGATTATCGTCACTCCGCTGGTGGCCGGTTACACGAAGAGGAAAATCGGCTATCTCTCTTCCCTTCCCAGGCCAGGCTGACCGACCGATCATATTTTCTCTCCGCATGCTACGACCGACAGGACAGTAGCAAGGAAAACTGGGACACTTGCGACTTTTAGAAAGACCTAGACAAGACTGCTTCGACGTGTGTGGACCTCCTGAACTTCATTTCACGATAAAAGGCGATACGCCGCGTTTCCTCTTTCACGGTGAATTCCTCGGCCAACTTGCAGTCGATTTCTCCTCCGGCGAAGATGTCGTCGAGGTACTCCTTACAAGAGCGAGAGAGAGGAGAGCTTTTCGCAAATTAAATCTCAGGACGCAGGAATAGATGAGAGAAAAAAATTCGACGCTCAGCTAATTTCTTCGGTCAATGATTGGAATTTTAATTTCAGATTTAAGGAGAATCGTAAAGCTATGCGAGAGAAGAGCGAGATGTCGGAAAGATAGGAAAATCGATTTCGAATATTGGCACCGAAAGTTCCGCCGTTAAAATGTGACGAGAGGAGAGAATGTGCGCGCGGCGAAATAACAGTTTTGCAGGTGGCAAAACGTCGACAAACGGTTGACCCTCGGCGAAGTTCTAATCATGCGATACACGCGGCCCGGCATCTGCCGCACAATGGCACGGCAGATGGGAACACGTCGGTAATGGGAACGAGGAGTAGCGGCGGTTCCCTGCGAAATTGATCGTTTCTGTGTGCAACAATTGGCGATGACGATAACGAAACAAAAGAACCCGCCGGTGAAGAGACCGCGCGTACCGCCTCTGTGCACTTGCAGCGCGAGCGAGGGGGGTACGGCTGGCCGCACGAACCGGCGCAAGTCGCTCGCCAACGTGCGGACGAGAGTGCGAAGTTTTAGAGGCGACGAATTTTTAACAGCGCGAGGCTTTTACGGGCCAGAAGAATCGAGGTGTAAACAACGAATGTAACCGTGACATTAACCGCGGGGCTACACGGCTCTCCTGCAGAATGGAACTTTTTTTATTCAAAGATTACTCTGTTTTCTTATGCGCAGAAAATTTATAGCGCGTACGGTGATTATGCGTCCCGCACCTAGACGCTCTTTTTAGACATTAGAGATTCTACATAGATATCTTGAACTTTACGCTGTATTGTGTAAAAAAAGAATACATAGCGCGAAGGTTGCATAACTTTTACATGACCTCGTGGCGTTTCGGTTATTAATAATTTTGCAAAGCGTCTCGTTGTGCATTGTGGAATTGTATAGGTTGATCCTTAAAATCTGACAAACGACGCACTTCATCTCTGAAATAATGGTGAATGGAGCGTGGGAGAGGTCAAAGTTCACCGTACCAAGTATCGCGTAAAGGGCAGCATCTCAAATTCTATCGTCAAACTATCGAATTTGTAGCTTGTTGTAACTTTTAAAGAAAATTGCACTCTTACGGAAGATTTTATTGCGTAGTTTCCAGAAATAAAAAATTCAAGATAACCGAATAAAAGAATAGAAAACAAAATGTTGAACATTGTTTGATAAAATATATCCATGTAATAGCAGTTAATAAAAAAATAATAATTTTATGTGCTAATATATTTATTAGATAATGCTTTTTGTAAATAAACGATATGCTTTAACGTTATTTAATAAATCAAGAATGAACTGAAACACAATTTTCGCTTGTTCAGATTCGAACTGCGTTAAATCTCTTTGTACTTATTCATTAGGGAAGAAAAACTTGGTCGCGGAGACAACGCCTCGAAGAGACGATGTCTCAATTATGTACACGAGCATTCTAACAATGGATTTAGAAATTTCGTCTAAGCTGCATTTTATTTCAGCTTCATTTTGTCTTTATACGGCTCATTGATTTCAGATGGTCCATCCAAAGAGTGACGAGCAGCGACAAAGGCTCGGTGAGAGCGTCAAGAACATACTCCTATTTCGCGCTCTAGACGAGGTAAGTTAAACATAGTGCGTTCATCAGCCGTGATCACAAATAGGAATAGGTATAATGACGCGCCAGTTGGGCGAAATACCAAGAATTCTTAATCTCTTATTAGGAGCATGCGGTTTTGCCAGGAAGACGATTCGCATAATTGAGCTATAATTGTTTCATTAGCGACTTTTGTTAGATTCAAATATAAATTATTGGCCATCATTTGACTATTAAATAATATTATGTTTTATAAAATACTTAATTTTTTAAATAGATTTCATTTCAATTTATTCTATAATTTTTTAATCTTATGTAATGCACAAGTACATCGAATTATCTAACATCGTAAATGGAGACTCGACGAAAACAGGATATTGGCCTAAAAATTCTCGCATGTTAAAGATCGATTTGGTCAGGAATCAATTATGTTAAGAGGAAATATGTAATGATGAGACATCTTTGTATACGTATATAAATGTGTATTATGTAGAAGCACACACACATCGATTATCATCGCGATATTAACGTGACTTCCCCTGCTTGCGTACTACAATTTTAAAGCCGATATTTTAAATTCCGGACGATAATATCGCGCTAAAACGTATTTATACGTGTATAATAAAATTACTTTTGCAGGAACAAATGGCGGACGTACTGGACGCAATGTTCGAAAAAACCGTTCAACCGGGAGAATTTATTATCCGACAGGGCGACGATGGTGACAACTTTTATGTGATCGAGAGGTAATACTTTTTCTTTATATATTACAGTTAACGTATCGATAGGCTTCTCCCTTCAGCGGGAAGCGCCAGTGAACCAAGAGGGGTTGACACAGTCGATCAGTGCTTTTATTCAGAGCTGAAAATATTCGAACAATAATGTTTAGTAATCTAATTATTCCATTATTTATTTTGTCGGGATTTGAAATCCTTTAGATGAGAAACAGGAACTGTGTGTGACTGCCTTACAATCTTCTATCTATTTTCCGTCGTTTGTATTTGTTGCATTTCGTATTCCAGAGGAAAATTCGATGTGTACGTCAAAGATCCCGTCACAGTAACAGAGAATCATATTCACACTTACGATAATCGTGGTGCTTTCGGAGAATTGGCCCTTCTGTACAATATGCCCAGAGCAGCCTCTGTTAAAGCTGTCACATCTGGCACACTTTGGGCCATGGACAGGCAAACCTTCCGACGTATTCTTCTTAAATCCGCGTACAAGAAGCGTAAAATGTATGAGAACCTTATTAATAAAGTGCCGATGTTGAAATCTCTCGAGGTAAATATTGTGTAGCTATTTATATAATTGTTTTTCTAAGAGATTTATAGAATATATTTGTATTTTAAAATCTTAAATAGCTCTAGAGTTCGTATTTTAAGATTAAATATAATTAAAGCATATCTTCTTTATTAAAGCTATTCCTTTTCTCTTAATTAAAAAAATATTCAAATGCAAAAGAAAATAATCATTAAAATATTAAATCTTACGAGATTTAAATTGTAAAATACATTATCTTTCAGTCGTATGAACGCATGAACCTGGCGGACGCACTTGTTCCGAGACAGTATTCTGATGGAGAACAAATCATTAGACAAGGGGACACTGCCGACGGCATGTATTTTGTCGAAGACGGAGTTGTACGAATCACTCGACTCGGCGAAAATGGCCGAGAGATTGAGGTAAATTTACTTATATGTTAATTCCTGCGAGATGATCTGATTACAACGAGCGCCAAGAAAATTCTTACTTAACCCGGCACCTTTAATATTTTGCAGATCAATCGTGTCCCTGCCGGTGGATATTTAGGTGAATTAGCTCTCGTGACACACAAACCACGCGCCGCTTCGGCCTACGCTGTGGGGGACATCAAACTGGCATGTAAGTTTATTTCATTACTGCCCACGATTCCCAAATTGATAGGTAATCAATAACATCGCGCCGAGTAATTGCGGATATTGATATTCACCGCAATAATCGAGCTTATTAAGTGATGGAAGATGGTCGCGATATCTCTGCGCATTTAAATCTATTTTGAAATTTTCTATATACATGATTAGTTTATTTCCCGTCGTTTTTCATCAGAACATAGAGCTTCAAGTTAATACTATTCGGCTTTTTTGATGTTTCTTTAATAGCTATTTTTAAAAATGTGAATTATTGGCCCAAAGTTCTCGAGTGCCTTACAATTTGTGGAGGCTGCTTGCGGCCTAGACACCTGTCAGATATTTATTTAACATATGAGATGACAGTGAGATCAAATTTCAGATTCTGTAATCTATTGATTACAAGTCTATCGCTCTTGCTTAGAGCTACACATCGTCTCATTACATACAGGATACTACGCTTTAATGGATTCACAAACATAACAATTTTGCTTGCCTAAAATGATTATTTCATTTATTCAAACATTCGTTACAGTTTTGGACGTTGAAGCTTTCGAACGTTTGCTCGGCCCGTGTATGGAACTTATGAAACGTAATATCGACGATTACGAAGAACAACTAGTCAAAATTTTCGGCAGCAAAACCAACATCTCTGATATTCGATGAACTGTTTCTGGGCAAAGCTACGTCGTCATGCTGCTGTACTAAAGAACGCGACATTTTCGTACAGCACATACTGTATAACGAGCACAAAAGAACTTGTACCACCTACTTTTGAATCTCATCCCGCGTGTTTCGGGTATCATCTCGGAATCAACAACTGTTTCATATGACTGTTCATTTAGACGTATATCGATTAAGATTCGTCTCGATAATAGTTACCAAGTTTATACCTACGGCACACATTGAACAAAGCTGCTCGATTATGTGCGCGTGTATAACGTAACGACGCGGTATTAATGACTATTCTCTAAGACTGTATTGGATCAAAAAGAGAGTATTAGTGCATTCTGTTACGCGCTCGATCGTTTACGAATATCTTTTATTTATTATTGCCCCAGTGAAAAATCGGAATATAATATTTTGAGATCTAGAACACTGATATTACTATAGTATTTAACTTATCCCCAGAATGATTCAAGTTTATCTCAATGTATTCAGTCTATATGCACACACAATTTGTGTATATTTTGCGTGCATTATCCATTTTTAAATAAATCGGCGACATTTATAAGACATAGAGTATAGAATATTCGAAATCGAATGCTCTTCTAACACTATTTTCTGTTTAAAAAGTAGATTACCAAAGAAACGACCATATTAGTAAATAAATAAATATTGACATTGAATCTCTTGCAAGGTTTCTATGAAAAACCTTATATATATATATATATATATATATATATATATATATATATATATGCATATCATTCTTTCGAAGATAATGAAAGTAACATTGCCATTTTTAATGAAAATAGAGAACTGTACAATATTCTTTGATACATCCACTTAACAGTGTCTTGATAAAATATCAGGTCAGACAATCAAGAATTTATCTATGATTCGCGGCGAGTAGTAAATATACGCACTTCGCAAATAAATATGCACATATACATATACAAATACAAATGCAACGCGCATATAAGTAAAATAATTTTCTAATTTATGTTATTTTAATTTTATTTTTAGGTATAAATTTGACAATATAATTTGATTATATATGAATTACTTTTTTATGTGTACCAATATATGTTTCATGTCTAATAACTTTTGTAAAAACAATTTACCGGAGTTAACGTTTTATATAATTTTGTATATAATTATTTATAATTGAATTAACATATACGTAGTATATATATCACATTAATAAGTTTCTACTAAAAAAATCAATTATTTTTTATTAAACAGAAAATAAATTCTGATAAAAAATTTTATATATTTTTTATTATTAGAAATCAATAAACGCCAGAGTCGTACAAACGCATTCTATTTCGGATATTTAAAGTACTCTCGAAAAAATGCATAGAAAGTCCAGGATTACAGGAGCCTTAAAATTGACTTAAATGCGCGGATATAACGATACAAAACGAATATGTACATTGCACGTGTACATGTACAAAGTGATATAAAAGAAAATATATATAGCAACATGCACATAAATGTGAAATGAGGAAAAAAGAAGCGTAACACTTTCTATTTGCTTTGTACCTGCATGTATCAGATTAGATGAATTTTAGCGTAAAAAGGTAACCGCGCGTTTAAGCCAACGTTAAATTCAAGTGTGTCTTGCCGATAAATAATGGTAACTCAAGGATCGATTACGAGAATCCGTCAACTTATTTTTATTACATGTGTACGAGACACGTTATGTACACGATGATATACGTCTATCATCGTGATAAAAGTCCAGTCGAAAACCAATTCGATTATAATAATGGACAGGTGCGAATGCTAGTCACTTTTTATGATCGTGTTGTTGTCACGCTGTCTTCTGACAATTACATCGGTCACGAAAAAAGAAAAGATACTTTTTATTACAGTGAACCGTGCGTGCATTTACCACGTGACTGAAACTTGCGGTAAAGCGGCAGGGCTTTTTAAATAATATCACAATCGTGTGAGGGAGAAAAGGGAGACTAGTACGAAAGTGAAATAGAGAGAGGATAATATAGGAATTGTTGTAATAACCGTTATATTATCAATTATTCTTCGCGCGGCATTGATGCCTTGCATGGCCTTAATTTTTTCCATGCGCGGCTCATTCTCTTATAAACAGCTTAACCGAATCTCGTGAAAATTTTGAAATAAATAATTGAATGAATTAAATAAATGTTTCAATGATCTAAAAATAATTCACAATTTAAAAATGTTAAAAGCCGTTTGCGATGTAATATCAGTGTCTTTAGTCTTCCACTGTATCTCCAGGCTGTGATATTATTTTCGACTGAGTATTTCATTCCTTTCTTGCAATCTCTTACAACGGAAAATTGTAAAAGTATATCATGATCGTTATCAAATTTGCGGGACATCAAACTGGTGGATTTATTTTAAATAATTCAACCAAACCGTACCTATTACATGTGTACGACAGAAATTTTAATGAATTAACAAAAGTGACTTGATTATTGTTGGATACGAGAAACGTATCCACACGTATCGCAAAAGAAGAAAAGATAGAAAAGTGCTTATTTGCATACTGAATAAACTCAATACGCATAAGTACTTACTTGTGTTAGATTACATTCGCTAAATTAAGTGTGAAGTATTGAAGTTAGTCTGTCCAATTCGCATTGCTGTATGTATTTATGAGATTTACGTGTTGTGTGTTGTCGTTTATGTATGAGCGTGGATGTGTTTGTATGTACGTATGTGACGATCGAGCCAGTAATTTGTTAATTTATGTTGCTACTATTGATAGTTTACACTCTCCAATAGTTGTATAATTCATGTTATCGTCATTAAAGATAATGCAATACACCGAAATATGTCTTACGGATAAATATTGTAACAGTAGTATGCCTTATTGTGCCACTGGATCTTCGTCTTTCTGCTTTTAAAGGGAGAAAGATTTGATGAAAAATCGAAGATACAGATTTCGTTGTATATCCGTGATCTGCACTGCTGGATAAAACGATTAGACACTTTAGTAAATTTTCATAAATGCCTTTACAAGTCAATAACGTTAGCGAGTTAAAAGCTACGATTTCACATGAACGGCATGAAGATATATTGACAAGGATTATATAAGAAAATTAACTAAGAAAAGATTTACTTAAAGAGTGATTCAGAATAACTTTGTTATTAATACAAAAAGTATTAGAGTTTTTTTATTTTTATCTACAATATTTTTCCAAGAACTATCTTGTAATTAAAATTCCGTAATTTCCCTTTTAGCCAGAAATTGATTGCAAATTTTATTTATTAAAATATTATTTTAGCATTGACATTTTTATTTATCATGTAATGCTGTCCAATATAAAATCGTGTAAATTTCACGGTGTTTTATCATTATGTCCAGCAATGTTATTATGTATCCAGCGATGGGCATTCGATTGTTCTTCTTGCAAGTTTTCAAGCATTCTGCTAGCGTAAAGTTTCGAATAACTTTGAGTATTATATGGAGATTACATAATCTTATTTTCTTAATGTAGATTAAAAAATCTCTAAATATACATCATGTACATTTATCATAAAAATTTTTAATAAACATGAATATTTCAAGAGGTTTGAAACTTGAGGAGGATTTTAAAGTTATCTTTCACAAGTCTTTCAAGAAGTTTTTATTTCACATAATACTCGAAATAATTCGCAACTTTCGTGGCGATTCAACGCACACAAACACTTGTTTTAGCCCATCACTAAAGCTACATCGCAATTCTAGTCCAAAGCGACATGCGACATAGAGGAGTGTTTCCGACCAAATAGCATGTATCAAATCAGAGAGTTGACGAATTGACGGCAGTAATAATATCCGTAACGGCTAATAATGTGCCAGTAACACTTAATAATACTTTTTCTCATTTGACTTATATTTTTCCTTGTGCAATGATATTCTTTTGTTTTTTTAATTTATCAAGCACAGCGCGTTAGTAGCTGTTATGTATATATTAGGAATGTGTCATTGTGCATGTGTCACAGTGCACTTTGCATCGGACCAATTTCAAAGAGCAATTGAGCTTGCGACTATCTTTTTTTCCTTTTTGCTCATATTCCCTCTCACCGTATATAGCTCCAGCGTATTCTTCGCCGATGTAAAAACCCGTTGCATGGAATTTCAAAGTATTACGCATACTAATAACTTTACTGCCCCCGCCGTGAGTCACAGTAATTTAAATATTATTTCTACGCGTGTGCACCGTGGCTGTAAACTTTATAGAAGTTAGAATCTCGTACATGGCTCGGCAGATATTCGCGAAAAGTAAATTTTCAAGTAATTCTCAAATCCCTATATTAATGCACTTAAGGAAAGCAATACGAGTCTCAAACTCGATTGCGTGCTGACAATCGTCCGGTGTCGTCATACGAGAACGCTTGTATTATTAAAAGTATATTGATACTTTCTATCTTTATTTCTCTCTTCTCTTAGAAATCTCTATTAGCATTTAAATATTAACACTCTCTTCGTTCTTGATCCATACTGCACTTGTTTCGCCATATTTGGATACTGATAATATTAATGTTTCGCCATGAAAAAAAAAAGAGATTATGCTTTTAAATTCCTTTGACAGCGACAGCATGTAAGTTAATGCGTCGCGACAATATGCAATGCTTACGTGCAATTAGAGTAAAATGAAAGAGAAGAGTACATCTCTTCTATACGCGGTATTAAACATAGAACAATCGGGCAAAAATTGGGACGTTCGAGGGCCCAGAAGTATGTATGTCTCTCTCTTTGCGTGTTCCCGTTGTGTCCCATTTTCCATTATGTCTTCGAACCAAAGCATGATAAAGAGGAACCTCTCTGATTGTACTGTGAATGTTGAGTAAATTTAGAATATATAATTAGCCTTAAAAATGTGTCTGTGTACACGTTGCTTGAAGCGTATTATATACATATAGCGGATAACATCAGAACGGTTCTCTTTGTGTTCCATTAGTAATGTAAGTCTTTTAGCGAATTTTTCGGATGAGTTGTAACGTGCCGTTTAAAGCGAACCGCGTTCAAAGCTTAATGTATTTTTCATTTTGTAATCCGTTTGACGACGTATCCGCTTGGTGTGTCAAAATTATTTGTACCTTCGCACGAGGAAAAACGACTAAAAAAAAGAGAAAGGAGATACACACTTAGATACGTAGTCGTTCTTTAAGAATAATCAGTATATTCGTATATCGCTTTTATATTTTAATAAGACTTCGCAAAGCTTCTTTTAAACGCGCCTTATATACATATCTATTATTATTATTATCCAATCCGTATGTGTTTGATAATATTGTTTGGAGTGCGGCCCTCCTCCCTGTACATTTAATAGATTTTGTACACATATGCGCATACGTAGGAACGTTTCTAGGTATAACAAACTGTTGTAAATTACAAAGTAATACGTACTTAACGCCCCTTCGTTTCGCAATGTGTTATGATATAATAATGAAATATGCGCATATATGCATATATATGTGTATATATTTTATATGTATGTATATGCATATACCTATAGTATATTGTACACAATTGTTAGATATATATAGCATATATATCTAAAGTGTATATACATATACACATTGGATATGCATGCAAATATATGAAAATATATATATATATATATATATATATATATATATATATATAATATCAGTATATATGTCGACACTCGTTTCCAGCTGGTCTGATCGGGTATCATTCTAATAATTATACTGTGTTGACCTGGCAGCGCGAAGATTCGAAGTAATCTAGAGCCGAATGCGCAATCGCACGATCCGATTTATTGTACGATACGATGCAGATGTATGTCCATATATAATTTGTTAATATATATCGAGGAGTAAATAGATTTTACTAAAGATTTCTGTATGCTGAGCAGCAGGTTTATCTACGTACAATAGATAGATGTAAACTGAAGTAATATCAATAATTGAAGGACGAGGGCAAATTGAGCGAGTATTTTGTGCTTTGTAATATAAATTTGTAAGACGCGCGGTCACATGTCGTCCAGTCTCTTTTTCTCTTTTTCCGATAATACAGAAATTCATTTATACAAGGAAAACGAATCTCACACCGCAGGCGCTTGTAATGTTTATAATAATTATGCTTACATTATACGGGCCAAGATAGAGCAATCAATAACTGGAAATCAGAAAGTTCGCCTTTACATACCTGTACTTCAGCGATACTTAGTAACTAATTAAGTTTCTTATTGAATTATGTATTATTTATTATTGTTACATTCGACGATTCGGATCAAATCACAATGTCTTCGGACACAGTCTAACACACTTGTTAGACTCAAAGATTCGAATCTTATTAAAAAATTATCCTAATTGAACGATTATTAATTATCATGCCAAGTTCTTTCTTACTGAATATTTTATAGTTTAATATCTCTTCTAAGTGTTTCTGCTCGATACAAAAGTGGGGAACAGATTTCTAGCGACATATCTATATTTGTTTAACAACACGTATCAATATTGGGATGCACAGCCATACCAAGAAACTGGAATTAATCGAATGAGCTTGTTCATGCATATAGCTGATGTAACTATTACTATACTTATCTTCTCGTACAGGATGTCGTAGAAAACTTGGATGCTGTTTTAAAGGTTCCGCTTATCAAAACGTGGAGAGCAACTCACACAAACCCGGATCTCCCGAGTTGAGTTACGTTTATAATCTTTGCGTCTCTCGACGATCGTCATTGCAGTTTATGTATCAACTTTTACCATTGACAACATTCCCTTTAAACAGCTTCCAAATCCTTTTCGCGATAATCGACGTGTACGTGCCTCGTCGCGCGTAAGCTGAGCTCGGACGTTCATGTGCGTATTTTCGCGATGGAGCCTAAGCGCGGTTGTAAACCAAAAGTCAAGTCTCAGATGCGTACAATGGAAAATAAATATTTGGTGTATCTCCCCTTTATGCTTGATCAGCTAACATTTCGTACACGCTTGTCACAGCGTCACTGCCCGAGATTAAGTAGCGGCATTTGATATATCTCCCCTGTGTAACACCGTATCTCACAGTCGTGGTTTCATATATCTCGGCACGAAGAATTCTAGAAGGATGTATATTCAGTTCGCCAGGAAACCTCTCTCTCTCTCTCTCTCCCATTTTCACGAGGCTTCACCTCTTGCTCTCGTATACTCATTCGATGGTTCTGCAAAACATCATCCGGGTGATCCTATTTTTATGGCAAATGCCCCGGTATACGTTGTACAATCTTGTATGAAATAACCGGATGCGAGTTTGTATTCGAGCAGCGAGCAACAATATACACTTGGTATACTATAAATAGATAACGTAATAAAAAGTGAGAATATAATAAATGAATGGACCTGTACAGAAGTCTATTGTATTTATTATTATCATTTTAAATGAAATACGAAGATAAATGCGTATTACGAGAATTGCCCCACACACACACACACACACACACCTCTTGTAATTTAAATCCATTGAAATTTCAGAATTAAATATTAATAAAGTCAATCATATAGATTGGAACTTGCAAGGGATATGGGTATTTATCTGACTAGTGTTAGAAGACAAAAATGTAACATTTTTTGTTAATCTTTTTAGTCTCATAATTTTTCATTACAGTATTACATCTTACTTCATTACAGTATTACATCCACATAATTATAACTCATAGATTTGTTTTATGATACATACGATTTCTTTTTTTGATTAAGGTGATATAACAGACTTTATTTAGGATTGATTTTTATCTTGGGTTTACTCTTCCTTTTCTACCATATACTTAAATTGAAAAAATTATACAAGAGATATTCTTTATTTACACTATAAGCGATCTGTTTACTTTACAAAATATATTCATCAACAATGTTTTCTCAATTAAATTTTTTTTATTGACATTAAATTAATAATAGATAACATCATATTTTATGGTCTCTGAGGTGCTTCACGAAGAAGCATATCAGTTCTTTTATGTATAATTAATTCTACGAAAGCTAACGCTATTAATAACGACCAACCAATTTGTTCTTGTTGAATAGGTTTTTGTGCGTTGTACATATCTCTAAATGCTGCCCCTATTAACACTTTTGGTTCCTTTGTTTTTATCAATTCATCGCTTTCCTGCAGTAGCTTTTGCAACATGTATTGTGTCGAAATAGTCTCGTTGTCTATTACAAGTCCATAAAGTTTTCGTAATATACGCTTTCGAAGTATAAAGATATTGTTTGCCACAAATACTGAGGTATCTGAAAGATTTGTGTAACAATAAAGTATTAAATTCTTTTTTCCCATACAATATATAACAAAAATATCAATTAGGAATTATGATCGCAGAAATTTATCTTAAAGAGAGGCTAATTGATTCCTTAAATTATTACTAAGTTTATATTTTCATAAAATATAAATAATGTAAATTAGGAAAGAGAAACCGTGATATTTTCTATGGATCGATAATCAATTTTTACCTCCCTTCATAAGGAAAAGAAACAATTTTTTTAAATAATTGGTAAATTTCAATAGTAACAATATTGATAAAGTAATCAATTAATAATAATTAAAAATATAATTTTTATACCATTAAATTTACTATCCAACACTGTTAGATATGACAGAATGATAGCGCTTGTTATAGACTGTTGTACCAAGTTTTGATAACTGTGGCGGTCTTGTATATAGATCTTGTCACTACCAGTCTCCTGCATTATATACCGATCAGCCTTCGGTAATTTTCTAGCAATTGGTATTGTCTAAATAAAAAAAAAAAAAGAAAAAATTGTATTAACTTATTTTACTATTTTAAAACAGGCTTATTTTACTAAGTAAAAAACTTTAATGCAATATTTACTTCTTGAAGTAAAGAATGAATATTTTCTTTTGATCCTTTTTGCGGAAAAGATTCATAACTCCACTGTAATACTTCGCAATTGCGACCTAATAATGACCAACTTATCAAGTCGCATCCTATGTATATGCCCAATACTGTGTTGACATCCTATAACATATAAATAGAATTGATTGAAAATATATGAAGACAAGAAAGAAAACTATTAATATTTTCTACATATAATGAGATGTTTGGTTCTCGTAACCAAACTTACTTAACCTCATGATCAGTATTTCGTGGTGTTGCAACCAAGCCTGACAGAATCTTCCTAGGAGTTTTCTTTTTGCCATATATAATTGATTTATAAAAATCATGTATACATTTGTTATTCATACGCTTTACTTGTAACAAATCATCCAGCGATTTAAACGGTCCATTTTTTGTACGGTACAATTCTAATTCCTCTGCACGCTTCTTAGTAATGGAATACCTTTGCAAAAATAATGTTAACGAAAATAAAAATACAATTAAAAATTTATAATATATGTACATGTAAATTCAGGAAATTTTCTCACAAATGGTTAACTCACTGTAGTAAATCTTTTATAGTTTTGCTATTTATTACTTGAAGTACTTTCTTTTTATCTTCTGGAGAAAGAAGGTTTATATCAAAAGTGTTGGTGCTCATGTTGTTTATTCTAAAAACATTTGCACTTAATTCCCAATGCTTAGAGATCTGTAAAGAGAAAATAAAACAGAGGATATTAAATTCTAAAAAAAATTACAATTTTTACATGCGATGTAAAAATTGTAAAAAATTATGTATTCAAAAATTATTAAATCTTATTATTTGCAAAAAACATATAAAATTTTACCTGTTGGGTCTTAATAACTGTATTAAAAAATCTCGTTAGCACTATGTTCCACATTTTGATATAAATAAAATTATTGACATAAAATGTGATATAATTGATCGCTAATCATTTCATCATTATACGTTCAACTAGCGTCTTTAATATGTATTACTATACACTACTATACTGATATAATTAGCTTTATATCCAACACAATTTCAATTTATAAGCAATATAAATATGTCACATGTATTCACATAACAGGACTATCGACCTAACCTAATCTAACCTAACTTAACGAAGACAATTCTCCTCACGCATTTTATACGGGCAAAATATAGTATTACATTATTTTATAATTTTGAAGAGAGAAAATTGAGCGAAAACATAAAAGATACAATCGAAATATCTTTCTAACCTTCTCTGAATGTAAAAGATGTATAATTGAATATTAAAGAGAAAAACATGAAAAGTTCAGCTTGTGAAAAAAACCTCTAGTATTTTGATGTCATACTGCGTACGCATCAAAATGATTCGATCAAAAACGATCCGTGCGAGTGATTGGCTAAATCATAATGAAAATTCCAATTTGACCAATCACGCGCACGGATCATTTCGAGCCACATTGCGAACGCAGCCCAAGTGAGAGAGGAAAACACACGTCGGAGAATTTTGCCGTCTTGGATTGGCGACGCTGGGCTCAGCTGGGCAACTGACAATTCAAATTCCATCTCGGTGTTCACACGTGTTGAAAAGTTTCGTAGGAGATAAAGCCCTTTCGTACGAGAATAATCATGCAACCGAGTTCGATTAGGCGTAGATCGTCCAGTAATCCTATAAGGAAATCCGCGATCAAAGGGAAGGACAAGAGCTTGACGCGGAATGATCAACGAAGGACGCAAACATTGAAGTCGAAGGGAACCAGCGAGAACTCTCATATTCCCAGGCCGCGTTTTCGAAGCTCTTCCAGCAACCGTGCGAGATCGCTCAGCAGAAAAGCGTATTTAGAAGCCACAGGTAAGTATGGCATAATCCTTGCACAATTTAATAGAGGAAAAGGCCACTTTCAATCTTGCCCAAATAGAACAGAATGATGATGTCAAAGTGATCTCAAATGATGTAAAAATGACAACAAATGATTAAATTACAATCGAAAGGTGAATTCTGTCTTTTCTAATTACTTGATATGAGCCAGAACAAGATAAAAATGTATCTTCAAAGCAAAGATTTAATTTATTTAATTCAAGATATATTTCCAATTTTTCTATTTAAATTATATTCAATTTAAGTGTGTATGTATGTATATGTGTAGGCAGAGCTCCATTGCTACAACCAACAACTCCAGTCACCCAATTGAGAATCTCCACCAAACCTAACGTGCAAAGCTTAGCGCTTACAGCAAGTTCCAGCAGATTACATGTGCCGTTATCAGTGGGTCGATCGCCATCTGGCGACTGTGCTAGCAGCGTGGGAGCTAAAAGTCCTCGAAAGGATAAAAGGTCCCTAATGGATAAAACTTATCAGAGGGCCCTGCTAAACAAAATAGATGACTATTTCTTTTATATGAACCAGTCATCAATGTTAAATGACAATGGCAGTTTGAAACCGATTACACTGAGGATGTTCATGGAAGTCTCTGGCTTCCTATTAAACTCCTTAGATGTCAAGCACGATCTCACGATAACGAATTACATCGACGAATTGTCGAAATACGCGAAGGAGCTACACTATCCTGGCGTGATGACAAAATCATGGCTGAAGACTGCCAATACAATGCATTCGTGGCCGTATGTTCTCAGCTGGATCGGCTGGTTGGTGAAAGCATGTAAAGTGAAAGAAATCGCGTCCAAGAGATATGAACTGAAAACTTTGCCGTTCACAGGAATGGAGCAGCAAGCTCAAAGTTGCAACAAGGAGTTTCAAGCACTGTTGGAAGGTTATAAAACTTGGAATGACGAAAAACTCGACGAAGAAGCAAAAATATTGGAAAGATATCTACAGGAAATTTTAATTCACCAAGGCCTTACTGATGAAGTTGTAGTTCAGACACGTAAAGAATTGGAAGAAGAAGAAATAAAGTTGCAGATGCATGAAGAAGAATCACGGAAACGAGATGAAAAAATTGAATATTTACAGCAAACATTAGCGTCCTTCCGCGCCAAGGAATCTCAACAATTAAATAACATTAGAACCATAGATGATGATACAAACAAGCTTTCCACTGAGACGAGTCAGTGGAATACAGAATGTAAGATTTTAAATGAGCGTATTCGAATAGATAATATTAAATATGAAGAATTTAATTTAATTGTGAAGAATCAACCCATGTCTAAGACTGAAAAAGAAAATATCATTAAAAAATGCACAGAGATCCAAAACTACATACACCATATTGAAGAATATTTAATAGAGTTCCAAAAGGAAAATTTTATTTTAGATGTAAAATTAGAAGCCATCAATAATGATTTGATAAAAGCAATATTTGGGTACAATAAAAAGGTTATTTTTGATATTGATAATGATGTTGATCAAAATTTCGATCAATTAAAGTTTCCAGAAAAAGGATTATTGAATCCGCAGATGATGAGTGTAATGAAAGAAAATGTCTCTTTAATAAAAACATTAAAAGAAAAATTGATGAAGCAATTGAACGAGACCGAATCTCTTGTTCGTTCTGAAACTATTAAGTTGGAGAAACTGCAAGAAGAAATTAAATTTTTACCAGATGAAGATAAATTAAAGAAGGAAATAGCTCACATTAATAATAAAATGAAGGCAAAAATGAAAGAAGAAAAAGCCAAAATTACAAAACAGATCGAAAATCTGAGAAACGAAATTAAAGAAATGCAGGATATGATGTTAGATACACGAGCGATAGATTCTAAAATAGAAGAGGCACAAGACAAATTAGATGCAGTTATAAGAAGAAAGAAGAGGGTTCTAGAAGACATTGCTAGAGCAACCTTCCAAATGAATTTTCGAAAAACTGTATAACAATTATCGGTGAGCACAGAAGAGAGCATTATAATATTTTAACAAAAGATAGATCGAAATAGAATTGCATCTTTGTACAAATATTTTTATAATGATATGTTCATCACGTTATCCCGTATTATGTAATCTATTGTATAATAATAATAATAATAATGTATAGTTTTGGTTTCAGTAAAATGTTATTGCATCTTATTAAAATATAATATGTACAAAAATTTTTATTTCAAATAAAGAGTTTTATAAATATGTTTTTGTCGCAGAACTCTCGTACGTGTCATTTATGTACAAATAAAATACACATTCGTCTCTTTTTGTTTCCTTTTTTTTTTTACAAAATGATGCAAATTTTAGTATGTAAAATATTTTTATTCTATTAGCTCTATATGTCATGACAATATGTAACTCGCATTTTCTTTTTTTTCCTTTTTTTAAGATAAGTTTTAACATCTGATAAGTTACACAGTTGAAACATACGTCCCTTAACTTCACAATGTACATGATACGTTAATAGTTCATGAATAACAAAACATATTAACGAACATTATATATACTACATACAAGATATTACGTTCAAATAAAATATCCGTCTTTCGGGAATTAATTGCATTTTACAATGACGTCTTGTTTCTTAAATATCATAAATAATTGATCTTTTATTGAGGAGTAACTTTTTAATTAGCTTTCTATATAATTTTACTTCACATTTGGACAATATTTATATTAAAAGAATTAAAATAAGTTTTGTTCGAAACATAACAGCCTTATAAGGTAGGAAATCGTGCTTCAATTAAATATTGGAATGTGAACTATATGTATGATCTATGTCATAACTATTTGTTATCATGTAGTATCATGCTTTTTGATGATTAAATTATAATTATTCGTATCTGATATTTTAAAAGTCACTCCTCAACTGTGAATGTTGTCATTTAAGCTGTAACTGGGTCCCGACTGCTATTCTTATTTTCAATATGTACATATGAAACATGATAAACAATGTGTAATGTTGATTAAAATGCATTGAGGCAATTGGCTTTAAAACATTTGCAATGCTTCCCAGTTTGTTTAAAAAGTAAGTCTTTAAATAATTCAAATATATTCCCAACCTTTTTCGTCAGCTTTACATAAGACAAAATTAACAAACAGAGATTTCATGTATTGTGTTATTTTCAAAATCATGAGCTGTGAATAAAAATGGTAATATAACATATAATTTGATACTATTATCTTTGATACATATAAAAATACGATATATATATATATATATATATATATATATATATATATTTATATATATATTTATATTAATTTTATCTTATGTTGAGCTTTATTGTATATTGCCTTATTTTTATATAACGTGTATGTGAGTACGTGTACGTCATGTGCTATGCATCAATCTTTTCGCTTCTTATTTAAAGAAGAATTAGTCTATATGTATGTGCATTTACTTTATGAATTATTTTCTTTGCACGAACTTTCTTATCGCAAACTACCACCAGATAACTATGAGATCACACAATTACATACTGTGAAAGTATATTCTATTGTTGACTATTGTAAAAGGATTGAGAGAAGAGAGAGATATACGCTATTACTATTTAAGTGCGATTACAAATAACAATTGATGGATTCATAGAAGAGCTTCAGAAAAGCCCACGTACATACACGCACGCATGTACCCACGAATACACAATCGTACGCAAAAATAAAAAGTATCCTACATATATTTAGTAATTTTGTACTAATGTTTCGTATGCATTAATGAGTGATTAACACATTTAATTATACTCGCGTGAATAGAATAATATTCCGAAATTTGCTATAATATAGATATTATCTATACTATAAATGATTCAACAGAAATATTTTTAGATACAGCTTATACAAGTCTCTGACATGAGATACCTTTTATACGTAAAAAAATAAGTTTTATGCAATATATACAATTACCAGAGTCAGATTTAACTGCCAATAGACGCATAAATAGTGCCATTCAAAAGAAAGCTAATCTATTTAAATGCCACTTTTCTTTTTAATTGACATAATCCAAATTGTAGGTAATATTAGAAGAGAAAAGAGAATGTTCGATTAAAGAAAGCAAAAGTTATTAAATATACACAATACTTGTTTTCTTGAAACATAATGATATAATAAAATTAATTACATTAATTTCTTTATTAAAGACAGTTTTGTGAAAAATTTTTATTCTAGGCCGATGCTTATAGTGCCTACTGGCAAATCCAACTCTGATAATAACGCTTTATTGAAACGGTTTTCAACTTCAAATTTTAGGCAAATAAAAACTTCATGTTTATCTAAATATATTTGCGACTTTCTATAAAATAAAATAAACAATTTTTACAATTCATATTACGTATAGACCTCACTCTTCGCGTTTATTATTTAATTTTTTTGTTAGTATACGCAGTTCACTTAGAGTATTATTTCGATGCAATCCTAGACTGTAGGAGAATTTAACAGATCGCTGTTCCGCACATCCTGCGTTTTATTACTTAGAGATTGTAAAAATCAGTATGCAAAATAGATAACGATCTTTTTGTCATTGTATGTACAACTGGCAAGTTGAACGAGATTTTTTTATGCATAAATATTAAATTCATCGGCTTTTGTATTTTTTAATTTAACGCGGTATTTCAACTAATTCTGATAGATAATTCGTATATTTGTGGTCTCAGCAAGCTAAATTGTTAAACGAATTAAATTTTATTTAATAATATGTATGAATCACAAAAACATGTTCCGATATATGTATATCTATGAAATATAAAAAATTGTGCAATTAATGCATTATATGTACATGGAATATAAATGGAACATATTTATTATTGAAATTTTTGAAATCATTTTAATACATAGTTAATCAATATCTAAGAAACATTTTTACGTGATCTATGAAACTTGCCTTTTATACTATACAATTAACTGAACAATGTACAGGCGAGCGTTCGCATTTTTAGAAGCGCTAACGCATATAACGCATTATATGTAACAAAATAGTAGATGCTAAATCATAACAGTGAAAATTTGCAAAATTGACTGTCAGCATGATTAAGCATCCAATTAAATATCCGTATAATTTTTGCGTTACATTGAAATATTTACAAATATTCAAATAGCAAATCATACATAAACTGCCATTTTTTAATATACGATGTATTTGTCTAAACTAATTTACCCTTGCAAATTCGTAATTATGTTTTTGATTCTCATAATCATTTCTTTTAATGGTCCTAATTGAGCTATTTACATAACGCGTCTTTCTCTGTTGAGACACATTTCAATAATCACTGGTACGATACAGTCCTCCGCGATGTCCGTTTAAATACTTTGTCACACATCGATCTGTATATCACTATCTTCCGCTTCACTTTCAGTACTTACCATAGCATCTTCCCCCACTAACAAGGCAGCAGGTAAGTTCTGTGGTACATTGTCAATGTCTAGTCTCGGAGTAGAATACACATTTAACACTTGTATCGTTGTAGGAGACGTCGAGAGACACTGCGGCACAGATCCTAGAGGATCTCCACTTAGCGCGTCGCAATCCAAGGAAGTGGACAGTTGTAATTGTAAATTATGAAGTTCAGGTATATGTGGACGGATCTGAAATGTGTAAAAATGATATGAGACACTTCGAGATGGACGTGAATGTACAACGAGCTTCAGGAGAGATAAATACCTTTAATCCATCTGCCGTATGAGGATTTCTGCAACCTCTACATCTACACTCCACACAGGGCTTACTTTCGACGTAACAAGGACACCTTTGACCACAACAGGTAAGTTTCCCAGGAATCGCGGTGGCATTACCACATCTACATCCTTTTCTTTTACTTCTAGCAGAACTCGACCTTGGCTTTTTAAAACTGCCCGAAGACTGCTTGTAACAAAGCGAATTACATTATTGTCGATTTCAAGGAAATGTCGGTACAACTAAATGTTATAGATCAATGCAGAAGTAGTCAAGATTAATAACTAGAACGAATACGCCTTTCGAAGGCAAGAGACAGTCTGCTGCATTAATCTTTCTTATGGGACCTAGGTGAACGTAAGTCAAGATTCTTCTAAAACTAATATTAGTACAAAAATAAGAGCACGAAATATGTACAGGTTAATTAAGCTCAACTATAATTGTTAATAGATGTAAGTCGGAAGGATTCGTGTACCTTACAAGAAGTGTTAACGAAGGACGGATATCTTAAAGCATTTAAATAAAGATTATAGTGCACGGTGAATCCTGTAAGGCATAAGATTAACCGAATATCTATTGAAATTACTTTGCTGCTCTTTGAAGATTTTTTCTCAGAAGGGGTCCCATATTTAAGGTGGGAAGACGGAATGCATTTTACCCCTCCTACAGAGCTGTGCTGGCTTCCATCCGTCTCCTGTTGCCCCGTGTTTTCCATGTCTTCCGTAGCTGCCGCTTTCCGTTTTATCGTAATTTTGTTACCAGACCCAGCGTACATGACAGAATATATGGAGGATCCGTTTGATACCGTACGAATCGTCGGCGATTCTAATTTGACAGCAAGAATACAATGGAAATTATACCATATTCGCGTGACAAGTGACATTCATGTTACATCAATACAATTGTACATGCATTATTAATTCGCAAGAGCTCTTCTCCTCTCTCTCTGTCCGTACGTACCAGGTATGCTCTGGGACATCGCCTCAGTGGTCTGGATGTTTGTCCCCTGCGTCTGAGTGGAGGTAGTGCTGGTATAAACGCACGGTAGGATACTGTACGCGGATTTGGAGAGGCCGGCGTTGCTCTTGAACTCGTCCTTGAAGCCCGCGCCCTCCTGGATGAGCTCCATCAGGCTGGTGGCACCGATGGTGGACGGGGCGCCGTTGGTGGTGGAGTTGCCCGCGGAGGTGACGGTGAGCAGCAGGGTGCGGTAGATGCCGGTGCTGGTGAGATACTCGCATAGCTTCTTGTAGCACTGCAGCAGGATCCGCAGCTGCACGTTCTCCACGTACTTGTCGTAGTCCTTGCACCAGCCGCACGACGGCTTCAGCTTCTTGCGGCCGCCGCGGCAGCCCCGGCACACGTGATGCTGACAGTTGGTCTCGGTCGGCGTGTGCGGCTCGATCAGCAGGTTCGAGCACACGGTGCAGCTCAGGCTCTGCCGCAGGTACGGCACCAGCCTGTAGAGGTCCGTCCAGGAGTTGGAGTCCTCGGCGTCCGCCTGCAGCACCAGCCGACACGTCGACACGTACAGGCTCGTCGCGTTCATCGCGCCTCACCGCGCCCCCGGACACATGCGATCGTCCTCCTTCGTTCTCACTCTCACCCCCGTGCCAAGGGCGCGAACGATCAGACCCCCTAAGCCTCGCAGCCGCCGCCGTACGCTCCGCGCGTAACCATCCTCCGAGCGCACACAAACAAAACAGACGCCATGTTTCGTCGCTGCGAGAGCGGCACTCGCGGCTTCCCGCCGCGTTCCCGCAGAGGGCGCGACCTGTACCTCTCTCTCGCGCGCGCGAACGGCACGACACCTTGTCGCTGCCGCGCTTCTTATCGTCGCGTTGAGGTGTCTGCTTCCTTGTGCCCTGTTTGGGCTGCGGAATGATGACAGGGTATTACAAATATACGTCTAACGATGCCAGATGGTAAGTAGCGTTTTTTTAAATAATATGATTGCAAGGTTTATCGTTGTAAAAAATTATAGCGCTTGAGCGATTTTGTGCATTCCTCAAGTAGGAGTTTTTTTTTCTTGTAGATATAGATACATAAGGCATTACTGCACATTTGGAGCGATTCATGTCAGATTGAAGCGTTTCTTTTTTGTTTTCGAATCTTTTTGTATTCAAAGATGTGTATATAAAATAATGAAACGTGCATTCGTATGAAGTTTTCTTCACTTTATCTGTCGCTGCTATGTTTTCGCTTGTATTTTACTTTTTTTTTCTTTACTAGAGGTCGAAGAAATTCTGAAATCCCAGCTAACAAGAAAGTGCAATATGCTTGGCAATCTGGAGTAAATGCATTTTAAATAAACATTCCAAAAGAAAGAAATCTTTGAAAAAAAAAGCAACTTTTTAGCCCTGGTGAAAATAAAATTTAGAGCGTAAGTCGAATATAAAGGAAAGATGATAGAAGCGTAAATAAAACTTTTAGGAAGTGTAAATTGAGAGGCGTAAACGCTTCTTTCACGCTTCGGTGTACAAAAAGTACTATCCTTACGGTGATCATCTGTCCTATATTACAGAGGACAGTCCCTTATTTTAGGTCTGTATCCTTTAGATTAATTTTTTTCTTGAAAACTCACTTTTGTCTTTTATTTCTGAGAAGTTCTTGAAAATGTCCTATATTTCAATTTTTATCACCTTTGTATATTTTATGTAATGTTTAATAAAGATGTGTTTCTTTTTTTATGTATAATTGTTTTAGTTTGCAAAATTTTACTTTTTTTTCATATAAATATACATATATTCAGTGAAAAATATTAATGATAATAATAAATTTACATGGTACTTTTTTGTAGGAAAAGGTGATGGTATTATTTTTCTCAAAAAAATATGATTACCGTAATCATCCTTCTCTTACATTCGACTTACGCTCCAAATTTTATTTTTTATATTATTTTTACCAGGAAGAGAACGGGCAAAAAATAAAGGCTCACTAACAGTACACTTATTTACGATTATTACAATAGTTACGATAATTGTATAATTACTTGTATAATTATTTCTGACAAAATTGTTTTCTTATCGAACGATATATGCGAAGCCTTAATACAAATATCGCAAGAACGTAAAGTTAAAAAAGACAAGAGACACGAAACAAGACATGTAGTTCGGAAATGTAATCCTAACTAGCACAGACGTTCGTTATGCAAAAGGTTCACTTTTTCAAATTCTTTGTGAATCTGTTCCAAATGAACTCAAGAGTACCTTTCAAAAAGAATTCCTTTTGTATCCGAATAGGTGCTTCGACTTGGTGACACAAAAGTGATTTTTTTTTAATTCTTAAGAATATTTTAGAATGAAAATAGAATGAAAAAAGAATTTTTTTTCTTTTCATAAGTCGGCAATTTTAAAAGAAATCTTTTTAGATTCTTTGTGCTATCTGCGACGACAATGATTGGAATAATTTTCTGCACGTTAATTTGGACGTGCGAAATTTCATTATGTATTTTATTCATGTCAATATTATCAATGTCACAATACTACATGTATATGAAAAAACCTAAATATTACACGCTTGTTTCGGCACGAATTGCTCGAATAGATATTGTGAGTGTCAAACTCACAATCAGAATGAGATCGTCGTGAGATGCGCGAAGAAAAGGATTTATTTCTTCGAAGAAAGAGAAAAATTAAATGTGGCGTAAGTCATGTAATATGATTGACGAATGCTTGCAGTGTCTGAGAGGAATGTTCCTTTCTGTCCTTGTTGCCGTTTCGCATATTTTGTTTTCGTCAACGTTACATTTCGCTAAACGTACTCCGGATTGAACTTTCTCTCGTCGAGATCAGCGGGATCGTTACAGCTGATGAGGATTCGCGTGAGAAATTGACTCTGCGGCGCAACTGGATGATTTAAATCTGGACTACAGGTCAAACACATGACTGCAAAAATTAATTTTGCGGTCGATATTAGATAAACGATGACGTCTTCATTGAAAAAAAATTATAGTTAAAAACAGGAAAATCTTATAGGCGTGATCAAATATTCTGGTTATTGTAAGTTGTAAAGAATTGAGATCTACTGTAATAATCAGAATATTTGATCACGCCTACAAGATTTTCTGATTTATCCGTTTTTAACCAGAATTTTTTTCAGTGTATATTAATCTAATCTTGAAAGTTTTGTATTTTGTTCTACTCTGTTTTTTTATTCTCTTCTGTTTTTAACTTTACAATTAGCGACGTAAATAAAATTAGAAAATTTGTGGTAAAATTTTTATCTTACACTATAGCTTACCAAATATATAAATAAATAATACATTAAATATCCGATTTCAATAACAAAATATCCGCCATATATTAAAACTTGGAACACATAAAATTACATTCCTATTTATGTTCACTTCCAGTTACGTTCGTTCTAATGCGAAAAATGCACCCCACGTGTGACGGTTTGACGCAAATACTGAATGGGCAGATCGTTAAGATGCAGGTATTCTTCGCGATCGTGCGTAGCTACAATTACGTGCGGCGATTAAAATTGTACATTGACGCTCTTTCATGAGAAGGAAAACTGAGGGAAGCATTACGCACGATATCTGTTTCGTAACGCTTCTGCATCTACACACGTGCCTTGTTACACGCATCTGCTTTCCATGGCCCTTGGATTTTGCGGCCATGGCCCGTCGCGCGGTTGGTTGGCCGGTTGGGTAAGTCTCTGTACAATGTAAGATAATTTGCCGCTTGCTCTCACAATGCTCCTGCCTCATGTTCATTAATTTGTCGTTATTCCTTCATCACGCGTTCATCACGCGGCCTTCGCGATCGGGCCCGTTCCAAATTATGTAATATGCAGCAACATCTTTCTCTCTAGCTCTTGCGACGTTTCAACGCATCTCGTTTTTTATCTCTGGCGAGTATACTCCGTAGAGAATCCGTTCTCCGCTTCTTTTAGCCACACTTTACATACATTCTTCAAAGTGTGGGATAGTCAAGGTAACCGTAATACGTAACGCGAATATCAGCATTTCTCGAGAAATCATGATATTTACCGGCGAGCTATCAAGAAGAACGATTGTTAATTGTGACGCACAAAATCTGATAATGATCGGTTGAAAAATTGGTGGATAAAGTGTACATGAATTGTTAGCTTTACTATTGTTAGTCATGAACTATAATAGACGGATTACAACGAACAAACTAGGAAGTTCTTCATAAAATGATCGAACGTCATCGATTGACGCGAGCAACTGGCAACTACCGGTTAGCGTTGCCCGTTTAGCGTTGACCTGGCCGAACGGGGAATTCCTTTTGGAACCTGTTTCATGGGATTCCTGCCAAAGAAATGCGAGCCGGTGTCCATATCAATTTCAACGGCATTTGTAAAGACCACGCCGTTTAAAAATATCATCTGACTTGTGTTACGGAATGTTCCTCTCTCCTGCACTTCCGCCTTCAATAATCTTCCGAATATTGATATCGCAATTTAATCCGACACCGGGATATTTATATATTATATATTCGTATTTCAATGTCAGATCATTTCAATGTCGATATATTTTTTTTACGAGCTTAAATACATATAAATTTAATCTATTAAGTTAAAGATCGATGTAATTGGCAAGTAAAAAATCGCGACGGAAGTTTCGTCTCAAAAACATCTCTTAATCTTATCTCAAGAAAATGACGCGCATATAAAATGTATATCAGTGCTTATCAGTAAAATCTAGCTTTCTAGTGTCGGAAGTGCTTCATTAAGATACGAATGTCACCACGCTGCCTCGTGAAAGTTATAATATCATTTCATATGTAAAATGGCGCATAAATATCAGGGAGCTAGAATCGCCGAACAGAAATTAAATATTTCAAATTCTTTAAAAAAGAAGTTAAAATTTATTGCGTTCTTAAATTGATATTAAGATGCGCATAAATCTTTTGTGTGTATAACAAGTAATTGGAATAATACTAAAAGTAAAACTCATTTCCATAAAATTCTTTAATGTTAAAAAAGATTTATACTTTAAGAATATTGTCAGATTTCTGTTCTTTAATCTTTTTCGCACGCCAGTGTCGGTGTTTACGATCGTTAATAATTACGGATTATCTTCAATCAACCTTTGATTGAAGATTATTACAATTAATTACAATTTCGTGTACACAGATTATTATTTGCGTGTTTTTAAATTTATATTTTTTTCTTGTTATACAACAACACAAGATTTCGCAGATTAAAAATTCACAGAATGTATCGCGAAGTGGAGAGGGATTACGTCATTTTTTTTTTTTTGGTACAGGTTTAGTCCGATTAGCAGGTACTTTAAATTCGTAAAAAGCTTCTTATCAATCATACGCATCGTGTTTAAAAAGAACATAAAAATATTTGCATTTCACCTCTCGTTTGCTATTACGCAAGCTATTCGATTGGCATTGTAAGTACCAATTATGGTGTAATATTACGTAATTGTCTCATTAGTTAATTGAGACATGTGGTTGTATACATATTTCAGAGCAATCGCGCATACGTTTATTTACATACGATCGCGAAGCACGCGTTTAGTTTTTGCGATCCGCGAAAACAATATTATACGACGCGTGCAATTGATAACTTGATATCTCTTTTACAGTTTATTCTATATACGACAAATCCTGGCGTGTGTATATGTATGTATGTGTTCATATTTATGGTGATGTGGTAGATCAATCCTAGGAACTCATTCTCGATTAACTAATTGCATTAACAAAAATAGAATTCATTATAGATAATATCGATAAAACACGTCATTTCGACATGCGCAATAAAACAAGAATATATATATATATATATCTGCAGAGAATATACATCTGATATGCTTTACGTGTCCGAGGAAAGACACTTGCATTTACATGTACCTTGAAAAAAAATGATAGCAATTCCATGATTAATGAATTACAGAACTAATGGAATTCGATAATATTTAAAAATACACAAATGTATATTTCCGTAAGGAATATTCTAATTTCTTTAAAGGTGGGAATTTATCTTTAAAGGTGGGAAGAGGGGGACTCTGAAATGATTGAAATCATGCTGATGTTACACGCGTGCGAATTGAGATGGCAAGGTGACACGACACGTCCAAATCCTGGAATTTGCGAAACCTACTTATCGCACTCGGCGAGGTTCGAGTATTAAGTCCGATTCCGTCAAAGATAACGGAGAGAGAGAGAGAGAGAGAGAGAGAGAGAGAGAGAGATTTTTCTTTCAAATTGAATGCATAACGTGCCGCGTGTTGCGTATTCACGAGTGACTTGTCGAGTTTTCAAGACGCGACGTCGCTTCTTCTTTTCCTTCTTCTTTTCTTCTCTTCTCCTTTCTCTTTCTCTTCCTCCCTTTCTTCTTCTCCTTCTCTTTTCTTTCTTTTTTCTTATCATCGCAACATTCTTGTACATAACAACCCGTCAAGGTATCGGCGATGGACAAAGCGTGAATAATGTCACGTCGATTGACAGATAAGTCTCTTCACATCGTCAGTCATCATATTTATGAAATAGAATTATCAAGCTGCGAAACTGAAAGCTATGATGAAAGAGCACGTAGCCAGTGCTCTTGCGACTACAAGAGAATCGAAACGACTTGACATAGTGAGCCGAAAGTGAGTGCGTTTAATCATAAATATCGTTAATTATACAGTGAATTTATTCGGAATTCTTGACTCGATAAACTTTCGCAATACCTAAATACGTTCGATACATGGAATGTTCCTGCGAAAGTTCACTCGTTATCGTTGGAAAATTTTAAAATGAATCGCAAAGTAAGCCGACATCATATCACAAGAGTAATATAGATATAGATGATAACATTGTGCAATTTCTTTTGAATATACGTAAACTGTTTTATATTTATATAATTATTCAACTGTATGAGTGCTTTCAAAACAATTCGAAGTGTGCCTTTGTATGTATTTTATTAAGCATCAGATTTCATTAAGCATCAGATTCTTATCTTATTTACTCGATAAATTAACTGCCTTTTTTTCATTTCCTTTTCAATAAAATTAATGAATATATAGATTGTTTGTCGATAAAAGATGATTCAAATCTTTTAAATCGATTAAATATCAGATTATTTTTTTTATATACGATATTGTCATATAAATGATTACAATTTTACCTTTATCTTAATCCTGTATAAATACACAAGTACTTTTCTTTCATAAAATATAAAATATTAAATATAATATAAATTGTAATATATTAATTACATAGTGTAAAAAATTATATATGTTCACAAATATTCTATTCAATCTAGAAACTGAAGAAAATAGATCTAGCAAAAGTGCGTTTAATACGAGAAATTATATAAATTTGGAATTTATTTTCATTTTATCGATTTTAAGCTGAAACTGTTTAAGAGAAAACTGTTTTTAATCTGAAGTTCGTCGTTTCTTGCGTATTTGCAATGCTTATGCAGCTTTGCATAATTAAGCTTTAAATTACAATTCAATTCAAGGAAAATTTGTGCGAAAATGGAAAAACTGATCTTATCATCTGTTTTTTTCATTTGTAGTCTAGTTCGCGGGAAACTTGTTTTCCAATCAGTTGTTGTGAAAACATGTTAATTTTCTGCATGTAAGAAAGGTAGATATCAGGGATGCACCGGCATCATTTCATGTACCACAGTATTTCTGTCGTGCACATGTAGGCTGATCAATCTCGACCGACGAGCCTCGGTCAACGAAGGGAAAGTCCACTGACGAATTCACTTTCGGGGAAAACTGTGGGGGCACACTGCTATTGGTCTCGAACTTGAGCGATGAGCTCAGGCGAGGGGGGGAGTTGAGAAGTACAAAAGAAATCTGTGAATACCCTCGTATCGGCGTCATCGTACGTACTTACGTCTGTACCTGACCGTACACACAAGGCAAGAGGCCCCTCTCGTGGTGGCTACTCTCGTGGGGTATGCACCTCCACAGGAGAGGAGAGGATTGCTGCTCCCGTATAGAAGAGCGCATGGTCGCGGACGCCGGTCCAGTCCTCCGTAAAGCGTCATCCACGTAAAACGCTCTGATAGTGTGTCGTGCTTCTCTTTTTTTTTTTTTTCGTCACAAAGACGAAAGAGGAGACCCTGACTTCCGTCCGATGCAGACCCGTACGTGGCACAGTGCATCCGAATCTCGGTCGTGATCAGGAGAGTTGAATGCCCGGCGACGCGTGTAACGTATCGGCTGCAATAGTGTGGATTATTTATTCCTGTGTATTAGTGCTCATCATCCCTCGGTGATCCTCAGGATCTCGAATTGTTAGTCGTGATTGAAAGCGCAATGCGGTAAGTCGCGCTAAATCTGTTTGCATTATGTTCTCTCTCGAAAAAAAAAGATCGAGAGCACAGTATCATTATTGAAATATGTATCATTAATTTAAAGAGTGATGTTTCGAAAATGTCGATACACATCGTGCTAGCTGTAACAAGTTAATTCTAATGATATTTTACGGATTTATTTGTGAATGGTTTCGACGATTGTCTTGATTTAAAGTTGTTTTATCATCAAGAAAAGATGAAAAGCACTACGACAATTTGCTCGGAGCGAGGAAACTAATTTTTGCAATAAAGAAACGATAATTATTAATGTAATTATGGATAACAGCTGCGTCTCGTGCTGCAACGATGCAGGCACATTGCGTCAAGGTGTGCTTTGTAAAGCTACGACACATATATGTTTATGTCGTAAGATGCATTAGGGGTTTCGACATTACCAATATTACTTGGAACGTTTATTGCTGTTTTACACGTGCGTCCATGACGAAGAGGTATAGTCCTTCATACAATAATTTCATGAAAGCAATAATCATTATATCGTATGTATCAAATTTTTTATTAAAATAAGAAAGGTGTATATTAAGATATTAAAAGCAAAACAGATTTTGTGATATCATCTCAATGAAAAAAATCTAGTTCTAGATAACTTTCACAATTAATAGTTACAAATAAAAGACTTCTCGCGAACTACGTTCCAACAGATTCGAACACGATTCACAAATTAAATTTTTCAAATAATTTCAAGTTAAAGGATTTTGTATTATTTTATAATACATCATTATAACGAAGATTATAGAATATTAGTTGTAATAATATGCGATGTCGAAAGTTGGAAAACCGGATAAATGATTATCCTTGCCATTTTGTTTGAGGAAAAATCTCGTACGTTGACAAATCGGTTATTAAAAGCACTAGAAGTGGGACGTTCTATACACGTGTATTATCTCACTATTTTTTCTTTATCGTTACTTTGACGTAAGAAAACATAAAGTCTAAATGAGACTTGATCGTTGAAGCTGAACTCTCAGCAAAAAACAACCTTCAATTTTTAATAATTTTTCACTTATGAAACTTATTTGCACGGAAAATGATTGTATCTCTGTAAAAAAAAAATATGAAATGTACGCGAAAAAAACATTAATTTCAAATCGACAGTAATATTCTCATATATAAGCAAAAATATAAAATCTTCTTTAAAGATTTTGATAATCTTAAACAGACAATAACTTGATCACATAAAGAAATTTTGTTTCTATTTAAGATTATCAAAATCTTAAAAGAAAATTTTATATATTTAGTTATATTTTTAGTTATATTTTAGTTATATTTAGTTATACATGAGAATAATATTGTAGATTTGAAATTAATGTTTTTTTCTATGTAACGTCATGGAAAAGTATCATAAGATCAAGATTGTTCTTATAATTAAAAGATTGTAAGATCTCTTAAACAATAAATAACTTTTGTTTGTTTCATATAAATGAAGAAAATATTAAAATTACTATTTTATACAAAAAAATATGGAAAAATCGTTTAATTGCTTTATTGTACATACATACAAGATGATTCTAGAATGAAAAAATAAAAATCCACAATTTTGCAAGTAACTTTTATTTTCAAAGATTAGTAATTAATTTCTGTCTCAATTTGAATCAAGCTACTTATTTTTTGTATAATTGTATAGTATATACCTTAAGCAAATTATAGAATTACAAGCCGTTTTACGCTCATGCATTACATAACGCACACAATATCTTTTGAATTTATCTCGATTATCTCCACTGAGTTATTATCTCCGTAATTTTTCAAATTTCGTAAAACATCGTATGTAATTAAATTTATACGTTACATGTGCTTGATATCTTCCTGAATTAGGTTCTCTTTGTTGCAGATCAAAAATGATAATCTGGAACGTGCTTTTTCTGCTTCAATTGATTGTTTACAAAAGTCAATCGGGTGAGTGATACTTTCATGTTAATATTAATTTTGCTTTGGCCTTGCGAGATTGAACTGGAATTACACTTTTATTGTATTTCCGTATAAGTTTGAATCGCATTTCTTTATTTTTTATTTTGTAATCAAATTTTTATTCTCTATAATTGTAAGAAAAATATGTTCAAATATTTGCATTCCGCATCTTTTATCTCGAATAGTATTCTAGAATAGTACATATAATTGGATAATTTACAGCGTAAATATAATCAAATAAAATATAATTAAAAACCAAATCAATTTAATAGTTATCAATTATCATTTGCGAAAATTAATAACGATGAAGCGATCGATATTTTCTGAGATTCTATTTGAAAATCAATTGATGTTTATTACAAATATGGCTATCAAATATTTTTTAAACTTATCTAGGAATGCGGTCAGATTGAAATAAAAAAAAAAAGACTTTAGATAGAATCGTTTTTCTAATCGGCATTTATCGGATTTTAGAAAAGGTAATAACAGCGCATGGCTTCGACAATCACCTCGGTCTGTCGCCGATCGATCCCGAAATCGCCGACACCGTCGACTGGAAACAACATGCATGTCGGCGAACATGTGAGGATGGTGCGGCGCCTCTGGATTGCTATTACACTTTCAAGCTGGAGTCTTATCGTACAATGAGCAAGGCGTGTTACGACTGTCCCTTCAATATTACAGACTGCTTTCGGCCTCATTGCGTCCCGGCGGATGGCATGAAGCGATCGATCATGGTCGTGAACCGGCAAATGCCAGGTCCGCCGATCGAGGTGCGTAATATTAAGAAAATTTCGTAGCTTCGTTAGATTTTTTTCTTGTGCTCCTGCTTTATTTACTTTGATATCATCTTCATGTTCAGCAGAAAGACTGTAAGTTATCGAGAATCTATTTTTGTTTACAAGTTTGTTTTCGTATTATAATAATACGAAATGCATAAATATGAACGAATTAATTTGAATATTTCATTAAATAGCTGAGATAAAAATTGCTAAGTCCCATTTAATTATATAATATTCGCTTGTTCACCCTTTTTCGATTTTCATTCCTTGCATTGTGTAAATTTCGCGAATAAAAAAAATTGTTTGGAAATTATCTATGTATTTATAGCGACTCTTTTTTAACCGCTAATTAGTATTTTCTTAGTCTGCCAGATTTTTTTTAGTTCGATCATTAACATAGAAAAATGATTCATCACTATGTCTGCAATCTTTTGTAAATTTAATTGCCGCTCGCCAATGCTTCCTCATTATGCAATGATATCACGAGAGTATAGCGAACATGGAATTCACATTGCAAAGGTTTTGTTTCTTACAATTTAACATAGTGTGAGGCGAGACAAGATCTCGTGATGACTGTTTAACGAGCACTCCAAGGAATTATCCGCATTACGATTACCTTGTTTGTCCATGCAGACATGCATTCGTTCGTTCTTTACTTCTAGATTTCGCTTGCAATTTCATCACAGTTATTAGACACGAAAATAGAATTCTTCGCAGTGTCCGGGAATGTACCGTAATTCAGACACGCGAGTGTCATTTAATTTTAATTACAAACCACAAGATAATAGCCGATAGCGATATCTCAGTCTGCGATCTTATTTTAGCGCGAGCTGCGATTTGCATGTATAAATGACCGTTACGCATTAGACCGCAAATCAAGCGTGATGAGAATATTTTAAGGGGAGCTACTTTAATTACAGGTGTGCCAAGGCGACAGGATAATAGTCGACATGATCAACCTGTTGCACGCGGATAGTACGACGATGCATTGGCACGGCCAGCATCATCTCACTACGCCGTACATGGATGGTGTACCCTACGTATCGCAATGCCCTATCCTTCCTGGAGCGACCTTCCGATACAATTACATCGCCACTGAAGCCGGCACGCACTTTTGGCACTCTCATACAGGTAAATTTCTTCCCAAATATTCGCATCTATTGTATCTGCGGAAAGTTAAAAAAAAATTGTTTGAATTAACAAAGTTTAATTTATAATAATTTATTGGTAATCATTAATAACAATGTTATAGCAAATAATTCGTTTTCAAGAATCCCGTTTCAAAAGTCGTCGTAACGTTTTGTATCGTATAACTGTCGGCAGGATTTCAGAGAGGTGACGGTGTATTTGGTCCATTAATTGTTCGCGTACCTCCTAAAATAAACTGGCACAAAGATATGTATGACTACGATGAGTATACGTTAGTAGTCACCGATTGGGCTCATCAGTTGGGTCTCAACAAGTTTCTAGCGCATTACCATGGGGACGGTCATAATAAAGCGCCAAACTTGCTCATAAACGGCTTGGGTCGCTTTGTCGCCATTAAGGATGAAAATGAAACGCTGGCCGATATGCCTATTACGACGTTCGTCGTACAACCGGTAAATTTCCAAGAGAAAGTATTTATAACATACAAGGTTGACAGGTGTCTGTAAAATGGTTCCCACTATACTGTGTAGATCTCAAGTTGGTTCTTAATTTAAAAATAGAATTATTATTTTTAACACTTTCAAAAATCTTAGGTCTATTAAATGTGTATTTATATAAGAAAAAGATGAAATATTTTTATCAAGCACAAATTTTAAAAAACGAGATATTTTATTTAGCAAAATTGTATGAAATAACTTTGATGTTATTAAAAATATGGAAGTGTTTCAAACAATCAATTATTTTGAAGGAAACATCCTATAGTTAGTACAACTTTATTCTAAATAGAATAGCTATTCTAAGATTTAAAAGTCAGTTTTATTTCTTTTCCTCTTTTTAAAATAAAATTAGATAATTTGTGTATATTTTTTACATGGAATTTTTATTTTTCATTTGCTTACAGAATTTCCGATATAAATTTAGGCTTATTAACGCAGAGTTCCTGAATTGTCCTATAGAAGTTTCTGTCGACAACCATACTTTGTTTGTAGTCAGTTCAGATGGGCGGGATATTGAACCGGTACAAGGTATGATTTCACCTTTACGTGCCATTATTTCTTCACAGAATCCTTTATTGAAAGTATCATTTTTTATACATATTGTGTAACGCTTACAGCCGAATCACTGGTAAGTTATGCTGGCGAAAGGTTCGATTTTACAATTGATATGGACCAACCGGTAGACAATTATTGGATGAGATTCCGAGGATTAATGGATTGCGACGAGAGATTTTTGAGCGCCTATCAAGTCGCAATTTTACGTTATGAAGGCGCGCCCGAGGAGGAACCACTGGTAGAAATTTCATACAATCGTACAAGAAATGATTCCTATGGACTGGTACGTATATTAATGTTTTTATGATTTCCTTATAGCTTTTAAACATTGGTCCATTAATCGTTTGTGTATCTCTTAAAATAAATTGGCACAAAGATCTGTATGACTACGATGAGTATACGTTAGTATACCGTTAGTTACCGATTGGATTCATCAGCTGGATCTTACCAAGTTCCTAGCGCATTACCACACGGACGATCATAATAAAGCGCCAAAACTTCTGAGCAATAAAGCTTCTGAGACATTATTTTATCTTCGTCTCACATTTTTAAAAAATTAAAAATTAATATTTTTTATTTCAGCAAGTGAACGCTCTAAATGAAGGAACTGAATCGAATAACAGCATCAGTATGCCACTATTAAATTCGACGGACGACGATGACGCTTCGAATACTAGAGAACCTGATTATCAATTTTATATAACGTATGATTTTTATGGAAAGGATCATCCGGATTTTCACCGCAAGAATTTGTACGGCTTCAATCAAGGTAAATATATTCAAATATTTTAAAAAATTATAAAAAATATATTTAAAAAATAAAATAAAAGTTATTTTTGTCTACTAAATAATTGTACATTATATCTTTTAACAAGTTCATAATTATTTAATTATTAGAAAATATTTCACTAAATGCTTACTTTATTTGACTGTACATGTACATATCGTTCCATAAAACATTTCAATCGTAAATTTTTAGTGAAACAAAAAGTGTTTACACCGCAATTGAACCACATATCAATGAAGCTACCGCCATTTCCACTTCTATCCGAAAGAGATCTTATTAATCCGGATCAATTTTGCAACTCCAGTACTGTTAAGGGTTGCAAGAATGATTATTGTGCTTGCACTCACGTGCTTCAAGTTAAGACTAAAAGCGTAGTAGAATTAGTTCTGGTCGATGAAGGTAAGCAATACTAGCTCTTTCGTATTTTTGTTTAAACTCTACCTAAATTTCACTATAATTCTTCTTTTTGACAGGTGCTGCGTACGATGCGAATCATCCGTTTCACCTTCACGGCTATCAGTTCCGCGTGGTGGCTATGGAGAAGCTAGGGCCAAATACTACCGCCGATGAAGTAAAGGAACTAGATAGGCAAGGTTTAATACACAGAAAACTCAAACGAGCACCTCTAAAGGACACGGTAACCGTGCCCGACGGTGGTTATACTATTGTACGATTTTACGCCGATAATCCAGGTAAGACTTCATCACATAATAGCACTTATGTGAACAGCGGAAAAAATAAATAGAACGCATAAATGTAAACCAGTAAATAATCGAACTGATCGATATTCTTTAGGATATTGGCTATTCCATTGCCACATCGAATTTCATGCGGAGATAGGAATGTCGCTGATCTTCAAGGTGGGCGAAGACAAGGAGATGCCGCCTGTGCCTAATAATTTTCCTAAATGTGGCGACTGGAAGCCAAAAAATGATGAAAATAAGGATGAGGAGGATAAAATGAAGATTACTACAATTTTAACGACAACCGACCATAAGCAATCGGAGAGTGACAAACATCTTGCGGACGTGATAAAGTATTTCGCGATGTACATGTCATATTTTAAGCAGCTTTTGACACAGACATCCTCGGCATCCAGTTCGAGTGTAACGTTATTGCTTTTTATCGCTTGTCTTTTGAGTTCTGTGATTCGTGTACAAATATTTTAAAGTATACATCTCCAGAAACAGCCTTGAAGTGCTGAAGTCACATTACGAGAAAGCTTTGCAGCAGATTTACTTCAATGTGATTACGAATTTGCTGGGAAGCGTTTTCGTCTCCTTCACTTTATTTCGAATAAATTAATGTGACAATCATTGCACATGATAAGTATAAAAACGTGATTATAAATAAAAAAAATCGTGTGCCAATAAGTAATAGATAAATACTTAGACATAATTAAATATTATGAAGTATTAATATTTATAAGAAGCATTCTTATTATCACTGGTGATTAGATAAGAGCAACCACGCGAAGCCAATTTTAGACGAAATGGCAATAGAACATTTCCAAATATACTTTGCTATTATATTGCATGTCTATCTCTGACGAGATTGCAGACATCAACAAATGACATTTCTGTGATATAAAAATAGATTACAATTATTCTATAATTGCCAGATTGCCAACTACTATTCTATAATATATATCTGTGTTCTATTTTAATTTTTATTGATTTCTTTGAGAAGTTGACCGAACTTTTAATAGACCAAAGAATCTATTACTGAAATAGAATTTGTGGAATTATTTTGATAAATACATTACTGTAATTATAATTACATATTGTACATATAGCGTTTAATTCAATATAACCGATAGACGATCCGTAAGTGTATGAATTGTTGTCAACCGTATGATTGTGTTTCTTTGGATACGTGTATGTGTATTTCGAAAAAGAAAATGTGTATCATTATTTTTAAATATACAGGATATATTTAAAATTTAATTCTCGAAAAAACCTTAATTAAAATTGTTTTATTTCTTCTGTAAAAACAGAATTTCTCCGCATATACATACGTACACTTGTGTATATATGCATATATATATATATATGTATATGTGTGTGTAAAGTATGTTTGTTGTATTCGTTTATACGCAATCACCGGAGGTTTGTCTGGACGTACTAGTTGGGTATTCCCCGTGATAGACACTTCTACGCCACAATCACACAATATCCGTTTTACCAAGGAAAATCTGTCATTATCCAAGCATATTGGCAACCTGTTATTTTATTTGTCTAATCGTACTTTTGGTTTCGTATTCTTTTAAGGATACATTAATAATAATATTCAGGAGTATGTTGTGCAATGCTCGAGGACGCTGTCATTTCTGCTGCAAAAAACATACTGTAACCTTATTCGGAAGTGACGAGGTGATATATACGCTTCTACAAAAATTGAATTTGAGATTTGTGGTAAGTACATACTATATAATACTATACAATATCGTATCAATTTTGATTGATCTACAAGACTTAATATCGATTTGTGATCTTTAAAGTTTGGAATAAAAATCTTTACATCACATCTAAATAAACAATTAGAAAAATGTACCTATTAGAAAAGTAATGCAATCTATGATTCCATAATTTAAATTATATTACATTTTGAGAATTAATTCAAATGTAAACGCCAGATAAAGTGATAAGTAACAGAATCAATTATCTCTACTTACAAGAATTATTGAAAGAGTTTTCAAAAAGTGTTATTTATCTATTCTTTTAGGATACAAATAAATGTTACAATAGATAAAATTATATAATAAAGAAATTTATTGAATTATTATAATTTTTGTAACATTTATTGTATTTACATATTGTATTTATATTATTGTAATATTTTAAAAATAACTTGTAAATTATATCACATTGTAATTATCTTTAGAAATTATGCAAAATATCTTACGCTAAATGAGAAGTATTTTGCAAGTACTTTGCAATGTATTTAAGACATATTTAGAAAAATTGGTGGGCAATTGAATTTATATGCTCATTTATCTTGTTACATCTTATCTTGTTACATCTTATGCATAAGATTTTTATAATTTTAATATTTTACTTCTATTTAGATTTTGAACACAATTTGTCCTCCTTGTATTGTTAAATTTGAAGATATTCTCAAAAGAAGTATACATTCATCCTTCGAGAGCACAACTCACATCGAGAGTCCAACGGGTGTTACCTATCAGAATACCGACAATATAGAGATAATGAAAAAATCACAAATCAACGAAAATTTTCACACTGGGAAAACGTCAGAAATTAACGTTAAAGCTAAAGAAGGCGTTGACTCTATTGATACAGAAAATAAAACCGGCACTAACAATTCACAAGTTTGCAAAAATACTGAAGACATAAAGAAGAAACAATTAACATGTGAATTCTGTCAAAAGAAGTTCAATCACGCGGGGGATCTCAACAAACACAGGAGGAAGCACACGGGCGAGCAACCTTATGCTTGTAATATATGTGAACGAAAGTTTACGACGTCGTCTAATCTTGTCAGGCATCAACAAACACATCTCGGGATAAAACCGTTCTGTTGTCAGATTTGCGGGCGCACTTTTACTCGAAAAATCAAACTTTCCGCCCATTTAATAGCAAAGCATCACGAAGCATCGAAATCTAATCGGTATTGACTGTATCACTGAATATAATGTAATATAAAATGTAGAGTAATGAAATATAAAAAACAGTAGGCTGTTATAAAACATAAGATTTAATAGAAATAATATTATAAAGAAAAAAAAAAGATAATAAGATATATCTTAAAGTATAATGTTATGTATGTTACCCTCTTCGAGAAAGAGAGACATTGTAAAGACGCTCCTACGGCCGATTTGTTACGTAATGTTCGATTTGCTTGCGCAAGATAGACTATTTTATAAATCTATATAAAAGGATTTATTTTTGACAGTTTGACAACAATATATATAACTACCTTTCCTGCTATATCTTCTCTAATAATCACAAATAAAGTCGTTTAAAAAAATGTTACTGCTTCGAGCAAATACGATATTGCCTTCGAGTCATATCGTATCGATAAATCTGATCCGACGGGGCAGAACTTTTCCATGAAAAATAAGTTACCTGCTAACAAATATACGGTACTATACATTAGTATGCACTTCCTGTGTGGCTGTTATTGAATAAAAAGTATACGAAGCGTCTTTCTGCGGCGGGCGCTGCAGGGGATGCGCCAGGAGCTTAGCCATATTGTCGTGTATCTTAGCGGCATTCCTGCCCACCTCGAAGATATACGAGAAACTCGTCGTGTCCAACGCCGCGATCTCGGCGTACACCGCCTCGCACATGTTGTCGTCGCTGGGCGGCTCGTGGGCGAACAGCACGTCGAGGAAGAAGTACGGATTCTCCGTCAGGTTCTCCAGATACTTCTGCCCAGTGTGGAACTTGGGGACCGAGTTGGAGCGTCCGTATATCAGGATGACGCGCGAGGTGAAGGTCGGCTGGCTCCTCGTCGGCGTCGCCACTCGCGCTTGTATCACCTCGAACAGCAGCCCCAGGTCGTAGGTCCTCTGCTCCTCGTCCGGCACGTCCTCGGCGATGCTCTCCAAGTGGTTGAGCACGGTCTTGGTGTTGCTGGTGTAGTCGCAGAGCCAGGAGGCGCCGCGCGAGTTCAGGCTCATCAGCGCGTACTCGTGCGCCCCGGGCTGTATGGTGGACTTGGCGCCGACAAAGTTCTCCACCACGCGCTTTATCATGAACAGCGGCAGGTACGTAGCGCCCGTGCCCAGCTTGAAGGGCGTGCATTGCTGCTCCCGCACCGTGTCGATGACGAGGAGGATCTTCTCGGGTAGATTGAGCTCCGGCACGTTTCTCACGAAGACACGGTCGTCCGCGACGGTCGTCGCGCTGGCGGCACCAGCTTTCTTGCCGTCCACCGGGTGACGCGCCGCATTGTTGTTACTCTTTCGCGGGCTCTTCGCCTGCTGCTGTTGCTGTTGCGCATTGTTGCACGTCGGTTCGATGGTCGTGACCGTCTGGAGCCTCTCGGATATTACCTGGATCTCCTGCTCACTCGTCTCCTTGTCTGACATGTTTACACCCTACGAGTATCCGCGCGTACTGCGGATGAGACTAACCTAACCTCTCTTCGCGCCGCTGCCGACGCAGCTCTACCTCGAGCAACGAACGTCCCGGGGCACTTCGAAATAATTCGGAGGCTTCACATAGCGCGTAGATTTCGCGCGATGCCGTGCGAATAATCTAAAATTTTGTACCTGTATGGTATCCTCGATAACGTTACGTCAAACAGGTCTGTTTCCTTGAATTGCGCTTCAAAGTACATACACGCGCCATCCAGCGATTACAGCGTGGACTTGTTTTTAACTTGAAAGTAAATTCAAACAGCCAATCATGCGAGATAGAAAAATGCGGAAAAGCGCTAATTGGCTGTTCGAATAACGCATCCTCTGTTCTGCACGCTGATTCCCGTACCGTGTGATTTCACCTTAAGGAAAAAAGAAGGAAGACCACGTGTGTTTTACACGAGGATGCTATCTTTGCGTCTGTGCTTTTAATGTAGTTATAATAATATTCCGCAGGTCTCACAATCAGAAAAATGTCCGTGCCCGAGAAAGTGTTAATGCGAAAAATTAAGAAACGGGAAAAGACAAAATTAAACGTGCTGAAACGCCGGGAAGAACAGAAAGGTAAGAGTGTGCGAACTAACTTTGAGGTTAGATTTTGTGAAAAAGGAAATATCTAGAAATTCGCTGATAGTTATCTTTAAAACGTATCTTGATTATTAATTCAATTAATAAAGTTGTTAAATACTTGTTAAAAGTAATGATTTTTCACTATAAATCTTGTTCTCTGTTATTCATTTTAAATAAGGCTTGTTTGTTACACAGATGCAATTGAAGGCAACGAGGAACGCATGGAAGACGGTCCTCCAACAAGTAATAATCTTCTTTCAATCTATCTTTATAACTTAAATATTTTTCACATTCATATTCTATATGACCTATGAAGTTGATAATATTGTTTGCCATATTAACTTATTTTTCTATTTCCTTATATAATTATTAATAATAATTATATTTTTTAGAAAGAGGAAAGTTAAAAGCGTCCGAAGAAAATGAAAAGTCACAAGAAATAGAAAAACCTTTGACAACTGAAAATTGTATGTGTTTCTGATGTTATTCTAATTATTGAATTATATTTGTATGCTATTTAATAATATATACAATATTTTGTTCAGTACCTGGCACAGCTGTAGGTTTTGAAGTGACAAATGACACAAGTTTCTCAGTATTAAACGAGAAAGTGTGTGAGAATACATTGAAAGCGATAAAGGATATGGGTTTTACAAATATGACAGAGATACAAGCGAAAGCGATCCCTCCTCTTTTGGAAGGGAGAGATTTAGTTGGCGCTGCCAAAACTGGATCTGGCAAGACTTTGGCGTTTCTAATTCCTGCTGTTGAATTGATTTACAAGTTAAAGTTTATGCCACGTAATGGTATGTAATCTTAATGACTATATAATTGACAGAATAGTACTGAAAAATCTTCCTTTTGAAATAGATACACTTTATCGATTTATTTTAATGTAAATCGAAGATATAATAGTTATTTGCAAATATAATTTTGTCTAAATCTCTAAATCATGTTAGAAATATGTATTACATATTTAATAATATAAAACTGGTGTATTTTATACATTTAATTGTATAATCACTATTATTTTTATCTCTTTAATATAAAATAAATTTGTAAAAGTTAAAATAAAACTTTTGATTATTCTGATGATTGATTATATAAAATCAACTAGGATAGGATGTAATAAATAAATAAATACTTGCAGGTACCGGATGCATCATTATGTCCCCTACGAGAGAATTAGCTATGCAAACTTTTGGAGTTTTGAAAGAATTGATGAATTATCATTATCATACATATGGTCTGCTGATGGGTGGCGCCAATAGGCAGACCGAAGCGCAAAAGCTTGGAAAGGGAATTAATATTATCGTGGCGACACCGGGACGATTATTAGATCATTTGCAAAACACACCCGATTTCTTGTATAAGAATCTCCAGTGTCTGATTATCGACGAAGCTGACCGTATTCTGGATATCGGTTATGAGGAAGAATTGAAGCAAATCATCAACATTCTCCCCAGTTAGTGATATTCTACAATAAGAATATTGAAATCAAATTACATTTATTTCTTCTAATATAATATGAATTATTGTTACAGAGCGCCGACAGACTATGCTTTTTAGCGCGACGCAGACACAGAAGGTAGCGATGATAACGACGTTAGCTCTGAAAAAGGAACCTATATACGTGGGAGTCGACGACGACAAAGAAATGGCAACTGTAGAGGGTTTGCAACAGGGTTACGTAACGTGCCCGAGCGAAAAAAGATTTCTACTTTTATTTACCTTCCTAAAGAAAAACAAGCAGAAGAAGATAATGGTTTTCTTCAGTTCCTGCATGTCTGTTAAATACCATCACGAACTCTTGAATTATATCGATTTACCAGTAATGAGTATTCACGTAAGTTATCAAATCGTTTTCTATGTTTCTTATGATAACGAAAGTCTCGCATATTCGTGTTTTTATTGACAGGGTAAACAGAAACAGACGAAGAGAACAACGACCTTTTATCAATTTTGCAACGCCTCATCCGGGACTTTACTTTGTACTGACGTGGCCGCGAGAGGTCTAGACATACCAGACGTTGATTGGATTGTGCAGTTTGATCCACCGGACGATCCCAAGGTAAAAACATGTGATATTTTGCCTTGCGAATTATCACTAACAATAAGAGAATAAGTTCCAACAACATGGATTTGTGATTGCTGTACGTTTCATAATATCGGCTTGTATAACTTTTAGGAATATATCCATCGCGTAGGTCGAACAGCTCGCGGAGAAGGCAGCAGTGGTCATGCTTTGTTAATACTGCGACCAGAGGAACTTGGCTTTCTTCGTTATCTCAAGGTAGCTCGCGTACCAGTGAACGAATATGAATTCTCTTGGAATAAAATTGCCGATATACAATTGCAGGTATGTGACATATATATATATATATATATATATATATATATATATATGTGTGTATGTTATAATTTTTCTTTTATTTTGCTTTTTTTTAAATTATTTCGTAGCAGACCTTAATTTAAGATTTTTTAACAAATCAAAATTGAAAAGTTCCGAGAAACGCAAAGAAATGTGTATATATTGTGTTTTAATAAAGAAATCATAACTAACAATTCATGAATTTAACAATCTCTGCATCTCTACATTTTTTATTCATTATTTAATTTTTTTAGCTTGAGAAGTTGATTTCGAAGAATTATTTCTTACACCAATCGGCGAAAGAGGCATACAAGAATTACGTTAGGGCATATGACTCTCATCATTTGAAACATGTTTTCGACGTAGAGACCTTGGACCTGGCGAAAGTCGCTAAATCATTCGGATTTACTGTACCGCCGGCGGTAGATTTGAGTAAGTCCTTTTAATAATAGATTTAAAATCAAGTGCAAATATTTTTTTATCTGCGTCAATTTATCAAATTGTTTAAAAATTTTAATCGTATATAAAAATTTAAAAACAGCACGAATTTACAGTCTCGTCAATCTTATCAAACTTTATTTTTCTTCTTAATTCTTTAATTTCTCATTGTAGAAGTGGGAATTAACAAGGCTTCACGACCACGAAAGAGACTCGGTGGAGGCGGTTATGGGCATTTCAAAAACATAAATGATCCAAAACAAGTGAAGCGCACCAAAACCTTTCGTCAAGTAGGCAAACGTAAAGACAACCGACAATTTAGTAGATAATTGTTATCCATACGTAAAAAGCAAATACAATGATGTTCGAAACGTGACATATAGTAAAAAGCCATACTGTCATGGATATCATTGTACAAAATAAACATTTATACTAGTTAAGAAATATATACTATTTATATTAAAAAGCTATCATTCTTGGCACTCAGGTGTTGTCTAATTCCTGCCTATTTTTATATATACATATAAAGTTTTTGAATGTTCGAAGTTTTAATTTGTGTCATCTCTTATCTAATCATATTCTCTCAATAATCCGTCATTTCTAAGAATCAGAGTTTTTAATTTCGATTCTTCACAATTCCTGGAACTCCAGATAACTCCACTTCCTTATTCTTCCTTATCTCTTCCTGGAATTTCTCCGATTTTTTTAAGAGTTCCGCTTAAATTTAGAATTCTATAAATTTTCTCAAAAATGTTTCTTTTAAAATTTCTAACAATTTCACCTTCTATTCAGTTTATTAGAATTATACAATTAGCATTATAGAAACCACAAATTACATTAGAAATATTAATGGATTGCCAACATCCGGGAATTTTGGAATTTACCAAATTTCGCAGTTGGTAATCTGTCAAACAACCGCCATTGCTCCGATTTCGATTCTTCGGTCATTTCGATCAATTTCGGTTTCGCGCCTCTCGGACGAGTGGTGGTATTTGCCAGGTGTTTGCCGTGCATTCGCCGTGTGTGGTTGATTTCGACCTATTCATGTATCGGAACAGGCCTGTGAAGGGATTCAAATCCCCGTTGATCGTTCAACCGCGTGCAAGCGTCGAGGAACACGAGGAAAATGAGGTATCCGCGTGTCGGGAAAGAGTGCCGAGCGATTTTGTGAGAAAGCCTTTTCGGAGTAACTTGCAAATTTTGAACTTGTTCGAGAAGGTAACTCAAGATGATAAGGTAGAATGCGATAACGTCCAAGAGACAACTAATCCATCGAAGAAACGAGATGCCAGTTCGCCGGTACGCGAGAAAGAAACGTCGGACGATTCGCCCCAAACGGCGACAAAAATGTAAGTATTCTAAAAATAAACATTAAAGCAGATCAGTCTTAATTTTATTTGTTGTAAATAAATGTTGTTATCGTTTATAGTGTATTTAACGTGATGTACGGGAAGATTTCTTCGAAGAAACACAAAACATGGGATGGCGACGGTTTGTTAGAAGTAACTGGGAAGAGCGCAATTCTTAAGGTAATTCAGGGCATCCACTATAAGTCTTTGATCATTAAACAATTTTAAAGATTATTTCTTAATGCTTCTGATGCGATAGAACTTGGATGGCAAAGTTATGGGAAGAACTACAATCAATCTAAGCGATGCGGCAGGAGGCACTAGATTAATTATAGGAAATAAACAAGTTGAAGTAAGAAAACTTACATTATTTTTTATCTTCTTTAAGCTGCTATATTTGGAACAAATCTGGCAAAGTTAATTTTAAGATTTTAGATCAAGTGTCACAAGAGTCATCTGTATCAGAGAAGAATTCCAAAGAGACAGTAGAGGAACCATTACACAAGAGACTTAAAACATCTACTGTACGTCCATTCGTATCACCAACGAAAAATGATAGTGCTACATTTTACGTTTACGAAAAGAAAGAATCAACTGAATTACCTGAAGCAAAGACAAAAATGTAACGGTTTGAAAAGTGAATTTAAAAAAATTAATTTTTATCTCTTGCACTATAAATAAATATTGATACAGCATGTTCAACGTGGTGTACGGCAAAGTAACTTCAAAGAAACATAAAACATGGGATAGCGACGGTATGCTAGTAATTACCGGCAAAAGCGCGATTCTTAAGGTATGTATATAATAACAAATAATAATTTATTAAATACATTATTAATTATAATTAATAATATATATTTAAATTTTTATCATTATTATAAAATTGTATATAATAATTTTTTTCTTAATTAATTTTTAATTTTTAATATATATTATAAAATATTTTAATATTAAAAAAATTTAAAACTACTACATCAACTGCATATCTTTTATAATTTAAGGTTTATTATAATGCTTTTGATAATGTAGGATCTGGATGGTAATGTTGTGGGAAGAAGTACAATCAATCCAAGCAATGCCATAGAAGGTGCCAGATTAATTGTAGGAAACAAACAAGTTGAAGTAAGAGCATTCATTTGTTCATGCTATGTTCATTTATGTAGTGTATGAAAAAAAATCTAGCAAAGTTAATTCTAGATTACAGATCAGACGTCACACGAGCTATTTGTGCCAGAGAAGAATCTTGAGAAAGCAATAGAAGAATCAAGAAATAAATTTAAAGAATCTTCCACACGTGCATTTGTGCCGTTGTTTTCATCTACAAAAGGTCCTACAAATTATAACAGATTATTAATACAGTAATCATTGATTTAAATTAATTAAATATTTATATTAAATATATAATTATTTATATTAAAGGATTGACATTGAATACCGAGCCTTTAGTAATGCCATATTTGAATACTGAATGGACGGAACAGGAACAAAAGGAACAGGAAATCTCGGTTGATTCCTGTTTAGCGGCAAAACTTAGAGAACACCAACGTCATGGAATTGTATTTCTTTATGAATGCTTAATGGGACTAAGAGTGCCAAATTACTTTGGTGCAATTTTGGCTGACGAAATGGGCCTCGGTAAAACCTTACAGTGCATCACATTAATTTGGACACTATTGAAAAAGGGTCCATTTGGCAAACCGATTGTGAAACGCGTGTTAATAATAACACCTAGTAGCTTGTGCAATAATTGGGAAAAGGAATTCGTAAAATGGCTGGGCTCCCATAGAATATCTCCATTTGTTGTGGATGGAAAAAATAAACCCAAGGATTTTATCAAATATGTGAGAAATTCGGTGATGATTATCAGCTATGAAATGTTCATTAAGTATCATACAGAGATTAATGAAATTGCTTTTGATTTGATCATATGTGATGAAGGCCACAGGCTGAAAAATAGTAATGCAAAAGCAGCAAAGGTAATCCATCCATTCAACACATATTATTAATAACACTAGAATTTGTTTAATACAAATATATGAATATGTCAAATGAATATATGTAAATACATAAATATTTGTGTTATTTTATGTATCTTGCAGTTACTACACGAGATAAATTGTAAGAAACGAATTATTTTAACGGGTACACCTATACAGAATGATCTGAAGGAATTTTATACACTGATCGATTTTATTAATCCTGGCATTCTTGGCACTCTTACTGAGTTCAAAAATTATTACGAGGAACCTATTGTCGCATCTCAATGTCCTTATGCCGATGATGATGTTCTGCATCTGGGAAATGAAAGATCCACGGAACTATACGAACGCACCAAATCTTTCATTTTAAGACGTACGCAATCAACGATAAACAAGTATCTGCCGCACAAATATGAAATAGTCCTATTTTGCTCTTTATCCAAGAAACAAAAAGATTTATATTCACTTGTTACCGATGCTTGGTTCAACAAAATTTGTCTAGAAGACAAAAGTAATATACATTTGTCTATTATTACTGCTCTTAAAAAAATTTGCAATCATCCAAATCTGTTCATAAATGATAAAGAAAATGTGTTATATGACACTTTATCAAAGACATCACGTATATCGCAAATTAAACGGGACGAAAACTTTATCGAGTATTGTGGGAAAATTACAATTATACAGACATTAATAAGAAATCTGAAAAAAACTGATGAGAAATTGGTATTAGTTTCCTATTACACACAAACGCTTGATCTTTTTGAAACTATATGTAACATGGAAAGAATAAAATTCTTAAGATTAGATGGTACTACTTCAACCTCTGTACGATCGAAGATTACCGAGCAATTTAATGCGCGAACCGATAACAGCAGTAAGTTTTGCAAAAATTGGGAGACAATCGTATCTTGTATTTATAGTATAGTTTATTAATAAAAACGAATGCATCATAGAAAAAAATAATGCTTACAGAAGTACTTTTGCTAAGTGCAAAGGCGGGTGGTGTTGGTTTAAACTTACCTGGAGGATCGAGACTTGTGCTGTTTGATTCTGATTGGAATCCTGCATCTGATGTGCAAGCAATGGCAAGGATTTGGAGAGATGGACAGAAGAAGGACGTTTACATTTATAGGTTTGTACAAATTTAATATCATATACACATATATATATATATATATATATATATCTATATATTATATATATATATATATATATATATATATATATGTATGTGTATATATATGTGTATAATGTATAGTAATATATTATTTAATAGAGGTACATAACTTTGTATGAACAAATTTGTAGATTATTGACCACAGGTACAATAGAAGAAAAAATATATCAAAGACAAATTAGCAAAGCCAGTTTAAGTGAGTCAGTGGTGGATCTGAATCACCTAGGATCTCTAAAACTATCAACTGCGGAATTAAAGGTACTTTTTATTTAAAAAATTTTGGTAACTAACTTGGTACGAAAATGATTATACTTGGAATATTTTTTGTTTGTTTTTAGGATTTATTTACATTGGCAAATAATACGATTTCATTAACTCACGATTTAATGAATTGTTCTTGTTCTGGCCAGAATGAACACATATCTTCAGAAGAGTTAAAAGAAAAAAATAATGAGACGCGTGATTGTCAATTTTTGTTGTATGATCAATCACCTCAACAGAATTTAACTATAAATAAACTTCAAGATTGGCAACATTATAAGCAACCATTTCCATCTGACGTTATGCAGGTAATAACAAGTTTAACTTGATAATGATAATTGAAAACTGATTTAAAATTTGTGATTTAGTTTCATGTACATTTTACTTTACAGGATATTATGTTAAAAGAAGTAAGTGATAACATAACGTTCATATTCAAAAATTCTACATGCAAAGAACACAATTAAATAAAAATGCAGCAAAAAATTGTATAAATCATATAAAGCTTATAACTGTTATAAAAATATATTTTATAAACAACTTACATGTGAATACAATTTTCAGTGAGTACATTGCAAATATATTATTAAATCCAGTATTTGCTGTTTATTAAAAAGATAAAAAATACAAATTTTACTTATTTTAAAGTTTATTCCTTTTTTTTAAGATATTCAATACTCTTTCAGCTAGTTCAGGAGACTGGAGTAGTTTGCTTATCTCTTTCATTTCTTCCTCATTGACTTTTAATAAAATATCTTTATTCCATCTGGTCATCAAACGCTTAGTCGTCAATATTGACTGAAATTAATCGGTTAATTTTAGTACCATGATTTAATACTTTAATATAAATATACCAAAAGAAATTAATCTCGTGAAAAGCATTAAACAAGAATCAATACCTCTGAAGAAAGTGTAGCTATGCTTTCCAAATCATTCCATACTTTCTCATGAGAGTCATGGTTGTACACTGTGCTAACTAAGCCATATTGCTTGGCTTCCTGAGCGTCCATCTTATGTCCCAAATACAACATTTCTCCGGCCTAAATATTTTTACAGTATAATATCGTAATAAATTTTAATCACAGAATTATTATAAAGAGCAAAATTTCAAATATATATCTTAATGATAATTACATATTTTTTTAATGAAACATACTTTGGAACGTCCCATTAATCTCGGGAAGGTATACGAAGAACATCCTTCGGCGATGAGACCCAAATTGGAGAACGGTGTAGAGAAATATGCCTGTAATTTATGTAATATATTCGAACATGTATGTTAGAATATCTAATGTATTTCCATTTTTATCAATACAGATTAACTTTAATCTCGGTTTAATTTACTTTTTATCTTTTTCTCATTTTTAGGACTAAAAAAAGACTTAGGACTAGAAAGTAAGTTAAACCGAGATTAAAGTTAATCTGCATTGGTAGAAATAGACATAAAATATTTTCCTGAACAGTTATTATTGAATCGGAACCTTATCAGAAGCATAAACTAGATCACAAATTCCCAATAACGTAGCTGCTATTCCTATTGCCGGTCCATTTACAACAGCCACTAAAAGCTTTGGATACATAATTACAGCATCGATTAATTCCCTGCAAAAATTTGTTAATTTAATTTCTATATTCGTAAATTTACAATATGTCTTTCTCATATGGTACTTACTTGATTATATTTTCGACACCAACCGGATTACTCATTGTGGCGAACATATCATTGCCACTGCTAAAAAAATCTCCATTTGCTGTCAGTACAAATACTAATACTTCTTTGTTTTCAGCAGATTCATTTAAAAGCACTGTTAATTCCTTATACATCTGTGAGACACGAATAAGAAATTTATATATGCGATTACATTTGTATTTTAAATGTGCTATCAAGTATTCTTCATGCATTTATTTACCTGGGGTGAAAGTGCATTCTTTTTGGTGGGCTTATTGAGCACCACCTTTTGAATTCCATTCTTCAAGCTACTCAGAATATTCTTACTAATAGTTGTCATACTGACAAGTTTCTTTAAAGCAATTTAGAACTTGCACGATTTGTCGGATTTATAACCTCGTTTTGTCACCGTTAATCCCGTTAATCACCGTTTGCCTCAGAATTTGATAACAGAAAATTATTAAAAATCAAACACCGTCCGATGTACTTCATAAACAGTTATTAGTAACTTTTCAAAAAGTTTTCAATTCAAGAAATGTCTCGAGTGAACTGAGAAACAGCCTATTCATGCTATTATTCAAAGAAGAGATAATGGAGATGATAAGGAAAAGATAAAAACTTATGAATATACACTGTGGCGCGAATTCAGAATACATTTCTAAAGAGGTTCGCGCGTTTCTTTCGTCATTCTATCTTTATCTTTCTGTAAACGTGAAACAAGGACAGAATGATTAAAAAAAAAGTGCTAACATTTTTTTATAAATGCATTCTGAATACAGGCCTTGTATGTAACATTATACTTTGAACTATGTTCAGATATCACAGTATACATAATGCAGAAATCGTGTTATGCTTATAAGTTTTATTTATACTGGCAAATAGTTGTTACACAACTTATAAACTAATGTCCTACCCTGTTGCTAGCTATAAAGTGTAGTCGTAAAGAAAACTCATGAAAAATACTTGGAGCTTATTGTTCTTTCTTAACTTATTATTTGTCTACCGGATAGCGTGTTAATACTCAATGATAATAAAATTAGCCGAGTGTCATGTAATTTTATATACATTTTAGTGTAACTTTTTTACAATGTATCCATATAATACTGTGTCTATACTACTTTTACGGTATATAAGAACACAGGGTTTCCCAAACTAGAAATACACAAAGATTAATATTTTCTATTTCTTAAAGATTTTTTTATATCTATAAGAAATTAACAGATTTTAATGAAACTATACAATTTGTAAATTTGTGAACTGTATTATTTCTTAAGAATCTGTATGTTTTCTTGGAGAATTCGCACAGAGGATCGCACCGTTTAGGAAACCCTGATTTGTTATACCAACAAATGATGGACTGGTGGGTTTCGACAATACAATGCGTAATCACAGATTACATGGCCGTGTCACTGTCTTCTAGACAATACTCGCTACAAAAGTGATTTATTAACAGCAACATTTCATGTTATATCGCGGGCCTAATTCGCATGAAATAGTAATTTAAATGTAAATGGCTCGCAGTCAATTGCGAATTACATAAGTGCTTCATGGACGTGTTCGTTTATATTTAAACAAGTATTATCCGAATGCAATATAGGCGCCAAAAAATTGGAAGTGTTATCAATAGAAGAGCCGACACAGGAACGCTCTTCTTTTAGCATAACTTAGCATAGCTTACCTTAAATCTGACAAGTTTACTTAGATAAGTTTACTATTGTCGCAGACTTAAATCGCAAAATGAATAAACATCAACTTTCGTACTATTTTTAAATAATAAATTGTCACATTAGTGTGACCTTACAAATAAATACACTGTATTTGTTTGAGACGTACGTATTTATATACATATCTAAGTATATGTAGTTAGTGTATGAGTATGCTGCTATAGACATTATAAATTAAAAGAAAACACGAGAAACGCCAATTTATAAATGTATACTCAGGACCGCATGGATTAATTTATAGTATTGCTATACGAATGCTTTGGTACATTAAAATATCGAGAAATATGGTGTTTGAATATACAAATTATAGATTTTAAATAAAATACTCTTCTAGAAAAAGTATATTTTTCCTAGTAGCGTTGCATTTCAATATTTTGGAAGATTTTCAACGATTTTCTACTTAAACGCCTTTTAAAGTTCATATAATTTACTAAAATTAAATAATCGCAAAATTGGAATCATTTCAATATAATGTACAGTTGGATGCTTAAAATAGCCGACAAAGTATCAACACATGTTCAATTGGATCTATTACGGCTTCAGAACCTTTTCGATGAATTTTTTTATGTCGCGCATTTCCTGTGAAAATAATAAAAAAAGAAGACAGACATTATATACTTTCTTTCAATGTAAGAAAAGTTTAACGAAAGTCTTCTTCAATCGGAGATCTTCCTTACCTCCTCGGAAGATGTATGCATCATTCCTCGGTATGTTTTGAATTCTGTCTGTGTCATGAATTGTTTTAGAGCAGACGCTGTCATTTGACCCCATCTATATGGCACAATTGGATCGCAATCGCCGTGACATTGTAGCAGTGGAGTGTTCCTATTACCTATTGCTTCCTGAAAATAATTAAATATTACAATTATTATTTTATTATTATGCATTGTGCACATGATACAACGATACTTACAGCTGGAAATTTTTGATGTAGAGGAAGCCACGCGGATAGAGCTATGATGCCAGCTAAAGGCTCTGGGAATGTAAGAGCACTGTATATGGCTAGTGCTCCACCTTGACTGAATCCTCCGAGAACGATGCGCGAGGTGGGTATCCCAGCTGCAACTTCCTCCGCTATTAACGAATGGACCGTTTCAGCGGCCTTACGTATACCTTCTTCATCCTCTGGACCACTGGAGTCGAGAGACCGTAAGTCGAACCTAGATCAATTTGTGAGATATGTCAGTAATCATGTAAGATCAACTCGTATTCTTTTTTATTGGAAACTTAAGATTCATATGTTCATCTTAAAGTTACCATGAAGGCATTCTGAATCCTGCGTTAAACGTCACTGGCATCGTAGGCCTGAAATGTTCAATATTCAGGTATTAAAATATTTTTAACTTATAGTTTTAGTTATACATCATTTAAAGATTAGCATTAGGACATACGCAGTAGGACAAATAACTTTAATATGAGGGGATCGCACTGCACCCATGGAACTAGCCCAGCCATGCCTAAAAAAATATATATAAAGTGTCAACATTTATCATCTTATCGATGCTACAAATTCCATCTATTCTTTACAAATGTTAACTCACCCTGTATCACCCAAGCCATGGAAAAATATTAACTGAAACAAAGATGCCTTTTAGTACTAAGATACCTTTAATAAATAAGACAATTTTATTTTTTACAAAAAAAATTGAAATTTTTAATTTATAAAATCCGCGTTTCGAGACACGATCGCGTCATTGAAGGTGGCATAAAGTGGAAGACCAGCGGCGGCATTCCAGAGAAGCTGTGTTTGATTGTTTCCGTTAAGTTGTCAGGAAAATGTGCAATATTCGTCCAGGAAAAAAAAAAAGAGAAAAATCCGCCGATAAGATCAGTCCGCGAGCAGCGAAACGGAGCCAGCGATACGTTCACCGAGTCAGAAAAAAAGGAAAAAAAAAAAAAGAACCCGCAACGAGAGTACCTCGTGTCGCATCAATGTAATTCATTTATGATTAATTAGGATGCACCACCGCGAGTGGTATAACCAAAAAACAGCCGCTACGTCCGCGTAAAGGGCTTGATATCTACCGTCGCCGTGTGCTTAGCCGTGGCCGAAATCACTACCGGGCTCGTCATGTCCTGTCGCTTTTTTGAATGTCCTGGAACAAGTTCGAGCAATCGTGTAACTGTCGTTACACTCGTAAAAAGCGTCTAGAGCACGGCGCGCGAAGGAAAGAGTGGACCAGTGGACGTGGCTTCCCGCTCCCCTTTGCTCTATATCGAGTTCTTTATAGGAGGCGAGGGGGCGAAGAAGTGCGTGTGAGAGAGAGAGAGAGAGAGAGAGAGAGAGAGAGAGAGAGGAACAGTGGCGTTAAACGCGCATTCGCTTAAATATTCAATTTACTGGCATAATGTTCTATTTTTATGTTTAGTTTTAATGACGTAAATCATAATGGTAATTCGCGGCCTTGATAATAATACCGTCGACGTTATCAGCGATTGCATAAATGTGACGTTAAAGAGTGCGCCAATCGAAACCGCGACTGCGATGACACATCGGGGCGCGAAAACGATTTCCGATTCTTCGAGATTGGCGAGAAACTGTTTGGTACGAACCTCTGAACAGCAAATTACCCATTTTTGATTTTATAACACCTTTGACACTCATCGAATTTTGATTGATTTCGCTTCGTCGATCGGGCTCGTTGGCGCTTCTTCTTCGGCGAGAAAAAAAAAAGACAGAGCTCAAAAAGCAGGGCTCTCATTGGATATCGCTTATCGCCTATCGTAAATCTTGTTGATGTGGAAAAGCCATAATATAAAAATATACGCAATAAAGTTGCTGCTCTAAAAGATGCTCATAGCATTAATAATATTGAAAATCTATAGTTTAGATTATCTATACTGTATAGTGAGCATTGTAAGCAATGTTTCAAAGCCTCGCAGCCTAAGATTTAAACATTAATCATTCTACATTGTAATTGCTACTTGCAACAATGTAAAACGACCTTTAAGCGAATCTACCAATCGCAATCAAGAACTCTTAGAATGTAAAACTGCGATTGGTCGAGTCGCCAACTGTTTTTAGTAAAAATGTGGACAATAATATGTTTTCGTAAGTAAAAATCGAGATAAAATAGGATCCATTTTTAGACATTCAGTGGAATTTAAAAATACACTCGAAAATAGATCCTTTTATATCTCAATGTAAGCTTCAGTTTAACTTGACCTATCACTTGAGTGTAGTTTAAAGAATCTCTCATAGGGATCATTGTAGTTTAACAAATAATATTCAATAGGAGAATTTGTTTTATAAAACAAACTCTCCTATTGGGTATCGTTAGTTAAACTCCGGTTAAAGTAATTTGTGAAATTGGCTCATAGTCATTTGTAGCTATGAAACTTCAATATCTGGAAAATAAGAAAAAAAGAATATTAACAAAACAATATTATCATTAATACAATAACTTGTTATTTCTCTCATTTTTCAAGATCTTGTTTAATATATGAGCAATGCACTCATGCTTTAAAGAGCTGCGCTATATCATTTTAGAGCCTATCAAGATAAACTTGCTATATGTATAAAGAAAATGATCCAATCGCATTGCTCTCATACAAACACAAAATGCGATCGGACAATTTTTTTACGCACACGGTAATGTAGCTATGCAAATTTATCTGGACATGAACAACTGTATAATAACCGTAAGTCAGATTGTTCGACAAATTTTTATGTATGAAAATGACGCTGCGCGGTCACCATAGATCGGTGTATATATTTTATATCTCATATTACATGTATATTACTCAGCGAGTCATTTTCGTAAAAATTTCGCGAAAAATGTATCATTCGAGTTTGAGAATCGAGCTACTGTTTCAGTGCGCAATAATGGCGACACTGGCAATGCGATACGAACAATAAACCTGCGGCAACACGAGGGGTTGCCCATCTATCGCTCTCGATAACGCGTGGCGCCGTCGAACACGTTTAAAAGCATGCGCACTGATGCGTACGTATGTGAGTGAACACGTAGGTGCGTTATTTTTTCCGTCGCGAGATTTGCAGCGTTACGTCGATTAGATTCTGCTTCTTCAGCGGTGCAAAGTCGATGCGAGGTCGCGACAAAGCGTTTCCTCACACTCTGTGTAACTCCGTTCTGATATATAATAAATGTAAAAAAAAAAAAAAGAAAGATAACCTGTCCCCGTCAAGGCGAACGCTGCTGTAAATAACAGACTTTTTTGGTTCACCGTGACAGAACGGCGGTTTAGAATTAATTCGCGTGTCTCGCGGCATTCCTCCTCGTTTCGGCCTGCCGAGTCTCGTCGCCGAGTCACGAGGCTGGGTACGCCGGGTCACGCGCGACAGAATAAATCTTTCTGCCGATAAGGTCATCCGAATTCATTGGTTGTCACCGCGAACTCGCTGGTTGACAAACAGCGATAACGCTTGGATTCGTCGTGCGCACTGGCCAGTACTTAGCAGGCTGCGATTACGCGTAGGAATAATCACTGTCGCGAGGATCGTTTAGGAAAAAAAACATTCATTTTAACATATCGCTCTAGAGTTTTAAATTAGAGAAAACTGTGTTAGAGAAAGAAAGAGAGAGAGAGAGAGAGAGAACAAAAACCGTGCGATATGGCACCAAAGATAGTCGTAGTCGGTTCGTGCATGATTGACTTTACCTGGTGAGTAAGGACGAGGCTTTTTTTTTGCGCGTTGCAAAAGTTAACCCTGCCGCCCCCGCTTCTCGCCGCCCTTCCCCCCCGCGGACGATCGATCTGCGATTATTAATATTACAATTACACATTGCAGCTTGTAACAAATTTTGTAATGTACTCGCGATATTGAATATAATCGCAAATTAGCGCGAGAAGAGACGCACTCGATGTTGCATGCGCGTGGGAGTTTGCGCCGCGGTAATTTTGTAATTTCGTCCAACGCGTCCAGTGTCCATTTCTGTGAAAATGCGGATCACCTTTAATCTCTTACTTTTTATCGTTTCCTAATTTTTCGAATTTTTGTAGAAATAGTAAGTTGAACCGAGATAAAAGTTAATCCACATTGATGGAAATGGATCTAATTGTAAAAAAAAAAAAAAGAGTCGAAGAGGGAATCCCTCGTCGCTATTAATAAGTAGCAACAATCTTTATGTTACTGTTCTTTGAAAATGTTGTCGCTTTCTAGCTACTCTCCACGATTGCCGAAACCTGGTGAGACGGTAATCGGGACCAAATTTGAAAAGAAATACGGCGGTAAAGGCGCCAACCAGTGCGTGGCGGCTGCTAAACTCGGTGGATCCACTGCACTTATTGCTTCAGTAGGCATTTGTTTATTTTTCAGACGAGGCTATCTTGTCACCGCTTCGCGTGCGACCACTGGTCTTCTTTTTTCTTCTTTTTTTTTTTTTTAATATTCATTTCTTATCGGGTATCGCACTTATTTCTAATTATGATCTTTGTGTTGCATTTGCATGTGTCGCGACTCATTATCTCTTATCGCAGTTGGGTTACGACACGTTTGCCCAGGAGTATTTAGAGATTTTGAGGAGGGAAAATGTAGACGCATCTCGCGTGAGGATACAAAGCGATAAGCACAGCGGCGTGGCTCACATTGTCGTTGCTGAAAATGGTACGTTCTCGACGTCGTAAAACATACAAATTATCGGAAGCTTTCCGAGTGCAATTCATACGGTAAGAATAAATAAATTCGGTCAGTCTAAGAGAGTGAAGTAATCCGAATAAATAGTAACATCAGGACCGAACGCGCATTTTAAAATAATCCCGATGATCTAATTAAGTAATCGGGGCGCGCTTTCGCAGGTGAGAACAGCATCGTTATCGTGCTGGGCGCAAACGAATCGTTGACTCCGGAGGATGTGGACTCCGCCGTCGACGTGATCGAGAGCGCGAGCGTTTTGCTATGCCAGTTCGAGGTGCCGCTGGAAGTCACGCTGCATGCGTTGAAGTTACATCGGGGTCACGGTGCGTCCCATGGTCTCTTAACCCACGTTATGAAAAGCATATCTCAAGTAGAACGTAACTGACGTCATCGTGATTTTATTTCAATCGTAACTGACGTCATTGTGATTTTATTTCAATTGTAACTGACGTCATCGTGATTTTATTTCAATCACTTAAATATCACTTAAGTATTAGTGAACCACTTCAATTATTTAAATATCACTTTCGTATTAGTGAACCACTTTAACGTCACTTTGACGTCACTATGACCCCCTTGTTCTGTCTGGAACCTTCCTCCTGTGAAGCCGCATTATCGCAAGTCCCGGAATAAACGAGAGCGAAAGCGTTATCCTGCGCATGATAAAATTTGCACGAGTCGTGTTATCTTTTATCTGTAAGCGGCTCGTGTTTTTTTTTCCCGTAAAAACTAGCGATTTGCGATATCGCGGCTCCGTGGATACGTTTTTACATAATCGTAACGTGATAGGACTTTCGATTGTCAACGGGGCGCCCGCGCTGAAGAATCCTGACCCGGAGATCTTCGGATTATGCGACATTTTCTGCGTCAACGAGACGGAGGTACGTGCAATTAGGTCGCTCGATAAGACAACGAGAACAACGCTTCTTTCCTTTTTTTTCTTTTTCGAAATACCCGATATATTAAAGCCAAAGAATTATGATGTTTCGGTGATACGCCAGAGATATCGGTGATGTTTTTGTAGGCGGAAGTTATAACGGGTATTCAACCCGTAAATCTGTCGAACATACAGCAAGTCACGGACGAGCTCCTGGACAAGGGATGCAACATGGTCATCCTTACCCTCGGGTCGCTCGGAGCTGCATACGCATCGAAGACGGACAGAAACATCACGCGGATTTCTACCACAAAAGTCGATTCTGTAGATACTACCGTACGTATTGCATACACAGTGTTGCAGAACCAAAAAAGTAGCTATGACAGATTTTCAAGATGAATTTTTTGAATTATTATTCAACGAAATTGAAGAAATTATGATGATAAACAAATTCTTTCTAATGCTCATTTTTATCAATGTAGAGTAATCTCGATTTACATTTTTATCTTTTTTTTTTGTCCTTTGAACTAGAGCGAGATAAGTTAAATCGAGATTAAAGTTCATCTACATTGTTAGAACCATTTCTATGTGCATTTTTATAATAAATAACTTGACGATTCTGGGACATTCCTACAAGTTTTTGTTAAATTTAGCGCGGTAAATTTTCGTTTCATTCTTCTTTATACAAAGAATGATCCGTACTTCCTGCTTATACAAATCTTGTAAATTGATTCTTGAGCCCTACGCAGATCATTTATGAGATCATGGTGAAAGTATTTGATGGATCGCGATCTTTCGACCGGACAACCGGTCAATTTCCGGAGTGAAACGCTGATTCACTTAGTGATTCATTCCAATGATTGGCATGCATTTAAGATGGAATGCCTCGAGTAGAGGCTAAGAGTAATGGTATGCGATGCAGGGTGCCGGGGATGCATTTTTGGGCGCGCTCGCGTACTTCAAGGCGTACCATCCGGACCTGCCGATGGACGAGTGCATCAGGAGAGCTTGCGTGATCGCCACGAAGTCCGTTCTTAAATTCGGCACACACGCGAGCTTTCCAACGAGAAGCGATCTGCCGGGCGATTTATTTATATAAACAAAAAGGCAGTTACCTCGAAGTTTGTTATTTACGGATCTGATATTTTACCTCCTCCGTTATACACACATATCTGAAATCTGTTTTGTGAAATCTTTTTAGATTGAATATTTGGAAAATAAAAGTAAATATCAAGAGTTTTATATACAAAGTGCGTAAACACACACACACACACATACACACACACACACACATACACATCCGTCCCATTTCCCAAAACCCAATACTTCAAAATAGCACGCTCACGTTATAATACAAAATTAATGCAGTAGATTAAATTGACGATAGTGAAATACTTAGAGAATGTGTTCACATGTAGAGTTGAAATATATGTAGACTTAAAAGCCGAATTACCCTATATACATGTCTTATTTGTTCACCAGTGCATATAGGAGATTAAATCTTTTTTAATCATTCAGAGAGAACCGGTCCCATCGTTGATCTCTTCTGCGTAATTTTTTGCAACTTCGTCGACGAATATATCAATTTTTTTACAGTCAACTAGAATTCGCCGAAAAACTCGAAGATATGTTTAAACAACAACATTAGCATAATCCAAATAGTGTTGCAGAACAAAATTCTACATCAATCTTGCAAAAAAATGAACAAACTTAGAAAAAGTTAATATTTATTCGGGGATATTAAATTTCTAATCTGCGAAATCGGGGATCAGCTTTATTCTTACTTTTCTTTCTCTCTGTGTTTTTCCGACATTCTGGTACCATCTGGCGTTGTAACTAAATTCCAAAAATGGGAAAAGAGGATTAATATATTCTTATTTAATAACTTTAATACTTCAATTTTGCATGGCAGAGAGTAATAGAAATTTCGAATGAAAAAAGAGAACAATGATCAAATGGTAAATTATAAAGAAATTAATAAATAGCTGAAAAAATAAATAGAAATTCGATAATTTCGAGGTTTCTTTTTAAGATCGAAAAATGCCTTCGGCCTTGTACTGTGCCATTAATGCCGCGTTTGGAAATCTCATTTTAATATTACATGCTTCCACCCATGACGAATAAACTGGTATATTTTTCGAATTTCGAAGATCTTTCTGTATCCAAATGTATTCGCGTTCGTACATACATGCCCGTATACATTGTAGACGAAAAAAAAAAATGTAATGGTAGGTAATGGTACGAGCTAGTAAAAATTCCAAGCGCTTTCACGATACGTTCTTCGGCCTTCTAAAAAAAAAAAGGAGTCACGTCCGGGAACCCTGTGAGAGTGCCCGATGATTCCACCTTGACTGGACTGGTGGAAACGCGAACGTACAGGTGCGGAACGCCGTTATTCAAGAGAGGGAGAGTGATGGAAGGGGCAAGCGTGCTTGCGTGTAAATGTCATTTTAAATGCTTTCGCAAGGTGGCGGCGACGTTTAATTTTTTGACAACCGCGTCGCGGCGACGACGATAAACCCATGCCGCTCCTCAGCGTTTGAAAGTATCGAGTCGCAGAGACTCCCGCCGGCGCGAGGATAATGGAGCTCAATCGCGGGCGAAATCGAGAGAAACGCGGTTCCGGTCTCCCTCAAGTGCTTGGCCTTTCGCGTGGTGCCTCATCGGTAATCCCGCGAAGTGAACGGAGTTCAGGAAAAGACCGACGGTAATTGGTAACTGAGGGCCCTTTCCCTCGAAGTAATCGCTGCGGTACGAGGAATTCACGCGCGCGTGCCACCAACCGCGGGCCCGAGTTCCGCGTCCGCGCGCGTGTCGCCTGGTGCTACCGCGGACCTACCCGTATTCCATAAATCTCCCTCGTTAAGTAAGGACTTCTTATTGAGCTAAACGAATTTCATAGATTTCCCTTGATCAAATAAGGAGTCTTATTGATTTCCTTATCTCAAGGAAAGTGGGAAGCTTCCTGGGAGGCGTAAAAGCGATTTTATAATCTTCTAAAATGTTTATTGGAGTAGTATTAGTGATTGCATGTTTGTTATATGTACATATATGTGAATAATTATAGATAACGGTTTTTTGATAAGAGGATGTAGATTTTCGACTACCGAAATGATATATCGTGATTGGGAAATAAGGAAACCTTGATAAAGCTTCCTCAATTCTTAAAATACTATCTATGAATACAGGTGTCACCTAGTGCTACCGCGGACCCGAGTCGCGTGCGCGCGCGTGTGGGATCCGTGGGGCGCGCGAGCGTCAACGCGGAAAAATTGTGCCGCGCGTAAACGTCAAAAGGGAAAGGCGTTGCGTTACTACTTTCGAAGTAAAGAGTCCCCCTCGCGCGCACCGGTCTCGCACGCGCGCGTAATCGTCACCGCGTCATCGCCATCCTCGCGGCGGCATACGTGAGGATATCGCCGAGAACGGGATTCCGCGAAGCGGACGGGACACTTGGTCTCTCCGTCTTTCCGCTATAGGTGGGCATTACACCGAGATGTGACGTCAATGGCCCGAGATGGACAGCGATACTAAATCTACGTTTAAGGGTACCGCCGGAGACGGCAAGAAGCGGCGACGTCGGCGGCGACGAGGATGGTTCCATCGAGAGGGAACCATGACGTCAAGGAGGAGGGCGCGCATCCTCGAGGAAGAGGGAGCCACCGCGGACGAAGAGATTCTTCTTGGACCCCCGGCCCCGGCCCCGACTCCGGCCCCAGGGGCTGCACGAGACAGCGGACAACGGAGAGGGGGAGACGATTAGTCACGTCTTCGTATATACCGGCATGCGCAAGCCCCCCGTTAAAGTGGGGCAGCAACCATCCACGTGCACGTTCGCGGGTAGGATAAAAAATCCTTCCAAGATCAGGGAATACTCAGTTTTAAGCAAACCATTAAGCGAGACGATCGGACCGAGACGAAGAAGAGACAAGCCCGCTTCGTCCCTCGAACTTACAAATCCCAACGACGAGTTCGTTCGAGTGATCCGCCGAGGGAGTCCGCCGCAGAGTTATCGAGGCTCTCGCGTATCTCGCGTCGGTCAGCGCCGCACGCCGAAACTTCGGCTGGCGAATCATCACAGAGAATCGCGCGGCATCCAGGCCGAAAGACAGCCAGACTGTCGAAATATCTTCGACTTACGTCACGTGGCCGAAAGATCCATCGGGCGGTCGGTCAAACTTGAAAAATTCCGAGCCGAAATACCGCGCCGCGATATTCACGGTTTCCACTGCTCGCTGAGATACGCGCCATCATTTTTGTCGAGTTTCAAGGGAAATTCGATTGACGAAAGCACTCCTCGGAAGATAATCCACTTTCGGTGGTAAAAATCAATCGGTTAAGAGCTTGAAGGAATCTCACTGAATTGCAGTTATCGGCTTTGATCGCACGATCTATTATCATATTTCCATCGCAATCGCATAAACGATCGACAGAAATTATTCGTCCGGAAAGTGCCCGGAAGAGATAAGCCGACACCATTGATAGAGAAGTTTGGTGGAAAAAGTAATTGGCTGTCAGACAAAAAACCCGATTCCTAGTCCTGTCATCTCGCCTATGTAAGAGAAAATCATCTAAATTTAAATTAGACGCTTAATGTCTTAGACCTGTTGCCGAACGAGCGCGTTAAGTGTCAGGTGTATGTACACATAAACACAACATACGAAAAGAAGTGCGCGGTGAAAGCAGCTGAGTCAGCGGGCAGTTCCACAGTGATTGAGATAACGTGATAGAAACGAGAGCGAAAAATAAAAAATCCTGAGATTAGTGCATTAGAAGAAAAAGATTATACGCGACGAAAAACACATTCCGAAGAGACTTGAAATCCATCAAGGACTAAGAAGAAGGAGAACAAGAGGAATCACGTTATCGGATAAAGACTGCTGATCTCTACCTTTCACGCAAATTTCGGATTAAATCGACATAATAATGGCGATATTCAGCGTCGTATTTTGCCTGTTTAATCTCGTGGCCTGTATCATCGTGAGCACATCGCTCGTTCAAGGCCGGAGTCTCAGGCTCCGACACGGGCATCGTTCTCACTCGGATTACTACAATTCCGAGGAATCGCTGCCACGGGATCTAGCGGGGCGCCTCGAGGATGATCTGGAGCACCATCGCGATCCCTACGGACAGGCGAGGAGGCGCGGACACCCCTCAGTTCTGGATCGTTCCTCGGAGTATGAGGACTCGGAGGATCGAGTACCATCGTCCTTCCGTCGATACAGGCACGAGTACAACTCGCGGGATCGCGACGAGTCCTTACGGCGAAGGGAGGATTCCCTGCACGATGACTTTGACATCTCGATGGGATACGTCGCCAGGAGGAAACGTCACAACAAACACGAATTGAGTCATCAGAACATCAGCGAGCAGAACCTGAAGTATCTACGCCGGCAGCACGACCCCACGGCAAAAATACCGTTCCTGCATTCCAACAGGAACAGCAATTTTTCTTTGGAGCTGGAAGTGAAGAAGGCGCAGAACCTATCCATCTGCAAGTACACCGTGGAATCGATACCGGACACTCGGGGTTCCCGGGTACCAAAGGATCTGGAGCACGTAAGATGCAATCACATCGGTAGCAGCTGTCAGGGCACCTACTGCTGCATACAGACGTACAAAAACGTTGAGGTATCCTACGGCGATGGCGACACGGAGACGATAAAGCTGTACGTAGGTTGCGTGTGCGCTCTTCAGGTCAATTCAGGTCTTCGCGGTCTTGAGGAGTCACAGGTATCCTTCAACGATTGATACTCAAGACTCGCGACGGTAATTCGGGGGCTGAACGGGTAGGGGAGCGATCCTCTGGCACAACGCGGGCGGGACGCGTCTTCGGAGGAGACGGCGATCGAAATCAAGCACAATTGTTGTTGTCGCGAATGACTTTGCAATCCAATGGACGAACGGACGTCTCTCTTTCCTTTTACTCTTTGCATAGGAACTCGTTTGAAGATTGCACCTAGTGACGCGCGAATACCAGGAATTTAAGATTTACTCAAACGTTTGACGTTAGAACGGTGACAGAGATTTACGGGATTGCGGGGGGAAGCGGGAGAAGGTCGCAAAGGATTGGAATGGTGACGCGCGCGCGCGCGAGTACGAGACCCGAGACGTCTCTTGTCAGTCCTTTACCCCCGTCTGATACGCGACTGATATGCTACTTCGTTCTCAAATCGCGATTCTTCCGACATCTCGTTCCAACAACAAAAAACGATGGTACACAAAATGCGATGCATACGAGGTAACAAGAGACCGTGATGCAAGGACGATAGGTAGCAAAGCGACTCAAACGACGTTTACTCGCAATTCATTCGAAGTAAATCGATAAAGAAGACGATTGCAGAAAGCGTGATCCATGCTATAAAAACAAGTTCCACAAAAATTTTGTTTTTAACACAATGGAAATTATATGAAGTTTAATAGAGACTAAAAGGGAAGCTAATTCATGCGATATGATACAAGAGATTTTCAAAATATTATAAAAAAGAGTCCAACACAAAATTAGTAGATAAATAGTAAAAATGATTTCTAGATAAATACAATTGTGTAGAAAGAACAGTAGAGATCAATCAATGTAAAAGTACAGCCGTTCCATTTTCTCCTCCAAGTTTTTTTTGCCGGCCCCGATTTGCCATGTTCAAGCATCTTTAGACAATCTACATAAGATAAAATAAGATAAAACTAAAGTGACGTGACGTAACGCCATATAGCGTTGTCTAGTAGGAATAAGAAATTATTGTTTACGCTCTAGGTATTTATAGATTCTCTCGTGTTGTTGCCAAACAATGAGATAAAACACGTACTCAATCACAACCAATCGCTCAGGTAGTGCTAAATCCGGTCGGACGTGTACGTAGCACGTACCCGAATGCAATTATCATCGCGCATTCATCACGCGCGTCGTTCAGATGGATAATGATTGCATGAGTGAATCATTAATGCCCGTCGCGATTGACGCACATTATCTATTTATTGCATACATCGCGTACCCATCCCGTCTATTTATTTTCGCCAGCACACATTCATGCATTCACTTATATTTATCTATTTATTTATTTATTTATCCGCCTATTTATGCAGGTATTTATTTCTAACTATTTATGTAGCACGTAAGAAGAACTAATCCCCGACCTATTCGAAGTGATAATTTATTTCGTAGGAAACAGCTTCGCGATAATTCCGAGCGACAAAAGGCGTGTGTTTGTTGAAATTTACATATGTTAATTGGCAAATAATGTGACTGATACAACGTACAAGAGTCGATCGAAGCGTGATTTATGTGGAACTTATGAATGTCTAAATATGCCTTAAATAACTTGTACGATCTTTTTACATATATGTATGCCTATGTAATAAGAGACCAACAGTATTAAATACCGATAATTCGATATATCAATTATAAAATTGTAATTGTAAATTATCCACGCGCGTACTTTTATACTCTTATAAGAGATTTTACCGCTGTGGTTTAGTGAAATACAAACAGTATTAAAATAAATATAATGTTTCCCTCTAATAATACATTTCTTTTGTACGTTTCATAAATGCTCTCTATGTTATATTAAAATATGTAAAAAAGTGTTCAAAACCATATAATCCTTCAATTTTTCAGGATCAAAGTACACGAGGATCGCTTATTTCGCATTAACGGTATATACAAAATTGTTTGAAGTATTTTAGTTTGAAAATATATTGCTTCGTGCAATTTTTAAATTATTATTAATTTGACAATAATTACCCTGATTGGAAAAAAAATATTCAAAATTGAATGAAATATCCGGAAAGTACCATACACGGTGAAAGAAGAAGAAAATTTTCGATGTTTCCTTCCCATTCATTTTCGCTTCTTCGTATTATTCTGTTCATTTTTTTTCTTTTATTCAATTTTTCAAGTTTCTCACAATTCTTGCTATTCTTATCGGTTTTTTGTTGAGAAATAAAAGAACCTCCTGCGTATACATCGTATGTTATAACAAGCCGACGACTGTGTGACGATTCTCGATTCTCTCCGTAAGAACGATCGAACTCGCAGGATTCGTCGCATCTTCCGCGAAGGAGTCTCGGCGAGTCGGTCCCGCGGTCGGGAAGCCTGCCGGACAGACGGTCGGTCTGTGACGAACACACAGAGTATTCCTTCTTCCGCAGGTGAAATCCTGTGATATGCTATAACAGCTCGGCAACTCTGACGTATGTACGTCGGACGGTCTTTCGGTTGCGCGGTGATTCACGGCGCGCGCGCGTCTTCCGATGGAGGGAATTCCCTGAAGCGCGAATCTTGGGGGCCCCTGCGGCCTATTCGAGATCCCGAGTCACGGGCTACCGATGTGCGTGGCAACGCACGTATTCGTAACTCGCGCCGCAACATAATCACTGCCTGTGCTACGGCTCGGACATTGCGCGATGCATTGCAAACGAGAGAGAGAGAGAGAGAGAGAGAGAGAGAGAGAGAGAGAGAGAGAGAGGGAGAAGAAGAAAAAGAAGAAGAAGAGCTGCGGAGGACTAAGGGAGAGGGCCCTGCCATGGTGGGGCAGGGCGGGTCGGTAACGGAAGACGCGCGATTTGAGATATTGCAAAAATTTCCGATGTGTCATCGCGCGGAAATGCTGAATTTTAACGGGGTATCTCTTCCCGCGTCTCTCCTCTGCAACCGGCTGACATTCGCGCGAAGGTATCGCGCGACGACGACGACGACGACGACGGGGACGACGACGGTAGCGGTGACGGCGAAGGGAAGGGGGAAAAAAGACGTAAAACCGCAAAGAGGCGAAATGCAGCGTCCGAGAAAGACAAATGGATGTACGCCTAGAGTTTAACTCGAGCGCGCGAAAAGCGCAAATTCTACGTACGGCGCAAATAAAACTGCAAGTAAAGACGGTTTATATTCTTTTCTCTCCCCCCGGCCTTCTTTTTTTTTTTATTTCCAGCCCAAGACAGATTCGTTACATCGCCGTTAAATTTATCGCGTTCAATCGCGACGGTGCAGATTGCAATCTAATACAGCCTCGTCCGCGAGTGTGTGTAGAAGGAGTCGCGCGGAGTTTGCGAGTTTGTCTAAGGTGCCGTTAACCTTTGGCAAACCTGTTATCCCGCGTCTAGTGTCTCGCGTGTTAGACACGAATTCCGAAATCGTCGTTATCACCATTAGAATTTCGAATCGCGGGAGGGAGGTCGTGTTTGTATTAAAATCGATTGCATTCAAGTAACTTGAGCTTCGATTTCAACGCAAAAACAACTCTGCGCGAGAGAGAAAGAGAGAAAGAAGAGAGAGAGAGAGAGCAGGAGAGAAGCTTGAGCTGTAAAGAATTTTATTTACTGATCTCTTACGAATTCTTCTAAACTTGGTTATTAGTTTAGCGTGATCTTTAAATTTTAACGACTCGAGCATGAACATAAAGAATTTTTATAGTCCCGCGCGATGGCGGACACGGCTATTGACAAGGATATATTTACAGGAATATATTTACGTATACTTGAAGTATAACGATCGGCTTACGACGATGGCACGGCCGACGGTACATTTTACACTTTAGCAAGATAATGAAGTGTAATCCTATATTTTCTTCGCAAGAATAGGAACGGCTTTTTTGCGAGTTTTTTGCGCGAGCGAACTTTTCCACGGTGTAAGCGGCAGTTAACAATGGCCGATCACTTTTTCCTTTTCCTCTCAAATTAATGAGCGGGGAAATATCAAGTTTTTCGAGAAACCTCTGATTTTAATATAAACTTTCGATCGCATTTCGAGACATCGCGCCCGTCCCGACAGGCCATTGTAAAAGATGTTACGCGGACGATTTACAATTCGCAATTTACATAAGAAGAAGAATGCCCTATCTCGCGCGAAAGCGACGATTATTTACGATCAAATTCCTCCGAGAGGTCGGGCAGGTTCACACTCGTCTCGGGATAATTTTGGAGTCCTATTTTTGATCCAGACGCTTTTAAAAGTGCTAATTTTAATATTAAACACGTAACGCGCGAATCACACGCGCCGTCGGGAATCAATAAAAAGAAATCGTTTATGCTAACGTTTTTGTACGTCCGTCTGATCACCGGCGAGTGATGAGATAGCGTGACGCTATCGCGCCCAAAATTGGCATAATGTAATTTTAATACTTCTGCTTACGGGCGGAATCTCGGGTACCTTGAAAAGTCGCCGGTGCAGCCGGTTTTAACGAGCGTGTCGCATTATGCAGAGGAGAGAGACAAGATCCTTTGAGATCTATGGCACCTCTGCACCGGCTCCCAGTCGTCAAAGTTATTGCCCGTCAACTGACATTTTGCGTGGGACGACGATTGCGTAGCGCGCGGAATAGAGCGAGATGTTAACAGGTGATAAGGTGTGCCGAGGGATGCCCCGGCCGGGCATACCGCAGTCTCTGATTTGCATGCTAAAGTCACTGCGAAGGTCGCCGCAGAAAAGTATTAGCTACACGTAGCATGTAGGCTTCTACGCAATGCGCCGCGGTAATAATGGCTTTTACGAGCGATAACGAAAACTTACTGACTGACGTGACTTTGCAAAATATCGACGGACGTCAGCCCGAGCGCGAGATCGGATATCTGGGCATTTATTATTCAGGACGCAAAGAGAAAAATTGTCCCCCTCCGCTCTCCGCTAACGCACAAGCAATAAAATTGCCGATGAGATCGGTCTACGATCAAAGTTTCGGCGAGAGGGGAGGGAAAAAGTTAATTGCTCCTCGAAATAAATTTCGACGTAATTACTCTAAAACAACTACTCTAAAGTAATCAATAATATGTAATATTACTAGAACAAGTTTCATTGCAAAATCTTTTGATCTTTCGATTGATTGTGAAGCGCACACGATTGTAAAAAGTCCCCCACATGCGAGTATAATTCCGAATTCTTATGATACTATAATTTTCACGAAGAAAAAGCTACTTTTTTTGCATCGAATAATAAAAATGCTTAAAAGTGGAAATAAAGAAAAGATAAACTTTTTTGTCATTTAATACCATTAATGTGCAATAAAATTTTTATTTATATGTTTTATAATGAAAATAATTTTACTTGCATATAAGCCTAAACTGCGAATTAAATATTAATAGAGAAATATACTGCCTCTTTTTTTCAATAAATTATCTCAAGAAACTTTGATCCCGCTCTCATAAAAATTAATTTGCGAGAACGTCTTACTTAATTTTGTAGCGCAGGAACAAGAGGGACAAAAAACATGCGCGTTCTTCATATCGTTTTTAATTTCCTTACAAATACATGTATTCTTTCGCGTTTGGACGGAGCAGCGTTTTTGATATTAATTCTTCAGTCGACGTTGCATGTGTCGCCCGGTTTATAGTAGCACGTCCGGAGGTAGGATTTAATTTCGCATTTTTTTGTTATTGCTCGCAGCAGAACAAAAGCAAAAATTCCTTTTTTTTATTACTTTCGTCGTTTTTTTCTGTTTCTTGATCCAATTAACGTCGCGGCTTCGTTTCGTAATACGAAACAAAATGCCATGTCTGACGTCAAGTAATCGAATGAACGATAATTTTATCGGTATTTATCAATTTTATGAACATAAAAGTTACAATACATGTTGACGTCAGTGGCAAAGTAATTTGTCGAGCTCAATTAGAAAGTTTAAGGTATCAGCTGAGAACAATCGAAATTTGAATTAAAGAAGATGAGATAGTTTCCAGATGTGTGCATGCGTGTATGTGAGATAATATATGCGTACGGAGACATCCCCGCGACAAAATATCGTGAAATATTTCGATTACGGTGCCGAATAAAAGCCATGAGCTAGAGAGAGAGTGAGCCAAAAGTATTTTCAACAAATGCACCGTTTTACACGTGTGGGCAAACTTTTCGCTTTAAAGGCAAACAACGATTTTAACACTATCGCCAATTTCCATTAAGAAATTGTTAGAAATTTTTAAGAAACAAAGACCTCATAAGATCTTACATCATAGAAAACTAGTTTAAAGTGTCGTGCACACGAGTGAAAGTAAATGTCACGTGGTTTCAAAGGACTCGCGCTTACGCGCTTCGGAGTAAAACCGCGCTTGGAATACCTCGTTCCCGAAATTCGTCTCCCGGACTCGTTCGTTGCGGACCGAGAGCGTTCCGATGATTCGAGAGCTGCGGCATTGCGGCGGTAACGCGGATCATCGATAAATTGCCGGAACAAGCCGGACGGCCGTGGACGCGACGACCACGATTCAGGAACCCTTTTTTTTTTTTCAGGCAACGACACGGCTACGACGGGTCGCGGGCCCAGGCAAAGCTCAGTAGGACGTAATCGGCTGAAGGGATTTCGTATTTATCGTATACCACGCACCTCCCTCCCTCCCCTACTCCCTTCGTGAACGCGCGAGCGCGCGTATTTCGTTGCTGTGCCGAGGCTCCATCGGATACGTGGTACGTGCGCCTGTGGACGCGCGCGTCCACGTGTGCACGTGGAAGGAAACCCGACGCGGAAACCGAGAAGAGAGAGAGAGAGAGAGAGAGAAAAAGGACGAGAGAAAGAGAGAGAAAGAGGGATGGTACGTATTTCGAAGACTATCAATCATTGGTAACCTGTAAAGGATCTAATTATCCTGGAGCTGACTGGGCTCCGTTCGCTGCACCCACCGCTCGTCTTGTCCACCCCCGTTGGTGGTAGCGCTTCCACCCCCGATGCTCCGTCCCGCTCCACCCCCGCCCCCTCGCCCTTTTGGGAGAGCCCCCTTTTTCGCTCTAGCAACCACCCTTTTTCACAGGAGAGCAAGGCGGACGAAGACAGAGAGGCGGCGAAGGAGGAAGCGAGGGGTCGAAAGGAAAAGAGGTGGGAACGGGGGGGGGGGAGGGAAGAGGGTAGAATTAGAGAGAGAAGGATCGCAATCGGGAGAGCGTTGCAAGAGTGCAAAGAGCGAGCTTCCACTGAGAGAAAAAGAGAGAAAGAGAGAGAAAGACAGAGGGGGCGGGGGGAGAAAAAAGGAGAGAGAAAGAGAGAGAGAGAGAGAGGTGGCGGGTGTCGGTGCGCCGCCTTTTTTTCGTACACGCCAGCCCCATGTCTGGCTGCGTGTGTGCGCGTGCACATGTACGGGCGGCAGTATGCGTGCGTGTGGGGCAGGTGTATAATAGTGAGTGCGGGTAGTTGGTTAGGTGGCCCGGTCGATATATCAGGGCTCCGCTGCAGCTGTCTGTCAGGCTCGCGAACTCAGCGCTAGACGACGGGCTCGGGGTCTAGAGAAAAAAGCGACGGGCTCGTTCCTTCTCTCTCTCTTCTTCTCTTTTTCTCCCACTTTCATCCCCTCGCTCTCGCCCACTTTTTTCCTCTCCGTCCTACGTTCACATCCTCAACCCTTCTCTCGCTCGGCCGCTCTTTCTCCCTCTTCTTCCTTTCTCTTTCTCTTTCTCTCTCTCCTTCTCTCCCTCTTTTTTTCCTTCCCTCTTCATCCCTCGCTATTTCCCTCTCTTTCGCTGCTTCTGGGTAATTTTTCATCGTTGCAGCGGACGACAGAAGCGCCGCGACGGCGGAGGCGGCGTTGCCGCGGATACGCACACGAAGACGACCGTGGGCGCGCGCGCGTGAGCGCGAGCGCGAGCCCGAGACCACACGGGGGGTGATGGTGTACCGATACATGCGATCTCGTGGACGTACAGTGCGCACGATTGTCGGATATATCGTCGTGATGCTCTGAAAAATTTAAGAGCGAAAAGAAACGGCTGAGACGGGTTCGCGTCCCTTCCCTAATCCTTTCGCTGCCGCAGGCTACTTACATCTCTTTACGCGCGGCGATTCAGCATTACCTATTATCTATTTTAGACGCAACATTATATGCAAATAATTATAGGTATGAGTAGAACGCATTGTACTCTTCCCTGACAAACGCGAACCGACGGCGGAAACACATTTCCATCGATGCCTGTTAATCTCGGCTTGGGGTGACTTTATCGCTTCCCTTAAGGCGGCGGAAGTATTGACCCTTTGATATATTAATGTAAAATTAGTTTAATACTATAAGTGCAAAATTTTAAACAAATATGTTTTGTTTATTTTTTTTTATTTTTATTATTGTATGCGTTTGCGTGTCGCGCGCGTTTATTCTTAATAGATATTTATTATCAATCATAAGAAAAAGAGAGACGGGGAGAGAGGGAGGGAGGAAGATCTGGCTGGTTTTTTTTTTGGCAGCAAAACGAAAGTTCGAGAAGAAGGACTTTATGGAATTAAACAGTGGTCTGAGTGTTGAGATACTTTTTAGTGGAATTTTTCACTACTCATGTTCATTTGATATCGAAAAGTCATAACGTTTGTAATGCACGAGTGATTCTTTTGTATGTAAAATTGAATTATTACTTAATTATTACATAAAACAACTTTGAGATATAATATATTTCATTGTGCAATTTTGAATGAAAAACATCTCACATTCAATAAATTTTTTGTTTTATTTTAAGTGAATTAGCGAAATGTGTGTCGAAATTTTTATATATAAATTTGCTAAGTTTAAATTCCAAGAGATATATACCAGAGATAGATTTCTATGCTTATTTATGACAATAGAAACTCGCAGTAAAATGTACTTCTGCCACGTGTACTGCATGGAAAATTGAATTCGACGAAATTATACCGATTTTGAGCGCCCGCTGCATGATAGTAGGGCGTTTTCCGCTGTCAATGAGGCGCACTGTACGTAGACGGAAACCACCGTAGCCACGTGGACCAACACACGCGGAGAACCCGCGAAAAAACTGTCCAAGGCGCACGCATACTCGCAACATACATACACATACGCACACGCACACACACATAGAGAGCATACGAAAGCATGGGCATACATGAAATGCGCTCGCGCTTTACACGGGCAGTGCCCCACGAACACCCGCGAAAAATCCGCTCAATCACACCCTCACACGACCGCACCGCATATCTGTCCACGTGCACCCACATGCGCTTGTCCCTCTCCTCCCTTCCTTCCGAACGGGGGGCAAGAGTGCGCGCGCGCGCGCACACACACACACACACACACACACACACACACACACACACACACACATACGTAGACGTATATATGTGCATGCACACGAGACGCTCGCGAAGATCCAGAGATGTGGATACACAGAGACAGACACGATGGTAGGTAACCCCCGCGAGACCCCCTGCGCAGTCACCCCCCGTCTCTCCCTTCTCCACGTCCTCTTCCTCTTGCTCTCACCCCATCCTCTCTCGTGGTAGCAAACCTCTCTAGGGGAAAAAGTAGGAAAAGAGTGGGGAGGATCGATTTTTACTGGGGCAACCGCCCCTCCCCCCTGCCGCATGCACCCTCCTGCATCACCGCGCTCCCCCCCTTCCACGCTCCCTTCTCTTCCCTCACATCCTGTACTTTCCTGAGCTAGCCATGCCATGCCCTGTCCCGGTCGTAATGCACCGTCTCCGCCCCGGCTAACACCCACCCACCCCTTCCTCCCTCACCGTTAACCGAACCCCCAACCCCTCAACCCACTCACCCCCCCGTGCCTCTTCTCCCCAACGTCCGTTCATCCGTCCTCGTCTCTCCGCGCGCACTTCGGTCCCCGCAACATTTTTCCTCTTTTTATTCTGCGAAAATATTCAAGAGAGTTTCGGATGATGGTGCATGACGATCTTTTACCTCGATGCTTGCCTCCCGACTTCCGTCGGGACGTTAAACGCCACGGCGGTCAGGCCGGAGGGGGATGGGGATGAGGGATTGGGAGCGAAAAAAAATTAGAAAATGGCTTTGAGCGATTTCACCGTGGCTCGCGAACGGACGGTGGCGGCGGCGGCGGCGATGGCGAACCATCGGAGAATTCGGTACCCACGTAGCTAAGCGAGGGGAAACAAAACGCTCGAAGTGAGGACTCGCGAGATTTCACGAGAACATCGTGCACGCTGAGGATCGCGCGTCCCGCGTTTTATCCTGAAGAGAGCAAAATAAAAGCGATCTTAAAACTTGAGCGCCAGTAACTTCATTAATATATCTCTGTTAGTCATTGTAGCTTTAAATAATAATAATTTGACAAAGTCATTTATGAGATTATTAATATTTCTTACTTTTATACGCTTTAATTATTTTGTATATTACGTTCTCTATTTTAAGATTGCGTTGACGTCAAAAACATTTATCGACGATATCTTTGATACAATTTTGTGATTTTCTTTAATTGAAACAATTATATATAAATATAAATTATCTTTATAAAATCGGATAATGTGAAACTATTAAATATGAAAATAGAAATTTCAGAATAAATTGCATGTGAAAATTAAGCGCAATGGGGTTGAGTTAAAGTATTGCAAGTGCAATCTCCTATCGTAAATAGTTGCGCGTGTTTCAAATGCGCTGCATGTAATAGTTGTACTGTAAACATGCTAATGTAACAATTATATCATTTAATTTATTGCATACTTATATAAATGTAATATGACGTGTACACACCCGCACACCCGCTCCTCAGTCATTATTAAATATAAATCTTTAAACATATTAACACGTGGTAAGGAAAATACGCTTTTCTAACAGATGATGTCATAGATCGAATGACATCAAAACAACAAGCTAAGCGTCGATCCTTAATCCTTAATTTAAATAAAATCGTTAATATTCTTGGACATAGGTATTGTAATTCTATCACGCATTACGTGTGATTTTATGTCACGAGCAAAATTATCGTGCTTAACAGAAAGTTTTCTCTTCGAAAGAAAAATCATCCTCTTTCTTCGTAGCGCCTTGCTTGAGCGATGATTGAAACGTTAATTTCATCATTTCGGAGAAGTCATTGACTCATTATTCCGTCTCGGTGAACCCGTCCTATCTCATGCACGTTCGCATTATCGGCGCGTCCCGCGTTGATTCTCTCCCTCGCGTCGTTCTTCCTTTTTTTTTCTCGCCGAGCGCGCTCGTGCTTCTCTCTTTGCTAACGGCGGTGCCTCTTCAGAATGACAAGGTCAGTAGCTGGCATCGAAGACAGGTCGGGGCGATTGTTGAGGTTGCGGATCGGTGTCAAGTAGGTACCCTATGCCATGTGCGGCGGCCCATTCAGTCGTTCGTTCATTCAGAAATATCCTGCCTCTTCTCCCCCGCCCCCTCCCCTTTCATCTCTTTCTCTCTCTCTCGCTCTCTCTCTCCTCGCCATTCAACAAGTAGATCATCGAGCCTATGCGGCACCCTCTACCGTCGGACCTACGCAACTTCCAAGGGTTACGAGCTGACTGAGGGGGTTGTTATGCAATAAATCCGAGTTCCCTCGAGTCTCCTTCAGGGGCTCGCGCGTCCTGCGGGACTTCCCGCGCGCGTCTCTCTTTCTCCCTCTCCGACCTCCTTCGTTTTCTTTATCCCTATATACCGAGTACACGCCGGAGAAGTCGACGACCCCAAGGTCGTTGTCGGGAGAATTTTGAAGGGTCGTCTTGCGCGAAGATTGAGGAATCCCCCGCGCGTCGAGTAATCGTATCGATGTCGTTTAGGTAAAAAGAAACCGCGTCGCGACCCAAATAGCAGTAGCGTCTTTCAAAACGTTTGGAGGACGATTTGATGGCACTTAATCGAGTCTTACAAGGCATTAGTTTAAAAATAAACGATCGCAAAGTCTCATTTTTGATGTTCGATCGTGACTTTTTTGTTATCGAGGAGGAAAGGAACAAACAACGAAGGCGAGCGGCGGCGTGTATCTGAAACTCGAGCAAACTATTCAGAAGTGATTTATTCAAAAGTTTCGCGATGCTGAATCCAGCTCGGATAATAAGGAACAATTACGGAAGCTTCCATCAAGGTCGACTTTAATGACGAAATAACTTATACATTCGATGGAAAGTGGAAACAGATCTTCGCGTCTTTGGAAAATTATAGATGCATGAAAATAATCACGCGAAATCAAATTGCGTCTAAAAAAAAAAAGATACAATGCACGCGAAGTTTCTTATCCATAAACGTTTAATTACACGGAACACTAGCAGCAAGTGTGCCTTATCGTTTCCGCGTCTCTCTAATATTAACGCGATACGGGCGCATTCGCGTATCACATTAAAATCTCGCCTCAGCCGCAGTTTTTTTCACGCTGAGCCGTTAAGCTCGCCAGCCACCAGTTTTTCCCAGTTGCGGGTAGAAAGAGTATCGCTGGTATTTATAGATTTCAGCATAAATTAAATGGCTTGGGAGAAAAGAATGGAGCCAGTGAGCCGAGACTGGCAACCCATCCGGACGATGTACGAACGAACGAACGAGCGGCGGCGATTTTGCGCTAATCACTAATCAGAGCAAGCTCGCTGTCGAGAAGGAAGGAGAGAGATAAAGAGAGAGAAAGAGAGAGAAAGAAAGAGAAGGGAAAGAGAGACGGCCAATATAGTGCCCGCCCAACCCCTTTTAGCACTATGATGTCAGCCATGGCCAGCGCGGCGCAACAACAACAACAGCAACACAACAACGCGGTCGGCATGATTATAATAAGTGATCGCTTGGATACTCGATGTGTGCCAAACTGGAAAGCTTTCTGCCAGGTGGAATAATGGGCTGCTCTGCACAGTCGACCGACGACATTGCCACTCATCACGGTCTCATCACTGTCACTGTCTACTCGACAAAGCCCTTTTGTCCATAACGGACGCGGTGCAACGGCGGCGGTTCTGAACCCAGCGCCCAGCACAGCTCACGCTACCCCCGTACTCCCCAATAAACGCGAAGCGGGGCTTTTTTATGAAGCGCATTACGTCCCGAGATTGCGATAATTCTCGCTAAGTCGCGCGCTCCTGTCCAGCGAGTTGTTTCAGATAGGCGGGACGCGACGGCGTTACACCGGCCGTCTCGTATCGATTTGTGAAATATCGCGAAGCCTAAACGGCATGGAAAAAAAGAACAAATGTACGCGTATGTATGATACACCGTTACATATATAATTAATTATAATCGCGTCACGCTTCAGATAGCGGATATTATTATACGTTATCGATTCTTAATTTATCTGTTTTTAATTTTTTGATATTTAAATATATATAAAGAGCGCATCGAACATTTGCTTTCTTCATCAAATGCTTTAAAGTATCCTTTAATTTAACCAATAAAGTTCTCTAGAACGTAATTGCTTTCTTACAGATGAGAAAAAGTGACTTGCGATAAAAAGGCATAAGCTGAAAAATTAGTCACTTTATCGATAAATGTAATGTTGCAATACAGAGTTATGAAATACATAATTATGATGTCAATCAACAACACGGAGATTCGCAACAAACCGAACCTCGCAAAGTGAGTCACAAGTAACATGAAATATATATACATCGTGAAATAACTTTCGTAAATACCGAGTAGATTTATGTGAGGAAAAAAAATGTTCGCCGTAAGACTTGCGACTCGTCGTGCAATCAATACGCAATCGGATACGCAGCGCCGCAATGGAATTTTTTTTCCTTGGTACACTCTGATTACGTTTGATGATAATACAATTGTACTGTAAAATTTTAGACGATGAATAATCAGGAAAACAGTCATGGAAAAATTCACAAATGATTAATGAAAAAACTAAGTTCTAAGAATCCAGAATTTCGAAATAATTTTAAAGCGATATCGTTGATATTAATTCACGCCTGAAGTGTACAATTTGCACATATACACGCGCCTTACTCATGCCGGTTGTAGCAATTAAATATGAGTACCTTTGGAAAGCTGCCATTTCTCAGCCACTTGACCGATTCTTATGAAATTTGGACAAAATATTAAAGAAGGATGAAACTTTATTTGGTTGCACCGATAACAATCGCGAGCTTCGTTGAAAGTATTTTATCAAGCTTTAAAATCGAAATTGTTGGAAATTGTTGATGTGAGCATGCGCAGAATTATCTTAGATATGCCATTTTTTCATTCTTCAATTGTTACTCATTTGTATCAAATTTTATAATTTTCTGACGAGCGGTTCAAAAGTTTTCATAATTTATGATGTAAAACTTAAGTCATTATTTAATCCCTTTCTTTGACAAAAATTACACACATTCTTAACCAGAAGATATTTTTCTTTCTCTAGTACTCTTGTTTAAGCTATGCTAGAAATTTAAAGATTGACGAATCAGTTTACACTACACTGAAAAATTCTTATTTCAAAGTTTACTCAAATTATTTTGACAGTTTTTTGCGAAACTCTTTCTCCAATGTTTTCGACAAGTTTTTAAAGGGCTGCCCTCTCCTACTCTTTATCGATCACTCCGATTTTGGATGGAATTTAATAATGCCACAGGAAATAATTACAGTAGCGTGTTGGGAAATTGCAGAACATTGCCATCAGCTCATTGAAGTCATTTTATCCAAAATCAGGGTCAAAATCGACAAAGAGTAGGCGCTAGCAGTCCTTTATAAACTTGTCCAGAATATTAGGGTAGACGAAAAGAGACTCTCAAAAAATTGTCAAAGTAATTTGAGTATGGGACTTTGAATAAGAAATTTTCAGAATAACGTAAAACGATTCGTTAATCTTTAACTTTTTAGCATAACTTAAAACTAAAAAAAGAAAAACAATCTTTTGATTAAAAATGTGTAAAGTGTGTAAATTTTTTGTCAAAAAAAAAGATTGAACAGTCAAATGACGTTAAATTTTTTGTAAAAATAAAGATTGAATAGTAAAATGACGTTAACTGGTATAATAAATTATGCCAGTTAACGTCATTTCTTTTTAACCATTTGTCAGCTTTTTAACCATTTGTCAGAAAATTATGAAATTTAGTACAAATGAGTAGCAATTGAAAAATGAAAAAATGGCATATCAAAGATAATTCTGCACATGCTCACATCAACAATTTCCAACATTTCGAATTTAAAGCCTTAAAGATAAAACACCTTCAACAACGCTCTCACGATTATTATCAGTATTATCAAATAAAACTTTCATCTTTCTTTAACACTTTCTCCAAATTTTATAAGAATCGTACAAATGGCTGTGAAATGGCAGTTTTCTAAAAGTATTCACAATTGACTGTTACACTCTATATATTCACGTACGGCTCTTAGGTATCTGCAACTCTATTTGCCACCTTGTATCGGTGTTGCCTGCAGTAAGGCGACTTCGATGTGTACAGGTTGTTTCAGAAGAATTCGAATATTTGCATTCTAATTCTGTACATAATTTTATAAAAGCTAGAGGCGATTTTGATACAATTGATTGAACATTCAAAATATTTCACGAATTAAAATCCATCATTTTTAATTAATAAGAGATACACGGATTTCAAGTTTAACGGATTTATGAGAGCAAAGATGCGAAAAGATCCAGTTATAATCAAAAGAAAAAGTAATACAGTTACAAAGAAGATACCAAGAGAAAAACCGAAAAACTTCCGGAGGCTATGTCGTCTAAGAATCATAACACACGGGTCAACGATCTTGGCGTTTGTACGTACTACTCCTAAATCTTTAGCATCGGTGGCATATGATGAGGAAAAGGAGGGTACGCATTGAAACACAGCGAGGGAGACGAGCAACGCGTGGCGATTTGCAAATGCATGGGGGAGAAACGTCGACAGACGGGAAGAAATGTAATGGCAGACAGCGGGACAGTAAGAGAGAGAAGAAGTCTAGGCCACTAGTGGTGAAAGCTCCCTCTCGTTCTCTCCCTCCTGCCGTCTCGCTCTTTTTCGCTCCTTCTTTTTCTCTCTCTCTCTTTCTCTCTGTCCCTCTCACGCTGATTCATTCAGCACAGTTGCCGCTGTACGAGGCTCCTTTGCGGAGGTGGAAGCAAAACAACTCGAGTGGCCCTGAACTCCATAATGGCAGCGGTCCATTTTTTTCTCCTATCGCACACTTTTCCGCGCATTGTTCGGCGGGGGAGAAAAAGGGGGAGAGAGAAGGGACTAAGACTCTCATCTAGTCTGTACTTCTTCCGTTCATCCTGCTGACCAACTTCGGCGCGAGTTCGCCTTTCCTCATCCGCCGAAGGTCTCGGTTTTTTGATTCTTTTAACCTTCCTCATTATCAGCCCTTTCTCCATTGCACTTGTCGACAATTCTTCACGTAAGCTCATGAATAATTTCCTCGTTGACGAAACTGGCTACCCCGCGTCTATTAACGAAGCAATGTAGAGTTTTACCGTATAGAAAACACACTATTACAAAAAAAAATTCATAATGTCGAAAATGAGAAAACAATATCGCAATAATAAGAGTATGGTTTTGGAAACGATGTTCGTTTACTTCCAGCCAGCATTTCCGGGCAGCTTTCCCTACTAAGCTACATAAAAAGGCGAGAGAGCTTCGTGTGTCTTGGCAAAAAGAGTACCTGCCGACCCTCTGCAAATTAATTAAGGCCGTTATGTTATACCTTGGCTTCAACCGCCGCTATCCGATGTTCTTGACGCAAGTATGCTTGCTGCGTTTCTAATTACATCTCATTTCGCAGTTCCTTTCCATTAAATATGATGTGACCAAAGTACTTTGCATTATCTCTTCATCAATTTTTGATTTTATTTTCTAATTGGGCACTTTGCGTTAAAATTTCTCAATTTCAAAAGAAGAATCGTTTATAAAACTTGTGTGCACACGAATGTAAATAATTTAATAGTATACAATACTAATGCGAACCAATTAGTATGTATTGTTCAATTTAAAAAGTATACACGCAAATTTTAGAATTAGCGTACGAATTTCAAGTTCGTCGTTTGTCCCGCGATGAATGACGGTCCCGTTCGTGAGTCGGCGTTGAGATTCGCCTCTTCAATCGCGCTTCGTCTTTATACGCGATGACAGTGGATGGTCGTTCGCCTGCGACACGCATTTGCATACGTGACATTTCCATGCCAAAAAGGGAGGTTCCAGGGAGTCGAGGGTTAAACTTTGCACAGTTAGTCACCGTCCACTGCCGTGGCTTCGGAGGTTGATGACATCTTTCCTCTCCTTTTTGTCTGCCCCTCTCTCTCTCTCTCTCTCTCTGTCTCTCCTCCTCCCACCCTTTCTGTCTCCTTCGCTCTTTCTTCCTCTCCTCGTCTTCGTATACCTACCTCATTTCCCCTCCCTCCCGCGGCCCCGAGAGCCGCCTTGTACGTGTGCGAAGCGAATCAGCCCCGTCGTTTCGCGCTAGTCTCGTTTAAATTTGCTTTAAGTATTGGCCCATGGACTCTCTTCGAGCGATAGCTAGTTCTCAAGTCGCATAAATGTCAACCTTTTGCCGGAGAATTATTGCCGTAATTAACCGAGATTGATGACGATGTTTACGCAGAATTAGACTTACTTTTAAGTAAGTTAATGTTGTAAAACAATAATATTTATCTTTAGCTATTCCACGTCTCGCTGCGTAAATATTGAAAATTGAAACTATGTTAGAGTGTACAATGAAAATGTCGCATAACATCCTGTTGTTTATTGGAATATATTAAAATCTGAAACCTCGAATCCTATCGTTTCGAATCAATCTCGGAAAAATGTATCAAATTTATCATACATAGTCGCATCGATGATAACAGTGAGAACAAATCACGTACTTGCCTCAAGCATCTCCCGATCGTTTTAAACCCCATAAAATCGGATTGCTGGTGCATATCACGCGTTAACTTTGCCATTGACGAACTATCCCAAGTGCGACTAAACGGCGAATAAGGCACGATGATTCTCGTTATCTCGTCGTTGCGCGCTGCGTGTAATGATTATTGCGATTGTTACACGACTACAAATGAGATACGTAGAAGTGACATCGAGCTTCGGCAAAACATCATTGCGGCAACGAAATCTTCTCGTGCCATGTGCTTTCTCCCATGCAGCTCGGTCAATCGGCCCTGACACAGAGAGAAGGATGGAGGAGGTCTCGTAAAAAGAGAGCAGGAAGGATGCCGTTAGGGAATAAAAGAAGGCGCGCGAGTGAGAGGGGGAGGGGGGAGGGACAGAGAGAAAGGGAAGGTACACTCGCGCGGTTCACACTACTTTCGGTCTCTCGATTCGCGGGAGGACACTCGTTGGAACGTGATTTGCGGTCGATGTTCCGTATCTCCGAAGCCCATCGATCTACATCTCTCTAAGTTTCGAATTTCGAAACGAAATTCCGTCCGGATACACGCGCTATCGTTGGTCTGAAAAAAATTTACCGATATGATACGTAACGTGACTTTGTCATCTCAGAATTTTACATCTTTTGTCACGATACATATGAATCCTGATTATGTATTAGTTGACGTAAAAGTTCAAATCTGTTTTGTTTGCGCTTATCTTTCTTTTCCACAATATAATCCATTTTTAGGACAATAAATTGTCGCGCTCTTCGCGCATTTTAAATTAGACTTTTTTACAAATTTCGAATTATAAAACACGCGAATTATGACGAGAAGTTATAAAGATTAACAGAGGGATAACGTTTCATCGTGTTAATAAAAATGAGCATAAGTGAACGGTTGGACAATTCAATTTACATTGTTAAGATACAGAGTAGCTTCCGCGGAATACGCGACATGTGGGATAAGATTGATAATTTAAATTCGAAAAAAGAGACGGCGCGAATCAGCGGTGGCCGCAAAAGAAACATAGGTAATTTTATCGAGTAACATCAAAATCGTAGCATCGCCGACAATCCCTTCCTCCCCTTCACGCTCTCCCTTTCCCTTCCTTTATCTCTTTCTCTCGTTTCTTCCTTCTTCCCTCGCCCTTCGTCCATCCCGTCGACCTCCTACAAATCCTCTGCCCCTCTCTAACCATCTCTGGTCACGCTGTCCGGCGAGAGGAACCGGAGGTATTGCAAGAGCAGAGAAACGACGGAGGTGGTTGGCGCATCTCTTCGTTGCTGTCGCCGATGCTGCTGGCTGCTGCTGCTGCTGCTGGCTGCTGCTACTGCTGCTGCTGCTGCTGCTGCTGCTGCTGCTGTTGCTGTCGCCGCTGCTGATGCTGATGCTGCTACGGCAGCAGATACGCGGCTCTCCTTCTCGGAGCGCGCGCGCGGTAAACAAAAACTCCAACTCCGGCGACGTTGTCGGTTCTTCCTCCGCTCGCGGGGTTCGGGGACTTCCTCCCATTGGCCACCGCCGGATTTTTGTCCCTCTCTTTCGTTCCTCGCGCGCTCAGCCTCACCCTCTCTTTGCCCGTTCTCCCCTGTGCCTCCCGATGCACCGCTCTCTCTACTCTTCCCCCTCGTCCACCTGCTACCACTCTCGAAACGGCCCCATGGTTGTAAGCCGGACGCGAGGGGAAGGACGAGGGGTGACGCAGCGGGGGGAGGAGGGTTGCCGCGCCACGGACGGAGGAAACGAAACGGGGGAGCAAGGGGGGGGGAGCAGGACGGGAGGCACACAGGAATTCTCTCTCTCCCTCCCCTACTTTTCACCCAGGTTTGCAGCGCATCGTCTCCGACACGCGCGCTCACACACACACAGATGCACACGTGTACGCGCGCGCTCGCTTGTAGCACACGGATAGCACACTTTCATGTACGCTCCAAGATCGAGAAGCGCGGTTCATACACGCACACACTCGCGTGCGCCCACCACACCCCTCGGCTATCCTCGTGGACCGCGGCGGCATACCCATGCACACGCGCACGGATCAGAATACGAACACACGTGGCCAGAGATGGATACACGTGCATTTACATGCGCACGTATATACGCATATATATACATATACACACACGTACGCACGTGCACGCACGTACACAAAAACACACACAGAGACTCGTTCCATCGGTTCCATCGCGTCTCCTCCTTTGCTATCTCCCGCCTCTCCCCTATCCACCGAACCAGCGTCGGACCAGCGTCGTCTCTCTGCCTCCTTGTCCCCCCTTCTCTCGCCACCGTACTCCCTTCTCTCTCATCTCGGTGGCGAGCACTCCCTCGCTAACCTACCGTACACTTTTGTATGTTTAAATTGGGTTGCGTTCTACACTCGCGCTTGGAGCGTTAACCGAATCCTTAATTACTATTCTGATTGCGTTTTACCGGGCGCCCCGATATCTCCCGGGGTCTCCTCGCGTCCACCCTCTTTCCTTCCCCTCCCCTCCCCCGATCCCTTCCTATCGCTCTAATATCGCGGACTATTCCACGAGAATTTTCGCGGGAATGTCCACGGCGTCGTCGAACCACCCTCGAGAAACTTCCCTCGTCCCTCGCTTAATTCCCTTATAATCGTGCAAGTTGCGCGGAAGCCCCGCGCCGGAGATTGTGGCCCGGTCAGCTGCGAATCTTCGTCCCGTCTCTCGCTACGGTTTTCTATCGTTCTAAGCTATTTGCTCCATTTTCGCCGCGAATCAACGTTCGGTCGCGACGTGTGACAAGAAGCGATTGCGCGAGAATTAAATGAACAATCATGAATCGACCGGCCGCCCGCTATCGTGTTCCTGCTTCGTTACGGCTGACGGCCGTAATTATATAATCGTTTTCCACGAAATATGGCGCGGATACGTGACGACTAATATTGCGTGACGTATGGCTGTTGCATGAACGCGTTCGCCGTGTTTGGTTTTACCGATTGGAAAATACGGCGATTTATGATTGACCTTTGAAAAGGCCCGAAAGACATGTCGCTACGCTTTCCCGCTTTAGAATAAAATTGTGCCATTAGCAACAAAATGTAAAGGATAATGTGCAAAGGATACTCCGTGCGCGACGAGTGTCCGCGGATTTTACTACTTGTATGTGTAATGCAACGAATTTGAGTGGCCTAACTCGAGCGATGCCTTGATTCGCCTTCGGTACGCATTGCTGGGTAACCGCGAACGTATCATTACACGAAGTTACAACCTCGCAATTAGCTGGCAGCTTCTAGGTAATCCGGCGCTGTTTCCGTTGGTTATTCCACGCGGCGGTTTCGTCTAATTCTATATTATACGTCGATTAACGTTGCTCCTTTTACACGCGGGATTGCCATTCGCTGCCTCGCCGCGGCGTTACGTCGCCCTGAAAGAAATGTCGAAAAGTTACGCGTATACCTCGCGGAATAAAGGAAAAAAAAAAAGAGCGTCCAGCTAACATGAATCCGCGAATTAACTTTGACGGAGGTACAGACTGATATGCTTTATTTTGCGGAAGCTAATCGCGAAACGCCGCGACGGAAACGGAGCAACTCCGGTTTAAGTTTCCAGCGCGTTGAGGGAAGGAGGAAAAAAAAAGGAGCGAAAGGAAAACTCGTTCCGGCGTCCATAGATGCGATGACGATCGTCAGTTCCGTCGTTCTCGACGATTTCCGCGACGCGTGCTCTCCGTTCTCCGGTTCGTCGCGGAATTTCCGTCAAAATTCCGCGTTTCGCGTCGGAAGTGGGTAAACGTGACGGCGACGTAAGCGCCGGAAGCGCATAAAATAACATCGAGGATTGCTCAGCAGACAAGCTGGCTACACAGGTTTTTACGTGATTGTGTGCAATCGCCGTCGACGACGCGTCTTTTTTCCTCACGTATGACTCACAAACGGTCGCTCGTGTATATAAGTGCGTGTACAAAGGTATGTCGCTTACCGTAGGTCAAGCACGCTGATATCGACAGCGATCAACCGCCGTGCGTGACCATCGATTGGAACAAACGGAAAGCGACGGCGGAAGAGAAATGTAACGTTCGTGAAACTGGCATAAGTCGCGAATGTTAGAAAGTCGCGGTATTTTGTTTTATGCGTCGCGCGCTCCGCACGGGGATTGCTCGCGAGGAACGTTTGGGTATTATATGTAACAGGCGAGCGTGTAGCGTTATCGGAAACGTTAATACAATATTCGCGTCGGGCGGCACTTCTAAAAATAATAATCTGGATAGATGAAGTCTCTCTCTCTCTCTCTCTCTCTCTCTCTCTCTCTCTCTCTTTCTCTCGCTACTTGGATACGGCTATGAAGTATCGCACTGGACTTCGAAATACTTGATGTTTTTTTTATCCGCACGCGGATAGTCCAACGCGGGAGGGTTAAAGCTCGATAACCTTACGCGTGTAATGCCGCTTAGTGCGATTACAAGAGCGATTACGGTTAGAACGCTGTACGTCACCGAAATACGCCGCCGCGTGCACGAATCTCCGGGCAACTTTTTTGCCGGCGTCGCGGAGTTCGCGGACCGAGAGCGGCAGATATTTTTAGATTTATAGTGTGAATCACACGGCAGGGCGACGATTCGCACGTAACGCACGTACCATTCTCTTTTTTAGTGGAATACGTCTGATAATGTGTGCGCGCGCGCACGCAAATGTATATCACATTTCTCTCGGCGATATCTTTATATTTTATAAAAGCAGAGTATTAATAACGATATCTTATGTTTATCCGTCCGATAAACCGCGTCGTCTTTGGGGCATCCCGCGCGCCGTGGACTGGGGTTTTTACACGGAAATTCCCTTATTTTATCCCGCGTTGAATTACGTACATAGCGCGTATCTCGCGATTTATTCGCAATGTAAACGCACCGCCGGCGACAATAGAACGTCTGTTCTCTTTGAAGCTTCGGCTTCGATGCTCCGAGTACCCTCCAGGAGTCCTCGTCTTGATTTAAATGCGTACGAGGACTTTGGTGGCGCTGCACCATGCACTTGTATGCGTGCTACTAGAATAGCAATGGTAAGTTATTTTCAGGTGACACTTTGGAGAGGAGAGAGATCCGTGCGAGTAATGTCACTCATAGACGCTCGCTCACGCCCGGCTCTCGGGAGTCGTTAAAAATTTTATTTTAGCGTCTCGATGTAAAAAACGCCTTATATCGCGTTAGGCTCTTTAGAGAAACTCTCCAAAATTGTGAATAATGAGAAAAGGATAGCATGAAATTTATTAATAATTCAGAAACACCGTCGTAAAAATCTTAAATAGATGTCATCTGCATTTACCCGGATATTTTCAGCTAAAGAAAATTCTTCTATGTTAAGTAATATCGGTTTTATCTCGACGCCGTTAATTATTTCACTTTACAAGTATCCGTTTAACGCGCTCATTAATAATGTCTCACGCTCTCGCGAGCTGAGATTGTACATTTTTCCGAATGCTTTGTCAAGTGTTCGATATTCGAAATGGCTGTTTGAACCTCAGCCTTATCTTCCTACGATATTTCCTTATCTTTCCGCTTGTTTTCCTGAATCGCGCTGCCGTCATTGCTGCACGCGCGCATCGCCGAGATATACGGGCGGCGGCATGGTCGCGCGCATGGATTCGCCGATCGCATCTCGCCGCGCGCCGCGATCAAAAGTGGAAAAATATTTTACAAAACACTTCGCTTTTGATCCCACGCGCGGAGAGGACGAGAGTACACACAAATGCGCGCAACAAGCGCGATGCAATTGAGGCACACAAGTATACCGCGGACCTGTTGCGCGTCATTCATTTCAGTACTGATTCGGTCAATGTCTGTTAAACCAGCAATCAGCCGGCGTACTGTCGATAAAGTTGACAGATATTAACAGGAATCAACGAGAATCAACGATGCGCCTTTAATCATCTTTGATCGGCGGAAGAAGCACTTTACGGGGAAAACAACTATTAATTGTCCGAAACAATCGCGAGAAATAAAGCGTTTTAACCCCTTCAATCCATTTGCCACGAAGACGGACTGCAGTTACGACGTATTGGAATTGTTACGGCTGTTGTAGCGCGGTAAAAGTCTTGGCACATGTAAAAGTGTAATAAAACTCAAAAAGAAGAAATTCTCGAGGAGACACTTTTGGCAGCGGGAGAGGTTCATTGATCGCGACGCCGGATATTTAAATGAATAAATTAAAACGAGCGAAAGATATGAGCGTAGAAGCGTTACCGCAAATTTTCCGAGCATCTCCGAGGGAATTTGGCACCTTGAACCGCGCGCCGTGACGAGAAGGAAGACTATGCCGAATATTAGAAGATTTGGCAATGGCTCATGGTCACATGCACAACGTGCGCGTACAAAATTTGAAAGAAGGCACGACGAGTGGCGGATCGCCAGAGTTATTCCCGTGTGACGTTTTTCTTCCAAGAGTCTACTTGTCGTTAGGCCCAGAGAAAGAGAAATTCTTGATACTTTTAAAAATTCCACGGCGGGAAGAAGTCCCGCTGCGAGATCCACCGAGCGCTGGAGACAGATTTGGATGGCGTCACGTGCGAGGGCATACATATAATTACCGACGATAATCGCGGTCTGAGAGTATTTTAATTGACGTGTGTCGTCCGATCAGGAGAGGTTGGCGTAACAGCGGGAGCAGCGACGAGGGAAGGAAGAGAGGGAGGGGGGAGAGAAACGGAAGGAAGAATCGCTTAATTCGCACGCCCCGCCGGGATATGTAAATTTAATAACGCCAATTTGGTGTGGGTGCAACGGTCGCGCGGCGGGCGTAGGGGACAGTTTACATGTGCCGCCTGTGCATTATGCATGCGTATTGTGTACACCTGTTGCCCCAAATCACGGTTCGCCTCTAGCGGAAACCTAATACCGCATAATTGCGCTTTGAACGCACAAACAAAGCGGCGGCGGCGGCGGCGACGCTCCCGCGACGCTCTGCGACGCCGCGCCGGGGCGGGGAGGGAGGGAAGGTGGGGAGAAGAGAGGGGAAGGATGCTGCGCGCAGCATAACTCTAAATTATCCTTCTCATGCGTTATTAATGAGGCTCATTTTCGCGAAACGTCTCTCCGCGCGTCGGACATTAAAATTCAAATTGTCATTAATTAACGTGCCGTTCGCTCGCTCGCTCGCTCGCTCGCTTGCGCGCGCGAGCGAACGAGCGGTCCGGCGTCTCGTTTTCCGATTTACAGCGACACGTCTCAGCCAACGAGTTCGGCGAGTTCGATGCGTACAGTGTGTGCATAGGAAATATGCGCCAAGTACTGCCGATCGATACAGACTTATAAGCGGATTAAGCTCGAACCAAACGTGAAGAGCATGCCGACGCTAGCCGCTCGCTGTCCAGCGAATCCCTTCCCCCGCGTACGCGACGCGCGATTAATATTTCGAACACGTGCGAAATCGCGCACAATTACTGGCTGCAACGCGCGCGGCGACGAAATAACCCGACGGTCGGTTTTTACGGTAAGATATTTTTCTCCTCCTAGGATGGTTCAAACGAGTTTCGTTTACCGTCGCGCGAGACGTCGCGAGAAAGGCGCGATGACGGGTGCCGAAAACTTGGCCATCGTCGCCGTCGTCGTCGCCGTTGCCGCCAAAGTTTCTCCCGCGGCCGATCTCACTTTAATTACAAGCACGAAGCTCCCGTATAATTGCAGCCTCCGGAGCGTAGTAATCGACCGCTTACGATTAGCGTGCCTCCTCTCGCCGTGATATCCAGAAAGAGAGAGAGTTTATAACTAGCCCGCGAGAGAGGAAAATGAGAAAGCGGCGATCGGCCTAAGCTTCCGTCGAAATACATTGAAAACATGCAGCTGGACCACGCCTCTCACCGCGATAGAACTCATTTGCTTAGCCGTTACGTCGAAAAATATCGGAAAGACCAAGAGGAAACCGCGGAGCGAGAGGAAAGGACGCAAGGGATAAAAGACGAGAGAGAGAGAGGGAGGGAAAAAAGAAGTTAAAAATTCTTATCACCGCTCTGAAAAAAACATACGCACATAATTGCGATATATCAAGGTATCAAAATATTTTAAAATAATGTGAAAATTTGTAAATTGTAAATTGATGAGACGAGGGCTCGAGAGAAAATCGGAAACAAGGATCTATTAATGAATATCTTAATATAACATTATTAACAGTTTAATACAACATTGTTAACAACGCAAATGTTTCTTTTCCAGCGGAATACATCCCCAGATATTCAGGAAAATTGCCATCCAAAATATTTGCCAACTCTGGAGATATTTCTCTTCGCTCGCGCGGGGCGTCCGCGGCGCGGACTCCTGGCAATCGATCGGCGTAATCGACCGACGCCGGATGCGATCGCGATCTGCATCGGCGCGGCGCAGCGGACGCAGGCTGCTGTACGCACCGCGCTCTCGATTCGCGCGGCTCGCCTGGAAGCGGGCGATATATAGCGCGGAGAAGAGAAAAGAAAAAGAGGAGAAGGTGAAGCGAGTGGCGGCGAGATTGTGCGGCCGGCAGTCCTAGAGCCGGTATTCGAACGCGTGTGTGCGTACGTGCGTGCATTGCGTATGTACACGCTCGCGCGCGCGCGCGCGCTCACGTGCTATCTAGAATCTAGATGATGGCAGTGAGCTTGACCGAGTGGCGCTTCGCGAGGCCGGCCGACGCCCTTCCTTCTGCTCTCGCTCGCTCGCTCGCTCGCTCGCGCGGCCCGGCGTTCTTTTGCTTTTTGCGCGCAACCTACCTACCTACCTACGCACCACCGCACTCGCGATCGCGCGTCCACACCTGAGCTTGAAACGCCATTACATTTCCCTACGTTCGCCACGCGGCTACCGCCGCATCGGGTGAAGGAACCGACGCACCGCCGGCGAAGTCACGTCGCCGCGGGCGATAACCACCGTGCCGCACACGGAAGCACTGGCTCTATCCGCGCTGCTACTGACTGAGTCTGAGAAAGAAAGAGGAAAAGAGAGAGAGAGAGAGAGAGAGAGAGAGAAGGAATCCACCACGCCGCTCGCGTTGCCTGCGAGAGCATAGGAAAATAACTTTTTTTCATCTCCTCGAAACCGGTATTCGATTGGTTGCATTAATAAGTCCTCTGAATCATAGTAGTACTTTGAATCTTTGAAATTATTAAAGCTGATATCGTTCCGTACGATCAACAATTAACGTTACATCGTTTTATTATTCCTTGCAGATTATGTCGATCGTTGCGTTATCTCGAGGGTGCCGCTATCTACAAAGTTGAAATTACCGCGTATCATCTTTTCGAGATCTTTTAGTCTCGAGTCAAAGTATCATCTCCAAAGTTGATGCTTCGACAGAAATGTGTCAACAGGCTTTCCTGCATGTATCGGGCGCCTCGAGAGAGAATTAGCCGATCCGACGGCGCGCATCCATTTCGCATCCTTCGAGCCAGTGGTAGCTGGTCGGGCGACCGCTCGCCGCGACGAGCCCGCGTGATCACAGGCGGATACGCCTCGCTGGTATTCGGAACGTTCGGTTTATGCTGTAAAACCGTGGGTGGAGCTAATCCACCCAGCTGAGATTAGTACCGGCGACGACGTCTCCGCGCCTCGCATCGATAGGTCGACGAAGGTTTAAGATCGTGACGCGAGATATTCCGTGTTCCCGGATTGCATTCCGACAAATCGATCCACGGACACGCGCTCGCGCGCACGGATTCCTTCATCCGTACGAAAGAAAGTTTCCCGGGCACGGGGCAACCTTCTCGCATTAATCATTCGTGTCTCCTTTTACGGAGACGGTCGCGGTTACGGCTGGGATTTGAGTGAATGAACGGTGAAATTAATTGCGACCCCGAGCGCGATGTTAAACATTCGATCGATGGGGCGGGAGGCGAGGAGGAAACGCCTGATATATTTTTTACGTGAAATACGCTCTCTCTCTCTCTCTCTCTCTCGCTCATTATCACCTATATTGACGATAAATACTGTATCGATCAAATCGGAGTACGTCCGGTCGCCTGATGCGTATACCGGCCAGGCCGCATCACGGCGATAATAACCATGCCGTATCACGCATGGGCGCGCGTTCCGCGAAGAACGTCGCGAGTCGTCACGTCGAATCGACGAATCTTCAGAACCTATGATTTGCTCGTTAATTATTCGGAGCCGGGGGTAGGTAGATAGCAGGTTGGTAGGTAGGTAATCGCGTCCCGCATCCTTGCAAGGACATCCCCGACGGGGATCCCACCGGCGCGGCGTGCTGCAGCTCGGAGCGGCGGCGTGAGACGCTCGAGGATGGAAATTACGGCGAGTTCATTAACCATCGGATACGCGTTTACGCACGCGATCCACGCGAGAGAGCTAGGGATCCGCGATCTGTTCCTCAGGAATCGAACGGGAAGAAGAAGAAAAAAAAAACGAGAGACTGCGAGATGGAAGGAGGGAGAGAGAGAGAGAGAGAGAGAGAGAGAGAGAGAGAGAGAGAGAGAGAGAGCGAAAGGAGTATAAAGATAGACGATATTCCGGGCCGAGAAGGATATACACGAGGAAAAACGAACACATACATGCACATACACACACACACACTCTCTCACTCACATCCTATGTGCTGCGCGCTATAATCCAGGCGGCGATTACTCGGTCGTGTCGCGTCCACCCATTCTCCGGTGAATTTTTCCTGCTCCCTTTCCCCCAACTCCGCCCCCTTTCTCCCCTCCTGGCCCCTCATCCATCTCCCATCGCGTCCCCCGCCTCTCCCCGGCCGGCTCGCGGGAGATCAGCCTTTTTTCTTCGCCAACTGCCATGCCGTAACCGTTGTAATTAGTAGCTATCCCCCCGGTTTAAACGTCCGCGGTGCCCGCGTGTGCGCGCACGTAGTATATAGTGTACGCGCAGTCGCTCATGTTACCGTAGGGAAAAGCGCAACGGCGCGGGATGCGAGAGGTGTACCGACTTACAGCGCGAGGGTGAGAGGGGAGGGAATGGGGAGAAGGAGAGCGCGCGCGAGCCCAGCGTAGGATGGACAGGGATGGCGGGTGGTGGGTAAACCGCACGCCGCCGTTGGTGCATAACTACGCGCTTATTGCACTATTTTCATCATGAGCCGATACACGTGTGTCTTTTCCCACCCCCGTGTCGCCCGCCCGCTCCCGCGACACGCGGGATCAAATACGGACGGAAGGGGGAGGAGAGGGCGAAAGATCGGAAGGTTGAACGGCGGGAAGGGGAGAGGCGGGAGGGATGAACGTTGCTATAAGGCTATAAGGCTATAAGGCTATAGGGCGACACACAGAGTGTAGGGTGTATTGTTCGAGGAGTTGGTCCTGTCGAAGGATCAACAGGCGTTAACGCGTCGAGGACGCGTACGCGTACGCGATTTGCGGAGCGAGGCAGGAAAGTGGCGGGCGGGAGGACAGGAAGTAAAGGGGGAAAACCACTCTGTGCAGGCTGTAGTTATCCGAGCGACGAGATGTGATACTTGCTCGATGGTTTTGAATAGATAAGGCGGCCCGGAATAACGGCGCGCTCTTGTTAAGTATCGCACGAAGGAGCGGTAACAGGAGATACAGCAAAGATTTGACTGCTCTAGCTAACGCGCGTCTACTAATTGCGAGTAAATTACGAGGCGCGCAGGGAGATCGGTATATCATTTGAATCCTGGCTAATAACAGCCAAGTTAAAAAAATACATATGCCAATCGGACGATTAAAACAATACCGTAACGCGAGTAAATTGGCGTTGTAAATTTCCAACCGTCGCCATTTCGTTTCCTTTTTATCTCGCGCCGTTTACACGAGAGAATCCCGTCTCACCTACAAGACATTAATAAGCATGCAGAAAAATGAGTTACGGTACGTAATTCATAGGTCGCTGCTCCGATAACGGGCGATTATCGCGTCGCAAGAAGGCTCTCGCGTTGATGCGGAGCACGGTGCACTCCTCGCCGAGTACCCTGCGCCGGCTCTCGTAACGACTTTCTGATTAGGTGCGAAAGGCAGGCTTTAGAGAGCAAGTTAATCGTTCCGAGCGGTCGCTCGCTTGCTCGCTCGCTCGCTCGCTCGCTCGCTCGTTCGCCCTAGCGGACGTAAACGTCGTCGGGTCATAGCGCGACGACGGGTTTTCGCTGTTCGAAATCTTTGCGTGAATCCGGCCCGCAGCCTCGAGAGATAACGGCTTATTCTTGTAGTTACTTGGCGCGAGGAGCATCGACACTCGATTGCACAAGTTCATTAAACTCGGTAGGCGTGCCAGGAGTTAAGCTGCGCGGTTAAAGCGTGACAGTGTGCTAGATTTAATGTTGCATCGATGATGATCGGCGCGAGCATTATCGGGGGAAAACATCGGCGGCCGACGACGTCGCGTCGCGATATCTCTCCGTCGCGCGCTCGGGACCCTCGCGTTTCTTCACGACGCGCGACGTTCACTCGAGAGGCTCGAAATTGGAGGAGAAAGTTTCTACTTTAGGATATCATATTATAATGCATCTCATTATAATAACACATATTTTTGACTTCTACAAACGAAACGCGTAGTCGCGCCGGCAAACCAGCTCAAGCGCAGCCTCGATAAAACATCGCGTTAAAATAATCGCTCGCGTAAAGATAACTCCGTCCAATAATTCGATCGTGTGGGAGAGGAGGGGAGATTCGTGTCGTATGTATATATCGAGATGCTTTCGCTGATACTCAACATTATCCCTCCATCATTCTTGTTTAAATTGCACCACGTGCGCCGTCAGTGCACCCTAATCTTTTTCGTTTCAGCGGCGCGAGTACTTTTTTGCGCTAATCGAAAAAAAGACGAAAGGATCGGCAGTACGCGCGTAACTCCATCCCCTCGTCGATAGGAAACTTACCTCGCGATTCGCGAAGCTCAATCACTGTTCAATCACGGCCTGGTCGGGACGATGGTTAATAATTTTCCGTAGTAATATTCTCGCGATAACTCTCTCGTCGCCGGATAACGCTATGTCAATTCTGGGACCTAGTGGAGCGTACCGCCGGCAATTGAATACAGTAAAAAAGAAAAAAAAAGCGCGAGAGGAACCTACCGGCCGCGCGAGTGTCTGTGCGTGCGCACACCTCCACGTACGTACACGCGAGCGAGCGCGGCGCCGTGTCCGTGTCACGGACGCGCTTACACGCATCAGGATGACCGATCGTTTCTTTTCCCCGCGCTCACTTAACCGGCTTACCATCCTTGGGCCGGCACGCCCGCCGCGCGCGCGCGCGAGTGCCGGTACCCGGCTATTACCGTACCTAGGCCAAGTCCGCCGCGCATCGAACGCGAAACGATCGAACGTTGAATGAGGCCTCAAAAATGTTTATCGCGCGGAACGAGCGTGGAAAATTGGAACGGACAAGTACGAGATCGTGGCCACGCGTAAAGAACACCTCGCCGGACTTGGTCGACTTTTAAATCTATCGGACTAACGGTTAACGATAACAATCGCGATTGTTTTCAACGACTCGACGAGTGACTGATGCTGAGTCGCGCTCAAAAATAATGACAGCACAATTCATTTTTTTTTTAACTCCTTTGTCGAGATAAATATTTGGACTTTATTGGCGTTCGAGGAGTGATTTGAGTGAGTGAGATGGAAAAGTAGATAAATAGCATTCTTCTTTTGAGATTCGAATCTATTGTTTTTTTAGTAAATATTCCTTTAGTACGGGCAAAGTAGATATCTTAGTAATTAAGGCAGGAATAAAAATTAAAATCCATTCCAAGCTTAATGCAATTTGTATATTTATTATAACGCAATCGACTTAACAGCTACCGAAGGGTGTGCCACTTAAAAGTATGAAGTATATTTTAACATCATCCTCTGGATTAAAGGTTAAACACATCCGTGGCGGCGAGCCCAGTTATTTCTAATGCTATGCCAGTTCCGCACGCATCCACCGCGAATGATCGAATATTCCAAGAGTCTCGCCAGTATTTTCTCAGGCATGCAGAAGGCGAGGTGAACTGCTTTCCGTGTCAAACCCGATTTCTACAGAAGGGAACGCAAGAAACTTTCGTCGTAACAGCAATTGATTTAATTGCAAATAATTCTCCATACCTCTCGCGGTAGAAAATGTCACCATTATACTACGAGCGAAAGGATACGCTTATCGTCTCTTTCCGCAATTATTTCCTGCCTAGAAAATTGATGTGTGTTTGACGTATCGATAAACGAGCGGTCATTTTGTGATTGTTGAACTCAAAATCTTAACATGCAAAATCTATATTTTTATTTTGTATAAATTTTTATTTTATGTGTGTGTGTATTTTATGTGTGTAAAATCTACCAATTATAAGATCTGAAGAATTTTTTCACAATTAAAAAGCAATCCATAAGTATAATATGTTAAATGTATTATAAATTTGTAATGTAATTTTTATATTTTTGTGCTCGTGCTTTTTAATAAGTTCTCAAAATCTCGCGCAATGACGTATCTTTGGAAAGTATTTTACAAATTTATGTAACACAATATGATGTGTGTTAGGACAGTGTTGTCGTTAGATGAGATCTCCGATGATTACAATTTTTTTTCATTCTTTTTTCAAAGGCGAAAAAGAGAATGCAAGGAAAGATTTCTTTTAATCTCAGAATAAAATCCTTCTAGGTTCATAGTATTACCTAAAAAATAGCAAGGTCTAAATCGAGAGAGAGAAAGAGAGAGAGAGAGAGAGAGAGAGAGAGAGAGAAAGAGAAAGAGAAAGAGAGATCACAAAGAGGAACATTGCGGCTCTCTCGTAGTGGCCGTGGGCCTTCTCGTTGCTCCGGTCGGTCTCCCGTAGATGACGGATGGGGACAGTTGTTGCATCGCCGTCGCTGCCAAGAATATCTCTCCAGTGACCACCCTTTCCCCCTCCCGCTTTATCTCGAAACGTCAGTCTTCTCCCCTTCCCCGCGTACCTCGTTTCCCGCGCGTACCGCGCTTTCCTCCCCCTTTCACCCTCTCTGCGCCAACCAACGCCTTTTCGTTTCGTGTTGCTCGCCGTATCCTGCTGCTGCTGCTGCTGCTGCTGGCGGAGTTCGTTAACGCGTCCCATAACCGCGTACGCATAATTACATACTTATGCGTCTCGGAATCGCGTAAAGAGAGCTGCTCGACCTTTCTCCGAAAGGTTTTATAATATACGAATCTGAAGAAAGTTTATACAAGTAGTACAACAATTAATTGACGGTTGTGACGAAATCGAATGAGATCGAACGAACGCGCGAATTTTGATAATAAACTATCTATGAGAACGCAAAATTTACAGATGTTCGAAATGATTAAAAGTAAGAAAACCAAGGATCCTTAGATAATCTCGTTTTAAATACTTTGCGATATTCGTCGGGCGTTTATGCTGCCAAGATCAATTTGGAGATTAATGGAGAGAGAGAGAGCACTTGATTGAAACTATCAGGTGAAATCATTTGGCGATCGGCAAGGCCGCGAGGGCAACGAACGGCGCTTATCCATCTAGATGTATAAATAAGCGTAATACAGTCTTGTCGTAATACTCGGACTAAAAATCACTAATTAATGCAGCTCGCGGAAGAGAGTGCACCGGTCGTTTTATACCGAGGTGCGTCCACCACAGCGTTAATAAGACGTCCCGGCTAGCGGCTCTATACCTCGTATAGAGACTGCTCTCCTGAATCTATATTGAGCGCTAGTCCAACCTCTCTTTTTCTCTTTCTCTTTCTCTTCCTCTCTCTCTCTCTCTCTCTCTCTTTCTTTCTCCCTTCCTCTCGCGGTTACCATAGCCGGCCGGAGCTAACGGCTTCCCGATTTTTGTGGGATTTTATCAGGGAGCGGTAGTACGCCCGCCGATGCGTACACGCGGAAAGAGAGGCAGCGCGGCGAGCAAGAAAGGAAGAAAGAAAGAAAAAACAGGACAAAATAAAGGAGAGCAAGAGAGAGAAAAGGGAGGAGTAGCGCAGCGACTCGAAAACAAGAATCTGTGCGGCTATTGCGGCTTCCGTTACGCTGAGTAGATGTTGCTGCTGCTGCTGCTGCTGCTGCTGCTGCTGCTGCTGCTGCTGCTGCTGCTACTGATGCTGCCGCTGCTGCTGCTGCCGCTGCTACTGCTGCTGTTGACGAGAACGAAGACAACGACGACGAAATAGAGTGCTAGTTCGAACCGGTTTCGAACTCACTCGTGTAAAGTGAGTGACAGGCTTTTCGAGACCGGGGGGCGAGGAGGGAGGGAGGGGCTCTTTCCCGCCCTTCCCGAGATTAAACCGCGAAACGAAACGTAGGCCCGTTAGATGCAGGGCCGGGGCTTAGGCCTCAGCCGGATCGATCCTATCAAATATCTGGCCTCGACATCCATTGCGGGCCCAGTATTGCTACAATCGATCGCCACTTCCACCTTTGTCGACACATAAATATCAATTATCCTTTAGCTTTTTGACAGTTCGTATTAACGTAATCTTTGATCTGATTACGAAAATTCAAATTGCGAAACCATCGAAAGTCCATTAGGCTCCGGCCGCTTGATAAGCGGCCAGTCCTGGTTAGACGCGATCCCGATAATGACGTTATCGCGTATCGCGAAACAAACGGCCGGGCGATTGTTTCCTCGCGGTAGCGCGGAACTTTGCATGCCGGGCTATCTGATTGGAAAGTTCGATTAAACGGTAGATTGACGTGCGCATATATCGCGCGGTGCGCAAAACATCCCGTGACGGAGGAGCGTCGATAAAATGCGAATTAATTAGAAAAGCGATCGCGCACCGTCATCCCGGCGCTGATCTGAATCGCACTTAGGCAGGGGTCGCAGCATCCTCAGCCGGATGACTGTAAAAAGCGTCCTGACGACGCCGGCCGCCGTGATGCGAGTGCTCCTTATGAACGCGAGTTCTTACGACGACCATTGCACCGCCGCGTGAATACGTCTCTCGCCTTCCTTTTTTTTTTTTATTTTACGAAAGTAATATCTAATTCCAGCTTTCGAGGAAGCTCGCGAAAATTCATAAGATACTTGGCCATTATCTCGGCGAAAATATCTTTTCTCCGATTTCTGGTTTGCTTTTCGCGTTACGCGCGCGATTATTAATCTCACAGGAGGGATTATAGGTTTACTGCCGCGCGCGCGGAGAGACGCGGAGAGCTTAGCAGGAGGATGGAAAAGCAGCGCGAAACGCCGGACGCGGCGGTCGGCAACGCCAGAATTAACGGAACGCCGATAGATCGAGTGGTAAGACACTCGGGTGATTACCCCAATTATATAAGTTCCGCGAGTCGTTCGACCACCGCCCGACGCATGCGAGGCCGTTTATTAGAGGGGAAATATCCATCGCATTCGCGCGCGCGCGCGCTCTGTCTTTGTCTATCCGCCCGGCGCGGCGGTCCGTTTTCGCGCGAAATCACGTTCCGTCGGCGCGGCGGTAGCCGGCAGTAAGTCATTTCGACGACGCGCCGGGCTTTCTACGTAATTACCGCTATTGATTTCAGCGCATTAACGCCTGGAAAAATGCACGATGCATATTACGCCTCCGGCCCCCTCCGGTTCTCCTCGCTTTTTTGCGACGTTACGGCCAAGTGCCGCGTTCGCGCTCCAAAACCGTGGCAAGCGCGAGGACTCGAGGCATTTGAAAAAAAAGAAAAAATAGGGAAGATTATCAATCCTTTCTCCCTGTTCCGGGATGCGCGTTTCTTGCCGGTTCTCTGTTTACGATCGCGATGAATGTTACGGGAAGTCGACCCGAGATTTTATTAAAGCTCATCGGGATTAAGATCGCAGCTCACGTGGTGAGACGTGGGCATTTCGATCGACGAGACGCGGAAGAAAGGCGTCGCGAGATTCGTCGTCGCGCTATTCGCGCCGTGCGAGATGCGCGCAAATTAACGAGCTCCTTCTCGGATGATGCTCCTCGCTAAGCAGCGCTCCAGATAATGATGCTGCGCATTGGTCCGCGCCGCAACGCGCGGTTGCCAGCGTTTCCGCTGCAGCGCGCGTTACAGCACGCGCCGTTACACGCACCCGGATCAAACTGAATCCGCGCGACGCTCACGTGTGTGCATACGTACGTACGTGCACCTAGATGCTCCGAACTGACGTACCCGTAATCACGGCAATTACGTACACGAAGCCCGGCCACGACAGCCCCTGCCGCTTTTCCCTCTTCCTTCCTTTCTCCCTCTTCCTCTACCGCCGCCACCGCCGCCGCAGCCGCGCGAGTGACCGCCGATCGTTTACCTCCGCGCGTTTTAATTATTATAGCTCAGCTCGGAAATTTCTTTCGTACCCTTCGCAGGAGCGTCGGGAGCGACCAAGATTCAGCTTAGATATGAAAGCGGATTGCGATGTCCGGTACGCGATGTGCGCGCGGTACTCTAATCATACGTTACGCCGATTACCGGCGTGTCCGCGGAGCGTGGTTCAAGCGCGCAAATCCTCGGGAAATTAACGGCTCTCAGCCGTGAGTTTTTTGAATATGAGGATCGCGTAAATTGTTCCTTTTACACAGACAGATATTGGAAAAGTAGTAGTTACTGAAAGACGCACGGAGATGAATGAATCGATCGTTGCAGACAGGATATGAGTCGGGCTTTGCTGGATCGAAAAACTCGATGCTCTTCTTTCGAAATCGTTATTTTTCATGGTCGTGTATAATTTTCGTAAAACACCCTAGATGTTTAATTAAAACTAATACTGCGTGTTATTATGAAGGTTTTATAAAAAAGAAACGTACGTGCAGAGCGCAAGAATGTATCGCGAATAAATTACTGAGGATAGTCTAACATAGTTCAACCTGATTGCTGACTTAATAAGCGATATTATGCAATCAGCGGTGGAACGGAATAAAAATGCACGAATATTACAGGACGTGCAATCGCAGGAGCAAATTAACGGTAACGGTTGCACGTTAATCACGTCGTAGTTGCTAAACATACTCGAAATCAGTCCATGCACAATAAAACGCGCAATAAAACAATTATTCATCTCTCGCGCGTTTGTAATAATCTAATTGACTTCTGCTCGTGTATACGAGAAGCGGGACGTTAATAATCCCGTGCGCAAAAAAACCCCGAGCATATAATGATACCGAGTAATTGATATTCAAATAAAATGACGGTTAATAAAATCGTAAAAGAGCTTCATTGAGTACGACCGTTTCGCCAATTGATATTAAAATTACGTTTTCGTCAATCGTTCGCAAAAAAAAAAAGAATGAGAGAAAGAGAGATGGAGAGAGCGCAAGCGTCACAATGCGTGTTAACTATCACTTTGCGATATTACGACTCGGATAATCATTTCAATTATACAGACTCGACGCTCAAAACGTCCTCGAAACGTACGCTTTTATTTCGTCATTCGCGATTTTCCAGCGCGGGATGAGCGGACGGGAGAGGGGGGGATTATCGGATGTTTCGCCCTTCTCCACCCTTTTACGCGCGCTTGTTCCTTCCCTACCTACCGCGCGCTTTAAATTCGGTCTGTGCCGGACCGGCAAAACGGTTTCCGCAAGGTTCGCCCGCGAAATCAAAAAACTCGCGAAAGAACCCGGTGCCAAGCGAAGCCGGAGTCGGCGTGCCGAGTCGGTGCAAGACACACGTGGCCAGACGGGATGCAGACACGCGAAGCCCGAGGAGCCTAACCCAACCCGACGTCGGTCGCACTCTTAAGGCCGCGCCGTACAACCGTGCTTTCAATTTGGGTACCCGCCTCCCGCCTCGTCCAGTGACATATACAAGAGATGAAAATGCGTAATGTCGCATAATGTCGCCGCGATGTAATCATCTTCGTTTTCTTCTTACAATTACATTCAGGGAGCGCGTCCACCTTCGATCTGTCGCAGCGCTGTAACGGAGAGCGTTCGAGGAAAAGATTAATATGCGAAACGAAAAAATAGCCGAAAGAATTTCAATATAAGAAAAAAACTATCATGTTTGCCGATAATTTGCGCATTAAAACGTGGTGCGAGATTGTCGCTTTGGTAATTTTAATGATTATTACTCGCGAGAGAGAATACCGCAATATTCTACTATCTTCGAAGATTATTCGTCGAATTACCAGTCAGAGATAATTATAATAGTGCGCGCGCTAATACTATTTATTCGGTAATAATTCTGAAGTCATTATACACGACACTACTACTGTTATTACTGTCCTCGAGATCTATGTTGTGACCAATAATGAAATTCCGCGCTGCATTCCGTAAACGTTATCGAACAATCGCGCGCGGATATAATGACTTTTATCGAAGAAGCATCTTTATCGGTAACGGAGACCGGCTGTAGTTGGCTACATGTTCCCCCTGCAGCGAAAGTCCCATTCTTACAAATTGCATTCCTCATCCTTCAAACCAGAAATTTAGACTTAAAAAATATGTTAAAATACTCAACATGCCTCGTGAACAATTAGAGAAATAATTATTGCAATTTCTTGCGTGTAATAAAGTGCGGCAATATAATTAAGCGCTCAATGTGAAATGGAAGAGAGTTCACTGCAACAAATATTAATTCTTATCAAAGAACTGAATTAATTCATTCCGTTGGAACAATTAAAATGTAGTAGAAAGAAGAACGAGAAGAAATAAAATAAAAAAAAAAAAGAGGAAAGAAGAAGAACCTAGACAAGCGGTTGTAGGAGCGCCGCGAGACTTTTTTGACACACCTTTTGCGACTCACACGGCAGGTCTCTCCCGCGATCATGTTTAGGATGCGCGTTGTGGACGATGGAGTAGCGCGAGAATCAAGCGGAAAAAAAAACGAGGGAAAAAAAGCACGAAGGCAAATTCGGGCAATGCACACTTCGCGCGAAATAACTCGCTTCGCCTCTCGATTCATCCCACTCCCGGAGCAACCCCTCACCATCGTCGCTGCCGCAACCCTTGGTACCCCGCGTACCCTCGGTCCTCGCCCTCCTTCCGTCGCCGCCGCCGCCGCCGCCGCCGTTGCCCGCCACCGTCCTTCTCCCCCGCTGTCGAGCCCTCCGTCGCCGTCACCGCCACCGCCAGCACCACTACCACCCGTCGTCTACCCCACTTTCGTGCCTCCACCAATGTATTCCTGGCGTTTCGCACTGCAAGGTCAACAAACTTCTCTCCGATAAAAAATAAATGAAACGCAGAACTGTTTGAAATTGTAACAGTGGCAACCGGAGGAGAGGGAGGGGAGAGATTGCTCCCGATAACTTTAAAGAGGCACGATTTCTTTGGTCGCTCCCTCACCTTAGGAACTTAGCGCGGGGTGGTCATTCCTGCTTTTTTTTTTTTTTATTTCTTCCCTGACGAAAGTCCGCAACGGATGCGCGTCCGATCGAAAAACCGGAGTTCGCGATCGAGTTCGCTGACTCAATGAGAGCTCGCATTAACCCGAATCAAACCTACTTCTACAGAGATCAATCGTTTTCCGAATCTTTAAAGTTTCGCAATAAAATATGTGTTCTGTTTCGCTTATTAAACATCTTAGGAACTTCTGCCTCCCGCGTAGATACTATTATACATATATTGGAAGCAGACCTCTCTCTAAACATTGCTCTGTTTAGCTGGAGCTGTAAATCCGTCATTACATTAGGCGCATCGGCAGCCACTAAATCCACCGTTTAAATTTATGTGGCATGCCGGCGATTAATCATATCATTACAATATGCCGCTCACGCATCGGCAATGGCCGACACGAAGTTTCTTTATTGCGATCGATCGAAATGCAACGGATGTTTATGGCTGTCGGGTATGAGCCATTGCCCCCTTCTTTTATCTCTCGTAATAAGCGCGGCTATTTAATTGCCCATAATCGAATACGTCAATTACTGGAGAAATCCATTTCTCGGTGTTTACGCGTGAGCACCGTGTGGGGTGGTAAAATCGTAGAACTCGTTAATTGCGAGCATAGCGCCAGCATTAAGTATTGCTTTCATTTAATTCCTGTTGACGGAAATAAATATATAAAAATATCGTTAAAAATGTTTAGAAAATATCCGTAGCAATTGACAGAAGCGTTCCATTACAATTGTAACACGTATCATAACATCGTGGTATAATTATTATAAGAAGAAGAAGAAGAAGAGGTTGCTATTTACATAAATGATATTTTCGACTTAAATTTTGCGCTGAAAAAAATTTTATCGTGAATTTCACGCAGCTTTCGGAGTCTTTAGGTAAATGGTTCGATTTTGTTCTCGTTGCTTTCTGGTTGCTCCCATCCATTCCATCGTCCATCGACGACGCAGATTATCACGCCGATTAAAATCGCATTAAATTTTCACTCCTGAGTGAATCTCGCTCGAACGCGGCCGCGGATATTCCCAGAAAGAAAAGAAAAGCCGATCGCTCGTTTGTCACTCACGCGATGGTCACTCAGATCATCGTGCTGCTCGTCATAACGAGACTCACGTGTTCTCGAGTGCGGTGTGAGCGAATCGGTCATTTCGAAAACAGTATACAAACACAAAGAGCTGAAATTGTTGTGACAGTAGTAAAGACGTCATTGCATATAAACCTGAAAAGAAGACGTGAATACGAGATAGGACACGAAATACCGAGCTTCGCAATTTTCATCTTAAATCTTTACATTATTATTACACGTACCGAGTGACGGAATACTTTAGCGTTTACCGTGTACAAAGCGTGCCATTGTAGAAAAAAAAGTCATTATTACGCACTACAGCCGTTACATGCTCGCGTGTGTTTTAGCAAGTATACATTGCGAATTTAACACGTACCATTAGCTGCTTTGACTTGCAAAAGCTACAGACTTACGTATGTTGTTTTCAACGTAACCGATTCGAACATAGTGATACGAACGCGGAGCAAACGCACACAGTCGTCGTGCAAAGCATTCTTGTCCGGTGCAAAAACTCGGGGTCTTAGTCGCGCTATCGGAAATTACTATTATCCTGGATCCCGCTAACGTCGACGTTAACGCGATATTTCTAGACCGGATTTAACGGGGTGACCGGGCAGATAGGGGCCCAAGAGCGCGGGAGAGGGGGGCGGAGGATGAGGCGAGGAGAGAAAAAAAAAACGCCACACGAGACCGTGGCGATGCGCGTGGAGGATATTGCGCCGGACCAAACCGCAATCTACCGACCATTATTTGTCCCATCCTGTGCGTTCTCGTTTCGTTTGCCCGTTCGATCTAATTTCTCGCGGAAGCAAATGATCTCTCTCCGGGCAAGTTGTCGTTACGTTGCTCCTTCATCTTGGAGTGCTCTCGCGAGAACCGAGAGCGCCCGTATGCCCGCTCTCGCCAACGAGTTATAAACCGACGTTTTCCGGAAGATTTCGCACGCCGCGCTGGAACCAGAAATCATCGGAGCAAGTCCGCGCGGCGGTAGATCGGTGAGAAAAATCCGCGTATCCCGGTGATTAGCCGGCGCTAGGCGTTAACGTTGCACGGAGCAGGTTTGGCGGGGCCGCGATACGAGAGGAGAAAGAGTGAGAGGAGGGGGCGGGGGGGAGGGAGGCGAGTGCGAAAGAGCGAGAACGAGAGAAGAGGAGCACGAGAGCGGGAGAAAGAAAGAGAGGATCGGTCCCGGCAAACAAGAAGCGAGCCGCAATGCATTCGCTCTACTCGCTAGATATAAATACGCGACAGAGGGCAAGGAACCAACCACGCCTGCACCGGCAGCTACTGCCTAACGACACCGACACGCACACGCAGCCGCTCATTGTGATAAAGCAGAAGAAGGAAACGGTGGCAGGGAGAGCGAGAGAGAAAGAAAGAAGAAGCCGGGGAGAGAGAAGAAGAGGAGACAGAGAGAGAGAGAGAGAGAGAGAGAGAGAGAGAGAGAGAGAGAGAAGGAGAAAGAGAGAGAGAGAGAGAGAGAGAGGCGCGCAAGCTGCTGCTCGCCGCTGCTGCGAGTTCGTTCATGCGCCCATCCGTGCGCTGCGAGTTGTGGACGAATGTGGTCGGCTCCCGAGTCTCTCCCTCTCCCTCCCACCTTCGCTCACTCTCTTTCTCGAAGACGCGGCCAAATATTGCATCGTCGGATAAATATAGGCGGCCGCGGACCGCGCGGCTGCACCAGCCCTAACGCGTACTTTTGCTCTTCTCGCTCTCCTCTCGCTCGTCGTTCGCTTTTGGGACGGGGGCTACTACTATACACGCCGCGGCGACTTCTCGCCGGCGCGCCGCGGCATTCCTCTCCCGCGGCTCTCTTTCCGCGCCTTGCCGCGTCGCGCAAAACGATCGTTAAATCCGTTCTTCGTTCATAGCCGAGAACTTGGCGATAACGATCCCTGCGCACCGTGACGGATTTTTTTTTCCCTCCTTTTTCACCGAATAGGACCGCACCCTTTCGGGCCCAAAGGGGTTTGCGGTCGGGGAAGTTAGGTGGTGTTTTTGAAGAATCCGTAATCAACGTCAAAAATAAAATTAAATCACGTATATATTTTGTTTTATTACATAAATGAGAATTTGGCAGTGAAATAAAATACGATATGAGAAACATTATCGAAGAAAGATTGATAGAGAAGCTCTTTTCACTGAGCTCAAAATTTTTGTTGCCCTTGCGAAATAGATCTTACGATAATAGTAAATTATACGATACGAATATTTCTCACGAAATTGTAAGATAAAATCCAAATTGATGGTGCAATTGACACAGCATGCGTTTGCGTCAAAGTCAGTTTCTAGAAATTGTCAGAGAAAGAGACGCGATCCAATCTTTCGCGATCCCATAAGCTTGTAGTTCATTCGGTTCGAGCGGTTATCTCGCGGCGCATTACAACAGGCGATAAGTTGTAATCGGGTCAGTACAACGATGCATTGTAAAGTATCGTCGACTCGCTCATGAATCTCCATGCTTCTCTCAGCTTCTCGAGAACAACCGCTCGACGAGCTTGAGATATCATCGATGTCTCGAATCTTACGAGGCTTACATAAGAGCATCATCGGGTCCTTCTTCCGCCAATATTGAGTATTCGTCAATCTACGGTTTATCGGAAAAATTTTTTTCCTTCGGCGTGAATAAAACTGGGAAGAAACCGTGTTTCGTGTAGGCGTCATTTATAAAAAAACAAGGAGCAGAGGAGAGATTAACGTCGTATTGTAAATCGCGTTGTTGTAAATCGCGAATATATCGATAGGGAGGGAGGGACACATTATCGGAGAGACGGAGTTTTAAGCGAACGCGTCCGCTCCGCTCCAGCTTACGACTTATCGCTCGTCGCTGTGCACGCGGCCCGCGTCCGCATGCTTCTGCATGCCAACACATATACATGACCGCGGCCGCGTCAAGTCGCGCGTCGCATGTATCACGTATGCAATACGCTCGTCGTGGCGGCAGACGTCGCATGCAGCATCCAGCGCGACGACGACGAGAGTCTGTCCCTTAGCATGCGACTGGCCCGGTCTCGCGGCCCCCTTTGTTTTCGCGGCGAGCGCGCGGCGGTAGCGGCGGCAGCGGCGGCGGCGGCGACCGCCGCGCGCGGCGTCGCGAGAGAGCGAGCACGTGGCTGCGAGGTTGCGGGCATAGTCAGTGAAAATCATCGTGCGCGGACATTGGATGGCGGGAAACGTGCGTGATAGCGCGCGGCGGGCCGCCGGCGGAGGGAGGCCCTAATCAACCTGGCGCGTGAACCTAACCCCACGCGAGAGACGGGGTGGGAACGCGGCGCGCGAGATGGAGGAAGTGGTGGAAGAGACGGGCGGCGGAGACGCGGGAGAGGGAGGGGGAGGGTTTCAAGCAGAAGACGACGGCGGTGCTCTCTCGTCGGCTGATCGGCGGGCAAGACCGGGGACAGAGAGCGGAGACGGTTATCGCGGAAGTTCGGCAATTATAGGTGCCGAGTTGGTTTTTTTTTCCTCCCTTTCTTTCTTTTTTCCCCCCTTTTTTTTTTTCGACGAGTGATATTGATTTGGGAGAGGCAGTTCGTATTCGCGGCACGAGCATACCTTGTGACTCGCAGAGAGGCGATGCCGCGCCGCCAGCGCGATGCATCACGGCGCAGCGCGCATTGAGGGGTACACGTCGGGCTCGCCGGGAGTGTGAGAGGCGCGCGTGGTGAGGTAGGGAGACGGCGGGGCGGGAGGACAGGATGAGGAACGCGCGATGGCTCGTGAGAAAGGACGAGAGAGAGAGGAGAAACGATCGGACGGTTCCCCGCCACTCCGGTCGTTCCCCTACACCGAAAGGCCGCCCCACCGCGTGGACCGTCGTCCCCCCGACGGCGCGGTATCAAACCCCTTCCACGGATTCAACGAATATAACTTCCTCGCTTCGCCTCTCCTGTCGACCCTCCCCTTCCCTGCCGTCGGTCCTCGTCTCGTTCTCCACCACCGCTGATCGCCGCCGCCGCCGCCACCAACCTCCTCTCCATCAGGAACGAACGCTGAATCTCAGCTGCCCGCGGCTCTCCTGCCGATCTCGTGGCCAATCAGCCTGATAAGATTTCGCCGGTTTTTGAAATTAAAAGATTGTGAATATTGATGTCGATTGCCGTCGCGCGTTTGAATAATAAATTCAGATAATCCGGGGCAATAATAATCAACGAATAATTTGTGAAACATGTAGCTTTTCATTGAAGATGAACTACGATCAATCGTCATCGAACAAGATCCTCCTTCGAACAAGAGTCGAGCGATTCCTTACTTAACTATTGGGTAAATCCGAATTCCGATATTCTCCGAGGCTTTGTCACATCGTTCTTCTCCCTCGCGAAACAATGTAACAAAATCGGACTACAAGAGACCTTCAAGCCAAGACAAATCCGATCAAATCAACGCAAGATATTTTCTTTACGAGCAAGAAGCTAAACCGGCGTACTAACGAATTATATATAACAATCAAATTACGCTGATAAGTTAAAAAGAAGAGTGTCGCGAGATCGAACGTGTCGATAAATTGTCCAGAATTCGGCCCAATCGCGAGCAGTGGCATGTGCCACGTGTTACGTCGCGACAGACTTCAACCCTCAAACTTGAATTTCAACTCGAAGTTGTCTACGGACGCAAACTTTCCCTCTTGTCGCATCTACACCCTCGCGGCTGCGTCGTCCCTGCAGCCGTCGCCGCTACCACCGCCGCCGCCACCACCACCACCACCATCACCATCACCACCCCACCGCGACTCGTTCCACGGCACCTTCTCCGCTCTCGCGTCCTCACCCGATGTTCTCTACCATCCCAAACCCGAACCAGTCCAGAAATCCCCACTCTGATCGCGCGTGCACCGCGACGACGGAAGTGTGGCAACGCCGCAGAGCGCTCGCCAGTGTCTCGGTCTTGGCGAGTTACTCGGGGGGGCTCAGGCCGAGTCTACCGAGATTGTGTCTGCCGGCGCGGGTAACCCGAAAGCGAGTGTGGCGAGGATTAAAGTCGCGGGCCGTTTCCCGGCATGCGAGACCGTCTCGCTGCTGTCTGAAGGCCGTACAAGAACGCACGTAGGACGGCACGCCAGCGATAAGAAAAGTTTCACGGCCGCGGATCTAGAGGAGGAAACTGACGACGACGGCGACGACGACGACGACAACGACGACGACGACGACGACGACGACGACGACGAGAAGGACGAGAACGAGAACGGCGAGGAGAAGATAAAGCGAGGGCGAGGCGAGACAGCGGGAAACGGCGGCGAGGAGAAAGAAGAAATAGTAGGCGCGGGAGAAGGAAGAGGAGAAGGACGTATTCGTCGTCGCCCGCGCGCGCGACAGACGTAGGCAAGGGCAGCAGCAGAGAGCCGACGAGACCGGGCGCCGCGCGCTCGCACGTTGCCGTGCCGCGCTTTACTATATCGCGCCACACGCGCGTCGTGATCCGCGTACGCGCGCGTGAGCCATACACGCGCACCATATTACATATTTATATGCATACACGGTGACCCGCGCGCGGAGATAATACAGTGTAAATGGCGCTCTCGGCGCAGAACCAGTCGACGTCGTACGTGAACTTGTATTACTCGATCGTCCAGCGTGCGGCGACGCGCTACTTTAAGGAATATTACAATTCCGGTAAGTACCACACGTACACATACTATGCACGCACGCACACGGTGAGAAACGTACAAAAAATGCGCACCCGGCGACGGATTCGCCGGCGAGCGCGCGTCCGGCTTTTTGTCTCATCTAGCGGCACCCACCCTTCCCTCCCCCGCCCGTCCGTCCGTCGCCCACCCGCGAACTTTTATCCCTCATGTCTGCGACAGGCGCCGGTAGCCACCTGTGCGTCCACGTTTCGGCAAAACGCGACGTCATCGCGTGCGCCGCACCGCGCGTATACACGCGCTTTCGAATTTTCCCGCCGACACCCCTTCTCGCTTTCCCTTCGGCGTTCGCCGCCGTCCCTCCGCCTCGCCGGATACCCGCCCGAATACTCCGGTTCATAATTTCGATGATCTCGCTCACCCGATAGGGATGCGAATAAACGCGAGAGTCTCTACTTCTGTCCTTGTGCGCGACAATGGGCACGTGATAGCAAAGTTTCGCCGCGACGATTCGGGGAAATGAAATACGTTAAAATCCGGCTTCGGTTTCAATATCTCTGCTCTTCTCTTCGTATCTTTCATCCGAGTATTCTTTCTTTCCCTTTCTCTCTCTCTCTCTCTCTCATCTCTCGTCCCCTCCCCCTACCACCTACATGCTCGCGTGTGCACGTATGCATACCGGGACAGTTATACAGAAGCGAACTATAACGTGTCGACGACTAGTGGTAGAAGTGTTCCTCTGACTGCGATTAACAACGCTAGTTAGACACGTGTCCCGTGTGAAACTCGTGTATGTCTGCGGTCGAACTCGAAGCTCGATTGAACGAGACGTGTTTAATGTTGGGAGACCGAAGGGGAGAAAGAGAGAAACGAGAGAGAAAGAGAGAGAGAGAGAGAGGGAAAGGACGATGTGCATAGGGTGAACTAGAAGTATTCAGGGGGACCAGAGAGCATTGCTGACCGTCGGTCAACGTCTGGCATACGAAACTCCTCGCGCAACGACAGACAGAGAGGGAAAAGTCGCGTGTCCGTGGCTACTGCACAAGGCGAAAACAAGCGAAAGCGTGTGAGGGGGAAAAAGAGGAGAAGAGAGAGAGAGAGAGAGAGAGAAAACATACAAACGTATTTACTACAAATTCCTCCTTGTGAGCATCGGGCAAATGATGTGGCAAAAGCTATGAATTGGATGGAATGTTAAGCGTGAACACATAACGGCTAGACAATAATCGTATCCGAGAGCCTGCGGCGCATGAATAAAAAAAAAAGTGCTGCTGAAAAATCAGAAACCAATTCGAGATAAACGCGAGACTAGTAATTAAGTAATTCTATTATAATAGTAAGCTTCGCTCGCGCGCGCGCGCGCTCACAGGAACTAATCATAAAATTGGATCTTGAAATGATTAAATCTCTTTATTATGGAACACGTTACTACGAGAGACGGAGAGTTTAATTAATGCTCTGGACCAAAACATTCTTGCTGCGGATATCGATATGGAGGAAATGCAAAGAAAGTGGCAGCGTCGATTGTATAAACTCGCTTTATAAATTTGTTAGCCAAACGTACAGCGTATCGCGCTCTGATGGCGGAATAATTTTAAAAAGGAAAACCATACGCATATATACGAACCGAGAGGAAAAAAAATAATCGTAGATTGAGTGCAATTACTCTCTCGTACGTGTAATTGTGATCATTGCAATATAAATTAGACGGAAGTTGATGATTAAATATGCCGACGAATATGCGTGTGTGATTTGAAGAAGGATGAAGCACGGTGTTGTCAGAGATGTAGTTTGCACAGGTATGCATCACTAATTAAATATTTGTAGATATAAAAAAAATGTGAATCGTTCTTGAAAAATGCATCGGCATTTTAAGTGGTATGCAGAAAATTATTCAGATATATATATATATATACATATATACAATATTGAGCATATTACATAATAGCGAGAATTCTTTTGAAAGATTTGGTATAATGGAAAATAATAAATAAGACAAAAACAGCTTCGTAATTAAACTGTAATAGCATTATCCCGTATCGTGTCAGCATTTATGGTTATATTAATTATTTACAACATCGCTGGCGCGGTAACGATAGCTATACATTGATTCTCGCTCTCATTATTGATCCGTATCTTTCAATTATCCGAAATATATAAAATTAAATTAATTTGTTACTCTGACATGACTGCAAGCTACACTTTTTGATAATTAAACGTTCCAACAAACGTTATTAACGCAATACGAACCATTTGCTTGATCTCACTATTTGTTTCAAAGTGTGTTTAACATATGAATCGCAATGTGAATTTATATGACAAGCATCGCAATTTATACAAAGCGCTCCTTTTTTCTCAAAGTGAGACAAGGCAGGCAGAAAGAAAGAAGAGAGAGAGTTACGTGACGATACGCGAGACACAATCACGTAATATCTGCCGCGTCGTGTGGGTCATCTAATCGGTCCCCGAATTATCGCGGCGAGCAAAGTGACGAAACGCTTGCAGCGATAGTGAAGTTTTCGAGCTCCCTTCCGACGATTTGCACTATAATGTTTCTCCGCATTGGAATCAATCTGAAGGGAAATAATCCGATTGTCGTTTCACGTCCTCCGATTCATGGCCGAGTAATTCAGCGGTAAGATAACGCGCGCCTGACTCTCCGCACCTTTCGTTAGTCACCGATTCGACCAGTTCCGGAATTGACTTTTTCTCAGCAGGAATTCGATACGATGCCCACTATCCTACTAACTTTTTAATATTCAACTTTAAATATCTAAGAGAGAGAGAGAGAGATACATTAATTCTTGAATTAAAAAACTGTCGTCCAAATTCTACTTAAAAAGAAGGAAACGTCCTGTCGTCTAATTTTATCGTTGAAAATTTCTTATCACGCAGTTCACCATTGCATTATATGTGGTTTGTTTTGATATTTGTGTCTCGTCGAAAATCACGAAAATATCTATTGCATCGTTTGAATCATTTAGGGCCGGTTTTTCCAATTTCTTGGTAAGCTAAACATACATCTGTCTTTGTTTTATCTTCAAATTAGGCAAGTTCAGACTATGATTTAACTATTAGTCAGTTACCAAGGTTGGAAAAACCGGCCCTTAATTTGTTCCCAAAGTTGTGAGTAGCTATTATGGAATTTCGAAACAGACTACAGTTTACGACAATGAATCTTTTTGTTCCCTCCTTTCGGAGGATATGAAAATCACGCGTGATGCTTTTACCAAAAACGTATCGATATGAGATGCGGATTTATTTGGAGCGGACCGACAGTGAGAAAACCCGTTGGGATCGCGCGGTCGCACTTGCGCCACGGCGCGACTCCGATCGAGGCGCGCTGCCTGGTCAAGGTGAGCGTCGTCGGCCGAGGACTCTCGTGATCGTGCTCTTTGTGACCGAGAAATACAACGCTGGCAATCGGCGTGAGTGAGTGCGTCCCGCGCGCGGCCGCCAGGCTCCAGCCGAGGGCGAATGACAACGGGGGAAGGTCGATGACGGAAAGAATCGCGCTCGTCTGATCGTCGTAACGCGACGAATTTTGGAATTTGATCTTTTCCGAGCGAAATCGTTGTGCTCCTGGTCGGCGCGACTCGAGCATTTATCTGTTATCGCGCGTATTTGCCGTTCCTGTTACGTGGTCGCGAGGATGAAGATTTAATTGTTGCGGGGAAACCGTTCAGCGCGTGGACTTGAAAAATACCGCGCTGGGCCGCGAAGAGCCTTTCTAATCTGATTCCCGCGAATCCTACTCGATAAATCGCTTTCGTAAATACGCCCTGTCCGAAGGACGCTAGCCGCCGCGGCGGCGGCGACGACTTCAAACACGTCGAGCAACTCTGGCGCGATTATATTTGTGACGGGGAAATATAGACTTAGCGCGCGCGCATTGCTGGAAAGAGACGGATTGCCTATTTAGATATGCCACTTTGATAAGAATGCCGGTGAAAATTTAGTACATGTCGGACTGCGCGCGCGCGTCAAATCGACCTTATGCATTTTCAACAATTGGCACGTATAAAAACTTTCTTAATTTTTAATATTAAACTGGCAATAACGATCTAAATCTGCTCATACAATTGGACGTTTCTCCTCGGGAACGTGGATGTTGATCACGGTAAAAACGATGCGATGCAATTAGATATGGGGGATTGAGGCGCTAGATCGATAATAACGTTGAACGTAAATAAATCGCGTTAATGCGGCGAACTCGCGGTGAATAATAAATCACGATACGTTCGTCGGGCCGATAATAATTGTTATATTGTCTTAACGATCGCCTGAATATCTTAATCGCGCGATATACGTACCGGTACCACGTTAAAGCGAACGATCGTAATCGCGGACTATCGCTATATTCCACGCGGCGTTTACGTAGCGTGGTTTATGTCGAGAAAATCAGTGTACTTCCACAATTAAATGACTCGTAAAACAGTCGTCAAAGAGTGGCGCGGAGTAACTCTAAGTGCGGCTGCGATTATTTCCATTATTATTACGTAAACGCATATTTAAGCTCATCTTGTCCGCTATTAGACGTTCGACCATTCAAGTGCCGTCGTCTTGTCTTGAAGAGCCCGGGATATTTTTAGAATTCATGTTCTTGTCATTGTTTTCTTTGGAAATAATGTATCATATAGATGGATATTGTCACTTTCAATGTGTCAAGTGTAATCCCGCGGAGTCTAGCATCATACGCAGTTACGGCGACATAATGCCGCCTAAGATTTCTCTCCAACGGGTTTTACATAAAGTGCAAGTTGTAAAGCTCGTAAATATTTGTGCGCGTCCGCGTAAGCCAAAGTCACGTTTTAACCGGGAGTTAGTCCTGGAAGATTCAACCTTGACTTGAATTCCCGAAGACGGTCGAGACATTACTACCATTACTAATGGAAAATATTAATCTCGAAAATGTTTTTTTCCCCTCTTATCAAAAATTCCCTTCTTTCCGTCAGGTATAACGTTCACTCGCGAGATAATTATGCTGCAAATTGTAAGATGCAACACTGAAATATGTATCGCGTGATACGATAGAAGGGAGATTCGATCTATAAAGATCCTTTGTACATGATACACGCAAAGTGCGTCGATAATATTCTTTTTCTTAAGTGCATTGGTATTCCTAATCGTAACATGTAACATATCGTAAAATATCGCGCGATACGATGCAAGAAATACATTGTACAAAGATTGTAATTGTCTGTCAAAGATGCTCTCTAGTACGAATCGTTTCGACGAGTATGAGTCATTTTTATTGAATAGCGAAGAGAGAAAGAAAGAGAGAGAGAGACAGAGAGAAGGGAGGGAGAGGGGAAGCGCCAACGTCGCGCGCGCATTCGGAAAATAAACGCGTCGATGAGTTTATCGTTTGACTCCTGGCGATAAAAGAGCGATCATTGCTCCGTATCACTCGTAATATAAGAATTAATGCAAACGAATAGAGCTCGCGTGTAGAAAATCCACGATCGACCTGATTCAATCCTACGTATTATAGATATACAATAATTACGGATGCGTATGCTTTGCTGCCTCTACTTTATCTTTGTAAATTACATACTAATGGCACAACGTGAGAAAAATGGCAGCAAAATAATAATATTTAGCCTGTGATTACGTTAAAAGACTTTCGGTTTAAATGATATACGTGGTCGATGAAATCGATTGGTGAATCCGTGTGAATGGATCTACGATGATTATAAATGTTTATATTCTGCGCCGACCGTGTCAGCTTTATGAATTATGCATTAGTGGCCCACTTGTGAAAAAATGAAAATCACATTTATAATAATTCGCCGCGTCTGATGCTGCTCTAGATGTTATTTTGATGAAATACTTAACTCAAATAATTAATGTCGCGGTGCTTCGTGTTCCGACATATCGGAATTAAATAAATAAATAAATAGATAAATGTGGCTAATGAAATCAATTCGTATATATTTTACCTCGGCTGTCCAAACTTCATAAATTATGCATTAATGTATAAAAAATTGCAGCGAGCTGGAGCTATAACGTCTGGTATCACCGCGGCGCTGTTTTACAACTTTTCCACTTAAGCAATTAATATATCGCAACGCAATGAAACTAAATAAAGTAATAAATATATCCGAACGCGAAATGTTTTTAATTGGATCGTTATCAGATTCGATTACTAACTCACTGGCGAGCGCGCGACAGGACACGTCGGTTTCACGCGCGCTTCGCGATATTTGCGCAAATCCGCGGTGGTCTTGGGACGTGTACGCGCGAATTGTTTTATAAGGCAGAAATAATATACTCCGCGAGTGCATTCGAGCATCCGTCAAAAATATCGCGGTAACAATAGCGAAAGAAAAAAAATATATCCGACGTTTCGACTTCGTCAATGCGTGCACTACACTCTCGAGCTAACAGCGGGCGTATTTCGTTTCTGTCTATTTTTCTGAAAACAAACATTCGATCTGACGAGCTGAATAACGCCAATGGAACACTAGGAAAGGACCACTCGTTTCTGGAGCACTCTTCGGAGCGCCATCGCGGAAAGTTATGTTTTTGTTGCGCCCGTTTCGTTTTTTGCCACCCCCACATACGACCGCCGCGCGAGGGAGGTCCCTTGAACGGTTCGATAGGAATATGGGCCGCAGGTATTTCCTCTGACATTCGATAAATAGCGGCCGGTGTTTGCTTTCGCAAATGAATGCCCGGGAGTTCCCCGTCTCTTCCCCCACCTGCGAGAGTCCTTACACGTTTCATTCTTAACTCGTATCTCATCCTATGGATATTGCAGGCAACTTGCCTACGAGTCCTTTAAATATACAAATTGCATAATGCAATACAATGACGATTATTTTTGGGGGATCTTACATATAAAAGTCTGACGTGTAAAAATTGACTGATAACAACTAAACGTATTACCGAAGGTAAATCGCGTTGTTCAGTGAATGTTTTCGTGATTCAGCATCGCGTCCAATAGATCGGCGCAACTGCCAAGTCGAAGTGCTTAGAACAGCCAATCAATAAGATATCGCGACGAGGCAAAAACCAGCCATCTCGTAATTTATACGCAACTCCCACGCGAAGTGCACATTGCCGCTGCCTGCGCGCCGTCTCTTCTTTTCCGCAAGAACCCAGGGCAAATGACGGCACGTATTATGTCGCGAATATTACGTTCGCGAATCTCGCCCGTGACCACAATTATCGGCCTTCATTTGCGCGAATCCAGAAATTAATGGCTAAAGCCTTTATTTAAAATAGCGTCATGATCCATGTTGTCCTACCGAGAATTTTACTGACGTATACAATGTGTTATGTAATGTAATACGTAAGCTATCTCAAGACACTTGTATTACAATACAAGACATCGAACGACAAATGATGCGCGAGGTACGATACGCGCGTGTTTATTCGCGTCACGGGGACAATACGTCAAAAATCTGAAAATCCTAAAAAGCATTAGCGCGAAACAATTCGAGGAACCGAAAAGCCGAGAATCCCAGCAATTCGAGGAGCTGGGAACGTGAATTTTTACACATGGTGTCTGAGGTATACTTTGTTTTATCTGCGGATTTATCTGCAAAGTGTGTCGCGAGCTTCTGTCAGCTAGTGTAAAACTTGTCGATCTAATACTATGTATCGGGTTTTCTCCTTCGATATTTTCTTTTATTGTACGCACATATCGCGTAGACGGCGCCTTCACTTTGAGCCCACAAAGTCGCTTTCACCTGTTCAATTAAATCCGTACTTTCGACCGAAGACACTCTAGTTATTTCGCGATTTTGCCAGAACGAAACATGAGAGTTTTTCTTTCTTTCTTTCTTTTTTTTTTGTCTAATTTACGGCACCGTTAAGACGGACCGGAAGCCAGTGCAATCCGCGTAAAAATAATCGGCTCGATCGCCAGTTTTATTTCCTCTTGGTCATTACAAATCCAGTGATCATTAACTCTAATTATCATTAATTTACGGCGAGTCGTCCGGACTCGTCAAAAGTGCCGAAGTACGACGCTTCTCTTTTTCCTCGAGTCGTGTAGTTTACCGAAAATTTTAGCACCGTGTATACGAAGCAAAAACTCATTCTAAATTTTAATGTCATAAAGAAAAGAAAAATAAGCTCGGTGTTTATTCGCGACAGTAACGTCGCGATGATTAGCATGAAGGGCTGACGCATTCCACACTCTTGTTTCTAGTATAGGGGGATTGACCTCAACGAAATTATACTGGTTTTGAAGCCCGTGTCGCGGTGCAAGTTTTTCGATTGTTTGCTTGGAATAAAGCGCGATTCCCACTACTCGGGAATCGACGGGATCGACCCGGCGACTTAAATCTACGAGCCGCCGCGGCAGGAAAAATCTTTAAAAATGCTGGCCCCGACGAAAAAAGCGCGCATGTGCAGCCACGAGCCATCTCTCTTCCCTTGCTCCTCTTTCTCGTCTCCTACTACCGATGCGCTACGGTCCTCCCGGCTTCGCTTTATGCGTTTCTCGCAGCCAAAACAAATCGTAAAGACGCCCGGCGGAGTGCAATCCCATGCTTGTTACCGAAAAATCAATGATATCAGCATTGGCGACTTTTCTCTAACACGAAATACCATTCCACGAAATATCATACCATATAGTAGACGAGAATTTTTATGTTTTTACGACCTTCCGTATCTCCATTTCATTTAAGCATTTTCAATTATTGAAAATATCAGTCTGAAAACATTTTTTCGACCAAAAAGAGCTCGATGTCAATTTTGTCAAAGGCTCCGTTTTCAAAATATAATCGAAAGGAGAAGAAACGGCAACAAGAATCAGTCGTAGGTAAATTATCTGGCTCTTATCAGTATTTTTTACGTTTCGTCGATTATACATTGCAGACCCTAATACATGTATATGTTATAATTTATATTTTTTGCTGTACAATTTTTCTACGTATGTCGTCTTAACAACTATACAATTACATCTCCATTTTCTCTTCTTTCATTGGTAAGCCCGTATAATTTGTACCAAGATTTCTTTCCAATTCTTGTTGACACAAGTGTTGCTAGTCTATCCAAGTGTCTCCCGGTATTCTTAGTCTAACTTGAAATGAGATATTGATATCACATAAAATATTGACTGATGTGCGCGACGGTATAACACGTATTTAAGATTTTCACGAGTAGATTTCTATCTGTTACATCATCTTTCGAGTGATATGTTGAACGAGATTAACAAATTTTTAATTTGAGTGATTAATTTTTTTATGCGCGGCATCTATCAGAAATTATTCGTAAGTGGTTGAGATAGTGTGTGGTGTTGGGACTTTTATGGCTCACTCTACAAGAACGTGAATGATAAACCGGTCCGAACGAACAAAACGTCATTCAGTAGGGATTCCTCGACGTACGTGTTCCCCGTTCTAACCGTGTAATAATGCAACACTGTCGAACAAGTACTCTCCCATTTTCACTTACTGGCTGTTCTTATCGAATTTCAATGCAGATTTTAATTCAACCGACAGAGTTTATTGCTTGATACAAAGTTAACTTTCCCGTATTATGACAAATAAAAATCGATACACGCTACTTAAACACACATTTTTTAATCATACCCGCTTGACTGATTTTCCCTTATTTAAGCGATTATTTACGTTCAAGTATTATACTATTGAGATCGTAAGCTTTGTGTTCGTTTGAGAACAACTTGTAAGTAAAGAGAACAAGAGGATAAAAGTAAGAGAACAACTCTCCGTAACACTCTCCACTGATATATCCATTTGTAAGTGTGACTTTCAAGAGTGACTCTCGACAGTATTTCTTTCAAATGAACAGTAGCCGCTTGTCTTTATGTGATTTGTGAAACATAACGCGCATCAAAATCAACTCCAAGATCTTACGATTGCTTAGTTGGTAAAGTTATAAGTGGATCGCGTCTCTCATTAAAGCGCGGTCGGATTGCAGCAAAACTTGAAGTTCGTATCAACGCTTGCCAATGTTTATCCACGCGAATGCAATGGCCATCGAAAGAACAATCTAGACACTTTTTTAACGCAATTTAGGAATAAGAACAATTTCTAAATAACTTGATATTATATAAGAAAAATTCTCGCGACGAAGAGAAAATTAATTTTTATTTTTGTTTCTGTTTTTATAGTCTTGAATATTAAATTTCTGTGTTTGAATAATTGGCCGAATGAGTTGTCATTATAGTAATAATCATTTATTATTATTATTGTTATTTGTGATTATTAGCACTTAGTTTTAAAAAAACTTTGAATCACAATTTCTCCTAATTTCTCATAGGAATAAAATTTTAGAAAGAACGAAAAAATTTTTCATTTTACTCTATATTAATTAAACTTTCAATGGTTTTGATGTTTTTATCTCAACTTTACTGTCAGTTTTCGTCCAAGTACACTTGCGGCTTACAAAAACTTCTCGTGAGACTTCTTTTTACACGATATAGCTAATGACTTCCTGGGTGCGAAGGAAATTTGGACGATTGCTCCGGGATTCTGGATGTAATTAAGTGTTGCCGGACGGAGATTGAGTTTAATGAGACGTAGCGTAGCCTTGATAGCATAACTTTTCACGAATTTCTCGAAATAAGTCGACTAAAGTATCAACGGATATATCGTAATTTTTCTAATACAGGGGTGGATTGTATAATATAATTGTAATATTCTATAATTGTAAAAAAAGAGACGGCAAAAAAACAGCCAGATGTTGATGTAAATATTTACATCAATATACGATTGATCCTTCCATAATGATACAATTGCTTGAACTTTTTCCTGCTTTCCAGAAATATTGAAAAGCTTTTCAGTTTTCCTCATTGTATATTAGAGAAACAGAAAGCGGTGTTTTGCAAAACAAGATTGCGCTACATGTACGCGCTAATTAAAAAATTCGCGCTAATCGTAAAACTCGCGAAATATTATGCAGAATCAGTGATAACGATACTCCTCAGGCCGCGAATATCGCGTTAGCGTCACTTTTCAATCGCGGTTGCTTTTCTCTTAACCGCGATAACGGGATACTACAATGTTATCGCCCCGGAGATTCTCGAAATAGTTAAATGTGTAATTCTGCGATGGGATAAACTTGGATTCTGCGATGTAATAAACTAATCTTGACATACCAGATCCATGTAATATTATCTTAACAAATAATGGTTATGTAACGAGTAAATAGGATACAATAAAAACGATTAACTTATAAATACGAGCCACATGCACACGATCGGTATATATCGAGTCGCGATATAATTTTTTTTTTTTACATAAATTTATATCGATGAACCTTGTTAATAATTGTAAGATAGGCATTAAGCCATATATATATATATATATATATATATATATATATATATATATATATGTAAGACTTTGCGAACAAGAATAGCGATAAATAGCATTTCGCACAACAGATAGGAGACTCTGACTGCTGTTATGAGTCGCTCGCCAAGATGATCTCGAATAAGAAGAATCTAGTTCGCGGAATAAGGAATAAAGAGACTATATTATAAAGTTGTGATACATCTTTCTCCCGTCCGTAATCTTCTACAATCAGGCCCTCGGCAGCCTCTACCTTACATAAGTATTTCCAAGTCTTAGCATTATCTGTCATATGATATTAGCCACTATATATGTATATCGCACAACGTTTTGATCTACTTCACTGTCCTGTTATGCATATTTGTTTAAGTTTCTCGCTTTTATATTTTTCCATCTCAAGTAAATTAGCATTTGTCCTATCTTCAATCAATTTTTCGAAGAAAATGAGTTATCAAATATTTTTGTGTGCAGTTCTGATTGATATAAATTGCGAATCTCGTGGATCGTGACTTGTTGCGTATCCAGACGATAAAAGTTTCGTTGGAATACTTTTCACGAAGAAACAGTGTTGCATCAGATGAGTCATTCGACAAAGCAAATGCAAAAAAATTTAAACAGACCGCGAAAAATGCAGACAATTGAGTGACAAATTCGAAGTGACAAATAAAAAGAAAACGAAGGCTGATGTAATTAGTCCGATAAGAGAAGGAATGCCTCGCGATATTATGTAACATAAATTCCATAATCGTAAAACGACTTAAGCCATCTTATTTCTCGCAACGTAATTGCGCGCGATAATACCGATTGGGCGAGACACATGTCTTAAATAAGAGTCTTAAATAGCGTGGCAAAGTTTAATTAAAAACTTGGCGCGATATGATTACCTTCCTTCGCATTTGCCTCTTATTTTCGGGTAATTGTAATCACATCTGCCTTTGTATTACCCATATTTATAAAATTAATGAGTACAAGAAATGAACGAATTAAAGCAAATGTGCGATATGATTGTAAGAAGTTCCGTCTTATTCGAGCGTCCAAGGACACAATTCCTCAAGGATTCAGGAATTCAATGAATCAAGCCATGCGATTTTGCGTCTATATCTTTAGCACCTTACGAATTATCTACGCGGTACGCAGTTCATAGATTTGACCTGCATAACAGCTATTGAACTTGTGAAGCGTGAACCGGACGTGTCTGTCCATGCGTGACTAGGAACGTGGTCTGATCTGATATTCTAGAGCGCGCGTTCTAAGATCGGAGATTCTAAAGATGCAGACCTCTATGATTCGTGGCCCAATTTCGAATAACGTTATTCCAAACTGAAATTGGCCAATGGATTTGCCCGCAAAATTTAGTCTTATTTTACGAATGCTAACCGATCTATCGGTTCATATGATATCCATACTAAAAAATCTGTATTCGCGAAATTCGAGACGATAAACATTTTATTGATAAAATAAAACGTTTCATTGTGCATACAAATGGAAAATACAACGAGCATTTCATACATACATATTTTTTTACACAGTAATGCGCTGTTATGTCAGGATCCGCCTAATTGCGAACCCTCTTCTGCATTGTTTGCTTGCAGATACTGGCGCGCCCTACGTGTTGTACAAAGATAACATGGAGAGACCCCAGGGTCAGTGGGGCCCGGGGCCGGGATCTCTCCAGGACGGTGGACTGTACCCGCAGCAGCAACAACAGCAGCAGCAACAGGGCTCCTCCTCGTCGGGAAGCCCACAGCAGGCCTGTGGACCTCCAGTCGAGGGCGGTGAAAGTGGTCCCCCGCCCTCGTTAGCCTCGCCCGTGCCCTCACCATATCCCTCGGCGCCTCCCGAGCCTCAATCCTTGACTTCGCCGGACGATGACATACAATCGAGTCAAGCCACGTCCCAGCAGCAACAACAACAGCAGCAGCAGCAAACGCAGCAGCAGGTTCAACAGCAGCAGCAGCAACAACAACAGCAGCAGCAGCAGCAACAGCAGCAGCAAGTTCAACAGCAACCTCAACAGCAGCAACAGCAGACGCAACAGCAAGATCACTCGCCGCAACAACAATTGACTCCTCACGCGGAGGTGGATCGCAACGACTGCTTTCCCGGTGCCGGTGAGCTGCAGCAATATCCGCAGCATTATTTCAAAGAGGCCCGGCCGCACCCCTCACCGTCCGTGCCACCGCATATGCTCACGCCCGGCGGCTTTTCCGCGCTGCACTATCTCAAGCAACCTGGAGTAATGCTGACGTCTCTCGGCCAAGGCGACGGCGGGCCCGGTCTAGACGCGCATCAGTACGCGAGTCCGGGCGCGCCGAATATGGCGACCGGACTGCCTGATATCGTGCAGCAGAGCGGTAAATCGTCCAAGGCCGGCAACAGCGATCTACGTCTGTTCAAGTGCTTGACCTGCGGCAAAGACTTTAAGCAGAAGTCGACTCTGCTGCAGCACGAGCGGATCCACACAGACAGCCGGCCGTACGGGTGTCCGGAGTGCGGCAAGCGGTTCCGTCAGCAATCCCATCTCACGCAGCATCTGCGCATACATGCTAACGAGAAGCCGTACGCTTGCGTGTACTGCGAACGTACGTTCCGGCAGCGTGCCATCCTCAACCAGCATCTGCGCATCCACTCGGGTGAGAAGCCATACCAATGTCCGGAGTGCGGAAAACACTTCCGTCAGAAGGCGATCCTGAATCAGCACGTCCGCACACACCAAGGCGAGCATTTCTCTCTGCCTCCCAGACTCCCCAGAGGGCGTCCACCACAACCAAACACTGACCCACCCACCGGTTTTCACTCATTACTATCGAAACCACCGTCGCCACCGTCACCATCGGCATCATCGCCATCGTCGTCATTATAATCATCACATTCATTACCGCCGGCGGTACAATAACCCGCATTACTAACGATTCATCTCGATTCTCACCTGACTGCACCAGTGGCGGATTTGCGACGCGAGAAAGAGCAAACGATTGTAAATTGACAAGACAAGATGTGTATCTCGAAATAATGGGGGTAAATTCACCACTGGTCCATATCATCTATATCTCTCACCAGCTTGCCGGAACGCGTTTTTTGCTTCAAAAGCTTCCAGAACTAACAACGACTTACCAGAGACAAGTATCCAGTATCATCGGCCTCGTTGAAGCTAAGGCCAACCGGCGGGTAAGAACGGTTGAGCTGGACGCGACAGCGCTGGTGAACTGTGAGATAGAGCAGCCCCCACCCCCCCCCCGTTCCCACTCTATGCGATCCGACTTTGTCGTCCATCTAGCTCGACTGCCCTCTAAATAACTCTAGTTCCTCGCGTGTCCTTCCGTTAAATAAACATCACGGAAATAACTAATTTCTCTAACATTTCTTCCCATGTACTTATTAATGCTAATAACTTTCAATGGGGACTATAATAAATTCATGGTCATGGTAATTTCCCAAATAGCACAAAAGTCCAACGCTGTCGAACGAATCAGGATACCTGATAAAACTTGAATTTTCTCGGATGTTTGTGTTGTCTGGGTGTTCTCACTGAATTTTTGAGCCAACGTTTTCGAGGTCGCGCTTGACTCGTAGATAGATTTTGTCCTATATCATTAAACCGTAATCCGGGCTACTAACTTTCCTCTTACCCGTCCGCCGTGGAATACCGCCGATGAACCGTGGACCGTTCTCTCGTTACAGACGTGAGCCCGCACCTCATCTTTAAGAACGGAATGACGCCGACTCTCTGGCCGCAGGATGTTCCCTTTCCTCCCGAAGAGGGTAAGGAAGAGGTGGCATCGACATTCGGCGACACGGACACGCAGTCGGGCGCGTTCAGTCCGGCGCCGGACGCCAATTCCATCCAGTATCCGGCGTACTTCAAAGACCCGAAGGGTGGCAATCACGCGGTCTTCGGCGCGGGCGGTTCGGGCAGCTTCGGCGCCTTGCAGTACATCAAGCAGCAGGGTGGCACGAAGAGCTGCCTACCCGATGTGATACAGCACGGCCGCTCGGCCGGCATGCCGTTGTACGTGCGTTGTCCAATCTGTCAGAAGGAGTTCAAGCAAAAGTCCACGTTGCTGCAACACGGATGCATACACATCGAGTCGCGGCCGTATCCCTGCCCGGAGTGCGGCAAGCGGTTCCGACAGCAGTCCCACCTCACGCAGCATCTGCGCATCCACACGAACGAGAAGCCGTACGGCTGCGTGTACTGCGGACGTAACTTCCGCCAGCGCACGATTCTCAATCAGCATCTGCGTATCCACACCGGTGAGAAGCCTTACAAGTGCCAGCAGTGCGGCAAGGACTTCCGCCAAAAGGCGATTCTGGACCAGCATACGCGCACTCATCAGGGCGACCGGCCGTTCTGTTGTCCGATGCCCAACTGCAGGCGGCGCTTCGCCACCGAGCCCGAGGTGAAGAAGCACATCGACAACCACATGAACCCACACGCGGCCAAAGTGCGCCGGAACTCGAGCGGCGACACGAAGCCGCCCGGGACGCCCGCGGGCCTGGGTCCGGTACCCGTGCCCCGCGGCCTCACGCCGACGGTCGTCAAGCCGGAGCTCTACTTCCCGCAGTGCTACGCGCCCGCGTTCAACCATCAGCCGCCGGTCTCCACCGCGCAGTTCCCCGGCGCTCAGACGAACGGCGTCTCCGTGACCGGCGAGTTCAAGCCACCGACCGGTCTGCCGCCGCAGTGACTAACCGTCCATCCTGCCGCCTACTAGCAAGCAGGAATCCCCGCGCTGAGGTTTCAGCGCTGTTTCGGTCCCGCCGACGCAACGTCGAACGCCATCGCCGCCGCCGCCGCCGCCGCGTCTCGATGCGGCCAGCAGCCGATCCAGCAACATTACCCGTGACATTTATCATTGTGCATTTACTAGAGTCTCCTTTATTTTCGTCGTTTCACAACTCGCTCGCTCTTCTTGTTCCATCGCTGCTTAGCAGAGCCTCGGAACACGCCCAGCTAGTCTTGAACTCGACGGTGAGAACGGTTTCGTCGCGCACACCGCGTAACGCGAATATTGCGAGAGAGATATCGCGAAAGAAAAAAAAAACGTACCCGGTCGCTACGTTTCTGGTTGACTGTCCCGGATTAAAATTATCTCCGCGAGAGAAAAAACCCGCTTTTCTATCCCTCTCTCTCTCTCTCTCTGAATCGTAGCGCACCGGCTGTGATGTAAATAGAGAGATATAAATTTCGGGATCGTTTTCACTTCGGGCACTTGTTTAACACGTGTCTTGGATTTTCGCGTTGCTCAAGAAGCAGAAAGATGTGCGACCGGGTCTCTTCTGTGTTCGTTCGTCGAATACGCTGACTGGCATCGCGGAAAGACGACAATCCCAGTAATTAGGATTATCGCTATCGTTGCGTTGTTTCGCTATCGAGTAACAAACGACGATTCGATTATACTTGCTCAGGTATCAATCGATGATGACACTTAAAGACACTCGTAACAAATTCGCGATACACATTTTCTTCTTTATGGCACACGCGATCGCGATGCAAGGTTTGTCACTTCCTCGCGATCGTCCGTTATTTTCCATTTTCAGCGCGTCGAGTTAGATCGAAACTTTTAGGGATTCCAGATCAACGCTTCGTTATTATTGACGCACACCGTCGATGAACCGTCTAGTTAGTTTGCCGAAACACATACAAATACCGTTTTCCCGCTGCGATCCGCATCTCCATGTCGTCGATCTCGCACGAAGGACAAGTGACGTGAGGGGGACGCAGAAAAGCACGGAAAAGCGGCCGCCGCTCACCGTCGAGTTTCTCGCTAGCCAGACCAAGGTAAAGTAACCAACGAAGAGTCTCGTCTATTCCTCCGTACGTATTTTTTATAATTAATCGATTACGACGTACCTTCTCGCGTTTCTTTCGTGGACAAGCGAATAGCACGAGAGTTCGGGGCTTACGTCCCGCGAGACGTAGGCGAATTCAGAGAAATCTGACCCGAGGAGTGCCTCGCGAATCTCTCTGAATCCGCCTATCTCCTCCTCGCGGGATGGTGCACGCGCCGCCCGGGGCGCTTATCGCTCACCGTTCAAAATGCCACGTATCGCCAAACGGGTTGAAGATGTTCGATTTCGACCAGACTAAAACGATTGTGATACAATATTTAACTTGCCTATGTTTTAAAAGTTTCGCGGGAGAGAAAGAGAGAAAGAAAGAGTGAGTGAGCGAGTAAGTGAGAGTGAGAACGAGATTATATATATATATATATATATATATATATATATATATATATATATGTATGTATAGAGAGAGAGAGAGAGAGAGAGAGAGAGAGAGAGAGAGAGAGAGAGAGAGAGAGAGAGAGAGAGAGATATGTTGTGCTTCTTGAGGGGAGCGCTTACACGACCACGAGAAGAATACCTGTAAATATGTAAAGCCGTTCACTCCAAACAAAAGAAGAAGAGGCAGAAGACGACGAAGAAGAGGAAAACAAACGACAGAGAAAGGTGAAGTATGCGAGCGCGTGCGAATGAGGCTGGGTGTGAATGAGACGAAAAAATAAAAAGTACGACGTGAGTGAGAAGGTAGGAGAGAGAGGGAGAGACACGACATAGGGGGCGGGAAGGCGGGGGATGGGAGATATGACGAGCAGAAAGGAGAAAGATACGAGAGATTATAGGTAGAATTTACGAGAATGACGCATCCTCCCACTGTGCTGAGCCATAGCTTTCGATCGAGTCGTGAACGACGACGACGACGACAGTGATCCGCGATAAAGGGGATGGAAGAAGGGATGGGCGGGGGGGTGCGATTCTTGTATACTATAGTAATATTTGAATGTATATTTATACAGGTTATATTATATTCTAACTATATGACGATATTTTGAATCGGTTTTAAAATCAGATTGGTGCTGATAAAAGAAAACTAGGTAAGCGAGTACGAGAAACAAGAGGAGGGAACGTGGAAGAAGGCTGAGACACCGTAGAAGTTAGCGTTTAAGTAGCGTAGACGATAGCGTAGCTCAAAGTAAAGAAAAGACTTTGAAGGACCGCGCTCACACGGGGTCCGCTCACATCTCGGAGAATTATCATCACTCTTTTGAAAAAAAAGAAGGAAAGGAAAAGGAAAAAAGAAAAACAATTCGTGGCAATACTTAAATAAAGAGCAAGAATGGTGGAAGGGGGGGGGGGGAAGAGGAAGGCTTCAACGTATTAGAGAATAATCTTTTAAAATTTCTATATTAAGACGTGTGTGATCTCTCTAATTATTGTACATTACGTAATGAGTCTAAAACCTAGACGACGAGATGCGTTAGTATAATTACGATTACGTACGTATTAGGTGTTCTACAGTTAGTCTTTTGTCATTTAGAGACACAGAGATCTGAAGATGATAATTGCGCGGCCATATTCTCTGTGGCCTGTTCGTAGTGCCTCGGAATTGCTGCTCGCGGCAGTGATTTGACTGTATTTTTAGGAAGGTATATTATACTATATTGAGGAAACCGCAATTATATTATACTCTCCAATATACAATATTAAAAAAAAGCAAAGGAAAGGGGGGGGGGGGAATCGCGTCGTGAGGCGTCGCGTTAATAAAACGACTCATTAAATTATTATGACGAAAGAAAATCTACTTATATATATCGCGAGGATGAAATGACGACGACGATATAATCGTGGTGGTTGTTCACTGTTGTTTTTGTTGTTCTTATTATTTTTACTTTCCTTTCTCTCGTTCATTATATGAAACGCGAAGTTACGAAGAAAAAGATGGCGAATAGGAAAATATTGAACGCCGGGAATGGCGGGGTCTCTTCCGGTGGCCGTTCGTAATATTTATGAGTATTATTATTAACGTTGAGATAATTTTAACACTTACCCTACGTGCCCTTTTTAGGATATTTTTATCACTGCGGCGAAAAGAAGGAAAGCGCAAGCAAGCTTGTTAGACATTAACGCTCGTCATACTCGAAACATCGATCCGTATGCCTTCGTATAATACACATGCGTCTGCAACAAAAATATGAGATACTCTTGTTACGTTCCGCAGTAACTTTTCGCAATAGCATTTTAGATGCGGTAAACGGTAATGTCGTATCAAGCCCAGTGAATGATAACGTGAGTCTAAGTTGAAAGTCATAAGTAACAAAAGTGGAGTAAGTACACGATTCATGAAGTCCACTTTAAATACGAAGTCGTGAGACTCCTCAAGAAAAACTTGCCGACTATTTCATTCTTGCTTCGCGAGCACTTTAATTGTCATGATAATTTATAATTGTTTTATGTATCAAACGTTAGACTTTAGCGTTTACCGTATTTCGAATATCGTTAAAGATGCTCAATATTCGTTAAAAATTACAGCAATCATTTACGCATGAACATCGAAAGATCTGCATTTTTTTATAACTTTGTGAAATTTGATTTATTCTTGTCGACAAAAATATAACTGAAAGAAAAATGTCTGTTTTTTTTTTTCATTATTTTATTACTATAAATTTCACACTGATTTCATACATAATTGGATATTCATCTCAATAATAATTCATTTGTGCTATAAACATCTGTTCTTATTTACATGTTTCGCTCGTTATCAAAGGCAGAATATTTTTATCGATCGGATAAATGTTAATATCCGGAATATGTTCCTCATCTTTTACGAATAATATATTAATGGTTTTTATTATCACAAAAACGAGTAAACACCTGAATAAAAACTGGAACTATTTCACAGATAACACAGTCATAAATATACTTTTTAGATTACATTTTTTTTTAAATTTTCCGTGGCAACTAAAAAGTTTTATTTCTTAAAAATCTTTAACTGTATGTATTTCGTATACATTTTGGTTGTTGAAATTAGTCTATTTTTCCTTTTTTTTTTTTCTTTCTCTATGAAACAGGAAAAATTGCAAACTCAACTTACAGCTTTACTAACACAATAGCACTCGCGATAGAAAATTTACAATCACGAGTATTAATTTACAATGTACAAGAAATTAAAATTTTTAACTTAAACGATTAAAAGGAAATAATTTTCGACCAAAGTTTTTGCTCAAAACTTTCTGTAATTTGTGATAATTAGTAACCGGCTCTTGTATGCACTTTTCCTTCGGTCCAATTTATGTCAAATCGGAAATCTCAACGACGATCTCGTACGGAATTCGATTGGTAAAACTCGCCGCGGGGAACATTGCGCGCAAACCGTGCGGTAATGCTGAAAAGAGTAGCACACGAGGTAGGGAGTTTTTCTCGAAAAAGTGAAGAAACTGCAATAAAAGGAAAAAGAAGCACGTTGACAACATTTTAAACTTATTCATGCGCACGGCCGATTGTACTTTAAAAGAATCCGTGATAACGAAAATAACCGATTACACAAAGATACACACACATAAACATATTAACATAACAGGTCAAGCTTAAAAAAAGAGAGAGGAAGAGGGAGAGACACGCGCGTACACGGTTCCCGACGTGATCTTCTTTCTCTCTAACGAGTCAAAACATTATATATCGAGAAGCGAATTGGGTTTCATCGCGATTGAGAATCGCGAAAAATGCGAAATACGAAAAAGAAAATAACTGTTGTAGACAATGTGTAGATAAAAACAGATATTTGTTTTCTTTATATTATTATTATTATTATAATACTATGAAGTACTCGACATAATTGTATCATTATATCTTATTATTACTATATTATTATTTTATTATTAATTATTACTATTATATATATAATTATATTATTATTAATTATTAAGTTTTATACAAGAGAGATATTGCGTATGATACATTTCTTTTAGTACCGCCAGACAGAGTTTTAATCATCTTTGTTTTTATTACGTTGTATCGACTGTACGAATTTCTCTCACTCTGTTTTCGTATCCGGCAAGTCTCTTTTTTTTTGTATGCTATTATTGATATTAGTCGACTATTAGTGCTTATGCTTATTATATTCTAATCTCGCAGTCACAAAATCCGCCGTGTGATATAACAATACGTATATTCGAGTGTCGCGAACGAAGAAGAAGCGATGTCGGATTGGTGTTTTTTTAATCTCTTTTATATATATATATATTATATATATAAATATTTTATATACATATTGCAAGATGTACTTTGCAAAGAAGGGGAGGTCCAGAGTTGTTTTCTGGCCGAATGACAGGGACGTTACTTCGTACTTTAAGTTTCGCATACGCACGAGACCGCAGGACTTCGTGGCGAGCTGTTGCGAGCGGGGATGAATTTATATAAGGAAACTAAACGCGACTTAAGATTGTTCGGTGGAAAAACGTTGAATTAAATTGTCGTTTATTTTTTCGGAAAAAATAATAAGAGAAAAAGAAATGCGAGGTATATTTCCTTTTCGTTTCTGTTTTCTAACCGTTATTAGCTTCAGAAAGCTTTCGCATTGCGAAAAATCATCCCGCCCGTGCCTGCGAGCGAAAACTGGTTCGGATGGTTAGGCGTCGGAAGGTTGCGCGGTGCCATTTCGATCGACGGAAGAAAAGGAGAGAAGAAGAGAGAGAAAGAGAGCGAGGCATACTTATTAAGTAGAATCGGCGATGTACTGTGATAACGACCGCTAACGACATGCAACATCCACTTAATTTCATTTGATCCTACGTCGGAATTACGCGTCAGTCAGCTTTCTCGGAGTTGGATATCGCGATTACCTCGCGAAAACCCCGCCGCGCTCTCTTTCCCCGTCGTCTCTCGCTCCCTTCGAATCGCAAAGGACGGAGAAGAATCACCGTCTGTCGATCGATTTACTATTTTGCAACAACGACCCTCGTCTATCACCTCGATGCCAGCGTTGATCTTTTTTTGTTCATTATTCGTCGTTTTTGCGAATGCGTAATCAAAACGCCGCGGATCACAGTTAGTCGATTTCGGAGACAAGTTATTTCGTGTGATTCTACGTCTGGTTTAACGAGCTCTCGCGGATTTGAAGGTGTTTACCCAGATCCGCGAGAACTTATCTGATCTTGTTTATTATTAAAAAAGAAAAACATGAACTCGGCCAGTTTTCCTTGCGCATCCGTGTCGCGACGAGGATGCATGAACAAATTGCAGGATATCCAGCTCGCGACGAATTCCGTGGTAAACGCGCGATCGTGTATCCGTATACGTAAATGACAGGACGAGCGATCTTGTTTCTTTTCGGTTATTCTTTCTCCTTTTTTTATTTTTCCTTTTTTACCGTCGGATGTAATGCTTTCAGAGACGTGTAGGAAAAGAGGCAGCGCGCTTTACACAGGCTGCGTCACTCTCGTCGTTTACCGAATGCTCAACATAGATTAGGTTTAAGCTTTATATATATATATAATATTATCTAATGATATATATATGTAAATTATTGTTTTCTCTTTCCCTCGTAAGACTCAGGGCACGTGCCCTCAAATGGGCCGTACCCCGCCGACAGGGTGGCGCATCCGACGTTCCGTACATAATCATTCGTACTCATTTTGTTTTCAGAAACTCCGCAAAAAAAGCGGATGGATTAGAAGAAAACCGATAGGAACTCGTTCTGCAAAGCTGCATAATTCTACCCTTCAAGTCAGGGTTTAAAAATGAAGTCAAAGTTTTTTCTATTCTCTCTCGCTCTTTTAATTCTTTTAAAAAAGATTAACTTAATCCTTTAATCAGAATTAAGATACGCTATACACTGAATAGTTTTTTTAAATTTTATTTCGCATTTAATACTTGATTATTTCGCTTTATTCTACTTAAAGAGATAAGGCCTGCTTGTATCGGATAAAAAGAAAGCCTGTCAGTTTTTTTCCTCTTTTAATTATGATCTTATCTACATTGTAGACGGAAAAGGTGTACTAAATTTAGTTTTACGTGACGGTGAATCTGGATTCGAGAGGATTATTTCGTATCGCTTGTGAGAAATACAAAGTGACGTTAATATAATGAGGATAGGAGAGAACAGAAAGGAATCAAAACTCCTAAATTTGATCTTAAACTTTAAATCCTTGAGGATTAGAAATTGAATTTTACAGAACGATTTTCTGACGATTTTTTTCAATCGGCCGATATTTTGCGGGAGAGAGAGAAAGAGAGACGAACCTCCGAGAACGTTAATTTATGCGGACGGGAAAACAACGCGATGCGCGCGAAAGAAATACAAACGGGTGTGCCCGCATACGCTCCCCCGTATACATGAGATCTCGCTTTCAAAATTTAGCTTTAAAAGGGGAAAAAAAAGGAAGAAAAGCCCTCGAATGCGAACGCCGACGCAGGTGCAATACATTTCACAGATGTGCATAAGTATACTTAGGATCGTGCCGTGATGCGTTGAACACGTTGGGAGGAAAGCACGCGAATTTGCAAATATTAAATGGCGCCGTTTAGCGCGTGCAGCTTTGTACGTGCACCATATATGTCCAGTTACGAGCCGCAAATTGTTACGTTGCGTGCTCACGTAGGTCCGTTAACACCGAAAACTTGCCTTACTCCGTAATACGAAAATTGCTTCCCCGCAAAAAGAGAAACGAATCAAAAGCAACCGATGAAAATGCATTTTCGTCGATATGATGAACTTCATATCTCTTCATCTCTGAAATTAAATTTTATTTGTTTTTGTTAAAAAAATTTTTATTTGTATTTCCTTCCGATCTCTGTTCGTTCAGTTTAATTTTTACGACGTGCAATTTGAACGAAAGTTAATTAATTTCGAAAAGAAATCGACGGGCGACGTTTTCAACGCAGATGTAGCTCGTATCTTATTTATGTAGATTTTTATATGTACACACGTACACACAAACACATACACATACACATACATACAGACTCGCCCGATCACAATTGTAAAAGAAACAGAGATCACGCCGCGCGCGCCAAGCGCGCCGGAGTGATGCATATACCATTATTTACAAGTATATACGCGAGCAGCGAAATACTGCGCCAAGATCGACCTTACCTCGTTTTTCGTCGTTTAGCATGCAAATTTATTCGCGGCGCAACTTCCCTAATTATATTGCCGGTGGTATACCTCTTGATTCATGTTTGACGGTACGATAAATTGTTGAGAATGATGTTACGTTTTCGGCGAGGCTCTTTAGAGACAACGATGTTCTCCGTGGAAATATCAGCCATTAAGCAGCAGCCATTAGGGAAACTATGAATAGTGCGCAACGAAATTAAATGCTTTCTGCGTGCGCGAAACATATATTTTATAACGCCACGTAAATATATGTATTTTGTTAAAAGCGCCTTTTCCGTTTGGTTTGTTTTCGTTGCCCTCCTATCTTTAAGTTACGTTAGTTAAGTTTTCGTGTTTGACGTAGAGAGATTCTGTGTTACCGAAATATTCAACTGTCAAAAGATCTTCGGAGTAGGTATTAATTACAACGCTTTTTTGGTTCATATTTTGTAACAGCCGATTTAACTTAATTTCTGTTTGCAGTGTGCAACGATACATATGTTATCATCATCCTTTTGCCGTTACTTTAGTAATTGCGAAATTATGTTAAATCACAGAACCGCGAGTTTTGGCTCCAAGAGTTAACTCGGCTGGATCTTGGGCGCAGAGTTTTCGCTGCAACGTTACGGCGGAACCAGGTTCCTAATAGTAATTTAGGGAGTGGGAAGAGTGAAAGAAATCAATTCGTCTCATATATTTTGTGACTGACGAGTGTCTCGGCGGCGCGGGTCCGATTCTATTCGAACCGACAGTGTTCCCAAAGATATATCACCGTATATATCGTACATATTTCCTTTGTTTTCCTTTTCTTCGCTCTCTCTTCTTCTCCGACTTATTTCTCTCCGACACAGCTTCCAACATCCCGCTCCATCTCTACCGTGTACATCCCTATCCGCGATTCACCAACTTCATTAAATATATATATATATATATATATATATATATATATATATATAGTATGTACATGTATACATATTATACATACGCGCGTATATATTATATATTAATCAACAAGTGTGGCTGTTCGTCACGAAACGGTCCCGCGTCCATGCCCCGAGCGTGTTCTGTTTTTCATTTTTTTTTCACCTTTTTTATACAAATAAAATATACAAATAATACCAGAACAGCGCACATCTTCAAACGCAACCTTCGTTATTTTCCGTTAAATTATCCTCGTGGTGTTTACCGAGACACATCATTTTACTCGTCATAAATTCTTCAAAATTTAGCATAATTTTTATTTTAATATACGCATATGCAAAAATATAAAAAAAAATGTTTTATTATACCAATAGTGATGTTTTATGATAGTAACATTTTATAATAGTAATATATTTCTGAAATAAGTTTAAAATGATTATTAAAATGAGATTTAAAAAAAACTAAAGATAAAAAAATTCGACAATAATATCAAGTAAAAGTGCATTGACTCAATTTCAAACTTGCATAACTTGAATGCACTTTCGGTTTCTTTGGCATTTCGCCGTCAATGAGAAAGTAGCATAATGAAAAACAATGTCTCGGTAAACAGCGCTGCTACATAATTATTACTTTGTTTCAGCTGGCAGTTATGTTGTTTTCTCTTCAGCCGCTTCTTGTGCACGTTTACTTTAAGTTGTCCAGTTTCTTATCGAGTTCTTAATTTTTGCTTTTCTGTTGTTTTCACGGATTAATCAGTGATCAAGGAAGATATTTCTTTCTCGCGTCAGTATATCAAATCTGTATAATATAATTATCCAACAAAATCTCAAGACGCAAGCACGTAATATTTGTAAATTACTACTTGGCACATTTCCAGGATTCGTTTTACATGAATAACAAAATTAAATCATATGTTAACGTCTTGATTAACATCATCTATGTAACGTGGTCAAAACTTTAATCACGAGGGACGGAAAACCGTTGAAAATTTTTACTGGATTCTCCGGCGAAGCTTCCAGCTTCAACTCAGCGTCGCGACATTTCAACGGCGCGATTTCGGGATCGGCTTTATCGGGTCTACGACGCGCAGAGAATAAATTTCAAGCGTGGTCGTAAATTTGAGAGACCAACCGACCGACCGACCGACCCAACCAACCAACCATCCAGCCAACCAACCGTCGGAAACAGTCCGTCTCTCGCGCGGTGCAACCAGTTTTGCACGGGCACGTCAGATCACGGCTGCTTGTCAGAACCGCACTTGTCCGCGGCAACCTTGATTTGGATTATTTGCAGAATTTTACAGAGCGCCGCTTATATGATGTATGCACCTGTGCGCGCGCGCGCGCGTACGTTCTTATCCGCTAAACTTCATCGGAATCTAGCACGGAACCGTACGTTAAAATCTCGCTCATGCGAGCACACAGAAGCCACTTGCTCTCGTTCGCGCGAGCACGACCTGCCAGTGGTTCTCGCTCCGGCTAACGTCGATAGAGACTGCAAAAACGGAGAACAAGATTCTTTTTTTCCAAATTCAATTATAGACGCGCGAATTTATGCCCCTTTAAACGCGACGTAAATCGATCGTCGGATTGTGTTTGTAAAAGGTACTGATATCCGAGAGCTAGACGAGAATAATCCGTTTCCAGAATATCCAGTTTCACTTGTTAAACCGTAAACATGCAAATACGACAATGTGCCGTCCATTATCCCCGGAAGACCCCGAGAGGTTTCCGTGTGTATATCTGAGGACGAGGCGGAGAGGAAGAGATGCGATATGTAAATTTGGCTCGTTCGTCAGTGCAGGGAATAACGTCGTCACTTTTGCCGGTTACTTTTTGCATTACTCTTCTTGCACGGCAGCGAAAACGGAGCGTTTAAGTAGTTACTCGAAGGGAAGCGAGAGGCGATCATCTGAAGCGTGCTTCAGTCTGGAGAACTGTTAAGCTATAATACGTTCGATCGATGCAAAAGTTTGAGCGGCCTATAAACACACGAGGAGAAAGAGAGAGAGAGAGAGAGTGACAGAGAGGAATGGAAAGAGACCAGGCGGGAAGAGGGAGAAAATGAGAGAGAGAGAGAGAGAAAGCCGCGCGCGCTGTGTTTGAGAAACTCTGTCGTCTCTCCGCGTAGAAGCTGCCCGACTGCACTTGACTTTCCAACTTCACGACCACAGCCGCGGCACAAGTGAATCCCGCCCATACGAGGACTGTAAAAAGATCAAATTGAGATAGCCGGGAGAGTCCGCGCTATCAAAGGAAAGGCGAAGTGAAAAGTGTCGGGGGGGGGGGGGGGTTACGCGCGACTTTGCCTTCCACGACAAACAAATCGAGCAATTTAGGAAAATTACGCGGATGAATAACTCGCGAAAGAATTGAATAATTACGCGCGCGCCGAATAATTACGGGAGATAATTGCAGGCACGAAGGAGAATTTCATCGCGCGAGTCGCGTAACAATTCCCCCGACGAAATATACATGCATGTCTCTCCGAGACGAGAGGGAACGTCTGCGCGATAGTAACAGAAATATTAGCGTTGTGTCGTCAGCGCAACGTCGACGTATGTGCAGGAGCAGCGCTATCGAGGCTGAGCGTCCTCTTATCTCGGGATCGCCGCTCATCTTCGACGCTAATCGCCGCGGCTCTTTGTGAAATGAAACGAGACGCAGAGAGACGTCGGCCCGATGACACGGCACTGACGGCCGAGAATCACGGCGACTGCAATTTGATTCACGCTCGCATCTCGGCCAAGCGACTAATGTAGTTATTGCCAAAAATGACGAGGAACGAGTTTACGCGGCTCACCGATCGGCGTACCATCTTAACCAGCCGCGTACACGCCGAATCCGGTTAGACCGGTTCGGCGAGACGTTAGATTTTCGCGTGATCGCACTTTCGGTTTCTGAATATTATGTCCTTGAATGAAGCCCCGCATCGCGTGGTGCCCGTGATGGTCGCGGAGTGTGTGCGTGTATGTGTGTGTGATGCAAGAACGAATGCACCGAAAATTATTTAAAAAAAAAAGAAAAATAATAAAGAAGCACCTGATATATATTTTATTCATCGCCGCCGGGGCGGGATTTATTTTTCAGCAACGCGAATGATATACGCTGTTTTCGGGACCGCTTTGTTGCGCGTACAAGGGGAACCAATTAAGTCTACTTTTGTTGCAAACCCAACTTTTAATAACACTGAGCTGGAAACCCGTAAACGTCAACTGTAAGAGAAGCTGCCAAATTTATTTGCGAATCGGCTATCGGGCTTCTAAATTATTTTCGTCGCGTGTACAAGCTCATCGATGTACACGTATCTGTTATTATAATTATGAAACGTTAAAAGTGAGAGAGAGCTTTCTGTTAAATGAGTAGTAATATTACTGCTAGAGAAAATCAAGTTTCTTTGTTCGAATCTTCTTGAGTCAGATGTTCGTACTTGTTAAAAAAATCAGAGAGTAGAATTTTTCACATATCCAAATACGGAGATCTTTTCATTTCACAAGGAAGAAAATTAAATAAACAATTAAGAAATTCTCGTTTGTAGCGTCCTCAGTTAATTTTTATGCCGTTCGTAACTGGGTAAGGTGAACGCAGAAGGCTCGTAAGATAAGGTATGTGACTCGCAAACACGAATTAACAATTGCACGGCGGATTGCCGTAGAGGAGCAACGAGCTGCAGCTCGTTGCACGGTCGATGCGCGTCGCGCCGCGAAATGCAAGCAAGTAAGCAAAGCCGAAGGACAAGGAGCAGCCGGGTATTGGAACGGTGCGAAGAATGATGGATCATCATGCATGCCCGAAAACCCGTTGGGACTCTCGGCAGAGATGAAGAATGTTGACCGGAGAAGAGAGACCGGGAGATAGAAAGAGAGAGAGAGAGAGAGAAGAATCCAGCCGGCGGCACGGCGAAGAGGCGATATCAGCGATCATGAAGTATGACTCCGACTCTGTTTTGAGCGTCCGTGCCCCGGCTCGACGGGAACGAGAGGAAATTATTATGCGCCGTAGAACTTCCGATCGAGCCACTCGGTGTAACACGTCGCGACGAGATAGATAATAGTTTTTCATTTCATACGGAGAAGTCCGTTTATTCTGAAACTCTTCTGATCGATCTTCAGCGAGCCAATCAAATCTCATTTGAAGAAAAATGAAAATTCGCGCTCGAGGAATTAGCGGAAACTGGAGCACCGGGGATTCCGCGCGAAACAGCCGCCAGCAGTTCTAAAGAAAAAGAGAAAGAATTGACGGATGATTTTTTTATCAACATTTTACTCATAAATTACCATTTACAATTGTTTACTCTGGTCGTTGAAATTCTTTCGGAAAATGCATTCAGAGTAAAAACTCTACAGATAACTGAATTAGGCCCAACTGAACTGGAAACCTCTGATCAATTTGAAGCCGATGTTTCCGTCGCGAGATTGGATTATAAATTTCATTGTTCCGCGTTGAAATCCGATAAATTTATTTTACCGTGAATATACCAAGAAATATACCTTACATCGGTTATTTCGCTTTCATAGTATCCAATCTGTATAGAGAGGAGTTATCTTCCAGAGCTAGGCTCTTCGACGACACCGAAATATCTGACCTCACCGAGATTACGGCGATTCGAATCGCCTGGCGATAAACCGCGCGCGCGTCGAATCACGAGGACGTTCTTAAAAGGCATTCCGCACAATGACAATACGAAGCTCGCGTAGTTAAAGCCGAGACTTGGTCGTCGTCATCTCGCCGTCGCGCGAAAATACAGGCGGGAGCGAAGAGGACGACGAGAGAAGGAGAAGAAGCATGGGAGAAAGGAAGAGAGAAAGAGAGAGAGAGAGAGAGAAAGAGCGAGAATTATGCGTTCGCTATATGGACCACGCGAGGCGAAAGTGAGACGGGGGGGCAGAACCACGATGGATGAGGAGAAGAGGCGCGCCGGACTAGAGGGGAGAGTCAGGGGGATATCGCAAAGGAGAGAGACGAGATCCTCTCTCGGGTCCCCCCCGGCTGCTCATAACTCGGTGCCGTGGCGGTGGGAGAAACGCCCTTGACTCGGACTTGGTGGTTGGCGGGGGAGTGGGACCACGGCGCGGCCTTGAGGCGGCCCGTCTCGTTCCCCACGACCAGCGTTTCTCAATCTCGCGGTCCCGTCTCGGGGGTCCACCGGTCGAACCGGCGACGCCGCAATTGACGAAAATGCAAGAACGGGGGCCGCGAAGGCTGTATTTCTCTCGGGAGAAAGGGGTGCGCGAGATAACACCGACAACTGGGACAGTCTGTCGCCCTTCCCTAAGGTCGGAGGATGGAGAGAAATGACATGAGGAAAAATAGACGGCGTTGATTTAACGACGTCTAATTTTTTTTATCTCGGTGGTCAACGACGTGGACGCCGAGTGTGCGGTACATCCAAGTCAAACTGAGATAAAGCTTTCCTCGTATCTTACATCATTGTTTTCGTGGCGTTCTTGTATTTCTCGAGGCCACTGCGTCACGCTTCTTCTCGACGTAGCCGCGTCGCGAAGCGAGACGTTCTGGAAGACGTATGTACAGGTGGACGCGAGTGGCCGTTACGTAGGTCAAGTAAGCGAACGTGCTCTGAAAAACGCAACCGAGAGTATTATCCTACCTGTCTAATCAACAAAATAAAGTCCAATCTTTAAGAAGTGTAACGCACGTGTTTTCCCTTTTTGAATCTGACTATTTTACAGACTAATTTATTATTCAAACTGAATAATATTAAAATGAAGATGCAACCAGGATCTTTGTTCCCCTAAATTGGACATATTTCATCGGTAACATTTAGGGTCCTGCATACAACGAGGGCGTCCGAGCGCGAGCGAGCCGATGTCGGGGAACGGCGTTAGTTGGCCGAAAACCTAATCACCGACGGATCGCCAGCCACGCGGGCATCTCTCGAAACGAGTCGGCGGGCAAAAGCGGGGTTCAAGGTTCATGAACTTGGCACGACGACCGTCGCGACGGCTCTTATGAGCGTGGCGCGGCCACGACGGAGGAGAGAGAGCCCTTCTCGCGGCTCTCTCTTTCTCCGGACCTCTCTCCCTCCGCGCGGCCCACGTGAACGAAATTCCTCTTCGGCAAGAACGAGTGAGGGATCTTCGAAAAAAACATTCCGATGTGCGATTGCATCTACAGTGCGTCGCTGGACCGTAACGCGACGTCAAATGTCGCATAAATGATTGCGCTATCTGTCTTTTTCGAAGATAACGATAAAGAAGCTCAGCTTTGAAATCTTAACCAGTTCGATCGCGAACTTTTGCGAGAGAAATTATTTCAAGCTAAATATCTAGCAATTAATACAAGTGTTGCTTCTGGAACCATGAGTAGCACACTGACGCTAAGGTCAAAAGATCCGCAGAGATTCGTAGAATCGAAGAACCTTACATACAACATGTGTGTTCACAGTGGTCGCCCCTCCACTAGATCTATGAGAATCGACAGCCAAGTACGTACGAATGCAAACCGAATGCGAATGGTACCCGCGTTGTGGGTCTCGCGAACTTGCACGCGGTCCGGAAGGCGCGATCGAGGAAGTTGAGAACAAAACGCGTTTCGTCTGCCAGAAGCGTCTGCGAATATCGTGGGATAGGGAGAGGAAAGAGGGACGAAGGTATATCGCGAGAGAAAGAGAGAACAAGACGAAGAACCGCAGAAAGAGAGAGAGAGGGAGAGAGAAACGCAAGATGCAAAGGAGCGGAAAGGAGGAACGGAGCGACCGAGCGACGATCAAAATTGGTGGCGAACCTCCCGATAGGGACGCAAGGCGCACGTTTCAAGAGCTCGACAGCATTTGTTACACAGAATGAATAAATTTCCGAGAACAGATTTCCGTAAAAAATTCGTAATTATAAGAATTATGATTTACGCCGGATATTTTTATATCTCTTTCAGGTTCCGTACGTTTCCCTGTATCGCGTTATGCATACTTACATCACGTGTTTTACGTTGATTACAGTAAGGGAATGATATTGATTTTCGATTAAACTCCGCGCGGACTTTTTTTCGCTGATTAATCTTCCGCGCTTTAGGGGCTCCACGTACGCTAAATCCGCTACTGACCGGAGGGACACCGGAGAGGTCCCATCGTCTCGGTCTCGCTGCACCGTCGTCTCGTGCGGTCCGTATACACCTCACGGTGCACCGGTGCGCGCACCCTTTATACTTTATTTTGCCTCCGCGAAATACCGGCTGACAGTTACTCCCTCGAACGAAATAAAAGATACCTCTCTCCCTCCTTCCCTTCCTTCGCTCCCTCTCTCGCTCTCTTTCTCTCGGTCTCGCGGAAGAGAGTCGCGCGTGCGGCTCCAGGGAAGTTCCTGCCACTTGGCCTACTACTCCACTCCGCTCTCTTCGCTCGCGGACGAGCTACCGGGGGCTTTTCTTTTTACGCGAGCCACTTCCTGCTCTCCGCGAACTTTGTTTTTCTTTCTCGTCCCTCCCTCGCCCTCCGTTCACGGTCCTCTTCCTCCTCCCCCTGCTCCCTCGCGGTTCTTCCGCAGCTTCTTTCTTTTCTTTCCCCTTTTCTTGTTGCTCCACCCCGGGACCCGGTCACGGGGGATTATGCAACACATAACGGAGAAATCTAAACAAGCACGACGAAATTCGCCGGGATCGGACTGCCCGGATTCGCGCGTCGCACCGCTCTCTTTGCAACGACCGACGTCCGCATCACTCGCATCACTCTTGGACCATTCAGGACCGATGAATGTCAGTTCGCGATGAATCTCGCCGATATATTAGGCTCCCAGTAAACACCAACTAATATTATAACATTGCATCAATTATAATTTTCTACTCAACAATGTTACATACATTATGTGTTATATTAAATTTATATTGTTGAGCGGGGAATTATAATATTGATGCAATGTTACTGTTGGTGTTTACTGGATTGTCGTTATTTTATTTTATAGATATGAGTTTTGATCTGAACTTTTCTTCACCAAAAGGGATTAAGACACTCTCCTCTGCATAGAAACATCATAATTTCTGTCTTGATGATCAATATGATGATAATAGGAATATTGTAAGCAATGTTGAAACGATAAGATGTCTGGAAATGGAAACTTATACTTTTTCGAAAACCAACAATATCTTTTATTAAAGAGATAAAGAATGAGAGCAAGGAAGCCTGAGAATAAAGAATCGGAGCCGCGCGCTACCGTAGATCGCATTGTCGCAAACAGCTTGGCGATCGCCGGGCGATCCATGCAACCTGCGTCTTGGCCGGGATGCTGTGTGCGTGAGGCGGCGATTACTACCGTCTGGCTGTTATTACGAGTCGGCGGGACGGGCCGGGCAACCGGCGAAGGACTGCTATGCAAAGGACTCTCGCTGGCGGCGGCGTTTGCATACTAGTAGATTAGTTCGCTAGGTCGCTGGTAGTTTCGTCGTCTCACCCAATTCCGGACGGGATGAATAAACCAACAGCAACAGGTTAATCGCTCGCCCAGCGAAACGCGCCGCAAACGTTAATCGTTTTATTACTCCCCGTTACGCGCGTTTTACCGTATCTCGAAGTTCGCGGCGCGGGACGACGCGAAAATTGACACCGCGACGCATCGCGCCCGCCGGCGCGCTATTATTTTAATCGAGCGGCCGGGCCGTTCCTTTGTCGTGCCCCCGCCGGGGCCGCTGTTGTTTGTCAGAGCGTAAACAATTGGCGCATTGTGTCCGGGACGCCGGCTGTTACTCGCAACATTATTGCAAATTTAACGCGACGTTTATCGCGCCCCCGTTGTAATTCGACGCGGACGTGCCGACACCCCGCGATCGACGACGTGTCTGACAGCGCGCTGTCTCTTGGATTTAATAATTGTCGAAACGCACCCGACACGCATCCATCGCTCGTGGAAAAACAGCTTCGGTGACAGCTTGACGAATTGATCTGCGGACTCGTATCGCGGATTCCCGATCTCTCCGAGCCTTCAGTCAAAGAAGCGAACGTAACAGCGGAATGTAAACTGGAAACCTCGAAGGGAAATGAAATTTAAATTAATTTTTGGTTTCCAATTCTTTAAAGAATTGGATGGAATCTATGCAGCTGCGTTTAACTCTTTTCAGCTTCTGACTGCATTACATGCACAATTATGCATCGTTGTGTCCTGCGCGGGACAACAAGGAGATTCTCCCTCTCGATTTTCCGAAATATTTCAGAAATACGACAATTCAGCGTTTCAATTTTACAAAAGATCGCTGTGGCGCGGCTGGCGATGCAAGTGGACCACCACTGCGCCTTGTTTTTGCGGCTTACGCCGGCATCGCGCATTTGTGCATCGAAGCCCGTCCGTCTGTTTACCTGTTTAAAAACGTATTCCTTTTTTATTATTCTTTTTTTTTTGTAAATCATAGTAGCTACCTGCTACGCCAATGAAACACTCGCCGACCTTCGAATCGGAGTCTGACCGTTTTTGTGTATCGTGCCGGTAGCTCGAGGAGGGGCTGCCTTCTCGAGGAGTGGAAATAAACCTGCGAGGAGGTGCAGGACCCCTAAGAGTGGCTGGAGGGGGAGATAGGTAGCGGCGAGAGAGTTAGTCAGGGAGAGGTGTGGTAGGAGAGTAACGACGTACTACAGAGTGATTCATAAGTTTACTTGCATAGGCAATGCCTCTGGTTAGCCGGACTATAAAAATGTTAAAGCGGGCCGCGCGGCATGTTATTTTTGTTAAAAGACAAATGTTTCTTTAAAACTCATCCTCGCGTCACGACGAAGGTATACGGATATCGGTATTCCGAGAGTGCATCCCACTATGATCGGACGTGCATATTCTGCACGTTACATATGTATATATTCCTTTGTGATACTCCTCGATTTGTCACCGATTCGGTTACGCCAGCGCCTTCGGGGATTACGAAAATCAATCAATTCGATAATTATACGTATACGATAATCGAGCGTTAACGGCGCCTGCATGAGAGATGAAGCAAAATGAATTTATCATACTGAGAGCGAAAATCAAAGCTCGCCCCTTTGTACAGTACCTCCTCTTTTTTAAAAATTTCGCACGCGAAATCCGCGACTGTTGACTCGTTGAATTTCTTCGGGCAGGGCGGGCTCGTGATTCTTTAAAATGCTTTCAATATCCGTCTCGATTTCGAGCTACCTTACTTTCGACGAACTAGGAAATTCTCTATCCCTTCTCGCTTCATTTCATTTTATTTCTCTTTTTACGAATTCATGTAAATGCTTCTCTACCGATTCTCGTAACTCGTAACGTACGAACGCTCGTTTGGTATACGCAGAGTTAGATACGACGTATGTAGATAATTTTCTAACGATTACAGAGAGTATATGTACGACAAAGAAATGTGATCAATCGATTAATACGTAGCGGTGTGCCATAAGATCTCACGAACGTAGGTGCGCGATCCGCGCGATGCTCGCGGAGTCGGCACGCAACAAGAATTTAAAAAAAAAAAAAAAATTCCGGACGAGCGACAATTAACAGGCAAAAAGTGAAATCTCACCACGTCCAATTCGCATAGGTGAAAACGAGCTGACGTGTCACGGCAATCAAATCTCTATATATACGTACATTCAGGAACTTTACGACGCCAAGCGGAAATTAAGTGGAAAGGGTCGCGGTAAAAATTTTCTTTACGTTCGAAATATCGCTACAATTATTACACACAGGTATGCATATATATAAATATATAGATATACATATTAATATATAATAGATTATCGCACAGGTGCTCCGAACATTGCAGGCATCTTCCACGCTCTACCGAAGAATACGTAATTCAGTGTGACTTATAGAGAGAGAATATGAATAATAATAATATAGTAATAATATTAATAATAATATTATAATAATAACAGTAATATTTACATTTTAATGACCGTTTTCAAGTCGTTCCGACGTATCGATAAGACAATGCAAAGAAGTGACAATCCCAAAAGATGGTTTTCGAACAAGCCGGAAACAATTTTATCGACAAGATAGCAGCGCGGCACCTTTGCTTCACTTTCAATTCAATCGATTTAAGTATCTTCCTTTGTATCTTCGTCAAGCGAGAACGTATTAGAGATAATAATAATGTTTTTATATCGTCATGTTGTCAGAAGCTAAGAGCTTTTAATCGGCTTTTTCTTTTCGAATCTTCCGATTGCAAATGCGATTTTAACGTTTAAATTTTTGCTCTTTTTTTTACTCGTGTAAAAAAAATAACTAATCTATTTCATAGGTCGCCTCCATTTTATAAAACACATTGAGTACTTAATGACGGACGCGCGAAGAAACGGAGTACAGATCAGATCTGATTCTCCAGTTTAATCAAATATTCACGTGATTCCCTTGTTGTACTCTTACGTTGCCGCTTTAGTTTCTCTCGGCGAACAACACCGCGGGGTAGAAGCTTCAGCTTCAGCTGTTTCCGAGCTGATCTTAAATCGGTCTTTAACACGGATTGCTCGACTTTTCGACACGCCACAATGTTTTTCATCCTTTCTCGATAAGACGGTTTCCCTCGTGAGATTGCACGCGTTACACGACACGTGTCACTTAATCAAAATGTTATACGTATTATATATACTATTAAGCAATTGCCGGACGGGAGCGGACGCGCTTGTACCACACACATCGACTGATTAGAGTTTCGTTCGACTGTCCATGCGAGCGCAAACGAGAACTCTTTCCCAGCTTTACGTTGCGAACGTTGCACTTGTGCTGCACGGATGCTGCATGACGTTTCCGTATCTCGTGACTGTGCGTTGGGAGACAATGGTGCGTTAAAAGTGCGCGAGAGAACAAATGTTTATACTATATAATATAAATATAATGAATATATGCGCTACGAGAGAGGAGAGAGAAAGAGAGAGAGAGAGAGAGAGAGAGAGAGAGAGAGAGAGAAAGAGAAAGAAAGAGAAAAAGAGAGACGGTAAAGTATCGGGACGCACGTGCAATAGTCGGGAATATTTAATCACGCGACGTTATTACTACTATTTTCATATGCCGGATGAATAAAGACGGAAGAATCCGCTCGTCCGGTGGTGTTATCCCGTGACTTTATCAATCGAAATTACATAATCAACATCGGCGGCGGTGCAATGACGCACGTGTGTCGCAATACTACGTGTATCGCTCTCGTGTGCGCGTTTCTTGGTATACGGTAAACGATTAAACAAATGGGAATCACTAGTGCGTGTGTACATAGAGGACCACGGGTTCCTTAATTTTACAATTCTTGAGAAAGAGAAAGAAAGAGAGAGAAAGGATGCATGCGTGCGTGTATGTGTGTGTGTGTGAGAGAGAGAGAGGCAAAATACATGAATGCTCGTCAAAAAATAATAATAATAAATGATAATTCACATTGCGTATCTCTCGTTGCGCGCCTAGTAGACTGCAAGTAGTAGTCATTCGAAAGTCCGTACATCGTGTTTTGGGGGCACGAGCAGGAAGTGTATAGTGTTTAATTAACAAGAAGTCCATGTATCGACGGAAGCTTCTGCGTCGCTTTCCGGACAATTACTTTTGTGATTTAATCGTAATCAAAGGAGCATCTAAGATGGCACCAGGTATCCGAAAATTTATTGCTGAGCCCGGCAAGGAAAAATTGAATTTCAAGAAACTGACAATGTCGGACGATATAAGCGTAAACACGCGTGAGCTTACAAGCATTTCAGAAAAATAACAATTTTTTTAATTCCTTCTGCATGGAATGGAGTATAACGATATAATAAAGTGCCCCCGATGTGGAATGGAGAGGAATTTATTCTAATAAAAAAAATTAAGTTGCTTAATTCCATCTGAAGGGTTAAAATAAACGGAAAAAATTTATAAATTTTTAAACTTATCTCTGACAATTTTATAGAATGAGCCAGTTTTTTTGAATTTCTCCTTCTTCTTGCGGGGACAAGTTTTAAAAATCGACGGCGGAACTGAACGGAAGTCGAATAGGCGGGAGAAAAGCCATCTTTCGCTCCTCGATAATTATATGAGTAATTGTCTTTTGTTTGACAGAAAAGCGATGCGAAGATCGGTCGCGTTGTACTCAGATATACTCCGCATACCTTGTTATTCAGCAGCAGTTGAACAGATGAATATGATTTATTGCAGAGAGCCGTAATACCACAAGTGAAACCGTTCTAAGTATATTTGTTATACACACATATTGTTACCATTGCCACATGAAAGCAATTATTAACTCCATAGCCTGGGCCATTGTTAGACGAACGAGAACTCGGGACTGTTTCTTGAAATAGGATTGCAGCTGGAATTACTTTTTTAATATTACCGTTCAAAGTTCACGTTTGTCATTACTGAACTTTCTATAAAATGTAATAACTATTGTTCGGAGGGCAATTAAAAAGATTCAAGGGTGCTGAGGCACTGAAAACCGAATTTTAATAATCGGGAACTTTATTATTGTTATTCTCTCTCAACATAGTATGCCGCGTTTTAATTTTCTTGAATATCGAGAAATAATTTTCGAGATTGAAAATTGATTTTTTTGAAACAATTGCGCTTCCTCCGACGATCCTGTTCTACATCATTTCTGTCTATCGCTTGTTTTTTTTTTTTTTAACGGCGCACGTAATCCTACGTCGAGAAAGAAAAGAGTTACAAGAAAGTGAGAGACAAGTTATCAATAATAGTCGCCGATTACTCCGTAACAATGGCAATGCCCATACGTATGAAGTCTGTAATCGAAATGCTTTATATTTTTACACCGAACAAAGCAGTATATAACGTACAATAAAACAATAAAACATGTCCTTCCATACATGCAACCTCAAGATGACAAATGTTAAATTTTTATTTTTACAACAGCCCACTATCACTTCCGATATCTGAGCTATATTTGGGCGTATAATTATAGTTGAGACTATTAATTAGGATATTAAAGTCGGCTAGATTCATTTTAATCGACTCACAATTTTACGATTTCTACACGAATGATCGTCTACTGTAATATACGCATTATACGATACGTATACATATGTTAGTGATATTATACCGTGCGACGATGCGTTTTACGATCGTTAATAATCCGCAAGGAAAGGAAGATCTCGAAAGTGTTAATTTCTTCTCCGAAAATTATGAAAACGAGCTGGCCTGTCCAAACAAATAATTAGCGTTCCATTCGTCCGTTGTCGCAGCGTCCGATTGTACATTTGACGCCAATTAACTTCACCAACTAAATCCAGATTTATGCTGTTTCGAAGCGAAGAAATCAAAAGGAAGGGAGAAGAAGCAGATAGTATACCAAAAGCGAATTGCTGAACGCCGATGCGTTTAACTTCACGACCGACACACATATTGTACATATGTATTTATTAAAAGTGATAGATATACGAACTCACAAACACACACACACACACACACACACACACGTACACAGACACACAAAATACATATGTATACATCTACGCAAAGGTTTCCACCGTGCCGAATACTGTATATTAAATATTTTTCTCTCCGACATTATATCTTCTGGACTATTCATATACAAGCAAAAGGAAGAATTATATCGCACGATTCCGTAATACGTCGCGTAAATGCGTGACAGCCTTCGATGTTATTGTTCCGTGTAATGGATTTCGGAATTCCCCGAGTAATTCTCTGAATACGCGAGTTCGACGTGAAAAACGAACGTGAGAGCCACGTGGTCGGACACGTGCCACTTTACGCGCGATCCTGATTCTTTGATCGCGATTCTCGCGGAAATTCAATCAAACGTGCAAAATCAAAAGTCGCATCCTATCAAACCTAGATTAATCAAACCCGCCGAGAGACAAAAGTTAGCCGGTATCAGGTCGTTACGTGGTAAACGTTTGCGTATACAACATGTCGTTCCATCAGCAACGTCATCACTTATCTGATCAACTTACAGTATCCTGTCGGCTTCTCATCGACGGAATACTGTATACGGTCTTTTATTATAGTCGCCGTCAAATTTAATTCTAACGTTACTCTTCTGTACAGGCTGTGTCGAGGTCCCGCGATCTCTTTACAGTTACAAACTCCTCCAATCGGAATATAAAGTTTTATGAAATTATATGAAAAATTATTAACGTTACGAGGGGGAGTTTCGGGCCAACTTTCGAGCCAGCGTGATTATATTGTATAAATAAAATCTTATCGATTAGTGAATTTCGTTTTGTCGATGTAATCTCAGGTGGGCACGCAGATCTTGTATCGATGAGATTTCGATTGAGAATATTAATGGAAAAATCTTCTAGGAGAGGAGAAATGCGCGCGACTTCTGACGCAGCCTACTACACGCGAGGTTTGACATTGTACGGCAGACACACGAACAAATCAAATCCACGTGTCTTTTTTTTTTCTTCTTCTTCTTAGAACGCCTCTAATAATAAAGACAGCCGTACTTACTTGTACGTGAAAGTATACGTATCCGAAAGAAGGGAACTTCGATATCCTCGATTCGCCAAATCGCGACGGAATTTTCTTCAAGCGCGGAACGGGACGTCGCCAAATTGGGACATTGCCTTTTGGTGAAACGATGGGAAAGGGAGAATTCCATGTCGAATCTACGAGACGCGGGAGAACGAAAAGGGGAATGGGGGGCTAATGACGCGTCGAGTCGAGCCTGAAATTAATAATCAAAATTGAACGACTGTTTGCGAAACACTTGTGATTAACTATTTTATAAAACCGACCCATGGTACGTCCTTAGGTATATTATGTAACAAAATGTAGAAAGAAAAAAAAGAGAAATAAATCGAGGAAAATTCCCTTGTGAGAGAGCACGAATATAAAATAAAAAGACTTTTTGAACATTATCATCTGTTTTCATCACACTCTCATCTGAATGATAAAAAAAAGAAGAAAATGCTAAAAAGAAAAGTCGAAGACAGTCTTTCTCGTTTCGATGTTTACTCGTTACTCATTTCACGCGCGTCGAATCGTTGGGACTGTGTTCGTAATGTTATTAGCCGTTAGAAAATTTTCGATTCATTAGAAGCCATCAAAAAAGAGAGAGAGAAAGAAAGAGAAAAAGAAATCGAATGTTTACAGAAGAAAAGTTTACATACCACACGCTTACCATACTGGAAAACACGAATATAAAATGTATTTCAAGACGTCTTCATGCAAAGCTGATGAATGTTTTACGTGTATTAAAATGTTCCCTTTTAATCCTATTAAGACTTACAAAATATTATAAGTATTATACTTTACTTGTATATATACATATGTGATAAAAAAAATATATATATATCTATATATATACACATCTTGTTCTCTTGTGTGCGTAAAATTTATATTCGTGACCTGTTCTCCGTAAAGCAAATGTATATGTTGAAACATATTATATGCATAGTTAATTCGTATTAATACAGGTTATATGTCAAAATCTTGATACCGTGAGAACTACAAGCGAAAATTTGCAAATAAAAGTTTTATATATTTACAGAAAAATATATTTTTGACTGTCTATTTTTACAATTTGGGTTTTACAATCTTATTGAATTTATGTCTTAGCGTTAAACAATATAAAACAATGTATAATCTTACAATATTTGTGGAAGATATATATTACTATTTTGTTTTAATAGGAATGTATGTCAAATCATGTGTTTAACATTTAACATGTCAACATATTTTTTAAATGTCGCGATTACAAAGCAGTTTTATTTAATATGTGTCGCGCTAGCTTTCATAGATACTATTCAAGTAAAATTTGTGTTATGACAGTTTATCACAGTTCTGCAACAAGATATAAATCTATCTAAATTTAAAATATATTCAGTCAATTGTCGGAATTATGTCAATAATTCCATGGGGCGTTTGAGATCACCGAATCCAGTGATCACCAATTATTCAACGTTGTACTGTGTAATTACTCAAACATCGTTCGAAGGCACCATGTCCATGTTGGAGACCGAACTAATGCTAGGTAAACTACTGTCGCTCCAATCAGGATGTGGACAGTCCCGTAATGGACTAGGTACATTAACAGGTTTTCTATTTTGCATATCGCCTTGCTTTCTCATATCAGAAACTGTTGGTTTGATAGATATAACGCTTTCAAGGGCTTTCGATGCATTAAGAAACAAATTTTTGGTGTTATTGTTCTGTTTTTCCTTAAGTCTTGTAAACTTTTTCATCTTGTGTGTATCATTTTCTTTATTCTGACCCTTCTTTGAGGAATGACGCAAGGATTTTTTCGCGGTCACATCGTTCACATCCACATTTTGGTAAGGAACAGCATCATGTTCATTATTACTTGGCATTGATCCTTTATCATTCATAACTATTAATAATAAACATTAATATAAATTAAAAATCTTAAGGCAATTTAATTAATAGCAATTGTGTTTTGTAGTAAATTCCTTCAGATTTACCTTCATTTTGATCTGGTATTGTATGTGATGATTCGCCATCAAGTAAGCTAAAGAGTTCAAAATCTTTAACAGGCGCATCTTTTTTTAGAGCTTGTTCTTCAGGAATAGAATCTACTGAAGAAATGTCTGATAAATCTTGCCAAGATTTATTAAAGTCGTCAGATAAACTTGAGTTAGGAGATGAACATGCATGCCCTGTATGAATTAATGATAATACATCAGGACTTGTGCTGCTTTGTACTTTTAATTGTTTGACAATCTGATTTTGTAGCTCTCTGTAATATAAATTGGAAAAAAGATATATATATATATATATATAAATGTATATTAAATAGATAAATTAAATAGATAAATAGAGCGGGCATGGTTTTAATTTTATTAATAAATTAATCTATTATTGCGCAATTTGTATCATTCACAATTATGCATTCATCGATCAATAAATTTTTAAAAATATATATGTGCTACATATATATTTATAGTAGTATACATATATACTTACTTTACGGCATTATGATAACCAATAATTTGTGAATTTTTAAAAGAAACTAATGCTGAAAGTTTGTCTATTTCCATTGTTAAACATTTACTATCAACGTCATTTTGACGTATAAGTTCTGTTTGCTTATTCAGATCTATCTTTAAGTTTGTAATAAGTCTTTCATTGTTTTCATTTTGTCGTCTTAAACCAGTTACCACTGATATCATGTCATTTTTTTCACGAGTTATTTCTTCTAATTGTTGTTTAAGCGTCTTTGCATGAAATGTTAACTCTGAACATTTTTGATCAATTTCCTTTAATCGTGCGTCTCGCTGTAGAATTTCACTAAATTTAAAAACGAGAAAACAAAAAATTAGTATTAATTATCGTTTCTTTTTTACTTCTTAATATATCATATCAAACCGTTCCAATTTTTCTCGTTCCAATGTGAACTCATACGACACTGTCTTCTCTTTTATCTTTTTACTAGGTTCCTTTAATGAACTGACTTTTGCTTTGGTTTCTAGATCCTGCAAAAATGAATAAGAATATCAATTTATTAAAAAATGATATTAAAAAAATAAAAATGTAGTAAAATTTGTAAAACGTGAAATAAGATATATGTTTAAAAATTTAGATTGCAGTGTTACAATATTTCAAATAATTTCTTATATAGCTTACCGATATTTTCTGCAATATTTGTTCCAGTTCAGTAAAGATTTCACAGACTCCTGTATCCTTTCTCTTAACTAAATCTTGTAACTGTTTTATTAAATTTAACATATGTGTTGAATTAAATTCAGCAAGTATGTTAGAATTATAAGTTTCGGAACATTGTACAGCACTATCCCGAACTAGAACTGATGAACAACATGGGTTTACATGCTTCTCTTCTGATTTCTGGAAAGGTTTCATATGAAATTATATATTTAGCAACATATTAAATATGAAACGTTTAAACAAAAACATAACGTATATTCATAAAAATTTAAAGTGTATATAATTTACAATACTTACAGGTTGTTTGACAGTAGTTTTTGATTTTTTAGCATTTATATTCTTTTTGATTTCTCCATCCTTACTATGTTTAGAAGACAGTACTTTTGCTGTATGCATCGAATTCTGCCTAAAAACAGCACCCCAGTTTTGTGGAGATTCGCCAGTAGTCATAGACCTCTTCTTCTCAGCTTTCTGCTCAGGGTTAGAGCTTGCTACAGGCGAAGTACGTTTTTGATTTTTAGTCTTCTTTAATGTGAGTTCTATACTTTCGCCTGAGCCTAATAGCACAACATTCTTGGAAGGGGTACACTGCTTGTGAAAATAATAAAACTTCATTTAAATATCAAGTTTATCATGCAAATGCGTAAAAAATGTATAAAATATTGTAAAACCTTATGTTCTATAGCATGAGCCTTCATAATCTGTTGGTGATTTCCTAAAGTTTTGGTCTTAACAGTCGCAGCTTTACACATCTTATTATGCATCATTTTGATCCTTGACTGTATAACTATGGACTGCTAGCAACGTATTTTTCACCGCAGAAAGTGTCTGTCAAAATCTGCAGCGCCACCAGTACCAAACACGGCAAGTGATCGAACTTGTTGATTAATATAAGCCAGAAAGAAGACAGATAACCGAGTATCTCGTCGGTATATAAATAAACGTAACATACGAAAATAAACTATTGTATAGTTCAAAATTGCAATAATTCCGTTCACAAAGAAAAAAAAATAGGAAAGCATGTGGCTTTATTTGCCTAAGTCTCTTTCATATTACATCACAATAATAACTTATTGTAGAACGATTGAAATAGTCTGAATCTTTATTAATATTTTTAGATTTCCAAAAAAATTCGTTTTTGTTCAATATATAGTTATATATACATATGTATCTATATATACATATATACATACATATGTAGAAATATTACATTGTATTACATTTTAATAATACCTTTGTAAATTATGACTAACAACATACATTTGTATCAAATCTTTTATATGTATAGGGACACTAGGAATAAAAATTATGAGAAAATAAAATAAAAAAAGTAGACTTCAGACGGCTGAATTGAATTTCGTTCCATTTGTCGAACATTCGGAATCGACCAATAGACACGCGCGATTATCGTTATCAGTTAAAGTACACACATACATACGCAAGGAACTTCAACGAATTCGGTCGCTGGCGCCGCGCGTTGCGCCCTGAAGGCTGCCGCGCATGAGATTCCTCTCGCGCGAGAGAACCTACAACACGAGCATCGCGATCAGCGAGGTTACTTCGCATCGGCCTTGTCGACTGCAGTTCATTCCGCGGAAATATACAGGGATCTCGTTTCGGCCGGCGCGCGCTCGTGCCGTACTCGCGGTGTTCGGACAACTTCATGCGGAACGGCCTTCACAGTGCGCCAGCGCGCGCGCCGGGGGGCAGTGCGGGCAACCGAATTCGGTGTCCGTGTTGGTGCACACGCACACACGCACACCGCGCGTCAGCGAGTCCGCGAACGAGCGTACCCGTGGCCCCGTGCGAGCGTACGTTAATCAGCGATAAAAACCGTGAGCTGCGTCGCGAAAGCTGCGGAAGGGATCGCCCGTCGTCCATCCCGCGCGCGACAATCGATATCGCGAGAACGCCGAGTTCCCCCGACACGACGGACGGCATTCCACTTGACGTCCGTGGCGCGTGGCTTCTGGCTCGTTCCGTGTAAACATGGTGCTTGGACTCGTCGGGATACGTGTTTCCCTCCGCGAGACCGACTAGAGACTCCGCGCGGGCGCGGATTTCCCCCGAGTAGCGTGCGCGAAAGCGCGCAGCCGTTCCCCCGGGAAGACCGGCGTGTATCATGTGATCCTCGCCGGAATGCATGAAGTATGGGTACATCCTCGTTACACGGTGAGTTCGCCGCATTCTACAATTCGGTGCTGCGTTTTACCGGAATGTCGCTCAACTGGATCGGTCGGATACCGATGTCGGTGCGTTACTTGTCCTTCTCGCGACAATATCGCGCTTGCTCGCGCGCTTTATCGTTAACAGCCGTCCTTATGCGGGTTGAAGGGCCTCGCGCGTATAATTACGCGCTCAGGTTTTCGCGTTCGCTCGCGTCTCGCTTATGAGAGAGTCGTTTGTGAGAGTTTAATCGTTCTCGTGGAGATTATTTACATTCGCGGGCTAGAATACTGCTTATTAGGTTATGATTCTTGCATGTAATTGCATGATAGCGCGAATATTGTCAGATTTTTATCATGATATTGTTTTCTTGCGAAACAGGAAACTGTATGATTTAGTGACAAAAGGAGCACCTTGGTATTTTATCATGGAGCAACCAGACTTGCAGCAGGTTCTGGTGGTCGAGGAGATCCAAACGGATGTCGATGCACAGGCAGCACAGATCGTTGAACGGGATGTAAAAGACACTGCTTCCGCGAGCGAAAGTGGCCAAAGTTTGACGAAAAAACTTCCATCTATATTAACGGTAGAAAACACCAATATCCATATAGTAGTTGCAGAGGATAACGCGAGTGCAAGCCACAGTGAGGTATCTGCTAAAAAACTCGACGATGATGCGAACAATCAAGTGAAGTCTGACATGAGGGAGTCGAAAGTAGAGATTCACGAATCTGGACAGGAAGATATGGAACTCAACGATACGAAGGATAAGATAAATTCGAATCATGAATCGCAACACTTGTCCAACGAGGAAGACCAAAGCCTAAATGTGATAACTGAATCTAAAATAATAAAAGCAGACAAAGAGGCAACGGGTAGTCTAGGAAATGACTGTAATATAATAAGGGACGCGAATCAATCCGATATCGTAGATAAGCAGGATATAGCGCTAGATGAGCCTAGACTTAGCGAACATGGGGGCCAGACTCATAACTCGTACGAGTCAGTTGAAGAAACAATCAAGGAAGTACACGATAACAACAGTAATCAGAATAATACTATAGTAACTAATGCTGAACTGACTAAATTAGTACAAGGAGAGACAGAGGTAGTTGTAGTAGTAGAGACTATTCCAGTTGCCACTGACACGATGCCGGATAATCTTATTGTTACCGTAGAAGAGAAAGAATGCAGCCAGGAAACTGTTACCTTGCAGGAAAAGCAAATTTCGGAATCTGACCGTGGGAACAATGACATTGATCTAATTGATTACAGTCAGGAAAGTGATGATACTATAATAGAAGTAACGGAAGTTATAGACACTCCATTTGCTGAGCAATATAAAGAGCAAAATAATACGGACTATGTAGATAATAATAAGTGCGATGCAAAAATTGTAGAACTGATCGTTGAAAAGAGTGCAATTGACGAAAGTATAAATGATGAAAATGCTAAAGTAAAAGCGATTGATAGTAAAACTTCAATTAGTCCTGAGAAAGAGAATAAAGAAGATACCACTATTATCATAGATGATAAAATTGTAATTACAGAAGTTATTTCAGAAGTCGCAACAGATGAGCCACAAATTGAAAATACCCATAAAGATACCATTCAGGAAACGACTGAGGGTGAAGATGACACGTCTGCTCCCAAAGAACTCGCAGTGGACTCATCGACGAAGAAAAGAAGCGTTATTCAAGATATATATGATGATTGGGGTGATGAGAATACGGAAGAAGATGTGCAATCAACTTCAAAAGTGCATGATTCTGTCGAGATCGAGTTGAAAAGCTTATTAGATGAGACGAAGGCAGATCAAGCTGTTTCGAACGAGTCAGTTGTAACTCCTCAAGAAAAAGTTCCTTCTGCAACTGAAGAACATGACAAAACACATAATATCGTAAGTACAACCGAGAAAAGTACAACGAAGCAGTCGACGGAACGAACGGAGAATCAGAAGAAAAATAAAGCCACTAATAAGGACTCAATGTCATTGAATAAGAGTGAAAAGAATACTTCAGCTGCGAGCAGATCTTCACGAGGTATGGGTACGCGCGCGGCTAACGCGACGCCGCACGACACCATAGTTCCTAAGAGCCGCTCTCGGCATTTAACCAGTCAGATAGCGTCACCGGCGGAAGTTACAAAGGTTTTGAAGGAACGTTTTCGCGAAAAGCAAAAAGGAATAGACACACCGCGTGGACCGGACATATTCTTTGTGAAGAAATTGACTCAAAGATTGTCCAGTAAATTGGCAGGTGGTCCAGTGAGTTCGGTACCAAAGCTTATACCACTGCCACAGCAAACCGCTTCTTCGACTGCGCTCCCGTCTTCTGTAACTACGCAATCGGCGTCAGCTAACTGTGATAAAAAAGCGACAGTGGAGAACACAACGGAAGCAGGCACGGATGGTAATTCCGATAACAAGGAATTATTGGCAATCTTGGAAGGCGACATTGATCCTGATTGGTCCATTTTAAAACCACCAGTCCTCAAAGAAGAGTCTAAAACACCATCAAACGTGGAACACTCCGAGCAAAGCAGTCCACCGAAACTCGATCCGTTGGTTGAACGAGAGTTGGCGTTGAAGCAGCTCCTCGAATTGCCTATATCGTCTAAAAAGATTCCATCGCGGAAAAAGAAAACATTCCGAGGAGCGCCCAACAGAGCGTCTAAAGACGCGAAGACTCCGCAGCGAAAGGAAGCTAATACAGATTCAGCAAGTGAAAACGCTCAACCAAATACAAAATCAGTCAAGACTGATCAGAATTCTTCGCCTCACGAGAAGAGCGAAAAGCAGAAAAATCAGGAGCAGATGGGTACACGAATGGATGAGTCGAGATCAGGCAGAAAGCGCAAACCCACCGAAAAAGCGAGGGAGCATGAAATACAAAATACGATAAAACGGCAGAAGGTATACAGGGGTAAAGTTTCGATAGGTAAGAAACAAATTGAAGAAAAGTCTGTTTCTAGTAATAGCTTGAAGATTGAGAATCACGTTGCAGCCAATGATGATGCTGTAAATAATGAAAAAACCGTAGCGAAAGAAGTAGCGAGTAAAAAACAATCCGAGGATAAGGTAGAATCAGTTTTGAATAAAATCGAAGATTCTCCCTTGAAACGGAAGTCTAATCTTGCTAAAAAGGGGCCGATTCGCAAGAGGAAAATGGTAGTCAAGAGATTGCTGCGCCAAAAAATGCCAATTGATAATAAATCTGTTCAGCTGAAACCTAAGTTAACTTCGCCGTCGAAGAAGACTCCTCCGAGAGCTGTCTCAAAATTGCCGAAACGGATAGCCGAAGGTCCATCCGGTGATGTAAAACCCAAGAAGAAGAATAAAAATGAGATAGATAGATTGTTGCAGGATGAGGGTGTTGTCAATTTACTGTACGATGTCGAACAGCCGGATAGAAAACGTTTGGTTCCTATTACGAAGTCACGAGCGAAGGTAATGGATTTGCAAAAGGTGCAACGTGAACTTAAAATCAGAAAGAAATTGGTTCGCAATGCCGTGCTGCGATTGCGTACGTCAACTGTTGCAAATGTCACGAAAGTCTCACCGAGATCAAAGAGAACGTCGATTAATCCGACTGATGCTCAAGTAGACAAAAAGATGGGAGAGCAGGTCACGCCAAGAACTCCTACTTCACCCACAGAATTTATTCTTCCGGCAAAGATTCGAAATGCGGCCGATGCGTCCATCATCATCAGGCGACACTCGTCTAGTTCATTTTCGAGTGCATCTGGAAGTCCCAGAGTTAGCATTGACGCACCTGAGAAGTCTATCGAGTCCGCTAAGTTAGAAGACGGAACAGTTCATTCCTTGAGATCTGCCAAAAAGAGACGAGACTCGCAAGAAGAAAAGATTAATATTTCCAAGAAGAAGAAGAAAACAGTACAAAAGTCTGATACTGATGTTATTGCCACCAGTACCAGTACCATCGCTACTACAGCTGCTAACAATGCTATTGCTAATAATGCAGAAGAAAAAGTTCCTGTCGTTGCGCGTCCCGGTAAGAAATCGGAAATCAAGAAAGTCGATAAAATCGGGAAGCAACAGGAAAACATTCCCGCGGTTGAAGATAATGTTTCGAGTAAAGTTACAACCAGATCGTCGAATGGCACAGTAACGGGGAAAGTAACCGCCAAAAGTAAAAAGATTATGAGAAGCAAAGTGACTTTTGCCAAGGCAAATGAGCTTAATAATGCTGACAATTCTTTGAAAGAGGCAGATGAATTGTCTGCATGTCTTGCTGAAGCGGCTACCGCTCTTTCAGTCGTCAACACCAGAAACCTTGCGATCACACGAAAGAACAAAGATAAAGGTAAACTTTTAATATCTTCTTTGTAAAATACAAATATAATAGTTAATTTGTTCATTTTTCATGTAAAAAAATAATAAAATGTTAAAAGTAATTTGCGAGCTGAATTATATAATGAATTATATAATACAATATTCCAGTAAATACAAATACCGTGAAAACGTTGGACTTAGATAGTAACAAAACAAAAACGGAAGTGCAAAGTCAATTCAGTAATAAGGAAATAAATGTGCGCCGCCACGGTAATTTGGTACAATTAATTCTTACGCCATCTTCTTCGACAAAAATAAGAAATGCTCTCACATTGCAAGTAAGTACTTTCGCACTCGGACGGATCTGCAAATCGTTATAAGTTGGTAAACGTATTATTTTTAATACTATTACAAAGGTGATGCAAGAATTCAAAGAGGCTCTGTCAATCTTAAAAAGAGATGATGAATGTAGAGTAGTGCTGTTAACATCTACGGGTACAAGTTTTTGTGAAGGTCTCGATCTTTCAACATTATTACATACAAATAAGGAGGAACGACGAACTGTTGCTCAAGAATTGGCTCTTGCCGTCAAGTATGTATTTAGGCATGTTCAACCACGATGGCTGATATAATATTTTATATGATATTTTATTGAAATTTTTATTTCTCCTTTTCAGGGATTTCATAAAAAGCTTGGCTACTTTCAATAAACCTATAGTGGCTGGCGTACAGGGTGCTGCAATTGGACTCGGAGTAACGATGTTGCCTCTTTTTGATCTTGTAATTGCTAGTGACAAGGCAACGTTCTGTACACCTTACGGAAAATTAGGGCAAATTGCCGAAGGCGCTGCAGTCTTTACCCTATCACATATTCTGGGCAGTGCAATTGTAAGTATACATAAACAATTTCATAACGTGAAAATAATAGAAAAGTAATATATCTACATACATTTCAATAGACGAGTGAACTTCTTTTGGGTGGAAGAACTCTAACAGCAAGCGAAGCATTAAGAGCTGGTCTTGTTACTCGAGTTTTATGGCCTGATCGATTTCAAGTAGAATTATTACCATCATTACGGGCTATGAGTGATCAATCATCACAGGTAAGTTGTCAGTCAGTTACGTATAACAATGTCTCTTAATTTTATTAAGCTTTCGAAAGATACATTTAACATATATTGTATTTTACGTACATAATATCATTGAAAACATTTTTAATAGTTTTTTTACACATATTAAAATATTTTTGTATATTTAGTAACGGTAACAATAAGCCATAAAAGCAGGCCCAGAATAGAGTAGTTCCTGTATATATACTTGTGTCTTATCTTTAAAAACACATAAATGTTTTTCTGGGCATGTACATCTGTAGTATGTTGAATACAGATCAGATCGTATGTAACCGCAAAACTCCAAAGACTCGCACATTCTTTTCTGCAGTGAAAAATTTGCATTCAATAAATAACATGTTGATAAATTAAAAATTACGTATAATTAAAACAAATTAAATTATAAATCTCTCCCATTCCTGCATGGTTTAAACATTTTTCTTTCAAAATAAAGGACTACACGAGACTGTAAGAGAGAATTACTAGTTTTATACATATAGAATTATATAACAAAAATGTTTATACCAAGCGGATGTATAATAGAAAAATGTTTAAATTGTTAAAAAAAAGTCGTAAAATACAAAAGCGATTTTCTCTGTGTATTATAATACAAAATGTACCTTGACACATCTGAATATTTGAACGAGACCAAATTTTTCGTACGTATATTTTTGCAACTTCCAGTAATGTGTTTGTGGACATATGCAACTTACTGTCACGTTATACGGTATTATATAGCTATTTCTCGTATCACCTTCCCCATATACTACCACTGCCTCTTGTTTATGTGCACATGTCTCTAGTTCCATTAATTGTGTGCAGAACTGTGTTAGGAAACGTGACTGTTAGAAATGTCAAAAAGAGATATTTGTTTAAAATAATTAGCTCAATATTTTCATTACCTTCAGAATGGATCTATTATTGAGGAACATTGTTGAATTATCAAAGATTTTCGTCCATTGCCATGGACATTCTTTTCCATTAGGACAACGGCAAAGTCTTTCCGTTAAGCCGGGCATCCAAAATCTATCATGAATTACATTACATACCTCGTATGGTTCACAGTTATGTAAATCGCTTTCCCCTTCAACCTATTTTGATTCAACAGAGAGTTATCATGCCGTCATACACTTGTGAAAACTATATATAGTATAATTTTGTATACGAACTCCCTTCATATATCTGAACGTAATATTGTTAGCCTTACTGCTGATTGTCGTATACACACTGACACTCGCGCTTATCAGAGAAACGAAGAACCAAGCTTTGATAAACATATTCACAATCGTGTACGTACTTGTCTGCGCTAGATTCGATTGTCATAAGTCGAGATTACATTAACGCTAGTGGCAATAATGCTAATTTTGCATTCTCGATTCTATGTTTGCTCCCACATGACTCGTAATTACGAAACTTTTTAATATTTATGACATTGTCTTCACTTCATTTATAAGATACAGAACTGTGATATAACGTACGATAATTCACAAAGTGTTGGCAATAAAATCCATTTTTTTCTGCAATATTGAGCATATTTTAATGAATGTAATGAATGTAGACTTAACAAGAAGAATATTTGTGTAAGATATTATATGGAGGAAGACTTACATCTGCATGTGTGTACAATTATGATTTTTTAAAAATTAATTATATTTTTTATAAAAATCTGTTATTTTTAGTCTATGGAAGCAACAAAGGCTCTGCTACGTCACAGTTTACGGAAAAAATTAGACGCCGCACTTGAATCAGAAACATACTTATTGATTCAACACTGGTGCTCCGCGGAATGCCAGACTGCTATAAAAGCTTACATTGATGGAAAGATTCAGTAAACAACGGTAAGCACCCTTCTTGTATATGATAAAATATTACAACTGATTAATTTATATTATTATAATTATTTATTGTGTGAAAATATTATTTTCAGTGCATATACTTGTGTTTAATTGTGGTCTTGTCTCTGTATTAAAACGTCAGAAGTGATGGTTTGTGAATATTGATGCGGATGATAACAAAAGTCGTATAACATGTAAAATCAATGATGTCATGAACAATTTTTGATGTGACATTCTACGTCAATATATGCTATAAGATATAATTTGGGTATAAGATATAAATATTGAAGATCACTCAAAAAGATGGACTATTTTACTATTAGATCATTTATTATACATAAATATATATGTATGTGTGTATTTATATATATGTTTATATATAATATATATGTATATATATGTATATATATGTATATATATATATATATATATATATATATATATATATATAATATACACATACATATGTATACACATATATCTTTCTGCATTATGTTATTACTGTTAGATTAAAATAAAGATACATTCATTGTAAGAATCAAATTATATTTCTGATACATTATATTGTTTACCAAATTCATTGATTTGTATGAATTTTACGTTGTGTGTCTCTGTCATATAGAGCGTATATAAGTTCTGCGAAGACCGTATCTGCGAAGACTTGTGCAACTGTTTAAAAAGAAGTTCAAAGGTTGCACATCAACAAACTTCATAGTTCAAACGGCCATTGAATCTGTTTACTTTCTTGTAGAGCGATATATTTATACATGATATTTTTACAAAATTGACAAGTATTCGAAAAAAAAAATGGCAATGGCGACGATGCCGTGTACGTACGAGTTTTCCAGAGGCTGTGGTACCGGTGTGGCAGAAGCGATTGGAAATTGGGGGTTCTCTAACAGAACGTGTAGTGCCGGCCAAGAGTTACCACGTTTAAAGTGTCTCTTTGCGAAGATGGATTCTTTGTGAGGGAAACATTTTTCATGCATTTTTCATTCGTAGATAGAATTGCTCAAACTGAATTGTTGGCCTTAAAAAAATTCGATTAAAATTGAAAAGAAATAAAGGAAACGCCTTAATCAATTGCAGACGTAGCGCCAAGAAACCGATATGCGTTAAATACGATCGTAGATACGATCCTGATGCGTGGTATGTTAAGCCGAGCCCTGACGAATGTAAACCGGCGTGGACATTTCCTGTAAATAGGCCTCTGATTACTTATTCCTCAACTGCAACAGTTCTTAAAGTTTACAATCTACGTGATGTCAAATTTGAATTAATGCACTATGTTCCTGGCAAGAGCTATATTCAACATGGTGTATGTATATATTCTTTCAATGAGTTTAATCCTTTGAAGCAAGCCAGCAAGATTTTTATTATGGATTTCCTTATAATTGTACCACATAAATTTTAGATATACATTGTATCCTAAAGTAGATACTCCGTACAATTATATAATTTACTTTTAGACGCCCAAAGTGTATCGTCGAGGTCCAGACTGTTGCTATCAACCTAGCTGTTTAGCCCCTCAATGTCCTGTACGATGTTGTAAAGGCTAATTTTCAAAATTTTTATATAATTGTAATCATACTTAATAGTAATATCAAACTGAATATATTTTTTTCTAATAATAAAGTATAATGTCTGCGCAATACATATATATATTTATTATATTCTAAAATATACGTTTGTAAATAAATGAAAAATCACAATGGAGGAATCGAGGTATAAGGGCACAAATAATAACGATGCAACTGAGTTAACAAAAAATTATATCCGAGAGCAATGAGGTCGTTTAATTTATTTTTTTTTTTTTTTACTTTAACAAACACAGTGTCCTGAACTTTTGCGTGTTGAGTAAGAATAATTACAATATCGTATGGTGGGGCAAGTGATTTAACCGTCACTGCAAGATTTTCACTCTTTGAGCTGATATATCGGTGAATGAAATATCTCTAGATACTAGCTAGCGTTACAACAATGTACACTAATTCGAATTCCTTAAATAGAAACCGATCTACACAAGTAGCGATTTATAAGACCCTATATAAGGAGCTCTGTGCTGTCTTTGTGATGACTCTGCATGAGAAAGCTTCCCCTCGGGATTTTTATGTACAAGAAAAAAATACAAAACTGAAATGATGTGTGAGTCATGGTACAATATAAATATGAAAATCGTAAGAAAATGACGATTTACGCGAGTCAATAATATATGTTGCGCGAGTTATTAAAAATATACTTACGATACTTTAAGCAAATAATATACATATCGTAATATATATAAATTAAGACTAGATAGAATATCGGAGACCTTATCTATTTCTACAGCCAATACAATAATCGAGTGTGACTGAAGTACAACTTATAAGCTAGTTACGCAATAACATGCGGCACAATGACGGCTGAAAGCGTACTGGCAAGAAGAAGAGAGCACATGATATTTTGTTGACATTTCGTTTTTCTTTTCCACATATTCTGCTTTAAGTCGGACATAACACTGAAACCAAAACAGTAATTTTAATACTTTTAAACTTGCTGTAAATACTTTTTAAAAACTATTAATAATTAGCAATGTTTATATATTGTTTATAATTTAAGTTGAAAAATTATTAATATTTACAGTGAATAGGGTTTAGTAAAATTGTATGGAAAATCTAATTACCTTTGAGTATATAATCTGTTAGCAAAGTAGGTACTGTCGGGCTATCCTCGCTAATGGCTTTTAATACTGCAAAAATAAACATTATTAATGCGTGTAATTAGTTAATTATATAAAACTATGTTCATAAACACTTACTTTTGATAAGTACTTGCAAGGCTTGATTGTCTGGCGGACCACTGTCTGTATGATATGGAATAACGGTCGTCAGGTACTGTAAGAATGATAATTATATCATTTTTATCTCTCTTTAAATTGTACAATTAAGCTAAAAATTATTTTTCATTGGAAATTTATTTTTTGTAAAAGTATTCGTAATTAATTTAATAGCTGATATGACGTAGAATATTTAATTATAGGTAAATGCGTAACGTTAGTGGTACATTACCTTCGGCTCTTGCAAAGATCTATGTTGCGGCAACGGACTAGTACCATTCTGCATTTGATTTCTCTTCTTTGTAACATGATGCTGCCTACGTCGATTTTGCACGGCCAACAGTAAAGAGATAAACTGATTTTTGAGTTCCTTTTCGTATTCTAACTCGTCCCGAAGCGCAAGCTCGGCGATCAATGTTTCGCTCAAAGCCGCAACCAAGGATTCCATTTCTCCGAAAAGTTCAGTCAGTTGGCTGGAGGAAAGCTGCTTTAATTCTAAAAATACATTTAACGTTTTATGACATACATATATTTTTATTTTAAAACTTAATTTATCTGTATATTGTTTAATATGAATATTTTTATGTTATGTAATTAGTATTTCAAAACGTACTCTTTTCGTGAAGTGGTGATCCAAGTACTTCTCTACTTCTTTCCAAAGCCTCATCGCTGTCCAATAAAGAACCTTCTGAATCCGGTGATCTTTCCATTGACGGACTTTCCTACGGCGACGACAGGATGCAAAGTCATTAATCATTCGTTTAATCATTATTACATCGACAAAGATACTTTATTGCACCGAGATCGTACCTGCATTATGTCATCTATTTCGCGAAGAACTTCCTCGGCGGTCTTCAACGGTTCTTCTGGACTGTGAGTATCGGTACTGCTAGATAAGATTAAAGCATGCATGTCCAAATCTGTGGCAACTGCCTCGTCTTCGCTACTCAAATCCTCTAGCTCGGGTCTACAGCGAACAAAAAAACGAAAGCGTTGAATTTACAAGCACTGATGACGTGAGAAAACATTTACGATAAACAATGGTTTCGAGAAAATTTAATTTTCAAAATGCATAATTCTTGCAAAGTAAACTTTCGACAAGTAATTGTACTTGTGATAAATAATTAAACGCGCAAGAAACTGAAACGTATCTACCTCTCCGTCGAGGCGGGTGCTTCGTTTAGATTTAAAGCGGGCATATGCATTTTCCGTGCGTAGGATTTGCTCCAGTCGATGGGTAATATATTCCCAAAAGTTCCGGTGATCGTCCACCACATCCTGGAAAGATTCAATATTGAACATATACGGTCATTGAGACGCAAAAGATCTTTTGGAGTCTGCTAAGAGTCAATCGCTTGCTTGATCTTAGCAATTGCTTGTGTTTCGCTCAAAGCCGCAACCAAGGATTCCATTTCTCCGAAAAGTTCAGTCAGTTGGCTGGAGGAAAGTTGCTTTAATTCTAAAAATACATTTAACGTTTTATGACATACATATATCTTTATTTTAAAACTTAATTTATCTGTATATTGTTTAATATGAATATTTTTATGTTATGTAATTAGCACATTTACATGTAAATGTGCATGTAAATAGATGCAGAATTTCTTAACAAATGACTCATATCCTCCACACCATTCTCTAGTCGGAAGAAGTCAAGATGCTTTAAATTTATGTGTCATCGGTTTTTTTGGCTTATTTACTGAATGATTCGATACCGCGTTCATAGGATTATCTTTTTAATTTTCATATTTATGTGAAAATTTTTGCAGAATGATTTTTTTTATGACAGAAATAAGCTAGTTCAATTTTCTTAAACAGATGCGAGAAGATATTTTTCCATTTTCCAGCTTCAGAACTTTAATCAGATTGTATAATATTGTTAATCATTTCACTAACATTAAAATAATGAGATTATTTCTGCAAAATATCCTTTAATCTTTATTTTATTTCAATTCTTTTTTCCTAATGCTTTAAATATGTTGTTGTTCTGTTAATATTAAAAATATAATTTTTAATCTCTCTTTCTCTCTATATCCTTTTACTCTTTACTGTACTCTTTATAGGTGAGTAAAGAAAACGTTTGTTCACAGAGATGTCGCAATAGTTTCCGGTGTCCATCTAAAGGTTAATGAGAACGTATGACAGAGATGTCGAGTAATTTTAGCACGAAGGACACGATTTACGAGAGCACGATGTGTAATGCGCGATCAATAAATGCAGATGTTCCTGCGAGGATGATATAATGCCGCGATATTGAGTCATGCCAACGTGTGTTGTACCACAATGTAGAAACACGCATTTGGGACAACCTATATTAGCTGACGAGAGAAAGAGACAGGTTTCTCACTCAGGGACCCTCGTCTTTTAATACCTACGGGTTTTGCTATATAATGAGCATTAGGACACATTTAGGACCGTCTTACGGTGATGAGAGCGACGGACTTTCTAGGACGCCGCGTGAATCACTGCGGGCTGTGGGCGTTTCCTGCGTTACGCATTGTATGCGTGTACGCACTGCATAGATAAGACATTTAATCGTGTACAAACAAAACGTAAGTCAACGACGTGCCGTTTATCTGGAGGAAGTGATTTTTCATGCGAAGAATGGTCGCGCCGGAACGAAGGCCCCTCGCGGCGCAAATTTGCGAACAATGTACCTCGTGGGAGCCGAGCAGCAAAAACGGCATTCAGGCCTGTAATATCCTCAGGCGAATCGAAATATCAATCAGTTATTTCTTTTCCCTCGAATATCCTGCGACCTCTCTTGCCGTCAATGGGTGACGAAAGTAACATGCTTTAAAAGTCGTTTCAGACCTCTGTCTTAAAATATCTCAGTTTCGTTAAGTTGAAATGTTCATCTTTCAAGAATCTTCCCCACACTTTCCTCGAATATTAAATAAAATCGATAAGAAGCTCGCGATTTCTTATTTTTCCATGACTCAATATTTCTCAGAAAGTTCAAATCAATTTTTTTACATAGATTCCTTAGATTCGAAACATGCATAAGTTGGAAATTTTTGATTTTTGTGAAAAGAACCGTGCGAAAAAATGTTATATTTTTAGCAAACAAAATAATTAAAATCTATATTATGTTGGGAAGATTAGATATATTTCGATCTAGATATTTGTTTTGCATGTGTCTGTATGTACTTATATTTGTGGAAACAGAAAAATGACTGCAATGGATATTAAGAGAGAGAGAGAGAGAGAGTCAACGCATTGATCGACCATCTGATGCCGTGGGTTAATAAATCGAGGTCAACTCAGTCCACTTGAGTCTCTGATTAATGTAAAGTGGCTTTATCTTCAGCGCACACGTTGTTCGCATCGGAAAGGCCAGACATTTTATATCGCGGTACGTACGAAGCCTCCACCAAGCTAATTTACCCTTTTTTTTTTCTTTTCGGGCGCTCGCTCAAAAATCACAAGCGAACATGATAAAAGGAAGCTCAGCGATTGTAAAATCAACGTAATCTCAATGAAAAATGGGGATTTCGCAATTTTGCACAAGCAGCTCTCCTATCGATTCTTTCAAATTCGCTTGCTTCCCACAAAATCCGTACAAAGGAGAGAGGGGAGAAAGCGAGGGTGAGAACATTAAAAGAATTAGAAATTCCTCCTTAATTAAAATCCGACATATTGTTTTATAGCCTCCACGTATAAATTCACCCCCGTAACATCCCGTGGATGTGGCCGTCGCCACCCCGAGGCGCATGCGCCCCGATATTGACGTTCGCCCTCTGTTTGGAGGGTGGTGTAGCTCGATACGAACGAAGGAGCAAAACAGAGATTAAATTTTCATGCCACGCGTTTTCGTCAGTATCAAAACACTCACGAGACGTAATAGCAATAAGGGAAATGATTTATTTTCAATTATCAGACGACAGAAATCTAACGCGAGTCAATTGACAAAAACAAAGAGAAAGAAAACATTAATTTTGAATAATTAATATTTAATAATTGATTAATTAATAATCAAATATATTCTGGAAAAATATATATATATTAATCTCCAAGACTCTATATAAAATTCTTTGAAACTGAGAATCAAATCGCTTAACTTTTAACAAATTTTGTAATTTTAGTACCAAAGCGATTACTTTAAAGCGCTTTAAATCTATTAAACTTTTCCACTTTCTATTTTATAGAGTCAGTTTTTCCGAGAAGCTCGTAATCGTATATATCGGTCGCACGCGATGATGATCGGTGTTACGTGCAGATCATCAAGGGGATAGACGTATTAATCTCCATCTGACACGCGTTTCCGGTGCGGTCAGCACTTGGGGCGTCGCGTTCAGCCTCGCGGTAGAAAGTGCGGCTGGAAAATTACGTGGAAACTGCGTTTTAAAAGCGTTGGATCGCGACGAGCTGCGTAATACGCGACGATGGAGAATGCGAGCGAACGCGTGCGCTCGCATCGCTACCGCGGCTTTGTCGCGATCGCAATCGGGTCGATGGCCTTATTAGTCATCAGAATGGAGAGGACGTGCCATTTGAATAATGCCACCCTCGCCGAACGCTCTTTCGCAACGTCGCGCCGCGCCGCCCGTAAAACCGATCAATGGCATTTGAGTCGTCCGTTCCGGAGAGACCACGAATCATAGAGGGGCTGCAGGCTTCTTTTCTTGTCAGGAGAAAAGAATGATAGGAGGAAACCCATTTGTTGTTAGAGCGATTCTTCTTTCATTTATCGCAATCTCTTCAAAAATACTTCTGGGCTGCAATGCTTTTCTTTCTGTGAATTCTCTTCACGATCATAAATTTCTGAACAGCTGAATTCTCAATATCCTCTTACGGTTCCGTGAAAAATGTATACAATGTTCTGTTTCGTCGGTAGACAAAGAGAGGTTGCGCAGGGAATACTTGGAGAGAAAAAAATCTAGCGCATCTGCGAATTATCTCGCACTCGCATCGTGCAAGAAATTAACGAACCGATCGAGAATCGCGCAGTACCGTCGCACAAGGGCGGATGATGAGGCGAATGATCCAATGTAGATTTAACAACTTTGTGCGTGGTTGCGCGCGGAAGAAGAGACAATTTCGCGCTTCGTTGAGTTTCACCTGCTGCCGCTCGGTTATGCTCGTTAGGACGTGCAGCCTTGCCTCCTGCTCGTGAGCGTGTCGCGACTGTAATTTACACTCTGCGACTAAAATATTTGCCGGGATCGTCTATCGTACCGTGAAACCTCGACCCCTTCAAAATCCGTAAAGCTGGCCATAAGCTCCGAAACGTTACGCTATATAGATATTTAACGTCCATACAGGTCCTGGTGGTTCGATTTATTCGTGAAATCTTGTTAATATCCCAAAATTATCAGTTTACTGGAACTGAAGGAACTTGGAAAATGACCGGTTACTTTTTCAATCAGAAATTACGTCATATCTCGAGTATATCTGCGGTGAAACTTACATTTATGACGCAGCGCGAATCATGCCTACGTCAACATGTCTCGCCGGAGATGTTCGTCAAGGTTGCCTTGAAAGATCTCACCGTACTTTACTAACGTATACGTTTGTTGCGTAACGGATAAGGAAACAGATTTAGAAAATTTTATGTCAAATAAAGTCTCACTAAGCATTGTGTATTATTATCAGAAAAGTAAACAATAATCAATATTTAATAGCCAATCTCAAGACAATCATCGAGTCTCCTTTCGATTCTATTCTAACATCAAATCGAAAAGATAGCAAATTCATATCCCGAATTACTAATTAGCATCTAAGCATCTAAAGTAAGCATCTAATTACTTTCATCAAAATAATACATATGATTTAACATCTTTGATCTACGCTTTATTTAACATTAATAAATCAACATTAACATCTCGCAAATGGAGAAAATAGCACCAAGATGATAGGTCTGTCGCCAATCGATCTTGAGAATTGTATTAAAAGGAAACGTTCATATACGAATTATACAATCGAGATGCACTTTTTTTTTGGTGCGGAGCGGCGACGCTGTGGCTACTTTGGAGAGAAAGCTGCAACGTGTGCCGCAAACATCGCGTAGAGAGTATTAACTGTGTCGACACACTTCTTCCATTGGGAAATCGATTGCTTGTCGAATATCATCGCGAGTATAATAACAGATTCTAGGTTTTTTCTATCAATTTTTTTAACTTTTGTCTTTAGATACATTCGTCTGGAACAATAAAATCACCCGATTAACACGTCGATATGTGTGTGTGTGCAGTAAATCTTCCAGTTTCATTTGGATTTAAAACTGCATCGCCCAAGCGTCCATTTGAACAAATTTTTACATCCAACGAGCCACTTTGGCTGCCGATATAAATGAGCTGCGAAATTGGGCTGCACTATGCTGCAGCATCGCATTAAACGGAGCATTAAGTGAAATTGCTGACGCGTTTCGAAGAAAGAGAGGCGCGGGAAGAGAGAAAGAGAGAGCGCGAGTCGTCGGCGAGGAGTAATCAAGATGAAATAGATTACTGGACCGTGTCCCACTCTCCGAGAAGCGGAGACGGGAATGCTTCCCCCCGTTATTGCGCGTTACGTATCACGCGCGTATTATGACGAGGAAAACGGGTTAACGGTAATGCGATAAGTGATTATTTCCGCTGCGGCAATCGTCACTTTCGAGCCAAGAAACGGAGCCGCGAGAGAGCGGAGGTCCGCAAAACGTAAACGTAGATTTTAATACGCACGCGTTTACCCGGTAATTTTCAGGTGCGTGTACTCTGCGCGTCGTCGACACGTCGTGATTTATTTCCCGTTGATACGCGGCGAAACCGGTATACCTTGTAGCCAGGTTCCCGTGAATCGAACAACCGTCCGCGATTGCACACACGTTTGCGGGTTTGCGACTGTTTATACGAGTACAGTTAATTAGAATTAATTAAAGTAATTGCGTCAATGAGGTCAAATGCGCCCGCGACGACGAGATGGTTTTTAACGATAAAAAAAGGTCTTGTATGATTGTTAAAAGTCCTGTCACACTGAAAGAAAAATATAGTTACTTTTGGACCCAACCACAATTTGATAATATTTCTATATATATTTCTATTATAATTTTATAATATTTCTAATGATAATTACGGTTAACGTAATGACGCATATTAAGATAATCATATTTATTGGTATAAATATTATAAAATTACACTGTTAAACTCATAGTGTCAAATTATACTCAATTTGAATCATTTTTAACTATTCCATAGGTCTGCTCCTACTTGATATTTCATTAATTTTGATTAAAAGAAAGGTAAAATTTTGACTGCCATGGAAGTTAAATTAGATAAATTAATAACATATTGAGTAAGGCTTACTCAATATATCGCTAATTTTATCTCATTGTAGGAGCACTGGCAACCCATAGGAGTTTACAGTGTTACAGTTGGGTCCAGAAGTAATTATATTTTTCTCTCAGCGCTCTGGGGATTAACCTTCATGTAACACGTGATAATAATCTCGCAGCTTCAATAGACACTTTGAGATCTCGTTAGGATAATTATCAATTACGGTGGTGTGAACAACTTACTGGCACTCGTTCATGATCTCCTCCTGCGTTCGCACCTGCACCGGAGCCAAGGACTCCACGTCAGTGCCATAATCGCGGAAGCAAGATGTGATCTTCTCGTCGAAGGTGTTGACGAGGTCCTCAAGGCTGCCGCTGAACGGGCTGAACGTTCCTTCCTGGAGGATGTCGGTGCCGTTCTCGTGTGTCGTAGGCGGCTCGTTCGCGTTGCAGTTCTCGCCGAAACTCGCGTCCAGGCTGGCGTCCAATAATTGTTCTGCGGAGTCAGGAGAATGATTAAGAGACACGGATATCTGGCGAGGCGAGGCGAGGCGAGAAAATACGCGAGGAATATGTCTCTCAATTACGCGGATATTGACGATTCTTCATTTCAATTTACACGTCGCTTTAACAGCCAGTGACGCGGACAATTGTTTTCTCCTTCATCGAACTAATCCCGATCTAGACTTATCCTTGACGCGTCGCACTTTGATATTGCTGAAACGCAAAGATGAACCGAGGTCGCAATATCGAGCGTTATCGGATGTGACACCGCGCGTCGTCGCTCCAATAAGAGTATACCTACTCATCCCTCTCACGATATATATATATATATTTCTTCTCAAGCCGAGTTCGATTCTGCGGCGCAGATAGCGCGAGGTAGAATTTCAAGAGTTCCACGAGACGACTTTGAATCCGTATAATTGACGTCTTATCGCACAGAAATTAAATTACACGGAAAATATAAACATAAAGCGGCGTACACTGATTGCGAATATTGATCAAAGACTCGGACGGATTACTTATTTCTTCAGAGACGAAATCTCGAGGGATCGTCTGCATCCCTGTGATCTCGAAAGAGTCGGTTATTACCGCCCTGATTGAAATTGGCTCGTCGCGGCGAAAAATCGTGGGACGTGTCGACGGAGGAGCAGAACTCGAACGTCGCCGTATTCGTGCGAACATTACACATTTCGGGGAAACTCGAGGGAATCCCACTGCGAAGTTAACCGGCGACGATTTCACGGTGACGCGGCCGAAGGACAAAAATAAATTCGGAGTAAAGCCCGAGCCCGGTCTGATGTCCATTTCCACCAATGTAGCTTAATTTTATCTCGGTTTAGCTTATTGTTAGCCTTTTATCTTGTTTTTTAGTTCTAAAAAAAAAATAGAAACAAGATTAAACTGAGATTACAATCAATGTACATTGTGGCAAAAATAAATCCAGGTTTCTCGATTTGGCTGCCGCGCAGGTATAGAAATTCTTTCGGGCATCCCGAGCGTCGAGAGCGCCCCGATCGGACGCCCAAGGCCCCGTTGCACAGAACCGCGAGGCCCGCGAGCACCTGTCGGCTCCTGAGAAACGCGCCGCGTGTATTTCACCGGTCTTTCGATGCTCTCGTGGCGCGAGAGATCGATCAACCCCCCTCCTCCCTCTCCCCTGGAGAACCGTTTCGGAGAAACAAAATTCAGGTCGCGAGTCGCGTCGCGGCACCTTGTCTAGAGTTACATCACCGCCGAAGCCGCCGCGAGCGATTTAATACTTCCACGAGAGTCTCGCGGCCGTCCGCCTGGCTGAAGGCGTGGAAAACAGGAGCACGCGCGTAATACGCGTTTACGCCAATTAACGTGGGAGCTCGCGGGGCCCGCGATTATTTCCATCTTTGTCGCGAGGCTCGAGAGGGCCTTCGGCGCGGGCCTCACGTGCGACCCCGGGCGACGGCTGAGCAGTGTAAATAAGGCCCACGTTTCGCACCTGTCAGGAGGTTCATGTTCTTCAGGCTGGCGGTGTCCTCCTCCTCGAAGCGCGCGAGGGGTGCCTCGAACTTGAGCTCGGCGATCTTACCTGCCATGTCCCTCATTATTGAACGTGTGGGGGAGTGAACCGAGCGGGGGCGCGACGGGAGGGAATTCGGCGTCGCGGCCGAACGTGCGTCTCGATAGACTGGGGAAACAGAGAGAGAGAGAGAGACGCTTTATCCGACGAGATCCCGATGACCGAGACGACGACGTCGACGTCGTGTCCGGAGCATGTAGGAAGTGCGACGACACACGCACGCACGCACGCACACGCACCCACCCACACACACACTCGCACACACACACACGCACACACGCGTGCGCGCGTTCACGGCACGCGAGACGCTCGAAACGTGCGCGCGAGTACCCCCTTCGTCGACACGAGCCAACCGACCGCGAGCGACTGAGTCGTGGAGGGGTCCTCATGCGCTCCTCTTCGCCTGGCTCTCCCCGGTGGTGGTGGTGGTGGTGGCGACGCTGGCGGGTGTTGTACGTTGGACGGAGCAGGCGCTGGTGGGAAGATGATCGCCGGTCGTCATGGTAACCGCTGGCTGAGCGCGCCGATGTCACGAATCATCTCGCTCTCCGCCAGGACCGGCTTTAGGTCTCGTCAGGTCTTTTCGTGCGTCGTTCGCAGTTTTTGGAGGCTTTTTAAGTGCGGAGATTTTTGAGTGTGAATTTCAAGCAACGCGAACGGGTCTTTTTATATTGTTGAAGGATTCAGGGAACCATTCGATGAAATTTGTACATGTATCTATCGGCACATTCTTCATTTGTATTTTAGACGATTTTACTCTAATTTCTCTTGCCGACATTCGAATAGATTTGGGTCGTCTTATTTTAGATGCAAATATATGGAAAAAATGCTAGATAGCGCGAGTGAAATAAATAGATTTTATCGTTATTATATGTTTTGTTAGCGATAATAGGTGTTATTTGTCAGTATATAGACTTGTTAGAACGTCCAATCGCTCCTGATCTCGCCTTCAGTGCCGTGTCACGTTCGTTATAATTTCGCTCATTTAACGGAAATAGGACAGGTCGATAGATTCCGCTGCGATTTCGTATCTGCAACTGTATCTTGCGACTATTTTTGCGACCTGAGAAAACTAAATAAGCTGTTCAATTTATTATTTTTAATTCAGTTGCGCCAAATAAAGCTAACTTCGCTGTAACTTCGTTTTAATTTTTCATTCGTTAGAAAAACAAGGAACCGTTGAACTAGTTTTACGGCTTTATTTAAAATCAATGAGAGCTAATATAGAACGAAAAGGAGAAACAATCTATACACAGTTTTTGATCAGAAGCTTGATTAAAGCTTAATTAAAAATTAAAAATAGATTCTCAAGGAGAGATTGAAGACGTGAAGTTGCATCGCTGGCGTATCGCTTGATTGCGACTGAATTTTAATTGTATATACGGTATTGCGATACGCTGCGATACGCTTCGACACGCTTGCTGGATAAAGCGTAATTTTGTGAGACAGAAAGAAGCGGCAAGATGTCGCTGTTGTAATGTTAAAATATGCCATATTTATGGTGCTACGTAAAATAATTGTAATATAAATAGTTGATGATATTATTGCGAAATTAACTTTTCGAAATTGCAGCTGATTGCTCGTTTCTTTTATAAACATTTTTCAATCATTCTAAACACGCTGAGGATGTTTTACTTAGCGGGTAAAAACTCGACAGAGTGTAAATATCGACAGCTGTAAATATCGATTACACTTTACGGAAAGAGCAATTTATGAACCGTGCACATTTTTCCTACATTTCCATAACTCGATAAATCTATCATTCGGTAACAAAATAATAGTATTTTTTCTGTTGAATAAAATGCAGAAAAAATAATCATCGATTCGTTCGATTCTATGTGCATAGATATGTAGAGTGCGTTTCAATGAAGATCGAATTATAAAATACTATCTTTCTTCAAACTTTTTAAACGTCGCAATCAATATAATCAAAAGAAATTGAAAACATCCAGGAAACAAATGATCAAATACATTTCTCAGATACATTTAGGAAACATTTTTAAAACGTTTTGAAAACCAATATATGCTACTTGGATAGTCTTCTAACTACCGGTTGAAGAAATCGGTTCAAATCGCTAATTAAAAAAAATTCAATCGCGTGTTAGAGATGCGAATAGATAATTTCGGGCAGACGCGATCAAGGCGCGAGCTTATCAGAGGAATACACAGCGGCCGAGCGTAATTATTCACGCTGGATATAATTAAATCGAAATGTACAGTTCGCTCCGCGCGACGGAAACAATATTCCAATGAGCTTCCAACAAATCTCCGCCCATCGAAGTGAGCCAATAAGCATTAATGTATTAATACGCCTAGCCGTAATGTTGCAAAAAAAAAAAAAGAGAAATAAGTTCCGTCATTATGAATTGCATAAAGAAGTAAGACGATTTGCATCTAGCTCGAAAGAACGCGCGATCTGATTTCCATCCTTGGCGAAGCGATGGTTATAGATAATCGTATGTTTCGCGGTTCGCGCCGCTGCGGGAAGGGGATGGAAAACAACTATTTATCTGGAGCACAGAGTTCGCGACTTTTTTCATGCATCTCTTTCTTGCATTCTACAATGTGACGTATACATTGATCGTGTAGAACACGTTTTATTAGAATTTAATAGAATTTCAAATTAATTACCCACGCGTGCGCAATTATCTGTAACTCTATCATCTCACCCCCTAATCTTGCCTCAAATATCAGTTTCGATTGCCGCGAATTGTCTGCGTTTTCTTTTTTACGAATTGACTTAATTGATTTTTGTGAGCGATCCGTCTTTATTGTAACATGTCGGAGAAAAATCGAATACTACGTATCGAATACGTCATTCCGACATTACGCTTGGCATATGCTTGTGTGCGTGTGGGCGGATTGCGTGCGGATAGAAAGAACAAACGGAGGGATTGTAGTCAACCTTGGCATCGCACCTCTCGTACAACATAAATCTCCTTTGTCATTACCGGACGTTTTAATAAAAATGACGTACGAGAATGTGCTCTCTATAGGAACCAATTAATCCCATTGATTCTTCACCGTTTTTTTCATATACGGCTTTGACTGACTGTCAGTAGATTGGAGCTGACTTTTGTCGCACCTGATCGATTGTGAAAAAAAATTTAGATAGAATGCGATATTCAGAAAAATATTACAAAATCATTTTTATTTCACACAGAAAATGCTAAGCAATTTAATTTTCATGGAATATAAGACACTACTTTAATTTATTAACTTATGTTGTCGCTATTAATTTATGTTGTCTCACTGCTGTACTAGTCAATCATTAATCATGCAACTTTCGATACGTAATCTCAGATTACGGAAACAAAGTTCTTATTAAAAAGCATTTGATATTATATATGGATGTTAGCAAGTGTTTGTACGACATTAAGATATGCAGAAATGTTAGAAAATCTATAATTCATAATGGTTGCTATAAGTAATACTTTGTATAAAACAACTTTGTAAATTATAATGTTTATGAGATCTAATGGGAAATATCTCATTTAATGGCTAATCGTACATCGAGAAGTGAATGATCGAAAGTGACTTGAAAATGGAGCATGTAAAAATAAAGAAAACATTTGCGTTCACACATGACTGAATTCTAGAATCATAATACGGCACGTAGAAATAAAGACATATTTTTCAATTGTTTTCTCGAGGCGACGTGTAAAACCATCTGCAAATAGGATGCTAATTAATTCTGCTTAAACAGGCTCAACAATTCTTAATCATCACAAACGTTACAAATGTTTTTGTCCTAAAATGAAACTAGAAACTTGTCGCGAGCACTCGAGAGTGGAAAAAATACTGATTTAACTTTAAATACGTAATAATTGCCTGTCACACAATATTATGCAGGTATTTATTGCCTGTCGTAATTACAAATAGAGAACTGACAAATTGAACGATAAATATGCATGGTGTCCCTATGTATGAGAGAAAAATCGAGACACGAGACATGAATACAAACTGTAACGCATTGTCGTTGTTTGCGTAATGACGTATTTTATATCGTATAAATTATAAATTTCATAAGTAATTTATTGACATTAGATCGCAATAATTGGCAGCTTACAAGATACTTAATGGGATTATAATTATTCTACATTATTGCATTCACATATATGTATAACTTTTTGCGTGTCCATGTTGCGCTGTCTCTTACACAAATATCAGTATACTCTTGACAGAGAAAAACATGTATTTTATATATTTCATAACTAAACGTTAATTAAGTTTGCAATGATTTATATGACGAATTTACATGTAATTAATAATTTACATATAATTAACGTTTGTATTATACACAATTATATTTAATTATGTTAATTAATTTAATTATGTTAATTAATAAAATTGGATTAACTGCGTATGGCTTTCCAAATGACAGTTGACAAATGAAAATGCATGTAGTGTAATGTAGCAGGAAAACGAGATGATAAAGTCCAACAATCGCTCGAGAGATTGTGCGCTTTTATATTGCTAAAACAAGAAAAAATCACATGTTACACAGCGGTTCAAGTAATAAAGCTAACGTAATAAAACAGTCGAGTGAATCACATCACATTCTTGTTTTGCTCGCCCGTTATCTGTAATGTAAAACAGTCATAAATGCAGTATATGATGGATGCACGTTTCTTTGCGTTCTGCGTAACGTAGATTCTCAATCGTCATAAGAATTGTCTCATTGTCTTCTTTGGCGAACATGCACATACCAAAAATCTAATAGAATAAATAAATAAATTGATTAATATAGTTGGAAACTAATGTAGTTGTAGTTCTGTACAATTTACTTAAAACAAAAAGAAAAGGAAAATCAGTAGCAGAAAGGCATTATGCTGAATAGCTTACTTTGTCATTATTGCATATAAAAATGCATATAAGATAAGATCTTCGCGGAAAAACCAGAAATAAAATATCCGATAATATTCAGTAACGGATAACGAGGACTTCGACATTTTCGCATTCAGATCTCTTTTTTTTTCAGGGATAAATTTCGATGAAATATTTCATATATGCAAATACACAGATTTAGTTTGTTCCGTGCAACAATCGCCGATGACATCCGTGATGAAAATTAAGTCGCACAGTCAGTGCAATTTGCACAATAAACACGGGCAATGTCCTTTTAATTGCATTAAGATTAAATGGCTCTTTGCTCGCGATGAAAGCATTACTAATCGCGAGATCTCTCGGCAATAATCCTATTTAATCCTGTTTAAGTCGTATGTGATTAGTTGCGCTCGAAAGTCAGTTGCGCAATCTAATCGTACATGTTTATCAGAACTGTTGTAAATCCGCTATGCAAAACAAGCAGCTATTAATTACGATAGTTTTACCGGTTGATTCAAGATTGTCAATTAAACCCGTTTACTTCTATTGTGAATTTTTCACGATGAAAAATTTGTTTCTGAATATTCTCGTGCAGAGAACAATCTGGCATTCATAAAAATGCGATTTGAAGACCGTTTGTGTTTCGATAAGCAAAATAATAGAATGTGTATAAGATTTTATTGAATATTCGCAAACGGTTATTGCGCCAAACGATGCACAATGAAGCTGGTTAATGCACGTACATACCCTCGTGTATGGTCTGACAGTTTATCACAAGTGTATCAATGAAACCCCATTGCTGATAGCCACATATCTCGCTCCCTAATCAAATTTAATGGAAAAATAGACCGGGGGGAGTCTCGCTCGAACATATTGTATATGTCGTCGGATAGTAACGACCCCTAATCCGACGATCATTCTTCTCACAACGTCAGTCAGAGTTGGATGCAACGCGTAAAGGGAACAAAGTATCCACAAAGCACTTACGTATCTTCTGAATTCATCAAAAATCAACGGATGTCCGGTCTTCTTGGGAAGCAAGTAAGCAGTAAAAAAGATAGTGTAAAGATAGAAATTTTTGTCGAGAGCACGTGTCGCGATTTATTTCGAGCGTCTTGTTGGGCGCTCGCCTACTCGTAGTTCTTCATCTTCTTCTTCATCATACGAAATCGCGTTTTGTCGCATAATTGAGACTTCCGTCTCGTCGATTCCTAAACGAATCATTGAAATAATTTGATCGTAAAAACTTACATACTGAAACGCGAATATATACATATATATGTTTAATAGAAAAATATTTTCTAATAAACAATTCGTTAAAAAATTTTTTTTAGCCCGTGAGCAGATACGTTGATGACAGACTGATCTCGTTAGTATTTTTTTGCAATTGTTACCTTCGAAACAAATCGGCACGACTCTATCTATGAATAAATAAATAAAAGTTTATAACATTTAAATATTTGTCTAATGACAAATTATATTTTTCTTATTTAAATTTAAGCGACATTTAGATGACAATTCTTTTCTTATCAATTTGAATAATAATGAGATAGAAATTATATATGAAATGGATTAAAGGACTTCCAATGATTATTAATATAAATTATAAATATAAAATATTTTTTTCATGAAATGCAATATTAATACAAAAAAATATAAATATTATAGTACGTAAAGTTTATTCTTTTTATACATGAAATTATTGTAGCTTTAATATTATAAATATTTATCTCTACATAACAGCGTCATATATTCTAAATTTAGATAGCAAGAACCGCGTTGCATATAAGTGCGTCTGTGCTAATAATAACTTCTGCCGAATATTTGTGTGCTATACGAAGCGTCAAGTCGAGACGAAATCGCGATCTGAATGTATTACAAAACAATTATTTTAAATTATTATATAAAGACAATTCAAAACGAAAAAGTCAGAACGAAAAGATATTGTAAGTTTTTGATTTAACTTTTTTTTTCTACTTTCAAATGTGCTACCTAATTGCGGTAATTTAGCATGTAATCAAATAAATCTCAACAGTGATGCAAATATTGTTACTAAATTGCTACACACAACATTATTGCACATTCAAGTCAGACTCAATCAGATTCAATTCCTTCGCATTAACGATCAATTGAGTACTAAGTGCTACGATCGTGATATTATCAAGATGTAATACAAGGGGTGGACTATTCTTAGTCATGTACAATTTTATGACCAATATAGCACTGCAATAATATATCTGAATTAATGTTTTCACAAAAATTAAGGAAGATATTAAGCCTAATATATTATTTCTTTGACTACAATAGAGTGATTGCAAAGATAGAGCGCCGTAAAATTTTTAATATAAAAGGACGTATTCAGAACTGATCAGAAAATTCTTAAACGAGAGGCAGCTCGGTAAATCCGAGTCACCAGATATTGTCGTATTGGTCACCGATCAACGAGTATGCAACGGGACATTTGCGTGCAATGTTAATGTTTCACCGAACGATAGTGCTTTATCACATATTCGAACATGAGCTGGCAAGCAAACCGTATTATAGCAATCGCATCGCTAGAAATGACCATCGTAACAGTTCTCAGTAATAACAAACATTCGGTTGTGATGCACCGGATTAGAATCATGCGCCGCCACTTCAGTCGCGTAGCTCCGTTATGCTCGACGGAGTCGTTTTCGGCGAGTGCAGAAAACTGTCGTCCATTGGGAATCGTTCCACTGACCAGAATATCAGCATCTGCATCCGCGCGCAATAGCGCACGTAAGATAGAGCGTTGCTCTATCTAGAGCAACAGAAATGGAACGGTGCTGAGCGCGAGGCTGTTGTCGCAGGTGCAGTCAAGTGGGTAGCGCATATCTCATTCTGATGCAACATAATGCACGCTCGCGTGTAGATTGTGTGTGATATGTGACAAATGCAGATAACGCGCTAATTATCGTGCTTCATTCGGACAAATTTTCGCCCGTGTCACGCAACTACTTGCGCTTGGGTGCTTCGCGGACGGCTCGAAATTAGCCATCGCGAGCACTATAGTATTAACTATTAGCTTTCATAGATTCCAAATAAATTGCTATCGATTCCCATCTTGATTATCTTCGATAAGCACATTTACTATAAACATATGACGCACTGAAAGTAATTTTAGATTTCCGGTGCATGCAAAGACGTGTCAAGTACTTTATATGCATATTCTTTACATCGGTTAGCATTAAATAAAATAGACAGAATAATATAATAAAATTTAAAAACTGTCAAATATTGTTACATGAAAATATATGTTGTCTTTTGTATCAAATATCTAACGTGAAATTCTTATAAATGTTAATGCAATGGAATAAATCATGGTTTTTATCCTTGTCTTTTTATGCGACGTTAAACATAGATTTATTTAAGACAGAAACCAAGAACGATTGATAAAATAATAAAAATCGATTTTTTTTAATTGTTTCCCTCGATTAATTAAGCAGGAACACGCATACAGACTTATGGCGACATATATTTGTTTCTTCTTCATTTACGCGAGTTTACATTGTCGCGTCGCTCTGTCTAGTAAACAGTTTAATTTCTGCAGCATGCATGCAATTCCATGTCAATATTAACTCGCGAAATAATTTTAACGAGGTTCACAATAAATGTCTTAGAAAACAGACAATTATGTAGATTTTTATTGAATCATTATTATTTTGAGGATTAAATTGACTAAATCGATTCATTATTATTTTGACGATTAAATTGATAATTAAGTTTGATTCAATCTTAATTAATACGACATCGTGAAATTAATATCGATGTTCTCCACAAAATTTTATTTAATATTTTCACAATAAATTGATGGTTTACAACCTTATGAGTAAATTAATCTTATGAGTAAATTAAATTACTAAAGTATTAATTCGTTATACGATCTTTCAGTCTTAAACCGATCATAATCAAATTTCATAGATGATCATGTTACATAGTTACACCATGTGTCGAGGACAACTTGTCTGTCGACATATTTAACATAGTACTACTTCTAACATACGACAATTTTAATGTACACAACTTGAGTTTCGGTTTATCGAAAAAGGAAAAATTCATTAGAAAAAATTAGGAAAAATATTGCATTCTCTAAATATTAAAATTCTTTTTTAAACGATAAATTTAGATTTATCGTTTTTTTTTTAGATTAGTAATATGAAGAATTGATTTCCCGCAATAACAGGACAAGATTCCGTGTTGATATGATTCGATTTTCTACTATGTGAGGATATATATTTTAATACAAGGAAATTAAGAAGGATAGTAAAAGGAATTGTACTATTGAAAGTGCGTCGGAAAGTACTCCCCGTCTTTGCCGAAGAGACGTGTATAAAGAACAATATATGCATTTAATAGTAAACGATAGCGACTCGCTTTGATTGACCATTCACTAAAGGCCTTCGACAGGTCGCTAAAACTATTTTATCGAAACATATGGTTACAGTGAGACGGGTTGCGATACGACGGAATTGTTTTTCTATTAAATGTCGAAAGTGTAATGAATCACGTTCGCAGATGTAGATTGAATCAATATCGACACAGTAATTGATCTTTCTACTTATTAATTGTCGTTCAATTTAAATTGATTATTTTCATTTCAAAAACTCTCGATTATTTTTATCGAAGCTCCATTTTGATTTAACTAACTAAAAATTAAACCTCTCTGATTTCCATGACTGATTCTTTACACCATTATTTTTTGTCCTCTTTTTATTGGATAATGATATTCCTAACGTTTAATATTTTTTTCCATTGCACCAAATATTCTTTAGCAAATGTCTGTTCGTGTATTATTTATAATATTAAAAAGAAAGAAGATAATATAAAAAATTAGCAAATAAAAAAAGATTAAAATTTCTTCAACTACGTTTGCTCCTTATTTGCTAATTTTTTATATTATTCATTTTATATTATCTTCTTTCTTCTTAATTTTATAAATAATACACGGACAAATATCTGATATTGATACATAGCGAGTGAGTACTGTGCCAGTCTAGCGCCAGGCACGCTAAAGGCACAATGTTAAAAAATGTATGCCGTTCTCATAAAAATACAGTATTAAAAATGCAATTTATTAGCCTACTCGCATGACTGTCCGAGACAACAAAAATTTTGAATCGGTTCACGAGCAACAGACGTATTCAAGGCGGTTGAATCATACAATTCACCCTGTGTTTCAAGGATAGTTTTTTTTATCTTTCTAATAAATCTTCTAAAGGCTCCCGTTAAGTAATTCCTCGTATAACAAAACCTCACTATTCACCGCCCGTTCTGCCTCCCCTCCTCTTCCAATCGAATGCGGAAACTAGCTATATGACGTTTGTACAGGATTTGCTACCGCATCCGATTTGAAAGGCTGCTTTGCGAGGAATGCTCGGGAGACCATTTTATTGAGGTCATTATATTTCATTGTCGATCGTTTATCGATTGTCTAGCTTATCGAGTGTCACGATCAAAGGACGTGCGGTACGCGAACATACTACGCGACCATGAAGATGCTTCGTAATTCTCGCTGCAGCTCCATGCAATTTAAATCACTGAGTCGTGAAGCGGTATTAGCTTGTTAAAAGTTGATCGTTCTCGAACGAAAATGAATAGTGTATGTTTAATATAAATAATCGTAGAAACCAACGTTCTATCAACTTTTGTTGTTTGTGGAAAAATCGATTTCATAAATTTCAGAAAATCTCCTATGATGGCGAGTAACAACTCGTAGGCATTATTAAATTTACATAAACTTGTTGGGTTTATAACAAGTCCATCATTCATTTAAGACAAGAATCTTGAACTATACGATTCTTACTATTACGGTATACGGTATACGACGGTCTTCAAGGTATCGGGTTTGATTCCAGATATGGTTACCATTATCAGTAACCTTCGAGCTGATAGATTGACAAGACACTCGTCATTGCCTTTAACATGTTGCATTTTCCATAGTAACACAATGGCTCGTATAAAGACGTAAACGACTTTAGCAATTGTAAAAATGTGACAAACGAGACATCTATTTAGAGGAAAGCAGTTTCAATCTCCATACACGGTGTAAATTACAATAAATGTATTGTGATATGTCGATAACAATAAGACATTTGATTATTATAATTTAAAATCTGAAATTGCGTAATGAATTGTGTAACGAATGCGATTTTAATTCTAGATATTTTCCATTCGTTCGTTAAACATGAGGACGTACTATTTTACGACAAAAACTGGCAGATCGAGTATCAGTTGTCTATTTACCATCCATACAAATGCAAAATAAATATTAATTCTAATTCAATTGATTTTCGATGTCAGCTAATATCTTACATGAATCGACAAGTCGTTCGAGTTGTCATTAAATCTATATGGATGTATTGATAAGCGCGTATATTATTTCTTGCATTACATACACCAATGTATCACGATAAACGACAAGCGTTAAATAGAAAAATTATTTTCTAATTCTGTATGCAACATGCGTATTTTCAAGTTGTACATTTGCAAGTTTTAAACAACAAATTGACAAAATTTTATTTATGTATACAATGTAGATTTATGTACTCGTGGGTAATGTGAAATATTTGTTGTTATTCCAAGCCATAAAATAATTTTGACATTTATGCGCTTTTTCACTCTAGAGATATAAATATAACTTATTATAAGGTAGTGCATAGATTTGCAATTTTTATATTACTATATACTATATAGGAAAAAAATTAGATTGCGCCTTTTTGCCTCGATTCCTCGACTTTTCGTCTAATTTTATATTCTCGTTCCTCCTCTGGCAATGCAACGTTCCTGGAGTAAAAAATAAGATCCAGTTTATCGTAATAAATCGCTGCAAAATTATACAAAGCTGCGGCATAATTACGCGATAATTGCGGGTCGATCCAAGGTTGATTAGATATCCTTCAATATTAAAAACGGGGGCGTCGCCGATCCTAATTATCCTAAACTATATCTGTCTGTCCCTGAACCTGCAAGAACGCCTGTTGCTCCTACGAAGCATATATAAGACTGACGGCGTTCTATTACAATGCGCAGTGTTAGATTACCACCTCGTCGACAACAACCGAGCATCACGTTATTAGCGCTTGGGGAACTTGCACAGTTGTTCTCTGTAATTCGTGTATATTGAAACTCTCTCGACTTAAGTGCCGTAGAACTCGCGGATCTTATCATCATGGAGAACATACGAGCCGCAAAACAGGTTGATGCGATTCGCATCGACGGTGACAAGACCGCCATCAGTTTCATAAAGGATGCACCAAAAATTACGAGATACTCGGTAAGAAATTAAACGGATACATTCGAAACGAGACGAAAATTGAAATGACAATCCGTGCATTGTGATGCTTTAAAGATCGAATTGATGTTTGATGAATTTGACAGTTTATCGTAATAAATCGTAATAATACGTCAAAGTGCTTCATTTTAAATTCGAGAGAAATATAATTTCTACCGACTCTGACTTTTAAAACTGTAAACATGGAAGATTACACTCTCGAATTTAATTGAACAGATAGATAAACAATATTATATTTTTTAAAAACAGAAATACACCGGTCATTTCCATTTCTATTTTTTAGATTAGTTCTTGTTGAAATTTTATAATTTCAATTATTTTTTTATTCTGAAGTTATAAAATTTCAAAATAAAATCTTTTATACAAGAAATAAAATATTAATCTAAAAAATAGAAATGGTCCCGCTTGATATTCTAGTGTTAAAAAGATAACAACTCAATAGTATTATTTCGATTTATAGATCTTATTTTTGAATTTCTTATTATTCATGTTATATATTACATTTGCAACTTTTTCTCTGGAATATCACTATTTTATTTCACGTAATAAACATGAAGATTACGTGCTTCATATATGCTTCGTATCATCGTGTCGAAATGTTTGATCGTATTATATCGTTTCTCTGATTTTTTAAATTTTTGAGTACGACACGCTTCCTTCGAAATAAATTATACTTCTTCGAGGGATAGAATTTACTCTTTGCCTTGGTGATGATGTACGTGTAAACGTGCTTTAGTGCGATGATCTAATCATTTTCTCACGGTAATTGTAGGACATTAGAAATTATTATGCAGATTATTAATTACGCTGAAAGAAACCGTGCGTAAGATCCTTTAACGTAAGTAACGACGCGCTCCCTTTGACATGACGTAACTTGAATGATGACAGCAAGTCTTCATATCGCATCCTTCTGCAAACGTAACAACATAATGCTCGGATGCTAGTTCCTTTAATTGCGACAATTGTTATCAGCGTATTAAATAAGCGATTATTTTATAATTTAGCAAGTTACTCTTAAATAACTTATCAGAAGAAGGACGTTTTAAATTACACGTGAACAATAACGGTGTAACATTCAAGGCAAAGGAGTTTTGCATGTCGCAAGGTTTCCTTGCGTTCTAAATAACGCGTCATGATATCGCGTAACAGCTACGTAAATGTTTCAGGAGACGCGTTCGTTCAATATCCAAAAATTGAGATTCAAGATTTAAAAAAATATCTAAATAAAATATTTAGAAATAACTATCCTTCTAGGTTTTTTAGAAGCTTTTTAGTCCCACGTTACTTTGTATCCCCCGTGTTTGCGAAACTATCGTGTCAAAATGCATATCGCATCCGCACGCAGGCGGTCTTATTGACTCTTATAAATCACTGTCTGGAAGTAGATCAATGACAAATTAGCGTTGGGTGACGTTGACCGTACAATGACCGATCGCGATAAAATGCGTTGGATAAACGAGAATATTTCGATGTGACGTGCGGTGTAATGGGCTGGCGCATCATTCTCATGTATGAAAGTTTCCTACGAATTCTCGACTCGGAGATCATGTCGCAGCGTTCCGCGCAAATTACGCTGAATTTGCATTTCCTATTGTCGGAATTGCACGATGCATGTCTCATGTTTCTATTAATTATAAATATACCCCAAGATATAGTTGGCTCTAAACGAAATATGTGCTAATCATCAAATACCCAGTGAGAAATGATTGATCAATTCGTCATCGATTCGTTGTATTCTCGATCATCATTTATCACAGTGTAATAGCGTTCGATGTAAATAAATTATCAGATAATTTCGTCAAATGTCTTCGACAGCTTTATTGTAAGATATTAATTAATAATATTTTTAATTTTTCTTCACGATTTCTAAAAAAATAATATCAAATATGTAAATATAAAATGTTATAATCTTCTCTTGTAATAATTATCGTAAAATTTTACAATATTTTTATTTGCTAATGTTCTTATTTCAGTTGGCCGACTCGGCTGACGGATCGAACGACGATATGGATTATCATATCGAGATAATTAATAAAGATGACAAACTGAGAGTGCTGAAATTCTTGAGGAGGTTCTTCTTCAGAGATGAACCGCTCAATCAGAGCATCCAATTGATTCCAGAGGGTGAGGACAGTACTTGCATGGAATTGGAGGACTACTGTAGCCACACCTCGCTCGAAAATAATCTGAGTCTGATGGCAGTTTCCGCGAATGGCACAATTGTTGGAGTTCAGCTCAATGGTAAAGTTGTAACGTCAGGCTTTAGTAGTAAACAAAAAAAATTTTTTTGTAGAGATGATATATTTTCCTCAAATCATCGAAAACATAGTTCGATTACCATCGACGTCACGCTTGCAGTGGATTTCATTTCTCGTGCGTCATCTAGATCAATCGTCTCATTGTATCTTCCGAGCAATAGTCATCAAGCACATATTCTCAGAAAGGTGAATGACGTGAAAGAGAGTAAATTTTTTAATTATTGCACAAAAATACTAAATATTTACTTTTATTTTCTTGATAAAGTGATTAAAAATATTTTACAATTGTCTAACGTCCATCGTTTCTAATATTAAATATCGTTCTTCTTATTAACTTGATCTTTTATATTTGCAATCAAGTTATATTTGTTAATAAATATGTATTGATACTCCTTTGTATTGATGCTTTCTGGGCGAATATACTTATTCATTAATATGTAAAAAATGGAAAGAAATATGAATAGAATCATCTTAAAATATGGTTGCATTATTTTGCTTAACCGAATGCAAAAATTAACAGTTAATATAAAATGTATCTGAACCGTATTCAAATAAATGCATACGGAAAGAAGAGACTAAAGAAATACAACGGTACCGTTCGATGTTATGTAAAATGCTACGGATCTCGAATAATACCGTGAGTTATTATCCGATACCGGTTGTGACTCAAAATAGATAATTGCATCACGTAATTATCTGATAAATATGTATCTACATTAAGATGCACAAACAACGCTAACGCGACATTCGAAAATTGTATTTATAAATTATGCATCATGTGCGAATCGCTAACGGTGCTGCGAAGATGCTAATCAAAGATTTAAATACAATTTAAAATCAACGACGTGAATAAATGATAATGTAGATAAAATAGCTTAAATTGTTAAGCAACATTGTTAAAAGAGCCAAAAAAGGTATCTTTTAAAATTCATAATATTCTTCAAAATAATATTAAATAAAATAATATTCTTCAAAATATTTTTAAATAAAAAAGAGAAGAGTGGAAAATGTTTTCTGTAAAATAATGTACAAAAAGTACATTTACAAGTGAAGAAATATTATTGATACAGTAATAATAGATTTAGAGGCGTTATAATTCATTAACATTAGAAACAGATTAACTGGATCTAGCCAGATATCTATTTCGTCTTTTAATATGTGGAATTATTAATTTGCAAAGTTCATAAAAAAGAAGATATTACGTAACACACTGCTATAAGAGTCGGAAAATATATTCCTTTATTAAAAACTGGAATTGGTATACTATATTTTACATTCAGACAGTAAGATTTGATATGTAGATGTTTTGTGTAATTTCCGTTAGATAATATGATTGCTGTTACATACAAATATTTAAGATATATTATTAATAAGAATACTATTAATTTAGAATTAATTTTTCCATAACAGAAATATCAAAGCATTTTATGAAAGATATCTAAATTGTATGACAACGGGATAAATTGAATTTTCCTATCATCATTATTATCTTATCATCAGCAGCCTATATTGAAGGATTTTTAAATATCTTTGTTATGCATTATACGTTTACACTAGTTCCACATTATATCTTAATTTTATACATTTTTATACATTTTATACCTTATCATGTGCAATAATTAATAGCTGTCGTTAAGATAATATGCAATGTGTACCGCAAGACACATGACTATGTATGCATATCATATTACATGTGAGAACGTATCTATTTAAAATAATTTTTAAACTTCGCTCTCAATGAATATTGAAATGTGAAAAAAACGGGAAAAAATACTATTATTCGAAACGTTGAAAATAATCATCTATAATTGTGAAAAATGACGGAAAAAGAAACTGTTAATTAATCGTCTGAATTAAAAAATTACGTATATTTATATTTTACATATGTACAACAGCAATAATTCTCTCTACTAAATGATACATATGTGCGTTAATTATTAAATAGTTTTTAATATAAATTAATCATTTAACTATAGAGACGTGGATTTACAGTTATCTCATATCTTTCACAGGCAAAATGGATCCTCCGTCGAATGAAGAACCAGAATACATACGGTTGTGTAAAAACGCGAAATTTAAGAAGATACTGCGATTATTGCATCATATAGACAAAAGTGTAAACATGGGTGGACAATTCCGGGATTCCAAAGTTTTGGAGATCAGAATAATTTCGGTGGATACGAATTGGAGAGGAAAAGGTATTGCGAAAACTCTTATGGAAAAATCGATGTAAGTATTACTTTACGTCTATTGTTTAGAGATCGATTTGAATGAGAGATGCATTCAAAGGCGAGTACTCATATTCTTGACCTAATTAAATTACAGAGAAATCGCAAAGGAGCAAGGATTTCATTATGTCAGGGCAGATTGTACATCCTTTTTTTCCGGTAAATTATGCGCGCGACTTGGCTTCGATGCGATATACAATCTTAATTACAACGACTACGTGGATGAGGACGGAAAGCCAATCTTTTCACCCATGTCACCTCACACGACAGCTATTACATATGTAAAGAAATTATATGGATAAAGTTGAAAGATGGTATTGAAGAGAGAGATACGTCTGGGGAACGGCCGAAAATTTTATGTGAAGAATAAAAAGAAAATGGAACGCGTCATATTTAAAATGTACAGCGATACCTGCATTGTAAAGAGAGCGGTAAATAAACTGTATTTTATAATTTACTGTATATGTATATGTAAAGATTGCATATCATTATGTAAGTGTGATAACTGTTGTAAATATATACAATTTACTATTTCGAGAAACGATTAGATTCAAAATAGCATAGATGTCTACATGCGCAAAAATGTATTATGATAAATGTATATCACCAATGTTTGTGTATATAATGTAAGTCAAAGTGTAAAGAATGTAATTCATCTTTTTCTATGTAATATCAAAATATATTGTAAAATATGCACAAAATATTGCATTATTGTAAAAATAATTTTTTGTAATATATCGTAGCAGCTTACTCTATACAAGTATAAAAAATTTAACATTTTATAAAAATTAAATATAATTAAGATATTGGAAAAGAATATTTTGTATCACGTTTTTACAGATTTAAGATAATGTATCATGGTTTAAAATTTTCTTTATTATAAACAAGATTTTATAAAAACTCCAAAAGATATAAATATAAAACTATCTTTGTATAAAAATTATATAATTGTATAAATTGTATAATTGGATTTATTTTCAATATAACAGGAAGGAAGAGGATATCAAGAAAGACGAAAAAAAGAACACTGTCTCTAATAATTGCCACTTTTTAATTTCTAATAAAATTTTCGCTAACATTCACTATCTTTAGTCAGGTACTCGTCAAGATCTTCTAAGGATTCAAGATTCTTTAGAGCAAACTGATTGGCTTTAACACGTGCTGAGTCACGAATTTGTTGGTACTCATTCTCTATGCGAGCATTTTGCAAAATTACTTTTTTTCTCACATTCAGAGAGTAAAACATGAAAATTGTTTGTAATAACCCCAACCCAAAAAAAACAAGAGCTATTAGGAGGCCAAAATATGCATTTGGCTTTTGCTGAGGCGGTGGCCACGGTCCTCCTGCGGTACGCACTTCATACTCCCATCGACTCCCATATCGCCTGCAATGAATTATATAAATTGTATTAAATTTTTTGTTTAATAAACACATATTTATATATGCAACATGGAAAGTAAAAGATGAATCCGAAAATGCAAAAGCAAGAATCCTTAAGATACGATTTAGTTTCATGCTGCACGATCATTGGCACTTTTTATAACAATCAATATATTCTATGAACTTACGCTGTATTATGCGAATGATATACGTAAGCTGGGTTGTATCTACAGTATTTCAAATCAAAATCATATTGGCGCCTTGTACTTTCTTTTCCCAGAATGTTGTATGCCTCATTTAATCTGACGAAATCAGCATGGCCTTGTTTTCCACTAGTGTCAGGATGCAGCTGGCAAGAATAAATATGCACTTTATATAATTTGAAGATACAGAACAGCGAAAGTAAAAAAAAGTGTTTTTTACATTTATTATAATATTATCTCAAGTGAGAAGTTATAATGAATTCGTCCAAATACAAATTATTTAAAGCATTACATACTTGCTTCGACAATCTGAGAAAAGCTTGTCTAATCTCTTTTTGCGACGCATCAGATGAAATATTTAAGATTTCATAATGATTCTGCTGATACCTTTAAAAGGAACGCACTGTAGTGACAATTAAATGTTTTTTTTTAGTAGGATGACATAACCTTCTGCACTCAGAACAAAATAAACATATATTCCTAAGTATTTCACATATCACAGAAAGGCAAAGAAAAGGAAAAGGATGGTATAATATATATAAGAGAGTACAAAAAGTGGCCAGCTAAAAAAAACAAAATCATTGACAGCGATCGTAACGCAAGATGACAAAACAAGATCCTAACCTCTGAGTCCCGTAACTTCTGGCGACGCAGCAGAGTTCCGGCTTGCACACTCGAAGAAACTGTGCCATTGTTCATCAACGCGATGCTTCTCAACAAAGGGATAAATCATTTCGGAGACTCGCAACATTTTGCGCATCTACGACTCGTCTGTCAGACGGTCGTCGCCATTCTTCATGTAGAAACAAAATTGCCGTCGATAATGAGACGCGGATAAAGTAATTTTCTTTTTACTCCGCGTTCAATAATCACGTCGTCGGTAAGTGACCCCTACTTTAGGGGGACCTACTTTATCGGCCATGACGCCGACATGGTTATTTGACGTTCGGCAATTGCTCACTCTTATGATTGCTCGTGGCACCACTGATAACGGGAGAACGGGCGAGCGAGGCCTTGATTGGCCGTCAAGAATTGTTTACGTTAGGGACTGCGGTTTGAAAGTTGATGCGGTGATCGGAGCGTGAGGCCGCGAGACGTTTCTGGCGATTACGATCCCGTGTTCCTCGCGCAGGGCCCGACGATGGTGCGATACGCCGCCCTGAAAGGATTGTACGACCTGGAGAAGACGATCGGTAGCGGCGGCTTCGCCAAAGTCAAACTCGCGATTCACGTCGCTACCGGCGAAAAGGTTGCCATCAAGATTATGGAGAAGACTGCGCTAGGTGTAAGTAGAATTCCAATTATTTGTGTTGTTTTTAGAAACGGTTTTCTTGTATTTTCCTTTTCCACTTGTTGGCTCGAGTTTTCTCTCTTCAAATGTATTCATTGTACGATTATTAATTCCAGGAAGATTTGCCAAGGGTGAAGATCGAAGTGGAGGCACTTAAAACACTGTTACATCAACATATCTGTAGGCTGTATCAGGTGATAGAGACAGACAGTCACTACTTCATGGTGATGGAATATTGTTCTGGTGGAGAATTGTTTGATCACATAGGTAATGTTACACGTAACGTAAAGAATCTCTTGTTATTTTCAGCAGCTGTATACTGTTATTGTGTTTGTATTGCAGTTGAGAAGAACCGACTGCCGGAAGCTGACTCGCGTAAATTTTTTTGTCAGATAGTGTCCGCTGTTGCGTACATGCACAATTTGGGATATGCTCATAGAGACTTAAAACCTGTAAATATCTCCTATCTTGGCATATTTTCTATTTTTTGCAATATATATTATCTGAATAGGATTTCTTATATTTTGTTTTTTTTTTTTACAGGAAAATGTTTTATTGGATAAAGATGAGAATTTAAAACTAATTGACTTTGGGCTGTGTGCAAAACCCAAAATGGGAATTCAGGCACATCTATATACCTCTTGCGGTTCTCCCACGTATGCTGCACCAGAGCTTATAATGGGAAAGAAATATTTAGGTGACTGAGCTTCTAAAGTGCTTTGGACTTTTTACTGTAATGTAATATTAATACAAAATTTTTTTACAGGCTCAGAAGTAGATATCTGGAGTATGGGAGTTCTTCTTTACGCCTTACTGTGTGGCTTTTTGCCTTTTGATGACAATAATTTAGAGAACTTGTATAAAAAGATACTTGTAAGTTCTTCAATTGCTATCTACATATTATGACATATTATGAATATACAAATTACAAATTTATTGCAGAGTGGCAAATATGAGGAACCATATTGGTTGTCTAATGATAGTAAAACAATAATCAGATCAATGTTACAAATCAATCCGGCAAAGAGGATCACTATTCATGAATTATGTCGTCATCCATGGGTTACGGGAAATTCTCTGAGGTCTATATCATTCACTTACAGGACAGAAGTAAGAATTTTTGGTGCAGAGAACTTGAAGAACTTGACTTTATAGCTTTTAAGTGTTTTATGAAATTTTTTTTTTTTTCATGCGAATATCCATAGTTTGAAAAAGATGACGAAGTATTGAGTACTTTATCCGCCATTTGCGGTGGGAATAATATAGATATATGGAAAAAACTTGTGCGGAGTGATAGAACCGATTATAGAACAGCTACATATTTATTGTTACTTGACAGAAAATTACGTGGACTTTCATTGAATATAACATCTGCAACAAGGTCTCATTTTAAGCAAGAAATGGTAAGTTATCTCTTTTTTTCAATGAATGATATATTTAATCATACAAATTTTATTTTCTATAGATTGATACAAATTTACATCGCGAAATAATAGCAAACAATTTTGTAACTAAACTTGAGCATTCTCCAAGAAGTAAAACAAATAACAAGCAATCTCCGACTATTGATGTCACTTATAATGTTCTTCCAAAAAAAAATGAAACTAACAATAAGTTTATGGAACCATGTATATCGACAAGAAAAAGATTACGAAGCAGAGATAATGACGATGTATCATCGCCCGGTAAATATTTTACAAATTCATTTATTTTAAAATCCTAATCCTTTTACTATTTATCGGTTTTTTATTTACTATTTATTGTTTAAATAAACATTTTTATTTTTATTGAATTGCTATCATTTTATCTTCAGGAACTTTTCGTGTATATCTAGATATGTCAATTTTTAATGTTTTTGCACATTTTGTATGCAACTGTTTATGAAACGCGTTGTAACCATAGTTAATTCCATAGTACATTTTCTAAAGTTTACTTCTAATTAGGTGATGCTAGTACCACCTAATTAGAAACTTTAATGAAAGTTTCCGACTGCGATAAATTACAGTAGTCGCGCGAAAAGCAGATAATTACCTCGAGAAGAGCAATGACTTGCTAACAAACGCAATTTGGACTTAAGAATTTCCGTGTACAAGAATTCTTCCCAAAACTTCTAGAAGATATACTTATTTCCCAAGTACCATTACATTTGAAATCTCATCACTCAGAAGAGTTAAACTCTTCGATAATTCTATTTCCATATAATTTGTTAATTATACATAAAAAAATATTAAGATTATGCGTAATTTGGTTTTTTATAATATAGTTCCAGCAAAGAGACTGCCTGAAAACAGACCAGCTACTCCAACGCAATCCTCAACACCAGATTCCAAGTGAGTAATATAAAAATAATATAACAAAAATACGATTAAAAGTATTCAAAAATATTATATTTTTTTAGAGTTTCTCAGACATCTACACCCGGTAGTGCAAGAAAAGTTATGATGGGCTTAGAGCGAGGATTGAATCGGGTAAGGTGTGTTCTCACACCAAAGAGACGAGTGAAGAACGAAAACACTGAACCTGATGAACCAAATATATTATCGGGAAAGGTATGTTTCACTAAATTATACGAAAATGTTAAAAGAAGTTTCTATCTCGCAAATGATGATAAACTATATTTTGTTATCAAAGGGTCTTTCTAACGTATCTGCAACATGTAGTGGTTGTCCAAAACATGTGCTCTCGAAATTACGAAGAGCACTTCGACAAAAGGGCATAATGTGCCGTCAAAAAGGGTAACTATAATTTTATTTTAAACATTCTTCCCTGTATGTTGTGTTATCAAAAACATGTCTCGTCGTAGATTCATTTTGCAAGGTGAAACTGAAGAGTCCTTTCCGGGAGGTAAGAAAGATTCGGTGAAATCGATTTCCTCGCAGAATTTCTGTTCCTTCGAATTGGAAGTCTGCCTCTTGGAAATCGGTCCAAATGGTAAACGATTAGTCGGCATTCGTCGAAAAAGATTAAAAGGTGATGCATGGGTTTATAAACGCGTCTGTGAGGAAATTCTTGCTCTCACTGCAGAAGATATTTCTACAGATTCAGAGGTTTCTTCTGAATCCAAGTGTCCTATTTGAAATAACTCTTTCATAATTACACATACCTACAATTATTCGATACAAGCGCTCTTAACAATCTAATTATATGAGAAACGGACCTTTAAATAGTTATAAGATTTATATTTATATAACAAAATCAACATGTGCAACAGATAGTCTAAGACTTAAAAATACGCAATTCTTAAATATATCCAAAAATATCCAAATATTTAATTTAATCTTTGAGAAAGATATTATTTTGCTTACAAATAACATACATTTATTTTCGTTAAAGGATAAAACTAAGACTAATTATAAGTAACGGATCTAAAAAGTTTTATAAACATTTTTGGTGTACGGATAATATAAGTCATATTATATAATACTATATTTACGTGATATATCAATTTAATAAATTTATTATCGCTACTATACATTTCTTTATTATTTATATCCAAAATAAAAACGAAATATAGCCATTAAATAGAATTGATCCATTGCAATGAGAGATACATTATAATGTTATATCTCGACAAATTTTGACATCAGAAATAAATACCGTTTTTCTTATATATGTATGTATATCTCTCCATCTTTCATGTAACATCGGTATTGGATCTCGAGAATGTTCTGACCAACGCGATCGACTGTTCTATGGACAACACAAAGAAATTTCCTGTGCGAGCACTTTGAGCGCTCCTTGCTTGCCCCTTTCTGTCCGGAATATGTAAAGCTCAATTTCGCGTTTATACCGCAGATATAAAGTATCGCGGCCCGTTTGAACCGGTCCGCAAGGCTCCGCCACCGGCCGGTATAGAACTATAGACAGGCGAAGATATAAAATCACCACAAATCGATCAGCATAAAGTGGTGCCGCACGTTTACTTCACTTTCGCTTTATGGGAAGACGAAACCGACCTTTTATCTTTGCCCGCTCAATAATCGCCGGCTCTGCCCCGCGCGTAGGTACGTAGACAGGTATCCCTCTCGCGCGCGCAGACCCAGTCCGATCGGCCGCTGTTTTTTCTCCCATACCGATTCGGTACCGGTGCAAGACAAAGCCAGGCTGCTGCGGCTTACAATTGCCGTACTTGCAGCGCGTACACTGGAAAAAAATTAAAAAAATGTGCAGATTACCCGCAGAGTTGTAATATGACGATGTGAGGTATCGTCGTCCACTTTTGGGAGGTTTTTCTACGGAAACTGAAATAGAACATTGGAAAAGGAATGTTAAGACGAAATGGCATTATATTGAAGAATAAATATCTAAGCAAGAGGAAAAAGAAGAAGATGTTGCCCGTAACATACAGGATACTCATGTTGCAAAGAGAAACTTTGAATCGATAAGCTGGTAATTAATTTCTTAAACAAGTTACCTTATAAAATTAATCTTTAAAAATTAATAAACAAAACAGGAGGGATTTCCTGCTCGTGATATAAGTTTCTAAGCTGACCGCGTATAAATTGCAATTAACAGTATCACCCGTGCGTGAGTGCACGCACGTATGTTGCGATCTTCGGTTCATCGTTACTCTTAAGCCGAAAGAATCGACCCGGAATACAGGAAAAAATATTTAATTTGTCCGCGTACGTGTCGCTTATAAAATAATTCCGTGTTACATTTCTGTGTTCGATCTCTGTAATGCATACATTTACATTCGTTGATTATATTTCATGGCATAACTCAATGATGAGTTGTTTTAAGTATAATTAATTACAGATAGTTTTTTTATTTTCGATGATCTTTTCATATCACTTTTGCAATCTCCGTCCAATTTCCTCTTGATTAATAGCATTTTCGTAAGAGAAATTTATTGTGTAATAAACATCGAGAACATTAAATCTTGATGAGCAATTATTGAACGGTTGCGACACGTGAGATATATTTATGAGGCATAAATTAATTGTGATTTGTTAATTTAAAGTCGAATAAATTTCGCAACGCGAACGGTGCCAGCAACGTTATTGCCCACGTGCTGCCTCGTTCGTATCTTCTCGCCATCGTATCGGCCACTCGACACCGGTTCATACCAATTACCGTCTAGCCGGCAGCTAATTAAGGATTGGGGCAATGAGGCCCGGCGATACAGTTTCCGCGATAATGATTATCCGCGACGGTAATTGAGCGAGCGGCTATGAAACGCTGCAGGGGAACTGTATGAGGTAAGAGGGAAAATGCGAGGCGTGAATGATGAAAAGAAAGAAATGACTACGACGGATTGAAGGCACGTAAGAGTTGCTTGCTTCTTACAATTTACATTCTTTTCCCGTAATTTCAGATATTTCCTTCATAAAACTGCAATCTTCAATCGTAAAATCACAACGTCACGATTGCCTCTACATTTATGGAGATATCCTTTTGTCTTTGCAAGACTGGACCTTCTGGCGATTTTATTTGTGCATTAGGAAAATTCTAAGAAAGAGAGAGAGAGAGAGAGAGATATGCATGCTCCTCGCCGATGAAGACGGTAAAAACGGTAGCAGCATGGATTTTGCGAGCCGAGAAGTCCTTATATCAGCTTGAACTGCTTCGAGTCAGGCGAGCTCGCGAGCAAAACGCGTTACTGAGAGGTAAGCATATGTATAATACAAAGCCACGCATATACGAAGAAGAAGAAGAAGAAGAAGCAAGGGTGGCACGCGCGGCCCGCTTCTATCGCTTCCGGGCATCAGCGTGCTCGCGAGCCGCGGCTAATTGCTCTTTAATGTAGGCGAACAAGCGAGCGGGCGCTTGTTGCTTTTCTTGGGCATACGTCGAAGAAAAGCCAGTCTCGGTAACATAGTTAACGACGAAAATGCCGCGATAATTTGTTTGTGTTTGATATCACAAAGTAACTTTCCGAGAGGCAAAATCACGCTTGTTCAAAGAAATTTCAGGAAATCTCGTTAAAGAACCAAAGCTTTGGAGAATCAATTTAATCGGACGCATCTCATGCGTCTTTTTGCATCTCAATGTTAGAAAATTAAGCGTTTCTTTATATAGCGCGAAACGAATACAATCGTGGCACTGCGGGTGAAAGTAAACGTAGTTTCTTGCAGTTTCCTCGTGCAATTGTGTTTTCTTGAAACGCCGCGTTTCTTCCGAGTCACGTATGGTTTTAAAGTGACATTTGTTACACGTAAGAGAGGCGATTTCTTCGCACACCTGCGTACACCCGATGCGCACCGTGGTTACGCGGTCTCTTCTTCGAATAGACAGAGTGGACAGAGTAGTAGTGAAGAAGAGTCATTATGCAGCTTGCACTCGGAAGAAGAACGGGGAGCGCTAATCATCCGGCTTGCCTATTCTCATTTTTCTTCTTTTCTTTCTTTCGGGGTCGGCGCTGTTTATTCGCGAGAGAGGAAAAGGCGCGCTGCTGGCAAAAATAAAGGGCAGAAAGCCCCCGATTCGTCGAGGCATGACCAGCGCGTCCACCAGAAGCTCATACATATGTACGCGGCTCGAACCGGGCAGTGGCGAGCAACCCTCCTCTTCCTTCCCCTTCTCCGTGGCTCGCTCCCAAAGGGAGATCCCTCCGGAAAAATGAATATGCAGCCCGCATAGAGGAGGGTATTATTTTATAAAATTTACTATCTCGTGCCTGCGCATTATCCACCCTCCTGCCAACCCCACCGGCAGATTCGCCGCGAATTTTCCGCGATAACGTGAAACCAGACTTCTGTAACTGCGAGTTATATAAAACATTTCTTAAAGCGGGCCACGCGATTTCTATCCGAAAATGTATATATTCCGATCTGAAAGTAGATTTCTCTCCACTGTAAATTTCTCTCACAATTATTCAAAGACAAACTTGATGTGTTTGAAAATTTATGCACATAGTTCTAGTATGAAAAAAAACTCACACAATGTGTATATTTTATACAAATTAATAAGAAGAGTGCTAATATAAGTAAACTTATTTTTTTATATTTCTATTCCTTAGTGAATAAAATTGTATTAATATAACACATATCCTAGTAGATCGATTAGTCGGTTATTTATTAATAATTTTTAATAAAAAACGAGTGTTGTTCTTTAATACAACATATATTTTATATTAAGAAATGTTCTTTTAATATGAAAAATATTAATATCTATTTCATGCGTCTTAAAATAAGAGATATAGAATAAAAATACGCAGCATTGACTGATGACTGATGAATGGAAGAAATCTGTTTGCAGCCTCGTCCTTACAATCCTCGTCATAATTTGTACCTTCGACGCCTTCTCACCCCACCTGTTCCACAACACTTCCTTCGGCTGGTGGGGTAGTGGCCCTTAACCAAGGTCTAATTATAACGTCGCCCGCGAGCGTAACCGCTTGTGTTTTTCCAAGTGTGCTTCGTGCTGCGCGCGGGGCTGCTCTCTGGCGCTTCTATAAAATTGTAGCCCCCCTTATCGTCGTAGAGGAAACGAAACATTAAATCGGCTCCGGCCGACAGGGGCGGGCTTGTTTCGGTGGGTGCGTCTGAGATTTCCTGTGTGGACTGTGTGGATGCTAGGAAAGGATGGCTTCCTACGTAAAGGGCGCGTCCTGGTGTGCGTCCTCACGTCGAGCGCTCGATTTATATATGAGCCGGGGAACATGAAATAATCCGCCCATCTTTACCGTATAAATATAAATGTAGATCGTATCGTGTCTCAATCCCTATCTCCATAATTTAGTCTTTTTGCCTTTTCGAGAAATATCAGTGCGCGGCGATATATTTCTACGATGGGAATGGAATGTAAATTCGTCTGCGTTATATTTATTCATTATATATTTTCTATTGTCGGGGCCAAGTCGGACGGTACACGCAACGTTACTCCGTTCTCTCCGCCAACCGATCGTCCCGCAAAACGCGCGTGTTCCTTTTTACGCGCGCCCTTCCCCCTTCCCGCCCGCGTCCTCGTGCCAATATCGCGCGATATCTAAACAACTTTATCATTAATGCAACAGTAGGGATTTGTATATAATGGTGCTACGTACATATGTAATATATGCCGGGCTGCCCGCACATAACGGTGATATCATAAGATACGAACCAATAGCCGCAATTGTATGGAAATATGTATCTATGAATGAAGACACTTTCATTTATGAAACCAGATACTTATGTACCGGACACGGGCGTTGTAACATCCTGCTGTTATGTGTCCTTACCTACCTATTCGTTCCTCTCTTTCTCTCCTCCCGCCTTTTTCTCCCTTCGTCTTCTCGCTCTGATCCCCGCTGGAGCGTACCTTTTGGTGTCCGTCGCGTAGTTCGCGTAGATATTACGCTGTCGTATCGGTGTATACCTATAATTTCGCGAATGTCATGCATTTTTCGCCGTTTTCCGTGATAAACGCAATCTGTCGCAATCTATCGCTCTTGCAAATCGCGCAATCTCTTCCTCCAAGACAAACATCTGCGCGCGGTTCTTGCCGGCGACGAAGCCAAATCAACGGACGATTCTTGTAATTAGCGCTCGATATCGCAACGTCGAGCAGGAACGTTAGAATTTTCCACAAAGAATTTTACTTGGACTCTGACCATCGTCCGAGCGCGAAGGGCCTCATTGCGATACGCTCGCACTGCGAGTCGACGGAAACAACGCGCAACAACCCTTTCGAGGAGGACGGGACGGGACGGACGGGGAGGAAGAGACCGGGTGAGCAGATAGCAGAAGGGAAAGGAGAGAACGAGGCTGAGTACACCGACTGTGACGCTTTCCGGTCAGGTGCCGCCCTGACGATCCCTCTCCTTCCAATTTCCACGTCGAGATCCGCTCGCTCATTCACTCGCTCTTCCCCTCCCTCCCCGTTTCACTCTTTCTTCGTCCTTTTTGCCCGAACGTCGTCCGTCTGCACGAGAAAAACCGGCAGGAAAAAGCGGGAAACGGATTGTTTCCGAATGTAGATCGGCAGGGATTTTCTTCGGGGAGAGCGCAGACGAACACCGACGGATTATTCGGTGAAAGAGACCTCTCTTGAAAGAGATGAAGAACGTCCGTTCGATAATTGGATTACAATTTTGATCCTTTGATTACGTCATCGGCGTTTTATAAGGCTCATCATGCTCGCCGCGCCGTGCAACGGACGATCCGTTAACATTCTTATTTCACTGGTCAGCGTGATCGTATCTGATTGTTAATACCAGAATGAAGACAGCGTTCTCGGCGATTCTTTTCTGTTTACCACATTATTACTCCGCGTCGTAATTATCGCGCTGCCTCGGGAGGCCATTGTCACAATGGACGTCCGGAGTTTCCCTACGATTATCGTACCGAAAATCTCTTCGTGGTCGAGCTCCTCATCGACTTCCTGCCTGGCGATGGACGATGATTATTTGTCGCAACGCCACGGTAGAGACGCGCGTGTAAAAATGATACCGACAACTCGATCTCTTCTATTGTCCACTATATTTGAGACTCGTGTGTCAGGAGCTGCGACAAGCTAATGGCTTGTCATAGTGAACGCGTTCTCCGTTACGAGAGTAATTAAGGAGGGCAGAGAAAAATTCTTAGCAATTTTTGGCAGTTGGACGATTTAGTAATCAGACGATCGATTCTGCCGGCGTTGTAAGTTGATTTCATCATTTTGTTCGCTTGGGCTCGACAGTTTTTGTTCTCCTGCATCAATTTGTTATTATTATTATTGCCAAGGTGGTAATCTCGTCCCTTCATCTAAATTCTCTTTGAGCTACGCAGAATGTCTCTGCGCCGCATCGTAATTACGATCGACGCAGATATTTCGTTCGAATTCTAAAGGGGCAATTCTCGCGCTCATATCCTCGTGTCTCCAACGACTCATCCGTTGCAATCATTATTAAATAAAACCAGTAAGCGTTAGCATACAAATAACTTACATTTGTACAACATCATCGCCGTCAACGTCCATACGATACCATCGACTTCGGTATCGTTAATTAATCCCGTAATAACTTGCAGCGCGTCGCGGTTGCGGTTTCCTGTTTATCATAGCGTCATCGTTTTTAATTCTAGAGTCTGGTCATGGACAATCTGTGTCACGGGATGCAATTTTGCGTTGCCGCATATTTCTTAATCACTTGAAAAAAAGGGGGGAAGCAGAATTTCAGAGTCTTTGAGATTTGCACAAAAAAAAAATAATTTTGATATACGTGGAATCATCTAAATCTTGGAGGATTTTATTCTTATATTGATCTCAAAAGGATTCCTCTGAAATCAAGAGAAAAATAAGAGTATTTAAGAGAGAAAAAAGTGTTTTTCACTTTATTGAAAGAGAAATATGTTTGCTGTAAAACAGTAAGCTTAGAATATGAGATTATAGGAAAAATCACTTTGAACGTACACTGAAAAAAAGTTCTGGTTAAAAACGGACGAATCAGAAAATCTTGTAGGATTGATCAAATATTCTGGTTATTATAATGGAACTCAATACTTTATAATTTATAATATTCAGAATTCCTGTTCGCTTTTAATCAGAATTTTTTTTCATGTAAAATACTTTTTTTGGGTGTGGTCAAGCGCCATTATTACTCAACGCGGACTTTCAATACAGTTTTTTTTCTTCTCGAAACGGTCCTCACATTCACGTGAGGTTAATCAATTTGATTCTCTTCTCTCCACGGACACAACGGGCGAGTACCGTTCTCCGGCTTGGCGCGTTATCATTATCGCGAGCGCGATAATCTGCGCCACGCGCGGTCGAGGCCTCTCTGGGCCGTAGTTTCTCCGCGATTATCCTACCGAAAAATCTCTCGCACTCTCTCCCCTCATCCCGCGCACACGCCGCGCCGCGCCGCGTCGGGGCCGGTCGTCGTCGACTTCCTGTGCCCGCCGGTGGACAATGACCAGCACTTGCCGCAATGGCAGAGAGCGGCGGGGCAGACGCGCTCCTAATATCTATTCGGCCGATCTAGTTCGCGGAAGCCGCCGTTATTGTGGCACGGGCGTGTGCGTGTGTGCTGCCGGCCCCGCACACACAATCGCGCTCCGTACGGCCGCGTACAGGGTGTACCAGGAAACGATCATCACGCGATTTCAGCATTTCGTAATTTGCGCACAGACGCTTCGTACGGCGTGGCGGCGGCGGCGTCTCAGACGCGTTATCGCCATTAATTCGCGACGGCAGGGGGAGAAGGAAGAGGAGGAGGAGGAAGAGGAGGAGGAAGAGGGAGAAAAACAGGCGAAATTACAAGCGTTCCCGCTTGTTCGACGCTACGGATTTATACACCCCGTATGAATCGGCGTCAGGTACACGTACGCACGTACGCGTATCGGCGGGAGACCCGCGGCGTGTGCGTGCGTCGGCGGAACGAAGAGGCCCCGGCCGTGGCGTGGCATCGGAGAAGACGACGAGGAGGTGGAGAGAGGAAAGAGCGAGGGAGGGAAGGGGGGGAAAGGGGGGAGAAACACCTCCGGAGAGCCTCTCTGGAAGGAGGATATGATGGCTCGTGGCGTTATGCTCCGCGAGCTGTTATGCTCCTCGGGCACCACCGGACCATAAGCGAGGCTACTTCGCTCCGGCGCAACAGCCGCCACGTTTCTCGTTATATCAACGCATCGGCGTCGGCCAAATAAAGTTCGCGCGAGCGCGAACTTTTTTATCGCACGCGCGCCTTTTTTCATCAGCGAGGAGGATTCTTTTATCGAGTGCGATTGGAGCGTGATTCGTAATTAAACTTTTCCCGTTCGACTCGCGAAGACCGCTAATACCAACTTTAATTGGAAGAAACGATCTCGCGTGATATTTTAACGAGAATGAATCTGGCCTTCGCGAGGAGCCTAAGCGCGTATATTCTTGCGGCACCAGGGTTTATACGAATAATCATAAGTACGATAGCGATTGCGATAGACGACGCACGATGTTGCAATCGCAGGAAAAAGAATTGTGTGCTCTTCCTATTGTTAGGCATGCAATCACGAATATGTCGTTATCGTACGTACATACGTGGCGCAACGCCACGGACGCGCGACGTTCATCCGATTTCTTGGACGCCGCCTTCACCGGATGCAGGCGCCAATGCATCTAGGCACGAGCCACTCGAGGCTGCGTACGCCGCGCCGAGCAATTGCCGATAAATCATATTTTTTTTTTCCTATAATTTTATAATTTACTACCGTCGTGTAGTCCTGATGGATTCCCCGTATATTATAGGAAATGCGCGCGTGTAATGGTGAATCGATCATCGCATTTTCCATCCCAAATCCGTTCTCGATTCTTTTATGTAAAATAGATTTCGCTTCCGCGACGATTTAATGCAAAACCATTATTTATCTTCACGATATCGCCGTTAAATATTTAAGTATTTAATTATGAGCAGCATAATTTCGTCATCAATCACGAAAAGTTTAAACCACGTTCTAAATCTTCATCTTTTGCCGCGATTCGCGACAGAAAGCTAAAAAAAATGACATGGTGATACGTCGGGTTTTCCTCTCGCGGTTACTTTCGGGTCCGTTTTCTCGTCTTCCTCGAGAGACCGCGGAGCGTGTGCGTCTTGCCGCCGTCACGCTACGCGTAATTCCCGGCGGAGTCGGACGCCAATGGATCTAGGCACGAGCCACGAGTCTGCGTCGAATATGCCTCGCAGTCTCTGACCCGCAGTTCCTCTCGGGGCTACGGTCTTCCGAGGAGAAAGAAGGGGAGGAAGAATACGACGAGGGCCCCGAAGAGAAGGCGGCAGGAAGAAGGGGCGGCGTGGCTGGCCGAAGGGGGTGGCGGCGGGAGAGGAGGGGGTTCAAGTTGGCGTTCAGCATGCGTAAGGAGCTGCGAGGCATTATGCCTGCTAGGCCCCTGCGAGGCCGGGCTGAAACGAGCGAATAAGAAAGTAGTTAAAGTCACGGGTGGCGAGGGCGGTAGAGGTGGCGGCGGCGATGCCACCGAAGGTAGAAGAGGGCGAGGGGGAAGGAGGTGGAAGGAACAGGGGGGGTCCGCCTGCCACGCGCTCCGCTCTTCTTTCTCCTTCGCCTTCACTTCCTTCTCCCCCTCCCTCCCGCTCGTCTACCTCCCTCAACCACCTCTTTCCGCCTTCTTTAACCCCTCCCCCTCCCCCGATTCCGCTTCTATCCACTTTGGACGATCATCTTCCGTGCCGCAATATGTAACAACGACTCGTCACACTCTGCTTGTCGGCGCACAAGATAATTGCCCTCATTATAGTTATTTAAAAAGCGCACCGCGTGCGCGAACGCGCGCCACTGCCACCGCCGCTGCCTCCGACGCGATCGGAGCCGCCGATATAAAGACGCTGCCGAGCGCGAATTAATCGCGAGGGATGCTAGCGGCGAGCGGGAGGGCGAGGGCGAGAGAGGAAGAGGGAAAAGAAATGCAAGGCGGTCGCGCGGTCCGTCGGAGATAGCTGCTGATTTTCGTCTTTAGGGACAGCTTGTCCCGCTTCAGAGGATTCGCACTAGCTACATGAGGAGTTGGACCGGGAAGACACGCAAAAATTAAGAATACGAAAACTGATTTACTGGGGACAACGCTGAGTTCGATACATTTATTATTTTTCAAGGTCTCAGCAAAAAAGATGATTAAATAAAAAAAAAGATTTTTCACATTTTTCGGTTGATAATTATTTTGTTGAATCTGCAATTTTGCAGATAAAATAAAGAGGAAAGGGCTTATTTTCTTAAGATATGTCAAATAAGGTTTTATGTTTGTAATACAAATGACGAGCTTTTTGTGGCGAAAAGCAATCTGTTTATTTCTAATACGCTATTACCGAGTGCAATACGTTACAAGCCGCCGCGACGTCGTTATTTTTTAACGAAGAGCCAAAGGAGATAGGCATGCTCCTGATTTTCTGGTCTGGTTGGGATTACGATGTTGCAACGTGCAGCAAACACTGCTATTTCAGACACAAAGTGCTGGAATGTGCGTTTATTAGCGGTCGCGGACTTTAATGCACGGCGGCGGAGGCGAATCATCGGACGTGCTGTATTTGTATAGCGGGTACCGTTTTAAGTAACGGTAAACACCCGTCGAGAAAACGTCGGGGTGGGCGATAATTAAGGCACCGTCGGATTAAGCCGACCGTTTCCTCCCGCGAATACCGAAATAATCCTGAAATCGAGGAAATTAAGAAGAAAGAAAGAATTTCAAATTGTGAAAATTAAAAGACGCAAAAAAGAAATATTAGAAAACTCTCAATAATAGGGAGATCGAATTCATCCGTCTTCTCGCGATGTATGCTTTGCGATTTACAATCGACGAATTATATACCGCTTACATCGGCGGTAATACGCATCGCGGTGCGAAACGTGTATCCGATGATAAATGACGGTGTCGAATTAAGACAAGTGCGAGAAACCCGATTATTTTTGGTATCCGCTGCCGAAGCCGACGTATGTGTGCCCGCACCGGTTCTGTGCTTTCTAAATACGTTTGCCGCTCATCGAGCACCAGATTTACGTTTACACGCGCGTTTAATATATCGGAACGACGATGGAAAATTCATATTCATTCGCGGCCGCGTACGTGCGATTCTCGCCGCAACGAACGCGCCGGAAACCGACAGTCAGAAACGGTAACTTGAATATCGAGATCCTGCGTTTTTGTCAAGATCCTAATCGATGGCAATCCTAAGTTTTATGTTATTATCGGCGAACTCTCTCTCTTTCTCTCTCTCTCTCTCTCTTTCTCTTTCTCTCTCTCTCTCCTGTTGCTGCAGTAAGTGCTTAATAATTGCTTTTTCGCCAACTCGCGTTATCGCTACTGGAATATGAAGCCAGTCGTCCATAACATTACTGCATCTTTCGTTACTTATTCTTCGGCACCCAACACAATTTCTTTAATCCGATATTTGACACATGAAGACCGGCTAAAATCGAAGTTGTATTTTTTAATCTCGTGAGAAGAGAACGCGCGACGAAAAAGCGTCCTCGCGGGTCGTCGCGGATGAAAAATTGCGCCACAGGCATCTCGTATTTGTATTCAGCAGGATCGTGAGGACGCGATGCGGTCCGATAAACGTTCCACGAGATACAAAGCGGCATTACCTGAGATGTAAACGTAGAAGCCACGTGCGCGAAATATATCTGTGCGGAAGTCATTTGTTGATGATTTGAAGCCCCTTTTGACTGCAGACCGCTTTGACCAGGTCTTATCAACATGAGAATTTGTCCACTTTTCTCTTGTACTTTTGCACAAAGTCTATGTACATTGCACTTTTCATACGCGTATATGAATTTATTATTATTACAAAGCATTTTCTAGTTCCTAGTATTTACTCAAAATTAACAAAATTGAAAGGAGAAGATGAAGATGGTATGGACGATGAATTAGATAGGAAAAAGAAGAGATATTAGGAAATTTTTGGATAGAAAAAGAAAAAAGAGAGATTAAGGGATAAGATGAGTAAGATAAGTAGGACGTTACTGGCTGTGATAATTGTTAATGTAAATGTAAATGTAAATGTAAATGAAGATATAAAGGATATTAGGTAATTTACAATAACTCAAAGTATGAATGTGTAATGTGAATGGGCGGTTAAGATTTTTATAGTAAACCAAGTCTTAGCTATAAAATTGAAGTGAATAAACGTATTCATTCAAAAAAATTAACAAAATTGAAAGACTGGGTTTAGAAACTTATATTGAAATCATATGAAAATTATATATGTCGGTATTGTACACATAGTTTGGGAACTTTAGTTATTTCTCGATCACGGTTTTGTTCATCGTTGCAGTTCGATATGATGGCGAATACGCCTGTATTGGCCGATCTCTGTTCGTTAACACTCCTATTATTTAACTCTAGGAATTCATGCCCCGGCGGATAGGCGGATCCCCTAAAGCGCGTGCATTTGCATACATTTAAGCCGTGCGCGACCGCATACGGGTCGCATCTTGGAATCATCCGCGGGGATTCCACGTGCCGCAATGCCGTAGAGATACAAAGTTATAGGTACCGTACGACGCAACTGCGGGGCACGCAGGTGGTAGATTTTCCGATCGGTTCCCGCGTGTATGCGCGCGGAGCCACGATTTGTTCGTCGCCGTTGCTGCCGCCGCCGCCACCGTCGTCGTCGTCGTCGTCGTCGTCGTCGTCGGGGAGACTTTTCGCGGACGACGGGGCCGCGGGGCCCCGGTTCGTCGATTGTTCACGACGCAGCACGCGTAGCAATGAAAGCTCGACGGCACGAGTAAAAAGCCTGTGAGGTAGACATAAATAAATAGGTAGTGGGTGTGGTTGGTAAGGCCGCACACATGGCGTCGTGACCCGTCGTCTCCGTTCGTGAGCTCGAGGCCAGCTCGAGTTATGCCCCGCGGAATGTTGCTCCCGCCGTGCGCGCGAGCAAGAGAGCGAACGAGCTCTTTCGGTATCGCGGTTAAACGCAGTTTCGCGTACACTTGTCTCCTGCCTCCTCGAATCGCATTCTTTCTTTCGACATTTCGCCGATTCCGCCGAAAATCTAGGAGACGTATGATTTTCACTCGGCGACGGACGAAACGACAGAGATTGATCACAATATAAGAGATTCCGCGACGATGGGTTAACAAATAAAAAAAAAAAAACGCTCGCAAATGAGCGAGCGAGCGCTTTCGGTATCGCGGTTAAACGCAATTTTGCATGCACTTGTCTCCTATCTCCTTGAATTGCATTCCTTCTTGCACATTTTGCGTTTCTGCCGAAAATCTAGGAACCGTACACTGAAAAAAAATTCTGGTTATTATAATAGGAATTCTGGATATTATAAGTTTTAAAGTATTGAGTTCTGTTATAAGTAGAATTTCTATTATAATAACCAGAATATTTGATCTACTCTACAAGATTTTCTGATTCGTCCGTTTTTTTTTCAGTGCACAATTTTCATTCGGCGACGGACGAAAAGTCAGGGATTGATCACAATATAAAAGATTTCACGATGATGCATAAACAAATAAAAAAACGCTCGCAAACATTACGCAATTACAGAGAGATTCTCGTACGAGGAACAGGCGCTTTCGGACGTTTACGAACCGTAACGGGGTCAGATTGGGGTTCCGTATAGCGTGCGACGGATCGAGGGTTGATCCGGAAATTCAGGAGTCTACGAGCGTGTGCGTCGTGTAACGCCGTTCATGACTTAGCACGGTGCCTGGCTTTGGCGGTTGAGGCTGCCGATATACAATGCCGCATTGTTTCGTCGCGTTGCCATCTTAGCCGGTAGCACACAGGCTAACGCCGAGAGAGCCAATGTTTATTATCTTCTTTCGCGTAACAAAACAAAATATCCCGGCATTATATTATCCGCGCTTTTCGTTCGAGTTCGTGCTCGAATCAATCTTCTATATAAAATCCGGCAGGCCGATACTCTCTCCGTCGTATTTTCAGAAGGCGCACGAAGCAGCACGAGGAGCATAACGAGCTCCGAGTTTGTGCAACTCGTAGGAATGTTTTAGACCAGATAAATGGATGTTGATGGTAGAGTTACAATGTTAGACATTTATCAAAGAATGTGTTGATAATATTGTAAAGAAGGATATCTAAAAAAAAAAAGGGAGAGAGAAAGGAACGATCTAAATGTCGCACCGAATAAGAGAGCACGAACACGAAGTGAAATATCGAGGCTTGCACGCCCAACGTTTCACGCACATTTTCCTTTGCGTTCCACATACGAGTCGAAAGAGGTCAATCCATCCACCTCTCGTACGCGCCAGGTTTCCACTTTCATGGATGGCCGCCACCCGGCTCGCGCGCCCGCGCGTGCGTCACGATTTTATTTTCGTCGCCAGCAACGCGACTCGCGTATTTCGCGAACAATTATTACATATATCGGATGGAAAGTTTCCTTTCTCCCGAAAGCTGCGGACGCGGTGAGGAATCATCGCGATAGATTCGCAGATAGAGTTTCGTTTGTGCCAACATGAGTGAAAGCCGCCGCTGATCTCTGATCAGCCTTGGCACGATTAGATGCGAATCGAATTCTGCGTCTCGCGATGCGCGAATCTTCTTCTTTTCGCGCGACGGAGAAAAATACGGGGGAATCGGATACGGCGAGAGCCGCGTTATTGGCGAGGATCCGCGCACCGAGAGAGAGAGAGAGAGAGAGAGAGAGAGAGAGAGAGAGAGAGAGAGAGAGAGAGAGAGAGAGAGAGAGAGAGAGAAAGAGAGAAATGGCTTTCTTATTTCCATGAAAATTGCGTTCGGCGATTTCGACGACAATGCCATTCCGGTGTTTTAAATGCAAATCCACAAAAGGAAAAACCGTAAAGGCATTATAATTTATATTACTACATGTGGCAGCGGCGCTTCCGGCGAAAGAGCATAGGCGCAGTTCCGGTCAGCCCCACGGGTTGGAGAGATCCTACATCGCCAGATTATGAGCCCACCGCCGCTTTTACAATGGATCGTCCGTCTCTGAGTCGTACGTCAGCAGGAATAATTCTGCGTTACCGCCGCCGCTCGCGCTCATCTTGCCAGCAAAATAATACAAACGATCGCCAAAGGGCGTGCGCGCGGCCCCTCACATGGTATACAAACATAAAAATTATTTTTCTTCTATTGTCTGCGGGATAAATAATTTTCTTGCGTCTTTACAGATATTATCGACGGCTATTACCCAATCTTAACATAATTATAAATCACGCGCTTAAGAGCAAAAGGATAGATGGTGCGTGCGCTTTGCATGATTAACTCACAATTATATTTGTCGATTTTCTACGATACATTTGTGTTAGCGGTAGACAGATGCGTCTAACGAATAAATATGCAATGTTGAAATAGGCAGTGGAAGGAAACAGCTGATTTTTCAAAACTACGCCAAAAATTGACCGTTTTTGATGAATTCCACGATCGCCTGGACAGTGCTCTGGAAGCGCGCGAAGTTCTCTCGGCCATCCTCGGGAGTTTTGGATTTGTAGATAGCGTTCGTGTACGACGAGGTCAATTCGGACACCAGCATCTGCGCTTTTTTAGCAGCCGCTTCGATTGATCCTGCGGGCGTCTTAATTTCCTCCGCGGTCCTCACAATTTCCTCCTTAATGATCCCAACGAGCTTCGTGTCGTCCTTTGTGTTCGAGTCCCCGCTAGAGATCTTCTGCAGGATGTCCCTGATGGATGTCTCAGCGTTCGCATCTTGCAATCAAACAAAAAAAAAAAAGAAGTCGAGAATAAAATCAAGTCGTGTATAACTCTAATAACAATTACTTTTTAGTACATTATTTTTACTTGATTCGATTATATATCTTTCACCTGTGGATTCAGTGGGCGTTTCCTGAATTATCCTCTGGGACTGTGAGACAGTGCTCGCCAGCAGGACGATCGTGACGATTGTAAACTTTGCCATCTTCGGAAATCGCATCGAGCAGCAAACTGTCAATCGGTTGTCCAGCCGTGCTCTCTCTCTCTTTATACGAATGCATGTCCTCGCGAGTGCATCGAGTAGGGATGACATTATGTAAAATGTAATTTGCCGTCCGTCGTGTATGTGGTCGTTGACCATTATAAATGATTCTAATGAGTGTCATTAAAAAAGAAGACGCGCGGGAGAAAGTGGAGCGCCGCAAACGGCATGTTTCAAGAAAGTATGCTTTGTTTTGATTTCTACCCGTCGACAGCCGGAAGAAATTGTCTCGAATAAGACGAGTGTTGAGCATCTTCTCTTAATTACCCGTGCGATTTTCAACTGACAAAACAACTATTAATCCGTAATTAAAAGAGCACGATTTTGATTTTGCCACGATGATTCTTCAAAAAGATACTGAGAATAAAACGCTTGAATTATGTTAGTACATACCGTCATACATATTTTTTTGTTTTATATTTTTTAAATCTATTGAGCAATCTCTTCGAAATTATGCACATGTCGTCACGATCGTTGCGATCGGAAGAAGCGAGAGGGCTTCGACCGGAAACGATCGAATGTTCTTTGTCAGCGAATTGCGGGCCGCGAAGTGAGTTTTTCTCAACCGAGCCGGCAGTAATCGTCGTAAAAATGCTGCTGCAATTTTTCGTTGCAGTCCCTACGTACGTCGCGGCGATACACGCAATTCGACTCGACGCGACGACGCGCTCAACAGGTCGGTCTCCCCTCTTTCAAAAAATGCAGGGGCAATGCCGATACTGGCCGACGGTAAAAGTGCGTGAACACAGGGAGGGAGTGCATCCAGCCATGATTCCTCCTCACCGATTTTTACCCCCTTCTTGCCCCTTTCCATGCGCCCCGTTCTCTTCCCTACCCCTGGACGTTACCTTGACGCGTCGCGTCAAATTAAAGGCTGCCGAGTCGCTTTCCATCTGAGGAACGATTTAAATCTTCAGCAGCGGATTCGCGAACAGCGGTTCGGCGTCGCGAATGTCCACACCGGTTGCTCCCGAATAGAGGCGAAGAAAAATGCGAAAACGAGACAGTCGACTTCAGAAAATCGCCGGTCGACGATCCGTCTCTCCGCGTTGCACAGAAGAGACTCGCAAGAGGGCGTACCTTAATGTGGGATGAATGAAAATACGGGTGCTTGAGTAAGCTTAAATTACATTTCATTCATGCAGGAAAAGCAGACACGCGGGAGTCGTCCTTCCGGCTCGCGTTGCGCACGTATCGCAGGACGGCGGACTTGCACGTAATGACGACTGGACTATAATGTGTATTATCCCGACATCCTGTACGGCGGCGACTTCTTATGCATTTCTCTCTTGCGTCTAGGGTACCAGCCCTTGCTGCGTTACGACAGCGATTACGCAGAGGCGACCTTAATTTTTGTGCGAACGCGCACGCTCGCTCCTCGCAGAGCGCTATGGCAACACTCTCGGCCCATTCTGTTCTCTTCGTACCCATGCTCATCACAAGGCGCTTACTATTACAACATATAAGTGACTCCGAGTGGTCTCTGATCCACCGGTCGGATAGTTGCGTAAGATCTCGCACGAGTAACGCTCAATTTTTCCGACGCGCAAAGAAAGGCGTCCAAGCGGAGACACGAGGGCGAAATATCGATCGCACGTACCATCGATCACGATCTTATCTGGCGCACGGACATGGGATTCACGTCGGCTGGCAATGGGATGACGGGGAAACATGAGGGCCCACGTATATCGTGAACAGAGTACAGTGTATCCGATCCGCGATTCACCGCGATCCACCGATCACCGATCCACGATCACAATGAGAGGCTCGGATCGACGTAGGGTGACGAAGGGGGTTACGTCTCCCCGAGGGGAACGGAGGTGAGAAGAGAAAACCAGAGCGGACCGATCAACGGACAGTCTTTATTCTTTGCATCGGCACCGATGGAAGCGACGTGAGCCCTATTATGGGGCCCATATCGCGTGGGGCACAATGATCAGCGCGCCGACGCGCGGAGATCCTCTCCGGATCGCGGCGAGAAACACCGGCCGCGTCGTCGGGCAGGCCCCGCTGAATGAGATCCCAACGCGTTCGTCTCGCGCTCGGGGGATTATGGGGAGCGCGGGGCGCCGCCGAAGATCGACAGGGCCGATTACGTCCGCGCTTGACTTTAAGCCGTTTTAAATGCTGCCATTCAACCTGGGACGGGCAGTCTCCTGACCTCGCCGCTCGCGGTGCACCGATTTGGCGTCTCTCGCCGGTTCCTTTCTTACATCCTGTCCCATACAATGCGCGGCTCTCCGCGATAGATGGCCCGTACCCGGAAATCGCGACGAATCGCGAGTGACAACGGTACACTCTCTGCAACTTGATTTCCTCATAAAGTCATTTCATCATGAAAATTAAAAGCTCGCTCATTATTTATAATTACATCAATTATATCAGGTTTTTCTTCTTTGAGTGCCTATTTTTGAATTTGAACGCCGCGACATCGTAGATCCTTGGGACTAGACCTGGAATAGAAAGACCGTCCGACTTAGAGAAACGGGAAACCGAGATTCGGCACGGCCTGTGGGGGTTCCGCTTGATCAAACCGTGCGATTCTCACATGCAATCGCGGGGATCCGTGAAAAACAATTCCATGAAATTAATAAATCTATTCTCGGGGGGGACCTCCTACGACGCGAGCGACTTTTTAGGGCGACGGACGATTCCGCGAAACGTGGGTGATCCAATTAGGCGCGGCCGCCTCCGAAAAGGAAAAAAGAAAGAAATATCGCCGTCGCGGTCACGAACGTTATCCGTTTACGCGCAACAAGATAAATTAGCACGCTTTTTCGCGCCAAATGAATTTTGCGACGGAACAAGATCCGGCTACGGCGACGCGGCTGACAAAAATAGTAAACAAACTTAGAAACAGCGGGGCGCAAGTGAGGACGAGATTAAGAAAGACCGCGTCCTCACCGAGACGGCGTGGCTTTACCACCCGTCGATCGATCTGTCGCCCGATTTCTCTTCGCGCCATCGAGTCACGGTGCTTTTTGTCGTCGCCGTTGGCCGCGGCACACTGTGAACTGGCGGCGGTTTCCCAGACGTAGAAATCCACCGTCTTCCATTTCGTCGACGAGCTATATCGTACAATGGCATGGCTGATGAAAAAAATCACGACGCTTCGAAAAGGCAAAACACTTCGCGCCTGTTCACGATGGCGATTCCGCCGTTGGCGGAATAATCGCCGCGTAACGATGTACTTTCCGTCGATTGACATTAACTTTTTCTACGCCGCGCAGCGGCAGGTAGAGATAGATAGAGAGAGAGAGAGAGAGAGGATACGCGGCGCCCCGGATTTCCTTCCGACATTCGCGTAATTAGGCTGTTTTATTCGCAGTTTTGTGAACTTTCACCGCGATCTCGACGCGGCTTCAACGGCTCCCGCGTTGAATCCAGACACACTCTGTGTGTAATATCTTGTAATATGTATATATCATGTGTAATCGTTGTACGCACGAGGCATTCTATATTAAAATTACTATATTCGCGCGCAGCTTTATCGCGCGGGATCTCCTCTCGATGAAATAACCGCGTATAGAATCAAAGTACTCGATACAAAGCAGGTGATCATTAAAATATCGCGCGTGACGTTCGGAGATGCAATCAGGGTGATCCGATGAAGGATGCACGAAGGTGCTCGCCGAAGAAATCTCGATGTGGCATTCGAAAAATCGGCGTTTCGCTCACGGGCAGATGTCGTCGTGTCGGCGTGTCGGGTTAAGGAAGTTAAGAAAGGAGTAGGTAAAAGGAGTTACGTTAAGCACCGGCACATCGTCGCCCGCGGGCCTCGTTATCATAGTTTAATGACGGCGGGGCGTTTCAGTCGCAATGGATTACGGTACACGCCAACCGGCAATACGAATGAATTAATAATCGATATAAAGTACCGGCGAGCTCGCTGATCAACACGCTTAATGTAAACCGACGTAAAAATACGTCCAAAAAGTTGAATAATTTTAAGCATTTTTGAAATATTTTAATTTATCTCAAGTGTGCTGTTCATTGCGAAGAAATGGAAAGTTAATTATTGCGCAGTAATAAATACGTTTTTATATCGAGAAACGGGTTTTAAGCCCTGGCTTTAAATCATTTGCATATTTCAAATTTAACATTCAACATTTTACATGGAATTTTTTTACAAGTGCAAATGTAATAATTATTTCATTAAAGAAAAGGAGAAATGCAAATAAGATGCTTGAAACTAATAGACAATTTTGTTTATATAATTTATGAGTTTCGTTCTTTGTTAGACGCACTGCACGGTACGGCATCGGCTTAGTATGACGGGAAACGTAGTATCGGGCACAGAGGGACAGTGTGGGAACGCGGATTTACTGAAAATGATGTTGTACGCCGTAAAACGCGACAGTTTGCACGAGCATTGCGGACGGCGCATTGCGGTGTACATCATAGACAAAGCCTGGATTATTTTTCGCGGTGGCAAAGGAAGCGTGCTGGTATTGTTGCCGACCACGAACAACAATAGTTTCTCCTCGCCCGACTCCGTCCTCGTTCGTGTTACACTAGTTTGACTAGTCTTCTAGAAGAGCAACTCGCCCCGGCACGAGCAACGAACGACGTTCGCTTCCAAGTCTCTCCGAGACCCTTGTAACTCGAGTTAAGGAAATACATATAAACGCTAAATTACATAATTAAATAAATGCCCCTCTGCCTCCGTTCACCTGCTCGGTGCAGATAACGGCATTTCCTAGTCGTGAAATTTTCAACGCGCTAATTAAGTAACAGTCGATATCTACTACCTGGCATACAGTCTTATTATTTATATTATCGACAGATTTGGAATCGTACGTAATTACAACTTATCGTACGATTTTACGCGGATCATTAGAACGTTTTTCAGAATAAATCAGATTGGATTGGCGAATCATTTGCACACCGCGAGCTAAATCGAATCGATTCGAATTACCTACGTTAAACGACGCTGGATTATATCGTTGACTGTAAAACGCGTTAATTAGTAGCCACGAAAAAGTCATTGGGGGGTATAAAGTACAAGATTACTGGGCAAACTAGTCTTTGGGTGCGCGACATATACATACATATATATGTATATATATTTATATATCAATTTATATCTGAGTGTCAGGATTAATAACATGTACTCGGATAGATAAGACCGGGAGCCGTATTGAAAAGCTTCCATTTAATCCGGCGGGTCGGCCCGTTTACGAGGCAATTCAGGGGCGAATTATGGGCGTGCGTACGGGGATTAATCACGGGTCCCGCGTGCGAGCGTGAGCGTACACGCGCACATTCGCACGCATGTATACCGGAGCGCATTAATTTGCCGGCTACCGTTTCAGCGGGTACATTATTCCGTGCACCTTCTGTAAAATTTGAATTCATTTTGTAATAACGAAAAAGATACCGAGATAAGAGAGACTTATAATTTGCAATTAAATATATGAAATAAAGTCATCTAACGCGATTTTAGAAGAATTTGGGATGATCTTTCTATGATCTTCGTAGATCTATCTGTCATAACGAATTTTGGGTATTCAAGATATCGCGAAATATTATGAATAAATGAAATAAAAAATATTTCTGTATCATTTTACGACTTTAAGATTCCTCTTAATGCACTCAAGTATACACGCGATGCAGTAGCAAGATAGAAGGGATACGCGTGTATCACGGGCGGCGGTTTTGCTGCTCGCGCGTGTGCTCACGCATTTATCTGCACGCGAGTCGTCGTTGCTGTGCATTGGTCGACCTAATTCTGCGATTTGTCACGCCTCTTATTCCACACCTAGCTTTCACTGCTATACATCAGGGGGCGTCGAAGGTATTAACTGTGCGACCTGGAAATCGCGAAAAATGCGAGAAATGTCGCCTTCCGGAAAGAAATCTTTCTGATCTATTTATAGAACTTTATCGTAATCATCACGTCGATCGATTGATTAACAATTTTGAAAACAAAAAGAAGCTTTGTTAAAAAGAATCTTATTTATTTTTAAGCATTATTGCAGAGATAATCAGATCTTTAATTAATTTTATAATTGATAAATATAATATATGTATATTATATTTGATAAATATAATGAATATTTTATAAAATGACATACAACATATTTTGGATATTAAGATTAATAACTTTTAATTGATTTAATTGGTTTTTATATATTTAAAATTGCTTAAAGTGTCTTTATACTTATATGTTTCAAATATCCCGATACTTTTACAATTAATGAATACTTACTGGAAAGAAATAAGAAAGAATATAACATACGCTTATTTAACTTTTCAATCATTGTACTATTAAACTATTTTATAATGCAAGTCAACGCATGAGGTTCTTGAGATATAAATGATCAATTTATATCTTTTGAAAATAATATTTATTCAAACTGTCAAAATTTAGACACAGCAGTGTTTGCATTTTGTTACGAAAAAAAAATACGTTTTGTTAAACATTAAATTTGTAAAATTCCGCGCGATGACTATGGTTAAAGTAATCGTCACGTCGTCTCATCCGGATTGCTCGTTTCTCGTCCAACGCGATAATGACACCGGCACTGACTGCGAATGTTAGGTATGTACATCGTAATAAAGCAGTTGCATGCTGCGCGACAAGCATGCAGGCGCCGTGAAGGCGCGAATTCAGCGACTTTATCAAGCGCGGCCGAACACGGCCGCGTGAGATGTCTTTACGATGGATTAATACCTATTGTTAAAATCGATCGACCTGTGATATCGATCGACGTGTCGATACAAATTGCGAGGCACGAAAGCATTTGGCCGCTGTACGATCCAAAGTTAACACGTAGGGCCGTTGTCTACTCTTTCTTTGAACATACAAAAATAGAAAGATATAATACGGAAATACTATCGCAAATATCAAGACCTCGCGAATGACGTCAGCAAGCGTTAATACAAATACGAATGTTCGGGTGTCGATTATATAACGGTGACTAGACTTTGAGCTGCGAGTAATATAAATGTATTTATCTGGTCGGAGAGATAATAAGGTACTGAACGTTAATTAACAATTTCTCTTGAATAAAATTAGCATGTTAATAATATTTTTAACTGTGGTATTAGTTAGCTTTCACATTAAAATTGATTGCAGCACATGATTACAATAATATTTATATAAGTTTTCATTGCTTCTCTTTTTCACATTTCTCTTTTTATAGACTGAATTTGCCTGCATTGAATTTTGCACATAATTTACGTGATTGATTCTCCTGTCGTATTATGTAGATATCTTTATTGGAATTATTAATCTAACGTTGATTATAAAACTGTGTCGCCTCTTCTTAGTTATCCGTGTCACCTCAAAGCTTTCTGACTATTGATACAGTCTGATAGTTCGGCTCTGATTCGGTTCAAATTGCCATATTGCTGGTGCGTACGATATATATTATTATTATATATACTTTCTCTTAATTTATAAAACAATGTTGACTGATAAATATTCAAGTTTATAGATCAGTTCGGAGTCTCTCAAGCAATACGAATTAACGAAAGCAAGAGTCGAAAAAAATTATTAAATTATAATATCCGAACACAGTCATATTTAAATAAAACATCTGATAATAAAAATATCAAAAGAGAGAGAGAGAGAGAGAGAGAGAGAGAGAGAAATAATTATAAGAAGTTGACATATTTTATGATACCTTCTTAACTTCCGCGAGAATGGATTACAATTGTGAAATAGTTTTCATCGCTTCCTTTTCTGTTTCTGTCTTTATGAAAGCGGTTTGCTGCAATAATGCTAATATTCCTCGCATTTATTTCTTCTCATTCCGTCGAATGTTGCAAGGATCATTGATTACATTTTTCTTGAAACGACGACACTTTGTATCTACTTTTGCATGATCATTCACTATCGGTTGCTCGGTGATCGTGCTGGCTCGAGCCGATCGATCGACAGATCGGTCGGAGGTGCATACTTGCTCGCCGGAATGCGCGCAAGAAAGTGGCGAGCAGAAAAGAACGCGGGGTCTAGAGTTGATTCCGAAGACAGGAAGGAGCTTGACTACGGATCTACGTGGTGGATGAGCTGTTCGAGCAAGTGACGCGACGCTTTTGCCCGCAAATGAAAATCCTACTCCGGATTCCGTCGTTCTTTACGTTCGAAGAAGTAAGTGGACAAGAAAGATTGGCTCGGCACGACGAAGGAACGTGCGACTCAATCTGACCGAATGATGCTAAATTGTTTGCATGTTCTTCACATCCTTGCATCCTACTGATTTCCGTCCCGGTGCCATTCCGATTGCCGTTGCGCTGCATTGTTTTTTTTTTGGATATAAGTATATTACCAATTTAAGAACGACAACAACGGAAACTAAATACGCAATGGCGATGAAAAAGTATGATGGTATCGTAAAGAGTATACGTGGCCATCATGTACGTGATATAGCGGCGCAGATGCATTTGCAAGAACGATGCTCCGAACGTTCACGCACGCGAGCGGCAATTAAACGCGGGAAGGATGAGGAATGTTAACGGATAATTTCTTGCAAAACGCTGCCGTAGCGTCTACGCGCGTTCCTAGTATCCGCCTATGCATATGCAAAGATACAGTAGCTGACAAATTGCGTCGAGGACGCTCGTTGTATTAGCGGCGACGGCGGCGTCGTCGTCGCTGCAACAAGAGATAGAGATAGGAAGTCTCTAGGATGCCTGCGAACGATTATATACTGGCATGATACTTTACTTTTATTCCATCGCGTCGCTACGCGCAGCCTCGTGCATCGTTACGCGAGAAACAGCCATGCGGAAATGTCGGATTACCCGCAAGATATAAAATGTTTATTTGAATCCTTATTTGCGTGGTGTGATTTACAGGTATACGGCATGCGGCATGTGATTTGCAGTTCGGGTAGAAATCTGATTCCGTTATCATGCAGCCAATAATTGATCAAAATTTTCGAGATTTAAAGCGCTATTAAATAATTTATAAATATGTATCTTTATATCGCGACCTAATTAAATTAGATAATTAAGTTAAGTAAAGTAATATAAAATGCATCAATATACGTATACAGAAACGGAATTAGCGCAAATGCCGATCGATAATGTTTTATTGATTGGCGATTTTTTCCCGATAACATTATTAACGATGTTATTAAATTTGAAATCCTTTGGAGCTCACCGTACATAATGATAAGCAGTATAAGCTACACTAAGGCGGATGTTATTTATACGTTTTAAATATTCTCTACCAAAGGCGATCAGAGGTGGTTTGGCAACTTGTACACTGTCAAACAGGATTAGATCCAGTTTTCGTTCGACTTGCTCCCTTTAGCACACTCACGATCGCACTGACAGGTTGATATAATTTCCGATAATTTACTAATAAATAACTTATTGAGCGCGAACCACTCTCCATCCCACAGGAAAGGTTCCTCATTTCAATCTAGCTTTCTTCGGACGTCTTACGGTTTTAATCTCAGTTTTAATTTATCAAGATATCGTCAAGATCGAGCGTAATAAAAGTTTTTCTCTCGTTTATCATGTAGCGATATCCACATCACAAACGCTTTACGATAATATAAATTTATAAACTCAATGCGACATTTCTCTCTTTCTTTCTCTTGTAAGATAGAGAATTTTATGAAACGAAACGTTTTTGATAATAGCGCATTCTAAGCGAAACCCTTTCTCTCTCTCCAAGCAGAGATTGCAGATTCTGTCGGCAGTCTGGTCCCGAGGATCGCCTCTTTATAGCGTGTTTCCGGTCGCGCCGAGGCTGCACGTGACTCCGATACTCTTCAGTTCACTTCACAGCTACCTGTCCCAATTTAATCTATCCCGTTCCTCTTCGTGGTGCCCGCCGCCGATTATCAATACCGGGGAGGGAATCCACGCGACCGCAAGGCTGCCTCTTCTACACGTGTAAATAATACACCAGCGGGCTATACACTGAACTCTCATCTCCCTCCGCGATCTTACACCTCGTAGCCGCGATGTAGTAGCCGTGCGGCGAGTGATATTTCTGTAATGAGTGCTCACGTCCGAATCACATTTCGGTCCTCCGCGAATCGTGACTTGATCAGGCTAACCCTCTTTCTCTGCTTCTTCACCTAAATCTTTTTATTCGTGCAATTACCTCTCTTATAAACTTTCGATCTACCGTGCCGACGTCTTCGAACGTGTCGAACGTGCGCCAACAAGACGAGAGAAGGAACTGAGGAGGATCTAATGATGGTATTTATTTTTCTTTTTTAAATGTATGACAATTAAATTTAGCACTAATCTAACTTGGCTCAGAGCCCTTTTTCTATTGTAAATTCTATTAGTAATTCTCTCGATTGATTTTAAGAAGAATTGAAAGAATTATTTTGTAAATTTAGATAAATAAATTAGACATTCATGTAAACATAAGTAAAATTTTATACAACTACAAGAAGAAAAAAGAATTTCTTCAGTTTACCTCCTTTATCCGGCTAATACATACGTTGCGGTCGAAGATCCTAAAGCGATGTGCGGCACGCACGCGTGAAATCGAATAGGAGCTCGTATACACGCCGAGATATTGATAGGTGCGCACGATGCGTATCGGCATTCGATTTTTAGCGATAGACAAGCAGGTAACTGGCGATGATAATCATCTGTCGCTAAATGGCTGGGATCATAAAGCGTCGGTGTCAATAAAGCGCGCGCGTGCACCAATCGCTCTCGTCGCCGCCAATGCATTTTTTTTTCCAGTGCCGGCGGCGCTCATTCAGGAGAGATGCTCATCTTATGAATGGGCCTGAAGTACCGGTTAGATGTGTCATTAGCATAGGCATGACCCGCGGCGACATCGCGCGTCCTCGTCGTCCCGTTATCCCCGCTGCCTTGCCAGCGGCGGAACGATCTCCCGATGCAAATTGCCCCGATGCAAATTGCGTAATCATCCTCGAACGATTACCGCGTCGCGCGTTCGCGCTCGCCGCTCTCATTACGATTACGCGCGGACACCCGCGGCCGTCTGCCACTCTCGCGGGCCCTCGCGTAGGAATCGCGCCTCTGCCCTCGGGTTCTCGCTCTTGTCGACTTCACAGTTCTGTGATTTCTCGCTACTAGCTTGCCGTGTCGTCACGACATGATAGTTTAACCCTCTGCTTGCCTATTGAATAACTAACTTGAAAAACTAACAATTTTTTCTCTTCCTCTCTCTCTCTCTCTCTCTCTCTCTCTCTCTCTTTCTCTCTCTCTTTCTCTCTCTCTCTCTCGCTCTATCTTTCCACATTTCACAAAATCTTTTTTTGACAGACAAAATGAAAAATTGGAATTATAATAATAACACTGTTGAGAAATTTTTTTTCGAAGGCTACTCACTGTTTAAAAAGCTGACTGTTCAGAACTCTTGTCACTGGGAACTCTTTGATTAAAAAAAAAAAAAAAAAGAAAACACACCAACAAGCGACGCAGAGAACGATATACAAAAGTTGGTTAGCAGGTGTTTCGAAAATGTAATCGGCCGCGGAATCGATTCTCCGTTTATACTTTCCTAATCGAACTCGACAAAAAAGCGCCACGGTAAATTGTAGGCGGCAATTAGGACGGCGATCAAAGGAGAAACACTCTCGGCCACTGCGGTTTGTATCTGAAACGATCGAATCAAATTTGTGTCGTGCTCCATGAAGAAAAAAGGTATCGACTCTGATCGGGTCGATATTGTTTATTTGTAAACCGCGATACAGTCACAAAATTATGTGTGAACGGATGATTGAAATAGACGAAACAAAATGATTAGGTAACACTTGGTTATAGTTAATTATAATTAATTCACTCAAATATAATTCCTCTAATCTAATTTACTATACATTGAAAAAAATTGATTAAAAACGGACGATTCAAAAAATCTTGTAGGATTGACAAAAAATTCTGGTTATTATAGTAGAATTTAATACTTTATAACTTATAATAATCAGAATTCCTATTTTAATAAGCAAAATATTTGATAAATTCTACAAGATTTTTCTGATTCTTCCATTTTTAACCAGAATTTTTTTTAGTTTACAGGGTATATTTAAGAATAAAGTTAAATTGACGCAAATAAATGTGAAAAAAGTGTGACGATACTCGGTCGCGAGGCAATGTTATGATGCGACGATCGGTCGGCTCGCATCGAAATCCGCGCGAGCACGAATGGTGTTCTACTCGACGGAATAAAATCACGGAGCGCCGGGCCGCCGACATTTACGTAGAAATATAACACCGGTCGAGAGAATTTCTCCGTCACGGTCCGGTAATCGCAACCCCTGGTGGCTTCACATTTTCTGCCTACGAAACTGTAAGCGGCACTGCTTCCGAAGCGAAGCGCGACGTGAGACAGGTGTGACCAGGTGCCACGCTTTTCAGGTGTTTTGTGCCAACGAAAGGGATGGCCTTTCGGAACACGGGGGCTATCGATTCCTTTATTTACGTATCATCTTGACACCTGTGGTCGATCATCCATGCTCCGAACTCGAATTGACTTTGAGGATCTTATCGGTGACGAAACTCATTCTCGATTCATGATATGTATCTTTGATCCCGATATCGACACGTGTTATCTGTGGCATGTTTGATATCCAGCATATCTGAAATCAAACTGGTTTTAAAATGTTTTTTTCTTTTAGTATTTAGAATAAAGTAAGAATTTTTGTTAGAGTGGATGAGAGAACACTTTATAACGGAATAAATCTTTCCCATTGTGGGAAACTCCTCAAGGTGTTTTGTCATAAAAATATAATAAATTGTTGGACAGTTTTATGAACACTTCTCGCCTATATTTAATAAAAAATGTATTGAAATAGTAATGTCATCTATTTGTAGATTTATTCGTATTTGAAACAATATTTAAATAGTTTCAGATCGAACGATTATTATAATTCCCAAAGATTATTATATTCACAAAGAAGGATGTGTTTTAATTCAATTAATCCTATCTATACTGTTAATCCGTATTACACTGTGGTTATTTACCGCTTTGGGATGTGATACAAATTATGCCCTAGACGATGCTAATCCGAGGTATACGCATACTGTAAAATTATTTATCGGCGTCTGACATCTGTAAATTAGCGTCGCGCACCGTGCGAAACTTATTTACGACGCTTCGACTATTATTAATAAGAGTCACGGCACCGTTACTCAGCTCGATTTCGCTCGATCGACTCTTTATGTAATCGTTCTCTCTCTCTCTCTCTCTTTCTCTTTTTCGAAAGAGAGTAAAAGAAGACGCGGATCGTTCCGACTGTCAATTTCTCGGTAGAACGATAATGATCGGTTTTGCGCTGTTGTTTATTAGTTTGTCGCGGTCATTGTCCGTTATTGGGCATTACGATCTCTCGCTACGACGTGAATCCTCGCCGTCGTGGGAGAGTCGTTCGATCTGGATCACCACGAAAGGGATCGCCGCGGGTAAGAGAATCGCGCTTCGCGGCATTTGCCATCGTCGACCTGGTGGATGAGCATGCTGTGTCACGGTCACTTGACCAGGGAAACGTTTAACGCTCGACGAAATCAATGAAAACATCTTTGGTAATACTCTGAAGTGATTGAAACGTTCTAATAGATCGTTCGGCTCGATGAAAGGAGAGGCGTGATGAGAATCTGCGAAACCGTCGCCTTAAACGTCACCGTGTTCTACATTTACGAATGCGAGCAGTAATTGATCAGATTTATCGAATTCTCGCTAAACCGGACGGGAAAGTTAAAAATTTCACCGCAGGAAAGTTTTAAAATATATGATATACACGTGTACATACGTTGACGCGGAGTCTCACGCTCGCACATTTTGCAGTTGCATAAAACTGAACGTGTGCTAGGCGAGCGCTGCATAATGCGATTATGATGCGATGCCCGGCATCGCGTAATAACTCGTGCGGCGATGTTGAAGTGACGTCGAAATAGCTTAGAAAAAGAACGGCAATGCCCCGGCGCTGCGCATTGAATCTCGCATGTATCACAGACCTCGGCTTGGCTTCCGCCTGAAACGAAAGTGGGATGATGGAGGTCTATTATTTATACATAAATGGAAGCCCGCCCGCGCGCTCTGTCCGCGTCCGCGCTATTTTCACTTCGTTACAGGAGTGAAATTCTTTTTGCCCGCGCGCGGAATCGCCGGCAAAGAATCGCGATGCAGACTCGATAAATTCGCGCGCGTACGTACTTATGAATGCGGGTGTGCAAATGCGCGCGCGTTGGCTCAACATAATTTTACGTAGAAACTCACGAATCTCTTTAAAAAACGCACGCGAGCATATGCGATTTAAAAATATGATTTTGTGGTTTTTTTTCCTGACGTCGAAGCGATATTCGCGAATAAATTTCGGTAGATGTGTGTAGTGTAGCGTCGAAAATTGCTTCTCAAGAATTGTAAAAATCGTGTAAAAATGATTTTCGGTTAATTTTGATATTTTTCTCCTTTCATTGATACACACACATACACTGAAAAAAAATTCTGGCTAAAAACGGATGAATCAAAAAAATCTTGTAGGATTAATCAAATATTCTATAGTTATTATAAGTTATAAAGTATAGAGTTCTATTATAATAATCAGAATTTCTATTATAATATACAAGATTCTCTGATTCGTCAGGTTTTAACCAGAATTTTTTTTCAGTGTAGAACGAGGATTTCGTTATTAATTCGTATTATTATTTAAAGTCAGTTTTCTCGAGAACTGCGACAGCCAGTTAATTCAGTTCGATCCTAAGTTGATTATTATTCCAGCAACGTTGCGAGATATCGCGACGTGACGATCTGCAGATGAGTTATGCAAATTTGGCTTTTCTGAGATCGCGGCGGAATATACCGCTGGTGACAACGTTATCGCCTGAATTATCTCGTCGCCTGCAGAGTCGATGATACTCCAAAGACGGGCGTGCGGAAAATTTCCTGAAAAGTCATGTTCGATCTGCCATCATACGTCATACGATATGCATTGATCGCCCCGCCTAATCACTCACATCGTTCATAACCGACTAACGGCGATCTGCCGATCATCGGCTGCATATTACACACCTGTCGCGTGCAAGCGATGATCGACAAATCAAATTCTAGCCTCGATCATAACGCTGCGTGTCATCCTCGTTCGCTCTAAATTTACATATCTTCTTATCATGCATTTTACGGAAGATCGAATAACTGTTATCCATCAGCGTTCCGCTAGTCTTATCACTTTGATTGCAACGAACAAATCGCTACTTGAAACTGTGTGATCTTAATGTTTCCTACCTGTTTACATTACCGCCCTATCATGTCATAAACTCGACCTGATGAGATCGTAAAATGTGATATTTAAATAAATGAAAGATTGGGTCTTAGCTTTCTACAGCTTTTACTATAGTCTTCGTTCGAACACGTTATGTGCTCCGCTACGTAGTATGAAAGACACATTATCATGCGTCTCCTCTTCTTCCGGCACGCGCGCGCGCGCGCGCGCGCGTTCTGAGCATGTTCCTTCTACTAAATCTATTTCTTCGACAATTATGTCGTCCACTTCCATTTCTCGATCGCGATAGACAAGCCGAGTGGGGATACGAAAAGGAATGGTCGCCTTTCGGGCAGGGCCTTCGCTCGTGGCCGTTTAAGAGCCGAACGAAGGCGGGTAACCGACGAAGATCTCTCCGAAAGAGGGACAGGGAAGTGCGTGTAAAAGGACAAAACGGAAACAAGGATGGGACACGTCGAACGGCGAAGGACTGCTAAATGAGACCTACGGGAGACGGACGGGGATGAAGAGCCGGCGTGCCGGGTGCTAGACAATGACGAACGTATCGTGTCGCGGCAGAAACGATGTACAATTGGGAGGAACGACAGGGAGCGAGAGAGACGGAGGACTGACGAGAGAGTGCTGAGAGAGGTCCGGAGGTGAGTTGAAACGAAAGAGAAGCCGCGGCGAGAAGCCGGTACGTTTCCTCGGCAGGGAGCCCGGCCAATCGGAGCACGGTGGGCGCCGCGGGTAGGAGGAGACAGTTCCGCGCCGACAGGCGATGTAATCACCCGCGGCCGTGTCCGCCGCTGCTCTCTGGCCCCTCCGGGGGTCTCTTCTCTCTCCCTCCGTGTCGTGCCCGCGCCGCGCGGCAAAGCCCTCGCCTCTTTCTCCGCGCCCATCGACCTAAGCCGCCAGGCCCCCTCTGTTGTTGGCGACGCCGGTGACGGTGGCGGCAACGAGGGGACCACGGGACGAAGAGTCCCGGCGGCGGTCACCGGCCGGATCCGTCGGGTCGCGAACTCCGCGACTGAGAGAGTGCCTATCGGCCGCGTCCGGCCGCGTTCGGACCGCTGCCAGCCACGCGACAAACAAGCTTGTCGACCGCTTCAGCTTCCACCGCTACGTCCGTCGTGCGTCCACCGCGCCGGCTTGCTCTGCGGAGCTAGACGGGTATGACGACCTGCGACGCGTGCCTTCGGGGTCCGCAAAGTAACACCTGTCCCAATGCTGATGGGGTATTTGCACGGTCGTTCCCTCCGATCTCGCGAAGAGTCACAAAGACTTTACATATTGCATATTATATTCCGATTGATTATGAAGCAAACAATAATGTTTATTCAATCTTCCGGCAGTCTGATTTTAGTAATACTGTTGGAGAACGATGAAATGCAGAAAATTACCAACGCTTATAAATTTATCCACAGATATGATTATAGATGGATATTCTAAATTCATGGACGCGGTGGATAGTGCATATCTGAATGTAAGATCACATCAAAGGTAAAATAGTCGAGAGTACGTTTGGCAAGGAAGTGAATTGTACTCATCTCTGATGACGATACGCTATGCCGTTCACATAAGAAGGCGAGTACATCGCTCGAAGGTGATTTCATGAAGACGTAAAACGTAAGACATGCATTTATGTCGCATCGTACGCCGCTCCTAACACTCGCTCGAGTCCACTATAAATGCAGCCCGAGGCGCGAGAAGGTCTCTCTCTCTCGAGTGTTTGGGTAAAGCATTAAATTGAGAGACCGGTTGAGTATCCACTAAGAGCTTAACAACGTCTTTATATCCAACGATATTTTATGCAAGTTGGTAGCCCACTACCATTCACGATGATGCTTGAGACGATGCGTTGATAAATATTGTGACGGCGGGGCTTATCGTAAAATTATGAGTATCGTTTATCCCCCTCGTTTCCCTCGAATCGTTAGAAAAGCAGCGTCAGGACTTTATCTTCTTAACGCTTGACTTGACATTTACGTGCCATAATTATCGGAACATAATAAAATGAGAAATTACGCGTATGTGTTGTCCAGTACCGCAATGTGAGAATTTAAAAATACTCCACGTGGGTGACTTCAACTTCGTTGACGTCCTACCGAGCGGTTCGAATCGGAAATCGAATGAGATGGTGGCGGAGCCGATGATCAATAAATACACGCTCGGACGTGGTGTGTAATTTTACGTTATTTTCTCATTACATTCAGCGGCGGCATAAGGATAGAACGCGGCTGGAGACTGCGTAATCCGCTGCCGAAACGGGCGGATTAAGGTACTGAGACGATAAATAGCATCTTGATGGCCGTCGATGAAAACTCGTGTAAATTATAATGCCATTACGTTAAATTATAGTGCCGGTGAATTAAAAACCACGTGAACAAACTTAATTTAGACATCGCATTTTAACATTCTATGATGCTGGCTCTCTCTCTCTCTCTCTCTCTCTCTCTCTCTCTCTCTCTCTCTCTTGCGATGAATAAAACTCTCGCTGCGATTCACGTGCGAACGTCGCGCCGTGTATGCATAATACATCGAGGCTCATATCAATAATAATGTGTCTCGTGGTGCGTTTTGCACGGCTGTAATAAATTCCCCGTTGAAACGAGCGTGACGAGTAAAAATAAAGGAGCCGCTCGCGGGGCGGTAGGAAGCGGAACAGACAGAAAAGACATTACCTACCCTTACGTCCGGCAGTCGGAAGAAAGTTGCACCTGCTGCTGGCTGGTGAATTCGCCGACCTACGATTGCATCGCCGTTCGCTCGTTCAGGAATTGTTTTTCCAAGTGATACGAATCTACGCGTATATATGCTTGATCGATGAGAATCCATTTTCGAAACACCTTTGACGGGCGAAAGTGGCACATCGTTATCAGCCATCGCGCCGCGCTATATCGCTTTATCATCCGACAGCTCCTTCTGCGTTTTCTAATGTCTCGAGAAATATCTCGATGCTGTTTATACGCAACGCTGTTCCGCCTAATAACGAGATAATACCTAATGTTCAAAGAAAAATAAGCTCTTTCGTGTTTCATATCCGATTTCCACCAAGAAATCTCTAATTTACGCGTAAGAAGAAAACGTTCCTTGTCCTCTCAAGATTGGAATTTTACCTCATGGTAATGAACTGTCGAACAACGATATTGTTTATTTATCTGACTGCGCAACTAGCCCGTGGCGAACGAAAGAGCCTGCTTTCACTCCCGCCCGTCGCGTAGCACACCACGCTTCTCTATTTTCTATTTCTCAAGTCGTGCTCCGTGCATCTCCCGTGCCGCCCAGTGCTGCGGGCGAGCTGTCGATCGGCACTCGAGCAGGCACCCTGCCCACGTACGCTCCCTTCTTAATGTCGGCGAAAAAAAAAATAAGACTGCTCGGGTGTTACCGCCCTTATCTCGCCGACGCGCATACCGCGTAATCGACAGATACGCAGAACGAACGCAATTTCTCATTAAATCGTGGGTGTACGGTCGCGGTCTTAAAGTCTTTATTTACGTTTATCTTCCGTTGCACGCATCCCGGGCGCGTTATCTTGCGAGATCAAAGTATACGTTGATGCGGCGGCTAATCCGCGCCAGCGGCTTCTCACCTCGACGGAGGGTTTCGCGGTCAGGTTCAGGTACCAATTCACGCGAGCTCCTCGCTTCGGGGTTGTGCATGTCGTGGTCAGCTATGAGAACCGATCTCTGGATTTTTCTATCTTTTATCTGTAAATCGGTTACTGACCGCGAGTAACGCAGTCTGATGGCCGATTCACTTGAACCTCCTGTACCCTTTTCAAGCGATTTGATGGCCGTATCTTTAATATCGCAACGTGTACGAGTTAATTAGTTTTCAGATCATCATTCATTCATAATTTGCATCGTTATTAATGATACGCCTGACTGCTTGAAAGATGTTTCCTTCACGAAATAACGGAGATCCGGTAATTTTAATATTTATCTCTCGGAGGGCATGTGTCGATTATTAATATATACACAATGTATTCATCCCTCCCTCCCCGAAGAAATTGATTATACGTCCGCGTTGATGTACTAATTAAATAATTTTGAGAGCCGCGCGAGGCTCTCTCTCTCCTTCTTTCTCTTTCATGTAGATCAACCGAGAATTTCGGGTCCGTCTAATTACCCTATCGAGCATCTCCGAGTCGCGTCCGGCCACGACCTGACGCTCGTGCCACGTCCACCCATTTCGTATGCCCGCTATCGAGGCGGACGCGCGCGCGTGCAAGAAGGTCGCGGCTACCGGACTTGCAGTCGAAACGAGGAGAACTCACCTCGCGATTGTGACGAAAAGGGAAGAAAGGGGCCCGCCCCTACGAAGAAGGGGCTCCGACTCGTTATAAAGCGTCAGGTGCCCGGGACCGTTGACGCACGGCCGTTACCGTATACCATCCCCAGAAGAACGCAGCGCGATAATAATGTATACCATTAATGCGAATACCGGGCGGCGAGGCAAGGCGAGGCGAGGCGAGGCGCGCCGCGTGCGTGTCTTCGGAGAAGCGGCGCGCCACCCTGCCCTTAGACTCGGGAGCCTAGGGGCCATGTGCGCGCCTCCGCGCGAAAGGTGAAGGGCGTTTAACGGTCGGAACGTACGCGTTTTTCGGGATCCGTCGGGGCAGAGCACCAGCTGATCACCGCTCGCTCGCTCCGGCCGCTCTCTATTTCGGGCCATGTGCTTCCCGCGCTTTTTCCCTGGCCGCCCAGCAGGCTAGACGATTTCTCATTTGCTCCTTTTTGGTAGCCTTCGAGTTCGTTGACTTGTATCCTTGAGTTCGACGTATAGTCTAAGACTGACAAACCGAGTACTGTTTGTATCGAAAGCTGCACGAGAACAGGGTGTGCGCGGAAATACAAATCTACCGATCTCTTTATCAGCTATTAGAAATGCTCCATGAACACAGGTGCGCATTTTAAGACATATTTTTTAATTCTACGACACTGACGCTATAAACTACCAAGATTATTTGAACGAAATACTAAAATTCGCATTATTATTATAAATTCCGGTGTATAAGCGCGAGATATACAACTTCCAGCGCATTCCACTTGCGCGCCGTGGTGCCGTCGTTTGCCGTCGGCCGGCAAATGCCGCGAGAGAAGGAAGGAAGACGGGCGAACGAGGGAAGCGAGTATCAAGATCGAGATATCATTAAGCCGGGTCGAGCGATCTAGTCTGGCGAATATTATGGGGTCGAACGATGGAAAGTTGATGAACTGGCCGCACGGCAAGGGTGTGCGCGAGGGAACGTTGCACCTTACTAGCGGGCACAGGTGCCACAGCTGTTTCAGCAAGTGCAACGAACGCCCGTAGAACACGCGGGCATTAGAACTGTTGCAGACGGTGGACGCAGCGCAGGGGTAGCGCAAGGGGTGCATAACTATTCGACTAAAGCGGACGCAGTGAGGTGTTGCGCGTTGTTTTTTTACGGCGTGACCGTTGAAGTAGCGAGCTGCCTCAACAGGTTGCGCGCACGTGTGACTTCATCTTCATTACGGGAGCCTTTTTCGGAACGTCGCGAATTACATCTAATTGCTCGGCGCGAAGACGTAAGTTCATCCTCGAGCGTCGAAATATTTTCGAGAATAACAAATTCTCTTCAATTATTTATACTTTTTTCTATCCGACTTTTTTTCAGCAACGATACTGAAAAAAATTCTGGTTAAAAACGGACGAATCAGAAAAATCTTGCGGGATTGATCAAATATTCTGGTTATTATAATAGGAATTCGAGTCATTATTACTACAAGATTGTCTGATTCGTCCGTTTTTAACCAGAATTTTTTTTCAATGGAATTAAATGCAAAAGGGCCAAATATATTAATGCCATGTTAGATAATCGAATAGTATCCATCCATCGATGGCTGCTGGGATTATTGCGTCCAGGATTAGCGTCTTGCTCGACTTCTAACGATTCCAGGGTCAGTCGCGCACCGAATTTAACTCGTTTCCGTTTCACACGCCCACGCGCGCGATTCGATGTTGTTAGAGGAACGGGCGTTGATTCGTAGTTAGCTGGCCGACGGCATAATATGAGCGCTGCATGCAGCAACTTTGTCCAAAGTTCAATTTAGCCGACGGCGGCGGCGGCGGCGATGGCGGGAGGGCGGGAGGAAAGTTTTGTTCTGTGCAGGAAGCGTGGTTCCGGCTCTCTCGGTTCCGCCCATAACGGTGACGGTGTGAACTTCGTGGATCCCGCCGCGCGATCGCCACGACGGACTTTTTTCGGCGGAATTTGATTGGCGGTGATGCGCGCCGTAATTAAACGGGCGATCATTAAGCCATCTTCCGTTCTGTCGTCATCGACGGTGTACGGACGGTATACTGACGGAATATACTGATGTATATGTACATCAGCGACGCGGATGAGATCATGAGTTCGTCCGACCTCCGTAGATTCTCGCGCAGATAAGCGGCGGAGAAAAATTCCTGCCGCTTTCTGTTATTTAACTGTGGCCGAAGTTAAATGGTATCTGGAATAGAACGTTCTTCTTTGGTGGATCGAAACGCTTTCTCCTTAAACGACGATTGAACCGCGACTTATTTACCGAGCGTCTTGATTTTCTTTGACGAAACCTCATCCGCCGCTTTCGATACCCACGCAGCGCAATTTAGTCACAAGCTGGCTCAATAAACGACTACTATTCTGTCGTTTTCGTTTGATAGTGAACCCGGGATCAGATATAGCAACGATAATAATCATAAGAAGTAATCAAAATGTATTTCGCGAGTAATAATTGCCGATCTTTATTTCTTTCATCAATTAATATTGTTCAACGACGCGGTAAAATGTCTTGGGGGAAAAAGAGAAAAGAAGTCGAATTATTTCTGATAAGTTCCGAGAAGATATTCGATGTGGATCGATATTTCTAACTTATCATATTTTCGAGAGATGATCGATGTTTTAATTTCACCCATCATTGACCTCAATGCTCAAACCACTCTAACGTTATAAATGTTCCGAACGGCTGTTAGAAGTCGAGGAAACATGGCACATTAAGTACGTCGATTCGCATTGTGGATACGACTTTAAATAGCTATTTTATCTTTTCTAGCGCAGTATGCGTGTACTGTTCTCGCCTTATAGAATGCAACCGCAAAAAATCAGTACCCTAATAGCATTGTTGTTAATTTGTCATAGCTTTGCCTAACGCAACAACGTGACAAATAACGTGCAATGTTTCTTTCGTCCAACTTATTCGTTTACCTGTAACGAGCAAGAAATGAACTCAACTTGATCATAAAGCGACATGTTTCAAATAATAATTTTTATTGCTGTAACAATTGTTAATCCTGTGCTTTAAAGTAATACATAAACACCATACATAAGGTATTTTTTGCATTTACCAGCTTTCTTAGCAAATGACGTGATTAATTTCGAGATGATTATGACGAATCACTTCTTTCTTTATCTTCTAATCTTTCCTTTATAAATCGATCCTTTATAAATTCTTTTTAGCAAATTCCTTTGATTCCTAAAATCATCAGGACGGGAAGGATCCTCTTGTCGTATCTCGATGGGGGTGTTGTGGTACGAGTGTGCAGTAGAAGACTGGGAAAGGGAAAAGAGAGGGGCCTCTCTTTTTCATCGTACCTCTCTCTTTCTCCGTCCTTCTCCTTTCTCTCTCTCTCTCTCTCTCTCTCTCTCTCTCTCTCTCTCTCCCTCTCTCCCTCTCTCCCTCCCTCTCCCTCTTCCTCCGTTCCCCGCGCTAAACGTCTCTTACTCTGTTTCTCTCTTTCCCTCCTTCTCTCTCGCTCTCTTGTTGTCTCTCTTGCTCACGGCCCACTGATATCGCGAGAGGTCGCGGCATAAGGGAGAGGGAGAGACAGGTAAGCAGCGGCGTTCCGCCACGGCACACGAAGGCCCCGGGTGAGAGGGAGAGGGCCCCGCGCTAGGCCGACAGAAAGACAGAGAGAGAGGGGCACCTAAAGCGACGTAGCGCATAGTGGAGGGAGATCGGCGAAGCGGAGGTGAAGCGCGACCGGCCCTCTCTACTCCAGGGGCCCAGGCTAGTCCAGTCCGGGACAGCACGCCTCCTGCTGCACGCTCCACGAGGTAGAACGACGATCGTAGACACGACGACGTTAAGACCGGTACGACGTTACGCGTGCGGGCCCAACTTGGAACGCGTGAGACCCCCGGCCACTCGCCCTCCACCACGCATCGGCGCGCCGCGTCATCCATCGACCGCGACGAAATTTTGGACTTTCGCGCGGGGAAATCTTGCGCAGGCGAAAGTGTCCTGTCTTTTCGGTATCCTCGCGACAGATTTGCAAAAGGGGCCTGACTGTCTCTTTTGCCACGTCGTCGACAATCGGATCGTGACTTGGCTCGGACGTTGGTAGATCTGAACGCATCTTGCCACTGTTTGGGGTGTATTCTTCAACGATTCGTGTAGAGGATGATGTTTCCTGGAATCTTCTAAAGTCCAAAGAGGACACCTTGCCCTGACGATGGAAAATCCAAGGTAGATCGTCTCTATCCTCGAGGTATACCGACCCGATCAGAACGAGTTTATGGAAAAAAGCGACGAGAACAGAAATCGATTTCAATGAGAGAAGTCTACGACCCACGACGTCGTGCGCATTCCCGACTCCCAACCAATCACGACTAAACCGATTGTCAATCGCCATCAAAAATCACAGCCGATACATCGTAAACTCGTGACTTGGCCTCTCTCACCAAGACGACACATCGCCACCCCCACCCGCGAGCAACACGCGTCCAGCCACGCGATCAGCGGGATCAGCGATCCGGAAGGTTTCGCACGGCAACGGTGATCAACGAGCCGGGTATTCTTAATGGACACCTGATCCACGGTGATTGACCACGTCGCCCAGCTGCATCGAGCTACAACGTTATCAGGGTGACGATGATTCCATCGAAATTCTGAGGCTCTCTTCAAGATCATCGGGAACCGTTCGAGAATCACTCGAGAATTTCGGGCACTTTAAAATTTCTTTCGAGAAATTAATTCGCAGTCGCGAGTCAGCAAGGTCGTCGGGAAAGGGATTCGCGTCAGGTGGTGCTGTGACAATTTACACATGTGCAGGTATGAGAGACCGCTGTGAACAGTGCAACGGGCCACCCGAACGGTGAAGTGAGCCACCGCGGGGTGTTCAGTGAGCGCAATTTCGAGAGACTTCAACGCCCGGTGAGGAGATAACTGAGGGATATAACCAGACGGCGAAGACGACCACGATCACGACGACACGACGACGACGACGACGACGACGACGACGACGACGACGAGGAGGCTATTCATATTCAGGTGAGACTCTCCAGATAAGCTGGACTCGCACTAAGTAACTCTTTCCATTGACGCTGCGATAGAGTACCGTCGTTATCACCGACGGTGATGATTTATCGCGACTCGGTGGATTGCGTAAAACTGTCGCGTAGTACAGATCGTTCGGCTAATCTGTCTTGTTGCATCAGTTAGATTTCCTCAAGGACGAGATATCTCGCGCATATTGAATATATATGGATTTAAGAGAAAGATTACCTTATTACTATGAAAAAGTTGCCCTTGCTTTCAGTGATAAATGGAAGAACATGTTAAGAAATAAGGCGTGTTTTATTATTATATCTCTTCCTGGAATAATATTAAGTTTTATGAATGCGAAGTAGAAATGTGTATTGAACAGAAATCAAGCGTATCGGATGATTTTTAAAGATTTAGAGTATATGTATATATGTGCATTCTCTTCTTCATCTTTCTCGTTTAAATCACTTTGATAATTAACAGTAATAATCTTTTTTTATTGGCTTAATTTTCATTTTTAGTTTTTAATCAATGCAAACTATGATGATACTTTAAGCTAATTAAATTCGAAACGTATAATAAATTGACTTTATCATGTATCATAAAAAAGCATTCGTGTATCCTCTTTTCGAAAATCGTGAATGAGGCAACATTCTGTGGTCACCAGTATGTAAACCACGCACACATACGCAGATCCCACCTACCGACACACGCGCAGCGGGTTACACTCTGTGTTTACATTCGCCAATTACAGATAGACGCTCGTACGCAATAATGATAGATCTGCCGGCGTGGCTAATGACTGGCGAGTTGCCCAGCGCAAAAAGTGACGGGCATGATTTTCGAGCGGAGAGGAGTACGATCTGCGAAGCCGACGGCTTTCATTGTGTGAAGACGCCGACTAGGGAGCGGAAGTATGGGATGAGATTGAGAGAATTAAAATAGGTGGATATATAGGAGCGTTATAAATTACCGCGCCAAGAGTTTCCAGCGCCGTACTTTTCCTATTCCGATTGCCGCTGGATGCCTAATTTCAAATCGACAAAAAGATCTGTCTCGGGCAGTTAATACGCGAAACTCATATATAAATATGAATGCAATTATTGCATATAAATGCAATTCGATAACATTTCGGAAATTCCTATTTGATAATTTTTCTGCTCTGAGGATATGGTGTGATCTTCCTGATCGCACGTATATGTCAGGAAGCGAAGTAAATGATGGGTCTTTCTGATATTCCCCGTCGGCAGCAAACTTCGCATTCCGGTCCGCTTGCTTTTCTTTCTAGAATTCTATTCGCGCACTCACGCAATGAAATATACGTATGTACGAGCATACGTGCGGCACGTAGGTTCAATATAATCGCAACTAAATTAGAGTTCATCATCGCGTCGCAATTATTTGTCAGAGCGGTGAAACATGGACGGCATTACCGCCGATATTAAGAACATTATTCAAACAAAATTAGCTCTATTAATTTTAAGATGATCGGACTCCCGTTTGCCAATTCCCCGGCAAACGTGCCCCTCTCCATTACGTGTTCGTGTTCGTTAGTTGTTAGACGTTACCGAAGGTATCGCTTTCGTCGATCCAGATTATTACAACGATAAGATGCAAAAGGATCACACGTGTCACTTTTTACCGGAGTAATCCATTGATTAATTGGTCGGCCCGTGAATTAATCCGCCAAGATTCGTCGATAAAGTGACACGCGAACCGGTGTTCCAATGTTTCGACAATGTCCCGCGATTGATCTTCGAATATGTAATAGCGTGTTCTGGAATCGCCAGTTGTATGATGATCAAATTTTTTCTTATTATACATAATCGTATCCTCGTTAATTGGATCAACTACATAAATAATCGCGTATAAAGTACGGAAGTTTGATTCCCGACGACAACGACATTGGTTCCTGAGGAAACGTCGACGACGATATCTTTACATCAAAAGGATAAGATCGGCGACGATGCGCTCGGGCTTGATGCAAACTGGCCCATCCGTCCATCTTCCCTCGGCCCATTATTCGAAAAAATTCGTTTCTAATCGCGTATATAAGCGGCATCTGCCCCGTGTTTCCACCCTTGCGTCTTTCACCTACTGCCGCTACCCTGTACGTTCACCCGAAGACAACTGTCTTCTTAGGGGCAGTTGTGGCGTCAGGTGGTACTCGTTAAAGTCGGCCAAAAGTCGTTGGCAGTTAGGAGAACATGGGTTGACAGTTGATAATGGCGACGACGATCTCGAGCTGCTTTACAATAGAAGGCGAAACCGTCATTAGAATCGATAATAGCACGTCATCTGTCAACAGTAGCGATATGTGCATCGATAGCGATTAAAAAAAGTTAATCTATTACGTGAAGACTTGCCTATTTTCTCGTCCGATTTTTGTCTACTTCAACAAATGATAGTTCGTCGGATCGTCTAGCTGATCGCATTGTCAGCATTCAATCGCTATTCCGCCTTCATTCTCGACACATCTTTCGACGATCTTTTATCCCAGAATGTCAATGTTGTAAATATGTTCACACATTGATCATAGATAACATCCGTCAGCGTAGACTCGGCGGAATCCCAAGCCAATCGTGCCTGAGAGAGACGATGGTTTGTCGCGGGCGCCATTATCCCAGCTGGACATCCGCATAATTTCCTACCGTCATTCCATGTCTAAGCCTACAACTCATTCCGCTACGAGGAAGAGAGGGCGCAGATCCACAAGTGCAAGTGGCTCGATCGAGAATTTCAATAGTTCCTCCGCGTCAGGAATGACGACGCGTCCGACGCAGTCACAGAGTTGCAACGTAAGCGATTGTCACCATTAGCGTAAATAAAATATTCAACAGCGACGTTAGTGCAACGCAAATGGAACTATCTAATCATTTAATAATTTATACGTCGCCCTGATAGCTGAGAAAAGTTAATACACAAACAATTAGATAACTAAATTGGCTATGATGAGTACGTATCGAGTCAGCTCTAAAGGATATTAAGTGTTTTATAGAATCCGATTGAGAAATTACTTTTGTAATATAAAATTACATTTTTCCATTGTTCAGTTTTTTTTTTTTTTTTAGTACATATGTATTTATTTGTATATTTACTTGTATATTTATTTGTATATTTGTTTGTATATATCTCAGATGTATCACATTCAGGGCACGCAGCAGAATCGATCGGACTTTCTCAGATGGCTTTCTCGCGATACTTGTGTAGATGCAGTGAGATTTCTATTTCCGATGCGCGTACCCGCGCTTTTTGCCGCGGAAATCTCGATCGAATCGCGCACGTCGCGCGCGATTCTCCGATGACGCTGCGAATCCGTAACACGTCACGTTCCGCTCGTCTCGCAATCCGATTGAGATAACGTTCACCTTCGCGAAGAAGTCGTGCGATTGGTAGCTGGAGTACACTATCATCTCCACCTCGCTGTGTAATTAGGTTTCCACTTTTAGGACTATTACTTGCGCGGGGCGCGCGATGAATACTTATCCAATCACGGGGAATAAGACAGTTCCGTCCGTTTCTATCTTCTAATGCGGCGCGTACAAGGCGCATTTGAGAATTTACGGTGTTGCAAAATGTGCGGCCATTGACGCAATCATTTGCGAGTAACATTCCCCCCCGTCTGTATAACGATCGTGCTAGCATTAGCAGCTTTTTTGTTTATGTACTCTCTTACACGCGCGCTGCAAGTATTTCGCGCTCGCGGTTCGGCGACCGCGCCGAAGACTCTACCTTGCTATTATCTATCGCGCCGTTATGTCTTCTAGTCTGTCGACTGGAATGTGGTTTGGGTATAATGATCCGTCTCAAAAACCCGATCGTTCTAGCGCCTGTCAATCTTTCACATTTCAATCTCGCAGTTTAATATCGAGCAAGCGTCATCACGTTTCTACTTTACGTCATGCTCGCAGGAAAACTTTGTAGACTTGCATCGGCGTGTGCGTAAAATATGCGGTGAACACTGCAGTCGCGGTTAACGCCTGTATTGTAGTAGTATCAAATTGGCGAGCGAATTGAAAGATTAATTAACGTTCGAATGATCAAAGTGTAAGTGAGCGACTTACAAATGTGTAACGCGTATTATCCTACACAGCTACGACCACGATCGTATGGGATTATAAGCATCGCACTTGGATTATTATTTTCATATCATTTCACATTCGATATTACGGACTCCGATGTAGGTAGTTTCCTCTCCTAATCAATCAGGCATAATCGTTAGAATTACGGATAATTTATGAGCAACGGATATGACACGATATACCGATCGATATTGAATCGATCGCTTCCACGTCTGCTTCCTGATAGGCAATCTAATCCACTGAAGACCCGTTATAGATCCCGGACTGTCGTCGAAGATGCGACCGAACCCGGGGCGAGATATCGCGCGGGAATGCGATCTGAATGATGATCGGCTCGATCGCGAGGCGACGCGCGCTGCCCTTCCTCACGTATTGTTTATCAGCCAGCGAGAGCGGGCTGTCGGGTGGTTAATTGCGGTGCGCGGCCCTCGTCGTCGTCGTCGTCGTCGTCGTCGTCGTCGTCGTCGTCGTCGCCGCGGTGGTTATACAGTTAACCGGCGACGGCGGTCGCGCCGCGTGCGCTCTCGCCGCATGTGGCGCGCAGCACGATGCCGCCGCCGCACCACGTCTCGCAACTGCGCTGCGCTGCGTGCAGGACTGCCGGTGCGCGCGCGTGGTACAGGTAGCTCTCTCGGGATCTATTTATAGGGTTGAGTCCGCCGCGCCGGTCGGCGGACTCGCGGCGTAGAGTACGCGCGAGAGCGCGCGTTCTGCAAACGCACGCCGTGCGCCACACCTGGCCCCGATTGCGCGCCGCGGGTTCTTCGCTGCGCGCTACGTCCGTTCCACTCGCGGGCGAACCGTGTGGCCGGGTAGAGCGGGCCCTCGGAGTCGAGAGTAGCTCGAGCGACGCAACGTCCCGCGTGCGGAGCCGCGGATTCGGGACCCGCCACTGCAGATGGAATTTTCGTTAAACTACACCAGCTTTCCCTGATTTCACGGGCCTTTCGGACTAGCAATAATGGCATTTAATCTTTCTTTAACTGATTCGGCGGGCGCGGATACCGCGATGTAATCACTATTCGAATCACCGTGAAACACGTACGGGTTTCTTAGCCGCGCGAGTCTCGCGAATGTTGCGTGGCGGATTTTCAGTCACTTTATTCCACCTGTTTTTGTTGCCAGCGGGATCCATTGCGGCGTGCAACGGTCTCTTAGAGGTCGCGTAGGCGATCATACTCGACTATTAGTCGACAGATATCCTTTATATTTTCAATCAACTTACATGGCTTTTTCGTTTAGATACATTTGTTAATGTCACGACGCACACAGTTCATGAATCTTTATTGCGCTCTGGTTTTCCGAGCCGTCGCGTACAATCTCTCTTTTTTTCGCGCGAAAACTCGTTTTATCATGAAAACAGTCGGCAACCGGCCGACCGGCCACCTGTGCGGTATGCAAATGCGTAACGACTAATTTCTAATTCACTACCGAACGTAAACGGTTCGACCAAATGACGGCATTGCCGTCAGTATCGCGCAGCGGGCGATCTAAATTGAACCCGCTGACATTTCCTGGATTTTCGAGCTTATCAAAGATAAATGTTTCATAAAATGACAGGCCACTGACTTGCAAATGTATATAAAAAAATTTTTTTTAAGTACACACTGCGCGATCCAGTGTTTATATCTTGAAATAAATTATGAAAAAACTTTATCAAGTAAAACTTCAGCATAATAAGGAAATCACTGATTAGATACTGATAAATAAATTGTTATTAAGCTTATTAGCAATTAGGGTAATACGCATGGTATATATTTAATAAATTGTCTCAAGTGAAATGTTAAGTGATTTTTGACTAAATAATTATATCCACATCGTAATTTTGTATCGAATACTGCGACTTTTATTATTGTTTTTAAGCGACTCGCAATTACGCACGGTCTTTTTTGAATGTTTACTGATCACGCGGTAGAACAGTGCATACATCAGTCGTACATGCATAATCATTTATCACGCGGTAGGTAACCAATCGTTTAACTTTTAGTGAGACGCCTCTTTTGTTATTTTTTTTATACGACTCACTTATTAGAAACCGTTAACGGGAGACGATTATACTGTCGATACCTTTGTAGCGCACGTCCATTGATAATTCCGCTTTAGATCGGTGATAAGGATGCGTAGCCGAAGAATCCATTTATCATGTCGTATTTTAGATGCCATTTAGCCACTTACGCTTCTGTAGTTAATAACCCTAAATCAACAAGCGCGCGGCGATTCGCTCCAACGGGTTGTTAAATATTTATAAACTTAAATATGCTGCGTTGGATCAAATGCCAGTTACACTTGTTTCTAAACGTAGCATTAATACGGTACATTGAGAAATTGATTCACGACAATCGGAAACGTTATCTCGAGAGATTATGAATGCTCCTGAGATCTTGTGCTAAGCTTCTTCCGCTACAAATCTTCGAAAGGCGTTTTGTTTGTCCGGTTGCTTCGAATTTATTCGCCTGCAAGCTCCGTAACTTCGGGGCGCACCTGTTGGTTAATCCAACGTTATGTGTCGACCGCTCGAATAGTCCTTTTTTTTTTTCCTTGACGCGTGTTACACGCGAACCTGTTCTCACGCATCTCCCTCTACGACGGTCCACATTTCAGACGGATACAGTCATCTGTATCAATCAGAGTGTGGGATACACTTTCTTGCTGTTACGCTCGATCTGTACACGCGCACTTACGCCGCGCGATTAACTTCAATCAGGGCCGATTGCATTGAACGAGCGGAATAATTATTGCCGTATCGCTTATTGAATTATTGGGATCGACGACGCTTTCGCGCCGAGCTGTAAATAAGCTCTTAACGCGCCGGCCGTCGCCTCTTGTCCCGCCAAATCGTGATTTACGGCCTATAAATCTATCGGAGGTATTCCAGATCGGTCGTTCGGTGTGTCAATGATCGATCTTTCGCTCCCTGTTTACTAGAGGAACGAAACTTTACGATCCTTCGCGCGCAGTAGTTCGCGGCAAGAAATATTTGCACCTAGATTCTCTTCGCGTCTCAGATTCTAGAATGCTTTTGCAATGGTTAAATTCCTACATGTATAACTCAATCACACGACGAATTCTTCAATATCATAAAACTGAGGTGACTCAATATATCGCCATAGTGACGATCGCTCGAGAAGTTTTCCGCAAAATTACCGCGTTGTTGATATCGCCGGAGAAATAATGAAATGCTTACTCGACTTGTAATATTCTTAAGGATTTAATCAGATATGCTTCATCGGATGATAATTAATTAAAGCAGTTGTTTTCATTATGAGAGGTTATATATAGCGCGATCAAGAGGTTTGCATTTCTCCGATCGATTCTCCCAACGGCGGATATGCATATTTATTTTTTGTGAATATCATAAAAGTGAGGTGACTCAATATGTCGCCATAGCATTGATGATCGCTCGAGAAATTTTCTGTGAAATTGCCGCGTTGTCGACATCGCCGAAGAAATAATGAAATGTTTATTCTTGTAATATTCTTATAGATTTAATCAAACATGCTTCATCGGATGATCGCAAAGATTATCAGGAAAAGAAGCGGTTAACATTGATGGCTCGCTCTATTGTATGTTTAATGTTATTTCCGAAAATATTTGTGCCGTTTGAAAATATCAATCAAATCCATCAACCGGTTTTTAATCGTAAAACATGTTTCGTTGCGTTAAATCACAGTGGCTAAAACCGCTATACGTTAAAGAAAGATACGGATAGACCGATCCTCATAAATCATTGCCGTTTGATAGTGCAATAGCTACGCGTTAACTTAACACGATTTCGCAATGGAAAAAGAGATACTTAACGTATTATGAAAAGTTATTGCGATCGTAAAGAGCAATCACTTTACATTTTATTTGAATATTTTTTTAAACATTTCCGCATGCAGAGAGACTGGTCGTTTAATGAAGATAGTTAATTGATGTGTAAATACGATCACGCTATCAATTATCGCAGATTTTATTAAAGTCATATGTTCTTTAATATTTTCGCTCGGCAAAAATGCGCAAAAATCTAAATTGATCGAAAAAAATCGCTCTACAAATACGATAGAAACGATTGTGCGAATTTCATGAAATATCAAAGATATTATACAACTCTCCAACGAGGTTTTTAAAATAATACCTAAAAATAAACCCTTTTTCTCATTTTGCATATTATTTTACATATTACTCGGTGGAGCTGCGTGTATAATTAATGTCCTCCTTTACCCCACTCTGTGTGTGTGTTGACTCGCGGTGCGGCAGCATGCGATGCATCATGCGGCGCAACGAGGAATGCTCGCACGTCAAATGTGATATATTTGCGGTGCTCCGATTTAAAACTATTTACGACGTCGAAGTAACGTACTCTCTCGGGCACCCCTTGTTGCGCACGAAACACTTGACGGTTTTTTGTGACGAGGTGGTTGATCGCTGACTCGCAACTTATAAATACATATATGTCAGTTATTTTATCGTGATTTAAAGAGTCGCCGGTATATTACACATTGCAAAGGAATGACGAGCTACAAAGAGTGTAAAAAAGGCTGAAATTTCCCTCGAAATTTCTCACTCCGTTGCGAGAAATTTTCTCATAAGAGATACCGTGCGTTCTGGTATTGTGATGCAAACGGTAGCCGCGCATTACGTCAGTTAATGATTTGTTGTACAATAAAGTAATTAATGACGCGTAAAAATTAGTTAAAATGTGTGATTATGCAGGCAGGGGGAATTACGAAAGGATGACAACTTATATACAGTTGACAGTGCGCATTTGTCCCTCTCCCCCTCCCCGAGCTCGCGTGAGTTTGCGGATCCTCTTCGGACAGGCTCAAAAGGATTCGCGTATAGCGCCTCGACGTTGCTCGGTGCATACCGAGAAAGTGTTACGGCGCCTTGTATAAGCGACCTTGGTACGATGTAGACGCACGTCGGGACGTCTCGCAAATTGCCGGAAATTTCCGTGGGAAACTATTCCGCCGTCCGTTCGGCGGCTCGTACATTGTGCCTGCGATAGTGTTGGCGGGTGTAATAGTACGCGTAATAAGCGAGAGCCGGCGATCAACCGGTGAGTTGACGACGGCTGTATATCCTATACACAATCCTGCACTTAAGCAGGGCTTTGCCAATCGCGTTCGCATTTTCGATCGCGGACAACCGGATTGCGTACACGATGGAAAACAACTTTACATCATAGATCTAGGATTATATACATATGTGTATGTGTGTGTGTGTGTGTGTATTTGTACATGTGCGTGCGTGTGTTGCGCCGCGTTGTCTTTTCATAATAATTCACAAACTGTAATATAATAATATTTTAAAGTGATTTGAAAGGGCGCGATAATCGATACTGCAGGAAAACGAAAGTTCCTCAAGATGTAGTTCCTCAAGACTCCCTACAACTGCCCATCTTGTTTTCAAGTATTCTCGCATTCAAGTACGTAATGACGGAAAGGACATAATTGAAAACGGCTGCGGGAAGAAATAATTCAAATTCCACGTCGCACGTCCTCATCTAAAACTCGACCATTTGTAGTTCGTAGCAGGTGTATAGGGGACGGTCCCCGTGCATTTTTGCCACCCCCATCAAATAACCGGATATTTCCCGTGTCGGTACGTGCATCACCGTAGGAAACGAACGGTCACGGGTACGAATTAGCGTTGAGTAATGCCAGGGCGTGCAACAAGTGCGACATTGTGGGGTATCAGGTGCATGCACTGGAAATACGGGCGTGTACGTTAAACGCGGCCGTTGGAGAAGATCGGCTTTAGCACGTGACCGAGACACCGCCAGATGGGCTCTAGGAGTGACACTTCGTCTCCTTTTTTCGTGCAATCGCACCGAAGGGTATCCCCATCGCGATGCATCGCGTGCGTGAAATTGCGGTGGACTTTTGCGGTGGCCGGAATATTTCAGGCGAGCCTCATCTCCTAACGAGATAGATATTCATTTAGCGCAGGACATTACACTCGTGCCCGCGGCTGAAAAAGGGTTAAACAATTTCGCACCACTTTTTTTAATCTTACCGTTAATCGCAGTCGATTGTAGCTTAATCAGCGAGATATCCTCGGAAACGTAGCACGCGTTTCTCAGCACACGCGTTAACAAGCCGCGCAATTAAGCCGGTCCGCAAATTACTCGGTGCACGCTCCAATTCGGCCGGCCGAATATGGTCGAGGCGGAGAAAGAACCGGAAGTATCAAGATGCAAAAATGCAAAAATGCAAAGATGGCCAATCGACTCGGAACGGAGAGCGGACTGTTGCGTCGATCACGTAGACCGTTTTCTTTTCCTTCCTTTTTCTCTCTCTCTCTCTCTCTCTCTCTCTCTCTCTCTCTTTAAATATTGACGATCCTTTTTTTCTTAACGAGTTAAATCATCAGCAGACGAAAATCGTTGGCAAGGCAACAACACTGAGCGCGGTATTGCGGTGGCCATTCCTCGCTACATGTTGTCGGTATCAGGTGGAAAGCATACGGTCTTCGTGAAGGCACGTGAATGAGGTCTACTCAGTCGATCGGCCGAACCGTCGATCGGGTATCGCGAGAGTACGGCATGCAAGGGGGCGGGCCGAGATTTATCTAGCAAATAACCTCCTGTTGCTCGCGCGCGTACCATGTGTGGCAAAAGTTTCCAGCCGTCTTAACGGCGATCCTACGCGCCGGGAATAAGCCGATCGATTACTCTCGTCATTGTATCGGGGGCAGCAACGTTTCGCGAATAGGCACGTACGACGAGGCATCGATCGCACACGGAGCGCACAACATTAGCATCCCCGTGACTCACGTTTCCTAGGCGTCTCCCTGATTCGCAATTCCGTTCCGCAATTCAATCATCATTCGGCTAATTCTACGGACAATATGTCATTTGTAAAATATATAAGTCAATAATGATGACGGTCCAATTATCAGATATGATATATTAGATGCCATTTGTCGAGGAAGCGACCGTCTCGTTTGCCGAGAGTTACGCGCGGGCACGGCTTCCCTACTATCAATCACGCCGCGATTTATTTCACGTTCGTTACACATTACCGTTAGCGGTAGAAATAATCAGGAGATATGGCAGGGATTGGCATAACGACAGCGAGGTGCGACGTTTGTGTGAGAAGAGTGGCGACGACGAAAACGGGTCGAGAACGTGGTAATTACCATTGTCGATTGATCTCGCTTTTCCATCTAACTCCGCTGTGCCAAGGATATGCGAATATATTCGTTAATCGGGGAACGCATGTCCGAGGGGGAGAACGACGACGATATGTATCACGAAATGTTCTCACGACGCATTAAGGCGAACTAATTGGAAGTGCACTTCGCGATGGTACGCTCAATTAATAGAGCGTGATCCTCTTGGTACCAACCACTCGAGGATATCTGTGGAATGACTCGTGAAAATCGAGGACCTTCGGGTGCGGGGGAATGGCGTGCGTGATTCGATCTGCCTACTGACGAGGCGCGCGCACCTCGTGTCTGTCAGCAAGATAAAGCGACGTGTGAGCTCGATGAAGAAAGAGAGTCCTTTATTATATTACGTTACATTAATTAAGTTCCTTTGTCTATATGACGCAAACCCTCTCTCGCAGTGCTTAGAGAAGATGCTGGCGATTATCTCCGCGACGCGACGAGAAGCGGAATATTAATTTTTCCCGTAACGTTCGATGGCATTGTGCGTTTCTTCTTGGCGGAAATTGCGCGATATTATAATATTTTCACCACGCGAATGATAATGGATGCCTACGATCGTTATCGGGCCTCATTGTAAATGTTCGCGCGCGCGTTGTGTATCAGCGCGCGGATTTTCTGCTGCTCTCTCTTTAACAAGGCGCAGTCGAACGCGAGTTTAACACTTGCGGCACGCACCATTGCGCCAAATGGTCGGTTACGGCCGCGCGCGCCGCTTGTTTAACAATCATTATTTGCGAGCCCGTAGGTATCCGCCGATATCACGCGCCGATCAGATCGAATCTGTTTGCGGGGCGGCTTTGCGACTCACCCGCATTGTATTCACGAACGACAGCCGCGATTTCGAAGGATCGATTCACATAAACCACCTTGCCCTGGCCGTCGGCTACCACTGTTGATCGTGCATTTTCCTCTTTCTGCGTCCGTATCGTCTTCTCTTCTTCTCGCAGCCTTAATAGCGAATGATTCGTACTTTGCGATCCATATTTTCGTATCTTCAAAGAATAGCTAAAAATCGAGATATAAAACAAGGTTTAAAAATATATCTATATATTATCTCGCGATAGCAGATAACGACAATGATACAAATCCGGCTTTTGGAGCGACGTTCGTGAGGCGAGGTATTTCTTCCCGGTTGGCTCGCCGGCTGGTCGCATTAACTCGAATCTCTTCGCGACGCCAATTAAGAAGGGAAGTACGGGGCGTCCGGCAGTAATTCACGGATATTACCACGGCGCACAATCACGCGCACATTGGTGCATACGCTTTGGTGGAGCTCCTTGTATCCTTAACACGGTGTATATATCGTTTGCGGGTACCTTATAAACGTCGCGCTCACTTCGCCAGTGACTTTATATCCTACCTGGTTCGCTATTCGCCTCGCCGATCGTCCTTATCCTTGCCGCGCGTGGTAAAACAACTCGCTGCCGAGCGACGATTCATTGTACACGGTGCGGATGGCATGCATGGACGTTACTCAGGAATTTTTCGCGGACGGACGTGTGAATACACGCGGTACCTCCCTACGAAATCTTTGAAGTCCGCGAAACTTGATCGAAAGAAGCAAAGTCCATGTTTAATATCGATTTTAGTAATTTTTATCGAATTGCTCTCGGCATAGCTAAACGTCTGCCTTGACGAAATCTCGTAATTATAACATTATGAAATCGCATAAATCAATTCTATGTATATCAAGTAGCTGGAGTTACGAGCAATAAAACAAATAGTCTCACTTCGACCGTAAAATAAAACGCAGTTATAACGCTGTTATGCGTAAGCTGTGTGCTTGTCTCACGGAGAGATTCTAGATCCCATTTCTGCCGCGTACACTTGACGCTAAATATAGCCGTCTGCGATGTTGAGCTTTATTTACCTACCAGCGAGATCGTATACTCGGTATGAAATATGTGATAAAACTGTTGACCACAGTTGTACTTTGCATTAAATGCCGCGGCGAGAGAATGCGGGTCAATGTCGCTCTGCAGTACCGTAGATTTCGCCACTGCAACACACCGGTGTACGGCGATAGTCAGCTGAGACTACCGATTGTATACCCTACGATTTGTAAAACATGCAAGCGTCTCCTGCTTAGCGTCGCAGCACAATTTATCATTTGGCGAGCGAGGGTGACGTTTATCTGCGACCTTCACGCGTTATCGTAATTTTATTCCCGTCTATCGTGTTCACCGCGACGACAAATCACGCGTCCCGCGAGGAGGCCCCACGAACACGGCTCTTAATTTTTCCCCCAATTACGCCGCCACGGGCGGATGCCGGGCGAGCCGTCCGACAGGAAAAAGAGGAATTCGACGTTCGCTGGGAGCATCCGGCCCGACACGACGGAGGGAACCCGCGACGTAGACGCGTGAGAGTGAAATGGTAAAAGGTACACGGGAACGGGGCACAGAGGCGAATTTAATGGCAGTGAATTTCGGGACCCCGAGAGAATCAGAGACTCGTTTCGTCGTTAAGCCCCGGCTAACAATGAGCCGCTCGTGTCGGCCCGATAAAAACCTTGTCGACTTCCTGCGCCACCCGCCTCTCCCCAAGGTTGTTGCCTCATTACGTGTCGGACAGATACTGGTCGACTCCGCGCGCGGTAGAACTTATGCCGCGATATCTCTCTCGACTAATCAACCCGTCAAGGCTGTTCACGAAAGCGTGCGGAACATCTAGAAGCGCTCGCTCCGATCTCGCGACCTTTGAGATAGAGATAAATGGCACGGCTGCGTAAAGGTGCGACAAACGAGTGAACGGTGAACCCTGATATTGACTCAACACTCTCATGGCAAAATTAAACGTACTTTTAATCGGTTTATGTCCATTTCTACCAATGCAGATTAACTTTAATTTTGGTTTAACTTACTTCCTATCTTTTTTCAGTCCTAAGAATTAGAAAAAGATGAAAAGTAAGTTAAACCGAGATTAAAGTTAATCTGCATTGGTAGAAATGGACATTAGTGAGCATTGTCCAAATAGCGATATGATTGTGCACAATTTAGAGTCTATAACTTGCAGCTAACAAATGTATAACACAATAACTCTATATCATATTTTCTATTTACTGGCATGATGTATTTTATAGTTTTTCGAAAGCAGCCGTAAACTGCGATGATTATGGTTCTTTACGCTTGCATAACGTAGGAAGACGCGTTAACTGCCAGCACCGTTAACACGTAACGTCATAATATAGAAGTGATACACCGTGATTACACGGAAAAACGCTTCAATCGGCGCGGCCAGGGTATTGTTTCGACTCGGCACTCGGGGCGCCCCGCGAGATCTCGACTATCGATCCGGCGGGTCCGGGACTTCTTCTTCCTGGTACCCGGCGAGTGGACGTCGACTTGCCTACGGCGACGGATCTCTCGAGGATCCGACACGAACGTTCACGTGCGCATACGGCGCACGTACGTGAACCGGTGGCGTGGTCGATCCGCGCGACTCGAAGCGTAACGCACGTGTGTGCACCGCATCTACGTGCATCTGCATCGCTGCACGTGCGCGTCGACGCGACGCACGGGCGCGTAAGCCCGTGCACGTATGCATCGCGAGCGCGTGTGTCGTGCCTGTGTGCACGCGGGCGAAGCGGGATTGCCGGGCGAAGGCCGCCCTCGCAATAGGATAGAAGCGCTTATTTCGTTTACGACGTAAGCTCCGGGCTGTTGGGTGTAACGCGGAATTGCGCTCAGAGATAGACGCGGTGCATGCGTGGCTAGGCACTGGAGTCCGGCTAAAACCGCGACAAATAGTCAATCTGGCCGATAAAATACACGGGATAGATCTCGAATTTTAAGTCGTTACCTGTCAGGCGGTTTTTCTGCTCTATTCTATACTTCCCAACTCTCCGGCATGCGTTATGAAAAAGGTAGCAGCGTTTCAAAAAGGATCGTTATAACTACAAGTTATAAAATAGTGAAAGGACCGGCGAAAGCAATGAGATCGACCTTTTTTTCTGGCTGCGTGACGAATTCGCGCCACGCGTATAACGCGCTGGAACTGTTACCTCGGCTGCGACACTTCACGGATGCCGAAAGCCTCCGCTCAAAGGCGGACGTCCCGCCTTCTTTCTTGCGACTCGCCGTCGATCTCGTCGCGGCTAACTGACGGTTTTGCTAGCGTGTTTATGACGAGAAAAGAAGAATCTTCGATGGACCGACCGACGCAATTGATCTCGGCATTCTCACTTTTCCGCGGAATGACTGCTTCTTCGAAAATAGTCGCCGACGAGAGAGTACACTGCAATCAGTCTCTTCTCTAGAATGAGTCTAACTACAATGAGCTGACCTTCTTTAAACTTATCAAAGAATTTAGGTCGGACACATCATAAAAAAAGGTAATAGCAGAGTGAAGAATCTGTTTTTATTCGTACAACAGAAACTCTTCACAATACGATGGCATGACTGTTATTTTGGAATTTATTATTAAAATGCCTAAAATTCTTTCTTATTATTTTACAGTATATTACTTTTAGGTTTTTGTATTATTTTGGATGAGATTTAGATCTTAAAAATTTTCGTGTACGGAAATGAGGGAAGAGAAATTTGGACGATAGCTATCCTGTGATGTTAGACATTGTAAAATAGGTTCAGATTGTATCGGCGAGGATAACTCCGCCACAGATCCGAATGCCTCCCATTCGCGAAAATAGCCGGCCGCGATCGATAAATCGTGGAATAACAGAAATGATCGACAACACCCGAGGCCGGGCGTTCCTTCCTGGAGACCCGGGCAACGCGATCATAGACCACATATCGGCGCGCGGCGAGCAAAGTCGGTCATCATCCACGAATCCAGTTACTCCGCGGCACGCCGACCGGCAATCGATTCGTCTCCGTCGGGCATAACCGATCCGTCGAGTATCGGGCTTTCCTGCGTTTAGGCGCGTCGATGTTTCACCTGTACACACCTGTACGTCCCGCACACCGTGTACGTACGGACGGACGCGCAATAACACCACCTCCACTCGATATACCTGGGCGTCCCCATTTATGAATGAGACGTTTCACGGCATCCAGATTGGTCACGATGTTTCTTTCTTTCTTTCTCTTCCTTTTTCTGCCGTCTCTCTTTTCCTTCCTCTCGATCGGCGGTTCTTGATCGTGATCTACAAAGCGTGATCACGACAGGTCGTTCCAGCTTTCGATCGAGATACGCGCGACGTGTCCTCCCTCCCCCGCCGCCGACTTCAATTTTATTTTACCTTCTCTCTTTTTTTTTCTTCCGCGCCGGACCGTTTTCTCTTATCCTCGTCCCGCTATTATATGATACCATGCCCCCGTTGATAGAAGAACCAGGGATACAGGTGGATAGATCGATATTAGTTTCGTAGGCGATCGACGGAGTCAAGGAGGTCCAGAGTAAGAGCAGTAAGAGAGCGAGAAAGCCGATTATGGCAGAGGTGGACGGGCAACAAAAAGCGAGCGATGCCTGCGGTGGACGAGTTTCCCATGAAAGGGGGCGAAGGACGCGGGGGCAGGATGTGCCAGGACCAATCAATTGTACACGCCGGTCTCCTTCTTCTCTCTTCCGCTCCTCCGCCCCTCCCCCGCTATTTTTCTTTCTCCTCTACCTTCGCATTCTTTTCCTTTATCGGAACCGCTGTTTTCCTAGCGATCGCTTTTCTGCGATCGATTGACCCGACGCCGAACCTAACTAAACCACATCTTTCCCAGAGAAACAAGAGATCATCTCACGCTTGTAATGTGTATCGAGCTTTATTTTACGCCTTTAATTATACCGATCTCTGGCTTCCCTTCGTTCGATTTTTGTCGCTATACATCTTTGTAATGGATATCTTGATTGTGAAAATGCACTAAGCAGAACATTTTAACCAGAGAGAACGACTCTTGAGAGACGATCTCGATTTCACGTAGAACCTATTTCTTACAATTTTCGAGCTGCAGCAGCAAGGAGGCCCTGGTTTCGGTTATCGCGGTCATCACGCGCTTTATATTCCGCGCACGCGCGTCGATACTCCGTCGTATAGTTTCCCGGTCGAAGATCGTGAAAGTGTAAGAAACTGCGCGGCGGCGGCTATCGGCTGGCGGATCGGAAAAAATGCAAGGTGGCACGCGGCCTGGACCTTCACTGACTGCAATGCGAGCGACGGAAAGCGTTGGGTGGGCGGACTGACAACCAGAGAAGGCGACTGAACTGGTAACCCGGACTGGACTAGCGACCTATAATGAAGCCTGCCTGGAATCGTCGTGATCTCCCAGGCGCCACGCGAACCCTGCGAATGTCGGAAGAGGGACATTCTGGTAACCAGAGATTTCTGTCACGCACGTATATGCTTACGAAGGTAAGCGCGGTCGATCCCCTAGATAGGTTGAAGTAGAATCACGGAAGAGAAGGGGGAAGGTCATAGGAAATCGCTGCAAATGAGATTTAGCATTTTTCGCACCTTTCCAAGCTGGTTTCATTTACGCATTAATCTTGAAGGGAATAGAAACGATTTTTTCCTAGTCGCTAATCGAACTTGGAACTGTAAGTGTGAGAATTTCATACGCCTTTGCTGCGTATAACCTAGTACGTACGTTGTCGCCTCAAGTCTTTCGAATGATAAGTCCAAACGGCAGGAAACGATTACGCGAATCAAATGGATAGATTTTATCCCCGAGCAGGATTTTGTAACGCCCTCGATCTCGCGCGGTCTATTGACGTGAACGCGAGTGGAAGTTGTAAAATAGCGCTAAAGACCAAACTCGTATGATACTTACAAAGGCCTCTGGACAGCCAGCGAGCCGCCTACTGCAACTTTTTAAAAGATTATCTCGGGATAAGCCTTTTTAAGACGCGGCGTTAATCCTTTTATACTCCCTCTGGTATCCACCGTTGTACGACATCGCGGCTCATTAGTTACTACTTTAGTATCGTCGTTACGCGTGACAATCCCGGATGATCGCCCGCAGTGATTTACGCTTGTCGAGCCGCTCTCGCGCATTCGGCACGCAGTCGCATTCCGTTGCAGGTGCGCGTGCATTCATCCAGGACATCCGACGTCGGCGAGGAGGACGCACACGATCGTTCGACGACAGGCACCTTTCGAAGGAAAGAAGAAGGAAGCGTGGCCGGGACTGGTCTTCTTCTTGAGAAGGGATGCGCGCGCGTGATGTTACAGTTAGGCAGTGTATATAATTCAGCCGATTATATACCTGATCGCGAACGATCGCGGCATTGTTGCGAAGATCTGAAGAGAGAACAGTCGCACAATGAATTTATCGATTATACGACTTGGCGCTCGTACCAGTTTACCGTTAACGCGCGTGGAGAAGCCTCGATAAAAATTAAACACGCCTTCGACATCTACATGACCGAGACGAAAGGTACTTTCTTTACGGGAACTGTATTCTTCGCATTTTGAATGGACCGTCGACTTTGACAGCAGTCAGCAAAAGTAAATACACGGATGAATAAAAAGTGTTAATTTGTAAGAATCATTAATGCAAAACAAAAAAATGCATAAGTGTGAAATTATAACAGATAAGATAAAATTAATAACCGCAATCAGGATGAAATCACAGCGCTAATAACATCTTTGCTGCGCGCGTTCGTTGCTTACGCATTAGCCTAAGAAAACATCGACAATGCGAGATCGAGATCGAACTGCATTGACGCGAGATGTACTTTCCGCGATCGGGATTACTCAGCACCGTGCGGAATTTCTTGGCAGCCCGGCCGGCTTTTCTATATTCACGCACGATCGTCGCATCAACCTGGCGCTCTGTGGCTCGAATCGAGTACCCCGCGAGCCCTGCGAGACGCTCTGCGCTGCGGAATAAGATGACTAAAAAGCGACCGGCGGCGCGGCGATCATGCCGATCTTGTCGGTGCGCTTAATTCTAACTTCCCCTTTTACTGCCTTCTCGTAATCGTGATCGCGGCCACCTCTCCAGTCACCTACGCCTCTCTCAATTGCCTTTCCCCTGCCCTCGTCCTATAGGTAGGCACGGCCGAGAGTCGAGCGTGCGAGGCGACCGAGCCGGCCATTACGCGGCTAGATGGCCGATTCGATAGACGATTGACTTTGTAATTATCAAATGGCGGCCGATTAAGGGCCAGTCGCTGATTGATGGCCGTGCGTAACCACACACGCCGCGCGCCGCGCCGTGCTGCGCTGCGCTGCTCCGTCGCCTTTTTGCCGCGTTCGGCCATTAGCGCTTCTAATGATCGGGAATTACGCGGACCGATGATATCGTCCTGTTGCGAATTGCAGGAAAGTGAGCGCGATATTACCTCGGATCGACGGCAGCCTCGCCACCGGTTTGCTCTCGCCCCGGTGTCGCCGCCGATTCATTTCTCACTTTAACGCCGGGTATATCGAGACGTGTTAGAAATTCATGTTGGAGTTTTTTTGTAAAAAATCTTGAAAAATCTAACGATTGAAGATTTCGTTATCAATGCACTTATTCCAATTTGTGGTAATTACACGATCCAGTAAGCGTATATAAAAAAATCTACCAATTTATAGATTTTGTTAACATATCAGCATTAATTAATTTGGCTGAAATTAATTAAAGCGTTCGATATCTTCGGATCACGCTCGGCGAAAATATCACTCGATAGAGATATTTCGAGACTAAAGAAATCACCAAGATGGAGGAGCGGATAATCGCGGTAACCGGTATTTATAGGGAATGTAGATGTAATCGTCGGTCCCGAGACCCAGGAGAACGGACGGGAGGAGGACGCCGTTACCAGATGCGGCGGCTGATCGTTGCACCGATGGCGGTGGGATGCACCTTGGTGTCTGTTACCTGCTACCTTGTGCTGCATGACACCGGACGGGCCGAAGGGAGCGACTCGGGATTAGTCCCGATGGTGGCACGTGCCACACGGCCACAGGTGGCTCTTTAAAACTCACTTACCCGCCTCCCTCGCGGTCGGCGATTCGCCGATGGAAAACTGGAATCGGAAGCCCGAGTCTCATGAACAGGCGATTAGTTAAATCATCAAGGCTTATCCGCTAGCGCTATCGTGTAGCTAGTATATCTTTCCGAATGTGGAACGTGTTGTGTAGAAAAAAAAGACACGTGTTGTGCAAAAGAATTTGAAACGAGACAAATGTATCGTTACCCGCAGCTGCGTATAATCGTGTGCGATAACTTACGATTCTCCTTATTACCTTGTGTATTTTCTGTGCGCTTATGACGCTTCTCTTATTCGCGTTTCCCTGCCGTTGACAGGTGCAATGTTGTATCGGATTAAATAGACTATGCGAGATAAGTGCCGGCGCGGCCAAAAAAGACGAGACCATCCCAGGCTTGGGATAGAGTGCCGTCTTCCGGCGAACGGCGGCGAGCTTTATAAATTAGGATCGAACGGCCAGGTACTGTTAACCGTACCAGGATACCGGAGTCTTGTGGTATCAGCGTTTCTCGATACTGTCGTGTCCCTCCCTGCTTGCCGGGAACAGGGAAATCGCACGCTCGATAGATCGTTCACGGTCTGAATTCAAGGTTGGACACGCGGCTAATTGTAATAAATATCCCGCGCGCGCACGCGCAGCGAGGCTTAACTGTATGAGAAATAACGTGTCGGATATATATCGGTACCCGTTTTCTTCTTTCGAAAGCGACTTGTATCCCGCCCCTGGCTCGCGGTCGTATATATTCCGCGGGACAGCCGTGCGCAACAAGCAACAAGCTACTACTTTATTGCAGGTGACTCCGCTGATACTCGCCTGCCCATCTCGGCCTTCTCTCGTTCTTCCCTTTGCAACGGAAAACCGGAATTGGAAGCGCGATTCCTGCGCGCGGTGAGCCAATCAAGCGGCCCGCGCGAACTCCTCATCGCGCCGAGCTCCTAGAAACAGGGATCCCGCGCTCTCCCGCGAGGAGCAATATTACCGCCGCGCGCGTATCTCCGCTGTCCGTCTTACCGTTACGCGGTCGTACTATTCAAAGGCGAACCTATCGGCGAGTCTATCGTGCCCGCGCGTGCATTTATTCGTTCCATTAATATATCTAATACACTCGCGATTTTATCTCGCCCCGCGCACGTGCGTTAACTCCCCGCGCGTTATGGAACAACCCGACGTCGCGGCGGCTGGGCTGGGACGTATCTCGGAGAGGAACGTACGGCTTCGGCGGCATCGGTGATAAACACGTTTACAGCCTCAACGGCGGAAGAAAAAAACGGCGCATTCTTTATCATTTCGATTTATTATTCGATATATTATTCCTGGTAATTATTTCCCGACATTTACAGAGATCAAGTATGTAGCGATATATATCGCTACATTTTACCTCTCGGAGTCTTCCTGGAACAACTTTAAAGCTGCACGACAGTTTCCACCTGGAAACAATTAAACTGTGTGCCGTTACATAAAAAGTGTATGTTGGATGTTGATCGGGTGGTTTTCTCACTCGTCTCTTCCTTCCACCCTTCCCTCCGCCGCGACCCGTGGCAATTACGACCTTTGCAATTGCAATATATTACAAGAATGGTCCCGTCCGCAAAGAAAATAGTATTCGCGCTCACCTGTTACACCCACGCGGCACGACGGTGTGCGGCAATGGGGGGATATCGAGACATTCGCGCACGTACGGACACGCAAGGGAGCACGTTAATGGCACGTGCCACAGGTGGTTCTTCGAAAGTCACTTATCCACGAAAGCCGCGCGTCTCTTTCCCTTTTACTCGCGGGCCAGCTCACCTCCTCTCTCTGGTCGTTCTCTCGCGCAACTTATATTTACCTACATACGTTCCTCTCCATGACGGAGTCCCGGCCGCCGCCGCCGCCGCCGCCGCCGCCGCCAACGACGAGAGAACTGGAATTACTTGACCCGGCCTGCAGTGCGTGCAGCAGACAAACCGCCGCTGTCGATCGGGATAGCGCAACGCGCTGTCAGACACGACCGATATAACTGCGAGTGTAAATGCACTCGCGTATATATCTCACGTGGGTTGCTCTCTCGCCATGCTCCAGTAGGCTCGTGAATTTTTGTTCATTAACAGGACACCACGCGCGCTGTGCCGCGGGATTGTCGATCGCTGTAGCGTGCCGTGCTTCGGTATCAGTGTACAGCGTCCGATAACGACGCTCGCGGCTTTTACGATTAGCTCTTGATGGCGTATGCCGAAAAAAAACGACAGAAAAGAAGATGAAATTCTCGTACGAGAGAATAATTGTAATAGTAAAGCTATCTCGAGTAAAGGTATACCAATAATTTTATTGCGCCGCATTTGGAATTAATCAACGATGAAATTTCGTGTTTTATCGATCGCGCGGTGGTAATAATGATCACGTAGGCGTATAGACGACTGACTAATGTATACGAGGCACTCTATATACCAGCATTAATGTAGATATATGCGTTTGTGATTTGCTGGTGAGTTGGTACAACGTGCGCGCTTATATGGTGGCCAAGTACGGGTAATGGGGTTAATGAGAAAGAAAGAGAGGCACCTTCTTGTCGCTTGAAAGCTCGATCGAGCATGTACGGTGGACTATGTCTACTAAAGTACTTGAGCGTGAATATTTAAAGACACTCAGGATACGAGATGCTACGAAATTAATTTGCAAGGCTAGCACGTTTTTGCTTTTCTCAGAGGTAGAGGAAAAAGAAGTTAAATCGATCGTTTCTCCATCATCGTTCATTAAATTCGCATCTTCGCGTCAAATTTTATCGTGAGAAACAATCCGATCCGTGGAAACGCGGAAGCGTAAAAATTCGCAAATCGTTCTCGCAGTTCACGGAAAAGATGGTCGGCATTCCGCACTGCAATCCCCGATCAGATTAATAAACATGACGGGCGGCGATCAAGGCGCCGGCCGTCCCGCGAAAACTGAACTGCTCGCCTCGACAGGATAGCCGATATACGGCACGAGAAAGGCTTCCCAGGATTCCACCGTGGATTCCTGGCGGGAGTGTTCGTTTATGGACCGAGGAGTTGCATAATGTATCGATGTTTTTGTCCGTGAGAAGCCGTGTCTGAGGCCGAGTGCGTTTCGCGGCCCTCTCGCGCGCGCTGTCCCATCACGAGGAGGAGCGCGCACACGGGCGGAGGATACGCGTGTACGCACCTACGCCTCTCCTTCTTCGTAGGTGTTCGCTTTACGGAAGCCGCGAGCGAAAGAGAGAAAGAAAGACAGAGGGAAAGGAGCATGGCCGGAGCTGTTCCGCGCTCGAGCAATTCCTTGATGCATATTGTCACGCGTTGTTAAGTCCCGAGAGCACCGCCATTACCAAGCAGTTGGGATATCGACGCTGAAGCGAAGGCAGAAGAGCGAAGGCATAAGGTGCGGAAGGTAGCTGCAGTCCGGGTTCCCCGACTAGTTGAACTGCTGGCCGCTCTCGGATCATTACTGTTTACGTAAGAGATCTGCGTGCCGTGGCTATCGTCCCTTGGTTTCACCTTTTTGAGTAACCAACGCGCCAATAGGCGTATCTGGCGAATTGAATGTTTTAATAGGTTTCGACATGGTCACTCGACGCGGCACCACCGATCGCAAACTCTCTCGCGAGTGAAAGCGAGATGCGTCAAGAACAATTGGCTATTGTAAATACCAAGATAATTCATATAATTTTGATCATTAAAGAAAAGCATTTTATTAAGTTGAATTATATCCGATGGCATTTCTTTAACCACCGGCCACTCATTGACGCGTATACTCCAAGTGAAAAAGAGTCGCTTCAAACAGATCGATGGTCAGTTATTTATCTTGGCGAGATCATCCACAGCCTCGACCACACGCGAGAGGCACATCGATCGCGTATGCAAACGCGGGGCTTTCGTTCTGAGCTTCAACTACGAACCGTTCGTTTTCAGGATGGGACGGCACGGCGCGGCGTTTTCTGCGTCCGCTCCGACGCAGTTACCTCCGTCCTTAAGACATACAGAGTAGCCGGCGTGGCGGTCCGGTCCCGTGACGGGGCTCCGTGAGAGGGCCCAGTTAGTAAAGTACGCGGGCGTTCAGGGCGGCCGTAAACAATGGTTTTAGCGAGTGCGTATACGCCGTGGCCGGTCGTCGGAGAAGCGCTAGTGGCCGACTCCCACGGTTTATAGGGATAAGTCTCTCTTTCTAAGACTGGTCTTTACGCGTACTTTGGCCGTCTACGACTCACCCACTTTGCTTTACTTAAGGCCGTTCGTTGCCTAAGTCGCTGACCGTTTCACCGCCGCCCCCTCGCCGAACGATCATCGTCTGCCTTTTCTTCCACCGGCGGTTTACTCCGCCACGGCGTAGCCTCGCTACATTCCATCCTCCATTAGGAGGGCACCGCACGCTGGTAGCACGAGTCCGCGAGAGGAGCGCGGGCTCTGCTAGGAAACTACGATGTTAAACAATCATCCCTCTGACTCTCATTGCCGATAATCGGAACGTCGATGTAAACAGAAAACGGGCCCTCGTTCTGGCCTTTCTTGCTACGGGAAAACGGTTAGGAAACTGAGAGCGCAATTTCAACGTTTCCCTCCCCGCGGAACCCTTTCGCTTTTTTGCCGAGTTAAAATTGACACTTCCAGCTCCCACCGTCGAAATTAGCGTGGCGAACGATTTAGTCAGATTGAGAGTCCGCGAGGATCACTTGGAAGTGATAGTTGAACAGGTTACTCGCAAAGTGCTGAGCACCTTCGCGGAATCTAGTGGAAATAAGATAAACGACGCTTATTTTCACACGCTTTGTAGATTTACTCTCTTGTATACAATTTGCACGTTCTACAAGTTACAAGTTGATTTTCGAAAACCGCGAAATCTACTATCTCGTATAGCGGGACAAAACGACTTTCCCTTAGTGGTGACTCGCCTTTCGAATACGACCGACTTCCTCACGCAAATTAGAACCTGTCGAGCTTTTAATCGTCGACGAGACTACAAAGACAGCACGCTTGCTACGGTGGACAGTCGTCGACCGCGGACGATAACCGTTCCCAGTCTCACTCCCACGCATTATGAGATGCTCCCGCGTGTTTCGCGACGTAAAACGGCGGAACGCGGGAGCAGTTTCGAATTTCACGGATGACCGCCCGATGACGATTGGTGTACCCGGCGGTTGCTGCCGACTCTTGAGGCCTCGTCTCTTTGCTCCCTCTCTCTCTCTCTCTCTTTCTTTCTCCTTGCAGGGCAGTGTAATGGTGAATCCGCGGGAATAGGAACGAGCGTTGCATCGATATTTTTTTTTTACCAGCTCCGAATGCTTATATTATGCATTCGCGGAATGCAGCGAGCGAAAAACGTAGATATACGCTATCGAGTGGGGCTCTCGACTCTTGTATCGCTTCACTCTTATAACGCTCGACTTTTATATTGTCGAAATGGAGATATCACCGTGATTAATGATAGGGATATCCACCTAGATGAAATGATACACTATCAAATTTACTGGAGCAGGTGGTCGCACGTTTTACGACAGGGGAAATATCGCTGAATATTTCGATAAAGGAGTTTGACAAATAGGATGCGCTCTAATCTAAGACAGAGGTTTGCGTTTCCCTCGCAGTTGGCCGGCACGATGTGCTCTCCATTTTTTTTACTATAGCAGCTGCAACGCGCGTCGCGAGAAACTGTGATCGTCCGAACCTAGACAATGTGGTCGCCGTCATTGAGATGGAAGGACGGCCCGACTATAGATAAACGTCGCCGACAGCGTGGACGAAATTACGCTCCATTCATCCTTTCATTCATCCAAGGGATCTCACCTTGCCTCCTGCAGCTTTCCAACCTAGCCGTCGCTGGTGTGTCGCTCGGCTCTCCACGGCGGCCTTCTCTCGACGTAATAAGCAAAAAAGATCACCCGGCCAAGCCATTACGTAGAAAGGAACGAAGAAATTATCTACTCCGCGTGGTAAAAAGCGTGGCAAAGGCAATTCCACCGCGGTTGGACCACCGAGACTTATTTTTGTGATCCCGCCTGCCGCGTGGGGCTCTCTCGCCGATCCTCGGTACGCCTAGATCAGAGCTCGGAACTTTGTCTACGGTATTCTTGCACCATTGATTCGACTACGAGTCACTGACCGAAAATCCGTGTCTGTTGCTCGGCGGAAGCCTCGAGCCGCAGACTCTATGTGTCCTTGTAAGCAATAACGATCGCGACGAATCATTCGAAAAATTAAAATTTTTTTTCTTAAGAAAATTGAAAAAATTTTTTTCCGAGTTATTAAACGAACGATCCATTTTCTCTTCTTTTCAGAAGGCGACGAAGAACTGAACGGACGCCTCGTCCAACTCGGCGAGGTGTTGTCCGAGATAGAGCAGGGTGGCGGGAAGAGAGGGTTGGAAGGAGGGTGGCGTGCTATGATCAGCATGGAGCTTCCGGCACACGCGACGCAGCATGGTGCTCTACACCTGGGGATCGGAGTCGGGGTCAATCCGGGTGACCCAGCCGGAAGTGCCTTAGCCGCCATTCACCCGCATCCCCAGGACCCTCTAGCCCTCCACCATCATAATCACGGAGCTGCAACACCCGGAGGTATGCATGAGGAGTCCAAGAAAAAACGTATGTTTCTTCTTACGAATCCATTTATTCATTTATTCCGTTAAACGCTAAGACAGATTATCGCAAGAAGTCGAAAGTAGAAAATTATTTTTATTCGTAAGAGATAATTGCTTTTACTATAAATGAAATGAGTATGATCAGTTCTTGCGATAATTAACATTTACTAATAATAGTTATAACTTTTTATTATTGACTGTAATAATTAACGTAAATGTTTTGCTGCAATCGTTATTTTTTTTTTTCGTATATTGGCATGAATTCTTAACTGCCACGATATGCGCGATATACTACAACCGATAATTAGCTTGCTTTTCGATATCGCGCTCGATGATTGCTCCCGACATCACGAACAAGACAACGTACGCGTCAATCGACGTTCGAGGCGAACGGCGTGGCTTAAACGCGAGCACGGTGCACAGCCGATAGGAATGTCGTAGCCGGCAAAAAAGTGCAGGCACGTGCCTCGCGAAATACCGGCGATAAATCTTCATCCGCGCGCGGCGACGCTTCTATTACCGGCGACTTATGCGCACGCGATGACGATGCATCATGTTCGCCAAGTCAAGTTGGAATTCCGGAATCCGTCGAATGCGCTTTCCGGCTCTCTCGGCAATCGCGCGAGATTCTCCGTGTTCGACGCGCGCGCGCGCGCGGCTCAATCCCTCAAGCGACGCACCGTTCAAACAGATTTCTAAAATACGAAGTTCGCGAGACAGCGGCGATTTCAAATTGCCGCGATAATTCAAGTATCTGGATCATATCAATTACCTCGTAATTACTTATCGTACGGAATAGGCGGCGCATTTATCTCGACGTCTCTTAGGAGAGCTCCGCAAATTACTCATCGCAAATTCTATACCGCGCTTCTATCCGCGATCATTAATATTCTCGAAGCTGCAAATCGCACATGAAAGCGCGCGAAACACTCAAAAAGTCCACGCTGCAGTCCGCGCCCGCCGGCCACTTCCTACCGTTTATCATCATTATCTCGCTATAAACCGCAAGCTTATTAAATCCCGTATCGACATCCGGTGGAGCGTCGTTACATCGCGGGAGACACCGCGAGCGATGATTTCTCCATTGGAGTCCGCCGGAACGGAGACTCTCGCGTGAAAGAGCTCCTTGTTCCGTACGGAACAATCGAGTTAGCTGAACTTGCTCATCGGTGCTCGCGCGTCGCGCTGGGATCTTTCCGGATACACAGATACAGGCACGGCGGGATTATCTTAGAAGCGATAGTTTCTTCTTTGGTGGGCGATCGCGTCACACGGGTACATTTTTTGAACACATACAAACTCATACATGACACGCGTGCACGCATGGATACGCCAGGATCATCTTCGAAGGCGGTAGTTTCTATCAGCCAACGGTTGGTTGCGTTGATGTAGAAGCTCGTTGTCTTCCTTCGTCCTCCTCGTCCTCAGAAATGAGTGAGTGTGTATGCGTGGTAGTGGAGAGTGGGGCTGGTTAAGGAAGATGAAAGGCAGCCGCCGTGGCGGCAGCCAGTGACGCGGCATGAGCCACGAGGCCAGGGAAGAAAGAAAGGGAGGTGGAGAAAGAGAGAGTCAACGCTGATCGTTAAATCTAATGATATCAACGTATTTGACGGAGAGATCCACGGATCAATTTTAGGGCCACACGCGTAACCAGTGCGTCTCGTTATTTCATATTAATCCAATACTTGCCAGGTTTCTACATATGTAAATGCCCTCGTGCTTCTCGTAGTTTCTCGTTGACTGCAGAATACTTTTAATTGCACCTTTGAAATTACGCGTCGTTAAAGCAATCGCCGAGCAACGCATAGCGGATTTCGATTATCTCTAATGGTGCGTAACCACGCAATGGAATTAATTTGTAATTAATGCCCACCTGCGTGAGCGTCGCGTGTAGAACGCGCAACGCGAACCATAGTGAATTATACGGTTTATTGACCTCGCGACATAATAATTATTTCGTACACCTCTCATCCGATCGCCGTCCGGTCCGCTTTGTTTCGATTTCGCGCTTGTGACTAATCGCTGCTCCATTTAGACCCGGATTACCCGTTGCTCGACGAACGAAAAGCCCCCGCTTTAACGCCAGTCATATAACGATCCCGCAGAGAGCGAAATGAGACGGTTTTTTTGCAATTGTCGCGGAAAGAAAGTGATTTTCTAGAAGTAGAACTGGGCGTGAAAGGTTCTGATCGCCTAAATTTAGCCAACATTTTATTTTCGCTAAATTGCTCCGTAAAAAAAAGTATCTATTAAAACTCACGCCTTTCTCCGATATGTAAGGCGTCAACCTGGACGTATTGCGCAAGACACATGGGTCGCTTGGTACGTTTGATCGTTTGGTCCGCCAGACGACTTATTTAGCAATTGGCATTAATATCTGATACTTTGCTATTCAAGAATGCAGAATTATACGAAACGACGTGGCTATATATTACTGCCTACGTTCCTCGCAGGATATATATTTGTAATTATTTGCATATGGAGCTGCACTGTGAACGGCATATTGATTATTCGTATCGTGCATCTCGTATGACGTATAACATAACAGGTGCATAATAGCAAACTTTTTGATGTGCGTTACAAAAAAAGGATACATTACATAGTTTGAAGTCATGCAACTTGAGAGGGGGGAGGGGGGATTAAACGCGCGAGCCATTATCGAGCGAGTAACACATACCACGCTTTAATCTCCTCGCAAAAGTTATTCTTTCCGCTGGATGGACGCACGGATCGCTTATGGGGATTCCCATCGCGCCAGTCTCGCACAGCACCAGAATGACTGGCAGCATCTAATATATTTCGTACCGTGTGCATACACGGAAACGCCGTTTTATTGTGTATGCACACGTACACGTTGTTGTCCGTTGCCTATAGGAAAACATTCGGGGTGAGATAGTGACGGTTATTTATGGGGTTAAATAAAGGAACACTGCGCGATCGCGCGATACCAGGTCCGGAGTACAAATAGGTTGCCGTGCAGGTTGCTATCGCTGGCGCGTTGCGAGTCGTCATGATCCGCAGCAACGTGCGATGCTGAATCTCCGCGATATCCTATCGGAGAACGAGTCGCGGATCTCGTACAGCGAGGCTTCTGTTCTCGATAGATTTATATTCTTAAATAAAAGAAAATTCTTGCAACATTATGCAGTGTATTATTTATATACTGACAATACGCATCGCGTATTATGTTTTCAAATAGGGTATCAATCCGGGAACATTATTTGCATCTCCTTAACTTATATTAGAATACTTTGTAACTTCTGCTTTCTAGAAGTATCGTTTCGTCGAAGATACTGATTACAATTCAGAGAACAGCATGATGTATAATTACAGGCTGTAACATTTCAATTAACACGCGATTAGACTTCGAGTAAACGAACAAATAGTGAATATAATTTTTTTTCGCTGTTCGTTTAAATGTATATACATGATTTGGCGGTATAATCTAAGCTATACATCTCTCTAGATTTCAATTTATATGTCTTAATTCTCTTTTTCTGTTTCGAATAGATGATGGCGGCCACGGAATGAACCAGGATGGTGAGTGAGCTTTTGTTTTTCATATAATTACAATTCCGCGCAACGGACGATCCAGTTTTACGATGTGTCAAGATGTTCCCCTTGACACAGTGCTGGGATTAGGCCGGTGTACGCGGGAACGATCGTGGAAAACTCGCGCATGGAAAATGCGCGCGAGCGGCGTTCGGCTGAGCGTTTATCACGAACCGTTAGCGATACGCACTGCGTTCCCGTTATAATCGACGATAGTAATTAAATGCGATGGAAGCGAGAAAGTTATCTGAAATGTCGGTTGCTGCTTATCGGTATCGAGATCAATCGCGAGAGATCACCAATTATCTCAACACGAGTTCTTACCCGCTATCTTACGTTCCGAAGCAGCGGTACGGAATCATCCGGAGTGATTCAATCATTGATAAGTTGATAAGCGCTGCGCCCCTACGAACTTATTAATAATCGGGTGAGATGTTACACGCGCCACCGATCTTTATTGCCCTAAATCCATAAGGCGATAGCCGATCTAAACTGTACATCTTCGGTATCGACGTACAAATGTTAATTGGCTAGGTGATAACACCTCGGGAGATCGCAACTCTATAATTTGCCATGATACACTGTTCGCGTCTTCTCATTACTGAATTAAATCTATATTACACTTTAATTCACTTAACTATCAGCCCCACGTCACGTCGACAGCGAGAGAAGCTTGCATTTTAATTCGTAACGCGCGAGAATACGAGCCAGCGCCGTTCTTTTATTTTTTTTTTTTTAGGGAGGGATCCCGCGCGCGTCAAGGATGTCTCGATCGTTTTCTATTTCGCGATTCCTCGCGCGCGGATCCAAATGGATAGGGCCGAAGGATACCTTCTCCTCGACCAAGTGGCGAGGAGGATCCTCAGCATCGCCGCGCGATGTTCACGTATAATTTATGCCGATGACTTACACGCCTCGCCGCGGTAGGTGGGAGACGGCGCTGGATGGTAATCACGAGTTTAAAGGGTAAACGATCGCAAGGTGTTGGGGGCCCGGCGTGGGGCCCCGTGGGCCCTGCCAGCACGCTCAATATTCAACAGGTATTTACATTCGCAAATTGTTTACGTCAGCCCACGATGAAATCTGTCAGGATTTCGTTCCGTCGGCAGCTCGACGGAGTTCTCTGCGCTCTCCCTTCCCTTTCTGTCTCTCTCTCTCTCTCTCTCTCTCTCTCTCTTTGTCTCTTCTTTTCTTTTTTCCTTCTGATTCTTTCTTCTCTTCCTTCGTATGATATGTTTCATCTCTGTTCTCACCTTCCTCCCACACGGTTTAGCGAGAGGTACGCACAACGAGGAAAAGGTTGCCCTCTTCTCTCGCATCCGTCCTTCCCCCGAAGCGGCACGTAATTACATCTGGATATTAATCAAGCGCACGTCGGGAACGAGCACGGCGAGATCTTGATTTTCGTCCGCGCGGTCGCGTCTACTCGCGATCGCTAGTTTAGTAAGCGTGTTCATTTAGTAGTGCTTAACCGGGAATTGATTACGGGAGGCATAACGATTGTCCTGGTCGCTATTCTTTAATGCAAAAAACATTCATTTCGATCATGTTCATGCAAGAAAAATTTACAAAGAATTTTTTTACAATATAATGTGATAAATTTCTGTATTTAATCGATGCATTTTAATGTTATAATTAATGAATGTGTTAGTAATCAACAATAGTACACGTTCTAATTATAAAGTGCTTATATTCTCAAAGAAATTATTGTTGTTCGTAAGACATCGATTAGCGATGCCCACGATTTCATACAATTATACTCAATCATCGATATACAATGCTCTATCTCCCACATACGCCATATGTAGTGTGTACCTTTCTGCGATTTTTCAGCTCGCTCGCAAGATCGAGGCTAAAGATAAATAAGTCGTGCGCCGGTCAAACGTTCGTTGCAAACATGCAAAACCAGTTTGCTTTCCTTAATGTCTTACGATTACGTAGAAATTTAGAAAAAAAAAAGTTTCCCGCAACCTGCAGCAAACTATCGGCTGCTCGCTTTAATACCCGAATCGCGTCGGTCGCTTTAGAGTCAATGCGACGGTTCGCGACGGCGGTGCGGCGGTAAGAGCACAAACTCCTCGCAGAATTTTAAATACTCGACGAGCGTGCGTTCGGCTCGTCGTGGGAGACCAAGCCGCGTTTTGATAACGCAAACGAAAAGCGTTGCTCGATGTGACCTCTCCTCTGAAAAAGCGCTCTCTAATCCCGCGCTATCGAGATTCGTAGTCCTCGGCAGCGGCATTCGCGCGCGGCGCAGTTTACGCTCCTCTTCCCTGAGAGAGAAAGAGACTCGAACGGCGGAGCACGTTAACGTTTATCGTCGGTTATTAATACGGCGCGGATTACGCGCCGTAAGTAACGTCGCGCTCGTACGCGTACCTATGTATGTGCGCTCGCGCGTCGCGTACATCTGTGTGTCTGCATGCGCGGTTACGACGGCCAGCCCGGTCCTAATTATAGCGTAATACAAGCGCGATCATATGCCGCGACTCGGCGCTTACGTAATCCCGCGATAATGCGGCTCTCCGCGAGTGCACGCGCTCGCGAGTACGCTTATACGCGCGCAGCGTAAGGCCGCATACCTCGCCTACCGATGGAAGCATTCGCCCCTGTACGCCGGTGGAAGTCTCACCAGTCGGGGTAATGCGGCGTTATCTCGTTTAGGATAATGACATTGAGGCGCGCGGATTTTTGCCGGACGCGCGGAGAGTCGACGGCGACACGATAGTATCCGGTTGCGGTATCCGCAGATCCGTACTGAGATTACTTTAAATCACGATCCAACGCAGCGGCCGCTTTGACCGATTCGCGTACGCATAATTTTCTCGATCGTGCTTCGAGGGGCGTTTTATGGAGGCGAATGAGAAAAAGAGGAATGAACGAGACACTTGACGCTAAAAATGTAATAGCGTGAAAATTACGCACTGCGAGCTTTCCTCTATTATTAAGATTAACGCTTTCGTCCTGGATGCATTTGCGGTGCATGTAGCATATAATTAAAGGCACAATTTCCCAAGTCTCGATGCTTAAATGGAGTTCTACTGAAATCTATGGCCCGTATAATCTCAATCGCTTGATGTAATACATTGCATATGATTTTCTTTAATTCTCAAAAACTTTGCAAAAAATATAATTGAATACAATTTATATCTTTGATCGGGAATTCAATTAAGATCATGTTCGTTAAAATCTTATTTCGTAACTTATTAAAAATTAGTATAATGATGTTATATCATGTAGGAATCGTAACTATTAGGCTTTCTATATTTAATTGAGATAAAAATAAATAGATTTAATAAAAAACACAGATTAGATCTAATTGACTAAGTACATACATGGATAACATACGAAATTTAAATGTGAAAAATGTAGATCATCCGCTGTATCGTACTCGTATTCGGATAATACACGATGATAGAGAATAGCTTAACGAGCTGACGTTTGTCTGGCTAAAATCAAAGATTATCTGGTTGATTTGATTGCATGAACGCTGGCGCAATCGCGACGTGCCTGCACAGCGCTTTCCGCGTTCGCCGAGCCTCCTCGGAGAGATGCCACCGCCCTGAACGATTCAGGAAGCGAGGTCAGCACCCTGCCTCTTCCTTTTCTCCCTTTCTCGCTTGTCTCGATTAGCCGGGAGTATAGCGGCGCGATAACATCAGCCTGCGCCGCGAGTAGTCGCGGCGATAACGCGCTATCGCGGCTCCCGCGGTGAATCACCGAATGCACTTTGAAAGGTCATAATATTCTAATGCATCTCTGTTATCGATTCCCCACCTGCTCCGTCCGGAACAGGCGGCATCGGCGATCCGCGCTCGCGAGCGCGCGCGCGCGCGCGAGCGTGATTAATGACGTAGCGCGAATCATAAATTGTACCAGGCGATATTTATTAATTGCATACGGCGGCCATGAGGAATTTCGGAGCGATGTATCGGTAGCTCCCTCGAAAATATTTTATCCCGAGAGATACGAGCAGGATTTATACACGTCTCGCGAGAAACTGTCGCGGCTGCTTTTACGATTCTCGCTTGCTCGTTTATTTTATCGCGAACGGATTTCAATTCTTCGAAATATTTTCGAGGAATTCAATTAAATGAAAAAGTAAAGGAAACTTGCTCGGGAAAGAATACGGATCAATAAGTAACAAAAGAAATTAATGCAGATTAAAATTACTCAGAATTCATCCGTACATTCTATTAGTTATCTCTGAAAACATCTGGCGTATTCGCACGATACGTCAACGTTTTACGACGTGGGATACTTATAGCTTACCGGTGAGAACATTCCTTGGCGATGCGACAAAGTAATACGGCCGGTTCAAACGAGCTTGCTAATCAACAAAACTGTTTCTACCGACTGGTATCTGATGCACATGCCGCACGAGAGAGCCGCGTATGCGCTCTCTGTGTGTGTGTGCATGTGTGTGTTTTATTCGCCTTTCGCATAAGTAGTACGTGCAGTACCACGCCCGCGCACGCGAGAACTCGTTCGACAGAACGAGAAAGACGGGGAGGGAGAGAGAGAGAGAGAGAGGAACGATACGCACTCGCACTCGGCGGAATGATTTGTATTGCTAAATAATCAGCGCCAGTTGTCTCGAGCAGTTGGTTTAATGACGACCGCGGGGAAAGCGTGCGGGGAGAGAAGAGGCGAGGCGCGTTACATACATATAATACGCAATGCATACACAGACTCTACGTCCGTCCCGATGAGGAAAAAAGTCGAGAGGCTTTTCTGCCGTTCGCGCGAACTTTAGTTGCCGCTCGCATAATTTCTGACCAAGCTATCGTGCGTCTCGATATTTCAATATCGAGAGCGTGCAAGTATCGAAGAATGTGTGTGCGTGTGTGTCGACAAGACGAGCGTTGCTCAATTGGAATTTGTACTTACCATGGTACCGATCATGGAATATCTACATCCATATATCTGCTCTCGTGTCACTTGACGTAATATTTTACGCGTTATTTTTATGATATGCGAGATAACTTCCTCGATATCTGTTAAAAGTGTGAAATATCTCGATTGCGACAAATCGATTTCTTTGCGCGAAAAAAAAAATTTTGAGGTCTCGATTTCAAATGGATTTGTGAGATTATGCGGAGGTGGCTTTCGCCAGGGATTCTGCTTCACGACTTCCTCCTCTCCTCTACGACCGTAACACCGCGTCAGGACGCTGGAGATAGAATCGGTACAACTCCAGGTGTATGTACAGAGTTGTGTGTATATCGATGCACGTATATTTCCTTGTACACAGACAAGGGTGTGGCTGCTCTGCGCAACGGTATCATCGTAGGTGCATGCCGGTCATCGAGACCAAATTCTCTCTTGCGTTTCGATGATTGTAACCTTTCGCGACGCGTCCGTTTGAAAAGCGACATACACGAAGGAGTGGCTCTAGATGGTAGAAATAGATATGTCAGCTATCATAAATTTTCAAGGGAAAATAAACTATATGTAAGTGCAATTGTATTTTTTTAATTTTAGGACACATTGCTGATACACAAGATGCACTTTGTTAAATATCATAACGCAATTTTCCATCGTAATGTCACATAAATCCACTTTGAGAAAAAAGAAAGAGAGAGAGAGAGAGAGAGAGAAAGTTATCAAAAAAGCTATAATTGTGAGCAACGGATGCTTTTCACGCGATAATTTTATTCGCACGAGCTTTCCACGGGAATAATTATTGCTGCCGTGGTTCCGTATCGTCTATGAGATTGCTTACCGGCGGGATATTCATTTCTCGAGGTGTAAGGCCCCACTTAATTCGAACCCCCCGGGTCCTTCCGAGTGAGTAGCCTTCGTTTAACCTACGTTATATACATAGCGCTGCGGCTACATGTCTGCGTGCCTATGAACACGTGCACACACAGCCACGACCGGTACCTGCTTCTCTGCCAATGCAAACGCCGGCTCGTAATGCTTGAGTACCGAGTAGTACGCGGATACTTGCGCAAACAGTCGGAGGAAGTGCAGTTGCGAGATCAACCGGTGAGCGAACCTGAATGCGCGCTCACTATTGAAAATACGTGTTGTATTTTAACGGTTTCACGCCGCATTTACTGGTGCATCAGGTCCCATTATTGTTGCCGGTTTAAGTTTTCTTTAGGATACGTTAGAGCCGAATTATCCTTACCAACGAGTTACTCTCAATTTTTTGTCGACTGGAGCATTTAAATTTTATGTCGGAAAAGGTGAAATTTAATTAGCCTATAAAAATTAGGATAGAATTTTTATATATCCACGTACCATTGAGAGTACACAATTTTTTGTAAAGTAATACGTATGAAACGTAATGATGTGAGGAGATAAAAAAATTGAAAAAATCGCGCAGATACATCTACTTTCGGCAAAAAAAAGAAAGGAGAGACAATTATGTCCAGGAACGTTTTCTGCGGGCGGATATTCGCCGATATGCAAACGCACGTGCGTAACTGAACTATATGTGTGGAGTGGGTGGAGATTCGATCATGCGTAACAGGTTGTTCGGTAGTCGTGTTCGTGGGCCTTTTACGGATTGCGTGTTGCGTGCTGTTTTTAACAAACGAGCAAAAAGTCTCGGCGCGGAGGATTCCACTCGCACCCGCCCGCCTGGCACCTCGATCATTATCGGGCGCAAGAAGATAAAACGATCGCTACGAGGACTCTACGAGGCGAGATGTCGGCGTCCCGTGTTCCTGGAGATACATTCGCTCACGGCCGGGAGATTAATAATTATCGGGATGCTTGTGAATGCTAATGGTTTCTGCGGCCTCTAGAAATAATCCACGTAAGTTCGACAGCTTCCTTATTCGACATTGTAAGTCCTTAACTTCCTGGACATGATGCGCGATTAATAATTATTTTTAAATAAATTGGGAATTGTCGCGCGAGCCTCAGAAACAAAATATACTTCGATGTCGAACGTAACAGTGAATAATTTTCACGTGATGCGTTAAAGCGATGATGTTGAGCCTTGTTCAATGCAATGCGCACCGGGCAGCTGCGCAATTATTCGCTTCTGTCATGATAATTACACAAGTGCCGGGTGCACATCAAATGCAGTTCACACGGACGTGTGCAGTCCTTTCTTCTGCGAATCTCTCTCTGATCGGCCTATTATTATTAATAAGCTGAAGAACTACCGGTCGGCTAGCGCCAATGACGGAAGTCGAACAGGTTCGTCTGGAAGCCTGATTACTAATCGCGTACTCTCGTTCTTAAAGACAAACGTCCCATTATCGATTTAAAGCGAAGAAGAAATGCGGTCAGTGACACAATCTTATTTCCAGTCCTTCCGTAACGATTTATAATTATAACATTTATATCGTTCTAACTTCATCATGACGTTTGAAAAAAAATACATCGACATACCATATCATTTTTCATCGATTATTCTTAGCAATACACTTAACGTCGACCGGTAATTCTTTGTTGTTTCTTTACGCAATTATCGTGTAATTCCTCTAATCAGCTCAATCGCGAGAGCAGGCACGCATTTGGCACACGCCGCAACATCTTCATGGCGGTCTCCCCGGAGGCAGGCGGGTTCTCCGAGTCGTTCGTAGACGGCATTGCCGGTTCAGAGCCGGCTGGTCAGCAGAGAGTAGTCTGTGGGGCGCCAGAGCATGACGCCATTAACGTAACGAGGCCACACGTTGCACCCTCGCGAGCACTAGACTATATCAGCCCCGAGTGCCTATGCCGCGCGGCGCGGCAATGGATTCCTAGACCTAGACCTCCGAGTCGAGAGAGAGTCCGATACCTCGCAATTATATCCCAACCAAAGGATACGTACGTGTATATACACATGTGGTACGGTTCGCCGGTTCGAGTGCATCGACGCCGATCGAGATCGGTCGCCGTAACTGCCAATGGAGCGACGACAGAGTCGTTGTGTCTGTTTACACGCGGGAGCGCACGTGCGTGCACCACGTGAGCTCGCACCCGGCGTGCCCGCCGTCGCCGCCGTCGCGTATGGTTTTCCGCTTGAACTGATTACGAACTGGTTTTTGATCATCCAACCGTTTGATCGCGCGGCCGCGAAGGTGCTCGACTGTCGCGTTACCTCTGCCGACGGATCGTTTCGTCCGCTTTCAGATTGTCGCGCCCGATCGCCGAGAACGGACGCCAGAGACGTTTGGCGAGCGCGCGAGCTCGCTGTACATTTCGCGCGAGTGTTAGTATTGTTTCACATTAACTCGACTTGGATCGAGTACGGAAATAAAAAACTACGCTGTTATACGTAACATTTTTTTTCCACGACAATTAAGACTGTCGATAAATATCGTTAACAGAGCTACAGCGTATCGTAGATAAATCACGATGGTACAGCCGCTGCGCGGGCTTCGACATCACCGGAAGCGGGAACAAGCGGCGGAGCAGGGTCAGACGCAGGTCGGCTCGACGTGCTCGTAACAAATCAACGGCGGAATCAAAAGTACGTGGCTTGTCTCGCAGTCGAATTACGGTAAATTAGCGGGAGTAAAGAGTCAGCGCCGGCAAAAGCAGCAGGTACCTACATCGAAGAGAAGACGAGTCGTACAGGACGAGCGGACGGATGGGCAGGGGCAAACATAAATTAAGATGGGGGACTGATTATGAGGCGAGGGCAGGCTATCATTACCCGAGCCATCGTGACCGGCCGACCCTGCAGCAGCCGCGGCTGCTGAGCACAACGCGCTCGCTCGCTCGCTGTCGCTGTCGTCTCTCTCACTCCTTCTCCATGCCGCTACACGATGTTCGCGATCCGCCTGCCTCGTGCCCCGATAATAGTGGGGTGGGAAACTGCAAATTATTAATCTCCGTTCTTTGCATTACATAGTTCAACGAATATGAAACGAGTATTGTCAGAAAGATACGAAACCACTGTTTCGCGGCCGTCGAGGCGCCGCGCCGCTGCGCCGTTAGACGAAATTTTCCTTCCGGGTCAGTTCGGATGTGGCAGCGCGACGCGAAACTGGTCATAGTGCAATTATCGACTATTTGATGGTGTTGCAAGCCTTTAATCTTCATAATCTTTGTACTTATATTTTTAAATGTACTTTGTTTATAAATCATCTTATAAAGAAGGAATAAATGTGCGTTTGTGTCAGGGATCGAAAAATGAGAACAGATATATAAATGTAAAAAAAATGCTGTGTAAAAACCACAGACGTCTGTTATTGAGTGGCAGGTGGCAATACACGCCTACGTGACGAGGTCGCGGCGAGGACGATCGGAAAGGACTCGGCCGAGTTTCTGTGCGATGTAATGCAATGCAGCACAATGCAACGCGACAGGCGCGCAAACGCCTAGCGCGACACGGAGAAAGTTCCACATTAAGCACCATGCTTTTCCTTAGCCGGTAGCCAATCACGATCTGCGGCGGGTACCTCTAAGCCGTCTGTCCACCCGAGGCGATGGGGCGACGCGATAAAGACCGATACACATTGCCCACGCAGTTTCTACACTCGCGTTTCTTTCTTTCTTCCTTGCCCGCAGTCACAGTGCCTTCCGCGGCGCACCGCAAAACTGGGTCGCTCTCCGTAATTTCCGGTGAAATCCAATTAGGATACATTTCGCACCTGATTCGGTTGCATCGATTTAAACGTATGCATCCCCTGAACAGAAATCTGATGCCCGGAAATGGGAGATTCCGGCATCACGGATCTTTTCTCGTCGCATACATTCATATACGTGAAACTATAATAGTTGCTCTCGTTAACATTCGATTTATATCAGATATAATTTTATCAAAATTATTTTAATGTCTCCGATTTCTTGATACACGCCAACATTATAAGAATTTCGTGCGACTATCTTAGAATATTTTTTGCAGTGACATATTTGCTAGATCGAAAAAGTTATCAAAGCCTTATATAAAAAAAGGGACTTATTAAAAGTTTCGGAGAGAATTTCATCATTATTAGGAGGCTTGGCCGATCATGGCAGCTGATTTGCACCGTGCGACTCACCGTGCGTGCTCGCAATTCGCGGCGACTGCGATCCTCGACAGAGTCGCGCGATATACGTGCCGATATATCTCAAGTTCTCGCGTAGCGATCAGTTGCGCAATTCCCGACACGGTCCCGGTACGTCATCGCTTTACCGAGTCGTTCTCTCAGCAGCTCGATTCTGACCTCTCGCTTCTCGCGTATTTGTGGGCGCATTCGATACGTATAAGAAATTCCTGGCGAACTGAAAGTTTTATCTATTATTTGGTCAACTTAAAGTAAAACTTTTACACAAAAAAAAAAGTATCGAGATTCCAATTTTAAATAGCATCGAAAGATCTGGATCTTAACAATCGATACTACCATTACTTGGAAATATTTGTGCGTTCGCAGTCACAGTTGCGGTCGCTGTGCGCGGTTTGCAATGCGCGCGAGTCGTTTCAACGGCCGAGTTTTGCGGCTGATCGCGAACAATTAGAGATCGTATCTCGGCTTCTTTCCCTTTCTCTTCCCTCGCTGATTTCTTTTCTCTCCCTTTCTATCTATCTCTCGCCGTTCTGATACTTTGTATTTCTCTTTCTCTCTCTTTCCTTCTTTCTCTTTCTTCCTTTCTCACACCGCTTCTGATACAGAGTCAGGGCGGAGAAACGGGTTCGCGATTCGAGCCGAAGAACATTACGTGTGCCGTTGGCAGTACCGATAAAAAACAATTCGTGCCTTTTCTCCGTTTGTAATTCTTCCGCCTACAATACTGTTGACCGAGATAGAACAGCCGCGTGAACATCCAAGAGCTTCGTTCATCGACTCCCGTGTTCGTTTCCCAATGTATTGACACTCGTCGCATCCCTTGTTCGTAATCTACGTCTACTTGTGATAAGAATTTTCCACGACACTGCGGCTTCTGCCTATCGCGGACTTGCGTAATTATCGCGGAGAGGCACGTTCTATCGCGAATCGGAAAAGTTACGCGCGTAAATTGCATCCGTCATATAATCATAGAATCGGAATCGTGCGTAGTGATATCAGTGTATTCTGGGGTAATTAACTATTACTGCTTTTGCTGAGTTAATGGTTTGATTCAACGCCGGAACGGAGAGAATGTTTGCATGCAAACTTCACTCCGATGTAACAGAATAGGTCATATTTGAAGCTGCCCATTCCGTTCCAACGAACAGACCATCGAGGTTGAGCGCGGCATAGTATCGCATAAAATTTTTATAGGCCATTAGCAGCAAGCTAATAACTATAATTGAGGATGTAACGTGCATATAAATGTCGCTACTTGTTTCTGGAGCGAACGAGCCACCACCTCGCATAAATTTCCTCTGACGCGGTTCAATCCAATGAACGTATGAAAAACTGTAAATCTTCGTCGTCATCGTCGTCGTTGTAAACGCAATTAGGGATACATCGAAGCGTGAGGCGTATTTATATCTCTACTTGTCAATCAGCGGAATTGGCGTAGTTTGTGCCAATTTCAAACCGCAGATATCGGACTCACGGCCGTTTACAATATTCCCGTCATAAAGATTCATTAACGGCGACAATTTACGCCTTCGTAAACTGTCCCTGACATGGCAGAAAACGAGGATGCCTCGCGAGGTGCTGGTCGCGCTCTGCTTGACAGTCTTTCATAATGGAGGCGGAACGTCGGTACGCCCAATTTCCGATTATCGTCGGCCGCCGCGAGTCCCGCCGCTGGTTTATCACTAACGCTCATCCGTTGCTGCGTGCGGCAACATTGATATATCGGTCGTTCCGCACGACGCAAGGAATCCGCGTCCACTCCCCGGACCCCGGCATTAGGAATTATCATAATCTCGCCGTGCGCCGGCGGATAATGCGGATGATTTCCCCGCGAGAGCCCAGAAGCGGGATTACGGCAGCCGGAGAGTTCCGTGTCCATGTGCCCCCGAGCAGCGTGTACCGATGCACCGACGTTTTAAGAAGTTCCCCGCTTGCAAATTGTGCTGATTGGCTTCATAGGCAGATAGTTACCGAGCGCCCGAGACTGCCGTGGTCGTTCGACTCGGCGTATTCTTGCGAAATATACCTTATACGTATTTATGTCAATTTCGTCATTTTCCGAGGAACTGATCAAGGAATTCGCATATTTCATCTTTTAATATCTCATCAGATTTATCAGTACGAATCTTAAAATGGGACATTGGAAAAATGTATTTTTTACCGATAAATGAATATTGAAAATATTTTAAACATTAACCCTTTAGCTCCCACAGTAGCAAATTTGCTACATTCACTTTAAAGTGAATTTAAGAGTAATAAAAATATAAAACATATAAATTTTTTATATTAGCCTCTTAGATATGCTACATTCAAAAAAACCATTTTTAGTTCTTAAATAAAAAAGAGTTTCAAACAAAAAAGTCATATTTATCATTTTCTATAACATAATGTATTAAAAGGGTAGAATTTTTTCCTAATGTTTAAGAGGTTTGGGAGTTAAAGAGTTAATAGCTAATTTTTAGAATTTTAAAAAGATGCAAGGCATAAGGTTTAAAAACAATGAACGATTAACTGTATATTATAATTAACGCGTATAATCAAATTTATGAATACACATAGTGCATAATGAATAATGTTTGGAGATTTTTAACCATAGAGCTTATACATATGGAGATGCCTTATTCTAGGAGGACAAAGCGATATTTTAGAATACATTGTGGACTTTCCGTACTTCCTTATTTCTGAGCATCTCTAGATATATAAGCTCTATGTTTTCAACATACTTTCGAGATGTCTAGATCGAACGTTGAAGCTAGTTCGAATCGCGACTTTAACAGTGTTACGCAAGTAAACGTTAAAGTGACACCCGCTGGCAAAGGCGTTCGCCAGAAGGATCTTACGGTAAGACCCCGACCATACCACGAATGCATTTACTATAAAAACAATGTGAAGCGAGAGGGAAGAAAGAGAAAGGGAAGGAGAGGAACAGAGACAGGCGGCTCTATTTGCATAACCGCCTCGATTCACAAAAGTCTATGATAAGTTGACCCGATAAAGACGACCGCTTGTAATCCCCGGCTTCCGTGCTCGCGGGATGCCGTATATATATCAGAATGTCCGAGCTCACGGCTGTTTTTGAGCGGTATTACGTTGCACCGTCTCGATTAGCGCCGATACATTGCATGCAAGGATTCTGCAAATTTACTTGCATTCTCCCTCTCTCTCTCTCTCTCTCTCTCTCTCTCTCTCTCTCTCGATTTCAATTTAATTACTACTGCGTATTAACGCTCTCGCGATAATTATTAAAGATGAGTCAGGGCAGAAGAAAACGTAAAAAGGATATGGTCGGTCGATTATGTAGTTTAATCCTCACGCTATTTAAATTATTAATTAATTTTAATTATTTTTTTATTTACGAAACATTCAGTTTCTTAAATTTTCGACTTAGTTATTTATGGTTTGATATTAGTATCACTCGAATGTACAAATCGCGAAAGTACAGATTACGATATTTCGCAGTGAATAGATCTGCGTATTGCGAACAATAGCGGCAGTGTCTTACCCGATACAGGTGATAGGTGGACTTAGGTGGCAAATAGCAGGCGCATATAACTGAGAATGCGTCCGCTTAGCAAATATAACCGTGTGTGAACTTGCGTTACATATATACCGGGTGTGTGCGCATGTCGCTGATATTTAAATTAAAATTCTCTTTTGCGTAAAACGTTGAATATTTTTGAATTTTTGAATATTTTGAATAGAGAAGAAAAGAGAAAGAAATACAAATCTCATACAAATGAACAATATCTTCAAAGTATGAGGCTGTTGTTCTTTGTAGGCGCTATAAACATACTTTGATCGCATACCCGATCGTGCCCAGAATTTTATCGAGACATGTTTGGAGTGTACCACCACCATGAATTTCAAACAAGTGTTCCTTTGCTCTCTAGGCGACCGGATAAAGATCGAGATTCTATCGAGTAAAGGCAGACACCTGGTGTACGAATGGAACGTGGGGAGCACGGGGGCGCGTGCTCACGCGTGTGCAGGTGACAATCTCGTTTGTGTTCACATGATAAACGGCTCCCCGGTGGTGCTACGGACGTTTGACGTGCCGCGCGCTGACCGCGCGTTCACCGACGACTGTCAGCCGCGACTTGCAGCACACATTCCAAAGATTCGCACATTCTCAAATCCTCTACTTCTCTACCGCTCCACATGTGCCACACGTAAAAGCAAACAATACGGAAAAATAAAACTTTATTTTCCACACGTATTAAGGCGATAAGGGGAGAGCGCATCGACCAATTGTAAAAAGCGAAAAGAGCCGATGGTCATTTCCGGGCTCTTTACGTTCATCGCAAGTGACAATCTATTTCCTCCTTCGTGCGTTCGCACGATAAACCACTCTCGATAGAATTACCCGACGTCTCATGCGGCTTACGAGCGTTCTCTCCGCGAGGCCTACCATTTGCGTTGTACACGCATACCGGAGGCCTCGTTCACCCGGCTTAGTAACGCCGTCGTCCCTTTTCATATCCGCGTTAACCTCCGCGCCGTTCGGTTAATTGATCCGGAATACCATTCGAGCCTCTTAGGCTTTTTCCCGTCCTGCTCCTTTCCAACCTACCCCCTCGCCTTCGGCCGGTCATCATCTCATCTGAAAGAAGCTCCCGGTCGGTCCGTTCTTTGACTCGGGGAGCGGAATTTCAATGCGTCCTACGGCCCTCCGCGAGAAGAGATTCCCCAGTTATTCCCATAGTTACTTGCTGGCGTACGAGTACGTGCGGCGATTTATCGACGTTTCGAGCGAGAAATGGAAAAAGCACTTGGCGAATATCTAAGTTGGCAACTTCCACTAAGAGCGCGATGACGCTCAAAGTACCAGGAATGCTGATTTATCGTCCGGCTCGCATTTTTCGCGCAAATTGTATGGCACTTGATTCCCGGCTGTAGGATCGAATTTTTATCCTTGCGATTCGTCCCACGACTTTGCGCTTGTGAGTCTAAAGGATGCGGAGCCCTCATCTGCTCGCGGTAAGGATATCTAAAATCGGCGAGGAGAGCATCGCTAAACGCCCGTTTCCGCAGACTCGAAAATCGTATCGCTCGATCGTACGTGATGCACGATGCGAGCGGGCATCAAATAGGCGGTTCCGTGACTTAAAGACGAGTTTGCGGAAAATCAAAGTAGCGAGGATGGCGCAGACGAACGGCGAGGCGAGCGAGTAAAGGCGGTTATTACTTAATTCTAAAGGCAGGCCTTTAACATTACGCACGATTAACCGAGCGCTCGCAATCAGTGATCGGACCGATCTCTCGTAGGTCGCGCAAGATCAATGTAGAACTTATGTATCGGCGGTGTAGGTAGCCTCCTCGCGTACGTATAGCCGCGTGCACCGTTCATCCCGTGTGTGCCCGGGTATCCTAACTACATGATCTCGAGCACGGAGACCGGCCAGCCGCGGAGCAGGCCGATCTGCTTAGTGCAACGCGCAGGATCGCTCTATGACCGGTCTATAAATCTAGTAAATCTTAAGACGATGGCTGTTTTATCGAGCAACAAACAGGTTACTAATGCGCCACGCTCCAATCACGGGCTCGCGTGACGCTCCGAGTAATGCCGCCTCGGCCAACATTTTTCCCTTCTCTCGTCCTCGTGTCTATCGCTCTTCTTTTATTTTGGTCCGCTATCTCTCATGCTAGCGCGTCGCGCTTTTCCGATGGTATTCTAAAGGTTAATTCACAATCCATCATCCGTGGATGTAGTTTCGATATGTCAGGCTCCAAAATTCTTTTCTTCTCCCTCGGCAAATACGGTATTTCGTTTAATTCGTTTAGTTACGTCTTGGCGTGAACGAGCTAAACGCTCGGTTAATCCGTTGTGTTTCAACCCCGTCGACTCGAGTGAATTTTTCCAAGATAGCACTCGCACGCGGAAGCGACCAACTGCGACGAACGTACCGGATTGTCGCAAAAAGCAGCGCATGACACGCGCCGTATCGCGCTGTGCGCCGCGCAAGAAGCACTAAACTGCAAAGTATTTCTCATATATCTGAGTAATCGTGGCGCAAATGAGTACGGCAAAACGCATCTGGTCACATTTCGACGTTGTACCGGAAGAGTGTAAGAACCTTAAATCAATTTCAAGGCAATTCGTGTAATTTAGAGGTGTCTGTATGCGTGCGCCATTATCGCGTACCAGAGATGTAGCGGAGCCAGAAGAGGGAGAGAGCAGAAAGAGAAAAAGAGAGAAAGAGATCATATGTTCACTGTTATACATATAAATATATATATATATATATATATATATATATATATATATATATACACATATACATGCGGGAATATGTACGTACACACATCTTTTTATTTTTTATTTTGAATATTCAATATCCATTTATGTATATATATATGTGTAATTATTACATGTATACATGTGTATACATATATGTAATGATCGCTAATACTTATTATATTGCAAAGACATGGTGTAAAGCGAATATACGTGCTTGTCCTGCAGTTTTAATCGCACGCTAGCTTCATCTTTCGTCTTATCGCGTGCGAGTGTGAGTCAGCCTTAAATCCCCCCGACAAGAGCTATCACCCGGGATCCTGGCGCGGTCGCGCAATTTATTTGAGGAACGACAGGCGTTGTCTCCCGCCGGTGTACTTCCTGTTTATCGTAAAACTCGCGGCGCGCTATTAATTGTCACGATAAATCGCGCGGCGTCATACGTGTCTCCGTAAGGGGATTAATAATTAGATGATGATTATATGCGCGGCCGGGCTTGCTGCTCCCCGTGCCGGAAACCGATCGTTGACCGCGCACCGTTCTATCCTTAGCCTGTTTCGAGCGCGCAATGCCGCGCACGTTGCACGAAGCGAACGATATTTACGGCATGGTGTGTGTGATAAATACGAAAGTGATTTAAGCGAGTCGGGTGGAACCGGTGGCGAAGCTTTTTGTTCGCGCCGCCGCGCCGCGGTGTAGCGGTAGCGCGATATTATTTCGATATAGCGACCGCCGTCGTTATTATACAAATGAGATTGTAGTCGAGTTTACCGTTACGCGGGAGATATTTGCACGCGCGGCTATCTTTTCCAATTTTCCCGTCTGCTACCGGCCATTCTGCGCAACTCGGGCAGAAGTCGACTAAATCCCCTCCCAAGGGAAATTGATAACGAACGTGTTTGAACGCGACCCAAAGTGCATTCGTTACGAGCAATTAGGACCTGGACTGTAGGAAATTTCAAGTACACTTTCCGGATTGCGTGGAAAGTACTGGACGATCTCTGTCTTGTAAATAAGTTATTAAAGCGTTCGAGAAAGGCTAGAGCCGCCTCTCGCACGGCTTTTCTATGCTGCTCTCCGTCGCCTGGCTTGCGACCGTTAACGAACCAGAGCGCGTCGTATTGTCGCAAATTGTTCGAAAATGCATCATCCTGCGAAGTAGAAAGCATGGCAAAAGCGAAAATCTGACGATGGCGGTACCGACCGAGTTTCTAGAAGCTCGCTCGACGAAGCGCCACTCGAAACTTCCTTCTGATTTAATTGGGAATATTATGGAGATCACTTCCGGATTGACGTAACGATGAGCAAAAATCAACTTTCGAAAGTCTGATCCTCCAATTCGCCGTATTTATCGTCGATCGAGCAGGCTCGAAACCGCAAAGCCTGTCGAAGAAACGTCGTGAAAGTACGTTGCGATTTAGTTTCGTCGATCTGTCCACAATAGAGTCGCTCTTCCGGGTTAAAGTCAATTTTCAGATGCGAATAAAATCGCTCGGCAAGTTTCTAGTTTTTATCCCGCGGTAGCCGTTGCAATTTTTGCTCTGTCCACACTCTCTTGTTCTTGCGACAGGCGGAATCGAAAGTTTCGCTGCGTCTGATTGATGGATGGACCTGGGTACTGGCGTACTCGAGAAAAAAAAAAGAGATATCTTTTAATAAACGTATCTTTAATGAAAGATGAAGAGTGGAATAATACTCGCTACCAACCGCGCGGGACAGGACGTTACCTTCGGGGTTTAGAAACAGTTGACCGGACGTGGATAATGGCTGGCATGGCCACAGCTGAGTACGCCGACCCATCCTTCCTACTGGCACGCGGGTGTGCAATAAGCGGGATTGCGGTTTTAGGATGATAGGCTGTCAAGCCGGGTTGCAAATTATTTTCAGTGGAAAGTATGACATTCTTTTGTTCCTCGAATTATACGAGGAAGTGCAGACGAACATATATCTCTTCTTTTTGCTTTTTGGGCTCATTCACGAAAATCCTACGTTTTAATTTTCAACTTAAAACACCGAAAATCAATGGGAAAACATTCAACTCCGATTGACTTTCAGTAAACGGAGCGTAGCTCCGTGAATTTACAGTGTCACGTTTAATCTAGCTGAATGGTTAACATAAATCGAATTCAATCCGCAGTAAAACTTTTACGGTTTCTGCGTTGAGCGTGCCGATGCGAAAACTGGAGTGAGAAATCTCGGAACGTTGCACTTGAACTATCTATACGGATAAAGTTTAAATATAAGAGTGACAACGGGGGAAATACTTTGCATAATAGGAGGAGACCGATGTTAGCGATGGCTAACAATAGTCGGATGCATGCAGCATGCGTATTTCGCTATGGCTCGTTGATTCCACGCGTGCTGCGCGTATTCACGGCTCCTTAACAGCCGCCAACGATCGTTGCGCTATTACGCGTTGTTATCATTATAGCTCGCTACAGTTATCACGTCGTCTTACTTGACTTTTCCAACCAAATTAAATCTTTTCAAACATTACGTCATTTTGCGCATGAGATGAAGCAGTTTACAAAAATTATATTTTTGATGAAATAAAAGAAATTTTTTTTTCAATCTATATTGTATATATTTTCAATTGTCCAGTAAGTCGTGTAACATGCAAGGATGCAGGGAAAATTAAAATTACATATTGATAAAATAAATATCCGAATCCGAGGCACGAAGAACAACAACTCGGCAATAAGGCAAATCTTGTCAGCCTAAGCGTCACACTCTTGAAAATTGGCGACTACCCAGGGGAAATTAAATGGAAACGTCAATAAACGCCTCGGGAAGTATTCTCCTCGTAATATCGGTTTTATGATCGTGCGCTCGCGGGAGAAAAATCTGTAATTCCTCGTGGGAAGAAACGTGCACTGCGCATCGTCGCTGCCACTCGTAAATAATCTCTTCTTGTGGCGAGAGGCGAGCTTTAGTGTTAGCACGCTCCAGGACTTCGGTGCGTGATCCGAATTGGACGGTTGAAATTTCTCTAAAACGGCAGGTTTATGTGTGTAAAACAAGACGAGTTGCTTACGCGAAAGTAATGTAATTCCGATATTAAAATATTATGAGATCGAATGAAGTCCGAATAATGAATTGCGCGGATTATATGACGATATTGATAAAATATTGTCACCAGGCATGATCGTCCGACGCATAACCCACGGCGTTGATAACTAGAAAACCGGTATTCGATAATATTGCGTTATAGTATTCTTTGATTTGTATATAAACGCTCAGCACAGAGTTTGCAACTCAACGTCTACCGGTACGGTAACGTAGTGTAAAATACTCGTGGAACGTACATTTTATAGCTCATTAAGAGCCACCCGAAGCCGGTCCTGGAAGGAGAGTCGGAATATCCGAGCGCGTGGAACGCGAACCAAGAAGAATACAGGCTGTACCGCCTTATACATACGCGGTAATTTTCAGCGCTGAGCTGTGAACGGGCTAAACAACTTGTAACAATTTTTCAATGGGAAACGTCTGGACGACAAACGGAAGAAAACACTTATTATCCCAGTAGACTTGGCGAAAGGGCCGCCCTGCGCCAAGTCGGATATTAATGCAAACGTCCGCGCCGATGGATGATACGGATTTTATAGCATGCAATGGAAGAAAATTATCGAAGCTGCATTCACATTGCGGTATGCGTGCGAGAATGTATTTACGGCGCAAGGCTCGAACCCGCGGCACTTCTCTTTCCACTTTACGGAATTCGAATTCTTTACTTGCATATAATTACGATAGTGCTGGTGCTCTTATTTTGTTAGAATAACGGAGACGACTTTCATCGACTTCCTGAAGGCGTTGGAGAGAAGTGCAACAAGGGAGCAGCGTATTCAGCTATTGTTGAGCCACATTGAAGTTCGTATTGTTTGCACCATAATGTGCCGCCGTGAGTATCTGGCAGATGCGTAACGACGAAACGAGAGCACGAGTGATGAAACAGGAGCGGTCGAATTCGTTCGTATTCTCTAATAACTTTACACACCTTGACAGCGAAAAGGCCACGGGGTCGTAAAAGACAACAGCGATAGCGAGCAGCGGTAGTAGTGAGTATACCGACATCCGCGGCTGGACGTAAAAAAGTCGTGGAAATAAAAACCCAGCGTAATTATGTTTACGAGCCGCGCGGCTGCGACAATATAACTGCAGGAAGGAGGGTGGCGAAGACGAAGAATGGTCGGATGAGAGGAGATGCAGAAGAGAGAACGGAGGAGGAAGAAGCAGAGAACGAGGAAGGACGATGTCGTGTGACGTCCTCGTGGTTGCTATAAAAATTGGAACGGCTATCCCGACCGCGCGTATGTGAAAATTTCATAGTTGCCGTGTAAAGTTTTTTCCTCAATTCTGCGACTGAGTTCGACTCGAGCACAGCGAGGAAAATCGCGCTTATATATACTGTATATCGCAAAGAGCAATAAGTTTGCTTATAAAAATAATGTTTTATCACGAAAGATCTGTGATAAAATTCCTTCAGTGACCAAAAGTAAATTATCAATTAATTTTTCTACAAACTCGAACGTAATCGAAATCTTTGATAAATGATTCAGCAACGAAATCAAATGTAATAGGAAAAAGCAACGGCTTCTATCAATGTCAATCGATATTTTAAACGAAATAAGCGCACGGCGATAATCTTGCGAATTAATTACAAGAGCTAGGATAGAATATAGCGCGAACGTGGCGAGCATACCGAATTGACATCGTTGCGTTTTGCAACAACAACGCAAGAAGGCTGAACAGACAGTGCGATTTCATTTCTCGTTATTGCACAGTTAATTGCTAATCGATTCTTGTACCGCTACAGTTGCCAATCACAATGTGGTACGACCCTGACGAGAGCCTTCACAGGTAAAGCAACGATCCTAATCGTTTCATCGTTAGAAATAATTCTCGCGACGTACTCGCTTCCGCCGCGCTCGGACTTTCTGCTTGAGATTGGAAATAGCCAGATCCTTCGGAAAGGATCGTGGAGTGAGAAATGAGCAAGTCTACTGATATTTTATTCGCCGTAATTGTTTTTATTCATTACGATTAGATCGCTATGTCGAGCCGGCGCGAAACGTTTGCACGAGGCGAGTTTGTACGCTCTAATAAGATAACAGGCTGCCATTTGCTATTTTGACTTTGAATTTGCAAGTCGCCAATCACATGGGCGAATTACACAATTAAATAAATTATTTAATCTTTACATGCTTAACTTAAGTTAAGGGTTTATCGATCGCGCCATGCAATTTTCATATAATAATCATTTTCACTACGTTCGTAGAACGCTCTTAGCAAAATCCAGTCTATCAAGAAATCTGACATAAATCGCGCAACTCGTTATTTACTAATTCATCGTCACGGCGACGTCTCGCTTCGATCGATTCGAATCTCCGTTGAAAATCGCGACCTGAGCTTATCTTATTATCCCTCAACGATGTACCATCAACGTCCACTTTTCGCGACAGAAGCGATATCCGACGTATACGCGAGATTGTGGGCGGATATGAAATATATTCGCGTCATCGCCTGGCGCGCACCAATCTTCCTCGATCCAGCGATCTATCTTTCCCCGAACGCGCTGTTATCCCCATCGTAGGCGCATCGCATCAGTTCTGCATCGTAGGTACTCATTGACCGGCTACTATACCGGCGATGCAACCCTGGGCTTCCTATATTCCGATTCCTATTTATAAGACGAGAAACATGACGAGGAGAGTAGCGGGAGAGGAGACGCGGGAATGAAGAGCGTTTCTAAACGGCGGTTACCGTGTGGTCTGGCGGATCATCGGCTGGAGAGATCTTGCCGTATCACGGAATTCACATCGGACAAGGCGCCTATAACTTTGAAACTCCTGCGAGTAGGTACTCTTGCGATACTTATCTCGCTGTTCCCCGACCGTCGAATTCTGATCTCGCGACGTCCTAAAATTCGAGAGTTAATTATAATCAGAATATCAAAGACGTCTATGCGATTAATCAATTAGATATTTCTAGTGACATGACAAATTTGTACATTTAATATCCAACATTCAAAATACGAGAAAGAGAGAGAAAAATGTATGTTTTATTACATCGTTTATTTTACACAATATGGGAATAGACGTCGACTTTAAGAAACATTACCCTTCGAATTAATTATTTCGAAGACGATTAAAATATCTAAAATATATAAAATAATTTGCAAAATACGAATTCGTAAAGAATATCAATGATTTGTCGAACATTGCCACGGTTTACCTTGGACGGAGAAATACGGGTAATTTACTAATCCGTTTAAATGTACCGACGTCGTAACAGGTGAAGAGAAAGAGAGAAAGAGGAAGTGAGGATTCATGGGACGCCGGGTTCAGTCCGAGCTGGGCTCCGTACACGCGTAGCTAGTGTACCACGTGTACCTAAGTCCTAGTTCAAAGGATTCAAATTGCCCTTCAATCTGCTAGTGCCTCACTGGCCTCACTGCTCTTCGACTGAAGCACTTAGGCGGCCCGCAGTCGGCTGAATCATGTTTCACGATCCCTCTTTACTGTCCGTACTGAGGCTCTTAACACTGTTCTCGTTCACTCGCGCGCACGTACTCGCAGCGCTAAGTGGCGTTTCGCCGGCAAATCGATTCCACCTTCCATCCTCGAGAGGATTCTGCGAGCGAGCAAGAGAGGGAGAGAGAGATATATGGACGCTTAAATCGGACGACGATATTAATCCAGCAAATAGGCACTGGAAGGATACACTCCCGCGATTCGATCAAACTCTAACGCCATCGATAAGAGCCATCGATTGCGTATGCCTTCGATCGTTCCTCGTTTGACTTCTAACATTTCCATTTGTTTATACGTGTTTCTCGTGTTAACGCGGCGATTCTCTCTGTGCAGATTCGATCAATGTAAACCGATCGTTCAATTCCAAACGGAGATGGAATCACCATTTACATCGCTATGAGATGACGGTATTAATTCCGCCAACAGAACCATACGATCGACTTTCGATAAGAGTCATTTCGTCCGTTTTTCATCGTTCCTTTCGTTCCGCTTCAATCCCTAAAGTTCTCTCTATGACGTGCAATGTACATCGGCGATCGAATCAGGAAACAGGTGATACGTTTATCTAGCTTCGCGGATCTGAAGGAGGAAATTAAATTCACGGCCCGGCCGAGACGGAGATTATCGTGTATTATGAGATTTTAATTCGCCAGTTTCGCGGAATGGAATTTCGTTAAGAAACAAACGCACTGCTTCGCCACTACCATCGGCAAACCCGTTGTCGATACAGATACGGCTCTCGGGCGACCAAGATCTCACGCTCGACTCTGCAAGAATCAATCCGGCGGAATCGAGCAACTGAGAGGAAAAGAAAAGGAAGAAGGTCGCGCGGATGGACGCAGGGGTGGGAGATAGAGGAGAAGAATTTGCCCCTTGGCAGACTCGGAACCCTCCGACGGACCTGATCGTCGCGTCGTTTTCTGCGGTCGCGACCGCCGGTTATTGGTTATTGCGAGCGGTGCCAAGAATCACCCGGGAACGTCTCATGGGAATGTCTCCAGCGACCGGATCACTTCCGTGCCGATTAGTCAACTTTGATTCCGTTTTGTCGCCTTTACGGCGGTACGGCGTAGCAGAAAAATGAGGATTAAGACGCGAAATAAATTGCATTGGAATCTACAGAGCTGCAAGTTTTCTTTCTCGTTTTGCGGATGAGCTCAACGAAATATGCGATATAATTGTTTCAAGGTATTTGTTCGCATTTAATCTGTGCAAAACACTTTACAAGCTATCCTTCTAATAAATGAATACACCTGAAACAGACATGTTTGTATCCTCGAGTAATTAGCCGTTATTGAGAAATCGATAAGCAATCTCGGAGATGTTTTCCACTTAAGAACTGAAGCACGTTATAGCACATAGGAGGGAACTATATGAGAGTGAATAGTAGGTGGAAAATGAAGAGGAGGAGGAAGAAGAAGTGGTTATCTTCTCGTACTTCGAAGATCTCGTTTAGATCGGAATCGGATACTCATGGCGGAGACGTCTAAATCGGCACGCGGAAGAGACCAACGACCAACCAAGTTGAGAGAGAAAGAAGGAGAGATAGAGAGGTAGGGGGAGTGAAGGTGGAGGAAAAGCAGAACAGGATGAGAATGAGGATGACGAGGAAGAGAAGGAGAATAGATGAAAAAAAAGGCAGCAGTTCCTCGCGTGACTACGTTCGAGCGTCCGACACGTAGGTACACGTCGGGATCTGTCCGTGTTTATCAGCCATCACCCTCGGCAAGCCGCGCGGCGGAAACATGGACGAGCGGCAGCCGTTCGACCTTTCCGAGCAGTCGAAGAAACATTTCGGGAGGAAAAAGCGATCTGCCTTTTCATTCCAGCTAGCTGGATATCGATAATGAATTGAAATACAGAAGCAAGACAGTTTAGACAGCCAACTGGTTAATTATTACTGGCGAGCGATATGTTTAGATATTAGACACCAACATGCGTAGGCAGATTACCAGTCGAAATTATGTAAGTGTATTTACGCAATCGTGGCCAAGTCAGGCCACTGGTAGAACCAGTAGTCGCACTCCGCGCCTTCGTCACTTTCTCGAGGCCGCAAAAAGGTCAGTACGTTTGTCACGCGAAATATCTGGGAGAAACATGAATTTGTGAGTATGCGCCACTCGCCACTTAGGAATTCGTAATACGTCCTCGGTGAGGAAAAACACCGACAGGCCACACGGGTGAGGTAATATTCGCACGAAACTTCCGCGGGGAAGGACACTCAACAATAAAATCTCGCTTAGAGAGAGACCAAGGACTTCCTCGAAGCTCGATCTGTAACGATGGGAATTTGTCCGAGGAAACCAGCGGTAACACCTCGCTCGGAGATGGAATGAGAAGAAGAAAAGGAAGAGAAGGAGGAAGTGGCGTCGAGGAGGGAGAAGGAGCGTCACAGATTAGTACATCTTACTTATTCCTCGGTAAGGACAGCAGCGATGAGTAACGAGAGATACTATTACCAGGTTCCTAGTACTTCGATTAATTGGCCGGTACAGTTAGAAGGGATAGATGGAAAATAGAGAGAGGAAGAAGAGGAAGAAGAAAGAAAAGGGGATTCAATGATTTCGCGATTTGCTCGAAGCCCTCTCACGGATAATTTACTGCAGTGGTCACGGTGAACCGTGTCGGTGATTGTCTTATTCCCGATACCGACATCACAAGTGAAAACAAGTGAAAACTTTTATGTCAAACAGTTTGACATCAAAGACAATGTGACAAATAGACGAAGAAAAATCCAATTTGTCGCTCTTTAATATCTATTAATTAATTAACACCATCGTAAATTTTCACTTCAGGAGAACACGCGTTACAGTGATTTGTCTGCAAAAATCATTCGCAATGTATATACCTATCCTTCGATTTATGTGTTAAACGTGATTCAGAAACGGTTTCTTGTATCTTTTCAGCAATTCGATAAAAAGCTGAATCGCATTCGCTCGCACTGATCGCGTTGCCGGCCGATGTCGGACCGTTCCCGTGTTTATTCGCGGTCGTTGGCGACGCGAATGAGTAACCCCGAAGGCATGACCGAGAACGGTGGAGACAACGGAGTAAAGCGATCTATCTGGCGGCGCATTAGCATAAACGAGCGGCGTGTTGCGGGCGCGCATTGGGACGCTAACATGCAGCGCGGCGCTCACTTCTCATGGAAAGTCGATGGATTCGCGCTTGAGTGATCTTACCACTCAATCGGTACCCCGTTCACACCTCTGCTGAGTCATTCGGCGGCGGGATATCACTTATGTCATGGCCATTATATGATTTTGCTGCCGGAGCGAAACGTCTTCGTCGTGCGAACCGGCGTATTAAATCGAAAGTATTATAATGCAATAATTATTTCGCATGTCTTCTACATTTCGGTTAATATTCTCCTGATTCTACCACCAAGAGCGTCAGGCTACACGGCTTGTTCTCTTTGCCGTGTCGCTTTTTCTATCTCACAGCGACAAGTGTTTCACTCGCTCGGGGATAGCTAACCCCGGAGACCTTAGCGCGCGATAGTTACTGCAGCTTCCACTTTCTTTTATTTCTATTTTCCTTACCTTTTGCAGCTTCAGAAACGGACGGGTATCGCGTTACTCGCAATTTCCTGGTGTCCGGAGCACGCACGTGGACCAAGCGGATGATTCCTTGGGAGGGGCACGCACTTAACTGCACGGATACAACGGTTGTTTCGTTGCTGAATGCTTCGTTTTTGGCTTACATAGATATACACGTGCGCGCGCTCATATATATATATATATATATATATATATATATATATATATATATATACACCTGACCCTGCCTACTCGCTGCCTCGATCTACTCTTTCGTCTCGTTAGGCAAAAAGCAATGCACGCGGTAGATATACCGGAAAATGTTGTCTGATACCCTTCCCGCCTTGTACCTTATCATATAGCAATTAAAATGAAAGTCTACCTACCTCTTCAAGACATACGTGTATCAATTACAAATAGCCAACACAGGTCGGGTTAATACGTGAGCTAATTTCAGTCACGTTTATCCGCAATTTTAGAGTAGCCGTTGTGAATATATCGCACCGCTGCTTGCAATTGCTTACCACCGAATATTATTACTATGTAATCTCTCTGGCGATAAATTAAAATATCCCAATTACGAAGGCGATCAACCAAGAAATTTGATAACGGCATCTTGTTTTACGATCATTTATTTTCGACGCTTCAGCTTCTATTACATGAATCCTCTTACAAGATCGAAATCGTCATATAATATCGTCATCGCAACTCGTGGATTTTAAACAATTGGATTTTAAACATCAGTTATCGGCCACGTTAAGAAGACATCAGCGTGAATCATGATGGTACTTTATTTCCTAACAATAAAAGAAATGCGGATACATCGCGTTATCCGCATAATTTCCCGAGTGTCCGGCCTACACATGCATCACTGTGAGACTGATGCGAGCGGGAGAGGAGAGGTCAACGGAACATCTAGAGTCGTGCAGTGTGCATAAACTCAACCATTGTTCTGCAAAATAATTGGCTACTCACTGTTACATAATTAATATCAAACCAGAAATACATCGATCAGATTTCACGTCCAAATATTTGGATTGTATATTGCAAACATATGTATAAATTTTAATTAGCTGTGTTTTTAGTTAATCTTTCATCACTTAACAATTTAAATATATCGAATGTTTTTAATTTTTTCTTTTCAAGAAAGAGATTTCAAACTTCAATGAATGATGTAATACTTATTGTACAACATAATTGTTGCTTTTATTGATAAGTCATTATATGTATTTTCTAAAACATTTTTCATTTTACATTCGATATATAACTAGTTATATTTGATTTTGAAGTACTCTAAGAACATCATGCATTACATATGCTTTAACGATGGATATGTATTACATATACTTCACAAGTAAAGTCATTAATCTTTTATATATACATATATATACATATATTCTTAGATAGGAGAACGTGTACCTGCATACGGATAAAATTACTTAATCTACAACATGCCGGTCAATGAATATTACCGGACAAAAAGCCAACGATTTGGTTTTCCGCTTCTAACTGATCCTGAATGACCCTGTTGGAGAACACGCCCTTAAAGCACGTTGTTGATGCTCCTACCTCTTCTTATTAACGTCCGCAAGGATTCGTATACCTTTACCTATTCGAAATCGTACGCGCATAAAAATGCGAGCATAAATCCCTATCAAATCCTTTTCCAAAGGCAAATAAGTGCTATGTATTATAAGGAAACGCGAGGGCGGCGGATGACCTTATCGCGCCTACGGTTATACCCCGCGGCTCGCGAAGCGTCGCTGATACGTTTCTGCCACGTCTCTTTGCACACCCGCACGGGTATACAGGCATATCGCGTTACTCTCGTAATCCTCAGTGCGCGCGGTGCGCGCGGGTCTGATAGAGAGGAAGAGATGTGGCGTGTGTGCAACGCGCGAGAAGAGCGGGAAACAACGAGCGGGCAGGGGGGAGCAGGACACGAGGTGGAGAGCGTGTAGGTAGCATTAGTCGTCGATCGCGGTGCTCTTGTTGTTGGTAATGCCGCGTGGATAGCGGAATGCGCGAATTCTTTGGGAAGAGAGAAAGAGAAAGATACAGAGAGAGAAAGAGAAAGAAAGAGCGAGAGAGAGAGAGAGAGAGAGAGAGAGAGAGAGAGAGAGAGAGAGAGAAGGAAAGAGAAAGAGCAATAGGCAGTGCTGCCGGTACATGATGCCGATGCCGCTGGCCTGCACGAGTCGCTACGGTGGCAGGAGCAGCGACCAGCGACCGAGCAGATGTCGGCAGAGGTGAGGGAACTGTGGGCGTCCTTGCCCCGGGGGACAGAGACGTGCAGGGCCCGTGAGGAATATAGGATACGGCTGACCTCTTAAGCGGGACCGGTGCAGACTCCGGTCCAGATCCGGGGAAAATTCCGTCAGCATCTAAAATCGTCTACCATCGGAAATATTCCAAGACGGATTGATATCAACTTTTTTCCCCGATACAAGTTTATTTCAGCCTTGATCCGCGTTTTTGCTTTACTAACGTTTGCGAAGAAATTTACAGTAAATTAAATCGTCTTCATAAAAGACGAAAATTTAATGAGATAAAACATATGTTAAAATAAATGCTCGTTATATAGATTACACGTTGTAAAAGTGAAGCTATAAATTTCTGGAAGAAGTTCAAATTATTTGTAACGATCTACATTAGTCTTATGCCTCAGCGAAAGTGTAACGCTCATTGTTCTTCTTTTTACGAGCGAGTCCGCTGATGCAGGTGTATCTCCCGAAGAAGAGATCGGTAGAGAGAGGGGAAAAGAGAACGAGTCAGTCGACTACCGGTTAGCCCAGGTCAGGGCTGCCTGCGAGCTACAATTTGGCATTTCTCTTGGATTTTGCCGAGCGTAATTTGCTTAGCTCTGCCCCGTCAAGGAATCCGGTCTACTGAAGAGGCCGATACCTTGTATCGGCGATCGATACAAAGTGAAGCGGACAGAACACGCGATGGCGAAAGTAGATGATTATATAAACGGCACTTAATGAGGCACGGAATAAGCCCGGTTATTAATTTGAATAATATGAAGATGCATCTAGATGGATCATAGAATTCTAATTCACGATTTAAATAATTTAAAATGACGCTAAATATCGCCAAAAATCTTTAACAATCAAACAGGAATTAAACAATTAAACAATATCTATTAAAAAATATTTAAAATTATAATATTTAAAAGAAGAAATATATTCCATTATGTTCAATGGCTTTGATAGCTTTTGACTCGTTTGAAAATTATTCCGAGTTTTTCGAAGGATCTTGACCAATGCTTTGACGCAGATCTTAATAAAACTGATGCGCCCAGTAGTGTATGTATGTATGTATGTATACATATGCAGACCGGCGTACGCGTATTACGCAATCTATAATACTACGCGCCGATATGGCGCCCGTGCAATTTTATTATCGACGATGTTAAGCGCTCGATTCCGACGAACCTTCTTCCGGGCTTTAAGGCCGGCTGTTATGCCTGCCGCGCCTTTACGTAGCGGATGCGGCCCGTTCCCGTTTCTAGAGTCTGGTTGCCGGGGGACCGTGCACGAGATATGCAATCTCTGCCTTATCGTTCCCCCGGCCGGTCGCTCTGAAATTCCAACCGCGCTTGATCTCTGATCCTCCTTCGACGATGATCTCCGATGGTGTTTCGGGCGATCGAGTTCTGTCTGCGCGATAACGAATCGGCAATTGACGCGCTTCCGCAATGCCTCCCTTTCGAGCGCAGGAATGCGTATACGAGCGTATTCACAAACGCGATCTGCTATACGAGATACAACTTTTAATAATCGCCATTACCGGATTTGCTTGTCGCCCGTCAGAATCACGCGCCGTCTCGTAACGGTACGGTTAATTAATATCTCTCTGCGAGTGCACGTGTAATTCAGCCGCGTTATGGCAACAAAGCGAAATTGGTCGAGATCGCCGCTGATTCTGCAAGATCGACCAACGCGTTGCAATCGGGAGCTCGTGCATCACCTCAAAGGTCACGTTGCGTGGCTCTAGGCAGAAAAGAGGGAAAAGAGAACACGTCGCTATAGGTATTCCCGGCAGTGTTTATTTGTTATCCTATTCGCGGAGATCCGAGATAACACGAGGGTGTTGGTTCGCATTACACGTACACGCGGTTATTACGGTCTTGGGCAAATTCACGTCACATCTCGATTCACCTTCCGTGTTGAGAGTTCCGCATCAAACGAGCATGAAAAATTTCGGAAAATGTCGCGACATATGCCACCAACTCTCATATATTGTGATGTTTTATTTTAATCTTACGTGGTCGAAGATAGTCTTCGTTAATTGTCGAACGATGACAGGTCTTTGACATAAACAGTCTCGGAAGAAGAAATAATGAATTAATTAAAGTATATTTATATAATAGAATAGATTCTCTTGGGGCCGATTTTTCCAACTTCTTGATAAGCTAACTTAGGGCTAATTTGTTAACTAATAGTTAAATGTCTGAACTTGACTAATTTGAAGATGAAGACAGATGTATGATTTAACTATTGATTAGCTTACAAAGAAGTTGGAAAAACTGACCCTTAATGAGGTACTCATGACGCGAATCATTTTCACTTTGACAATTCTGAATCTCTCGATCGATTTGACTGCTCATTTAAGAATCATTATATAGTCGTTTATTAAAGTATCCGATGTACACCATTCAATTCCCAATTTGCTTTATGATTGTAGTATAAAAATACACATTGTACGTGTAACAACATGTGACTTGCGTCATAAAATGGAAATCACTTTAATACAGTAAACGATCAATTTTAGATAATCATAACAATTGGCATTATAAGTCTAATAGATCGTCAGACTAACAAGCTTTGACCTAAATTTCATTTCTCTCTCACGAACGAAATAACGCGATGAATGTTATCAAAATCTGCAGAATCAAAATTAATTATTATATTTGCAACTTTGAATATATTCTTTTTAATTGCATTGCGTTTTCCAAGTACAGTCGTCGTAATATTGCGTAAATATGAATAGCAAAGGTCTACGAAGCGCTAAGATGTCCGTCGAGATGAATTATGAGATGAAATATCGCGGAGAGTGTCTTGCGAGGATTATCGTACTGAACGATCGTTCTCCATCTAATTGTTCGCGCTGCAACATCGCGTTTTGAGGAAGTCCACAGTCCAGGAAGGTGTAGCCCGAGGTTCGCGATAAGAAGTAGCAACAACTCGTGAAGGTCTCGGGACCTTAGGGACAACGGTTCTTAGAAGTGCAAGAGAGCTGTAATCGTTCCCCCGGCGGCTACAGCAGTATACGAATCACTGTCGGCAGAAAAGTAGCAGCCCGCGGGCTCCATAATTTCCGTAAATACACAGTGAAAACACCGCGCGTCCCCTCGCCGCCATTCGCCGCGTCTCGCTTCTTTATCGGGACGAGGAAGAAGCCGGAGAAGAAGAGGAAGCTTCAATAGATCCGCCCCGCGCGCAATTGCCGGTCGATTGGAGTCAAAAGCGTGCGCAAACACTCGTTGTAGCGCGCGGTTTGAACGCGTGTACTTTCATAAATTTTACTTTCTTAACTATATTCAGGAATTTTAATTCTTTCTCTCTTTCTCTCTCTCTCTCTCTTTCTCTCTCTTTCCTTATCGCTTTTAAGGGCTAGTACAGAATAGTCGCTATGTTTAGATCATCTTCTTTCCAAATTACATACTTTTGTAGCTGGTTTCCCTGAACGCGAGTGAAACTGTTATTCTTGACGTGGTCACGAAACACACGGAAGCCGGCCGGCTTCCGTCTCATTGGGCGGGCCACGGTTGCACTTTGACTGACTCCCGTAACCGTCGAAGTCGGGCACGGTACGCCGACAGTCAACGTATGAACGATAATTTATTCGGAATGAGATGCAAGCGAGAGAGCGCGCGCGGCGCAAAGTCGTGCAGTCCGATCGGCGACCGACCGTATGGCTTTCTGGTCCGCGTGCCGGCTCTGCAGACCGAGAAATCGTTTCTCGGATCAGCAGCGCTGTAAGAGGCGAGACGAGAGCTACGGGCGGCCACAGACACGTGGATTCGTTCCTGTCGCCCGTTGTTGTGAATGAGAAGTTTATCGTACCTCTTGGCGCAAGGCAGCGCGAAGCTGCGCGCGGAAACGATCCGCGTTTTCGTCCGTAATTAAAATTTCGATACTATACGTAAATAATATTTATATGAAAAATAGATACAATTTTTACGTACGTGTATCGATATGTTAATAAAATTAGAGAGATTATTATCGGATATTACAAACGTAAATATAAATATTGTAACACTTTTAGAATCATAGTTGATTGACATGTAATATATTGACAAAAACGTTGTCGCGCCAATCGCGCGAGTCGTCCGATTCATCCACGTGTCGTTCAATCTTGAAGGCTTTCAGCGTCAATGCTAGTGCGAGATTGAGGCGCTTCACGTATATAGAATTTCCCATTAGCGGAGGACGTTGTCGTTATGTCGTTACGCGTTGAATTCATTTGCTTTTTGCGATGCTTGGCGGGATTACGAGGCACGAGCAGCGTTCAGCGTACAGGTACAGCGGGAAAAAGTCGCAGTGCTCTTTTCAGGCTACTGGACTAATGACATGAGCGTCTGGCGTCAGCAAGATCGACGTAAAACCATGCGATCAAGTACAGGAAATAAAACGCGGCGAGTGCGCCCGACGCAGGATGAAAATCGCTACCCGAAAACGCCAGCGTTAACGAGCGTCATTATAGCATCATTACGTGCGCCAGGAAATGCGTGAGAGAAATCTAAACTCGGAATCTACAAACTGGTTTGGCGGCGCCCCGCGTGGGCGTAATGCCCCCTGACCCTTAATTTAGCTTCTTCATCAATCTGGAAGCTTGATAGCCCGCGATTCCTTGCACACGGCTACCATATCGCGCTTAATTTAACGGTACTCGTAACATCGAAAGTTGAATTTATCGAAACTATTACCGATTTCAATGCCTGATTGCAATAAATATAAAATGTACATTTCACATTCTCCGAATTGTTTCGGATTATTAACCAATTACGGAAGCAAATAATTATTGCAATTAACAGCGTTGAGAATTCAGGGTAATCATTGATTGTGCCTAAGTCGCTAATTAAGCCAATCATTATTTTATTCATATAAATATTTTAGCTTAATGATTACTATCGATTAAAAAGAACATTAATGTTAAAGAGATGTTCATACGTTTGATGTTTGGTGTTTGTATGTACTTAATAGGTTTGCCCTCGAATACTATGTAGTAGATGCTGACTTCACTTATTAACACAGTCATTAGCATAATAGTTTATGGGACGGCAGTGCTGAGCTGCGTATGAGAAAAGGCGTTTCGCGATCGGCGGCAAAACGACGATTTCAAGGCTCAGTAAATGGTATCAGTGTAAACAGGTACTCCGTGAGAAATCGAGTCGAAATACTCGGCACGGTGCAATACCGTGGCCCGTATTCACACACACACACACACGTGGTATCGTAACTTGGCGGTATTATATGTATCTCGCATGCGCGCGCGGGTTATCGCGAATCGACCCGCAATATCACCATTACTTCCTTCTTCGTTTTACAATCTAACCGGCGAACTCTAGGCGGATACATGCGCCTCGTTGCACACCAAACACGTCCTTAAACTTGCGTGTACCGCGACATAATGCTAAGGCTTTACGTTCAACTTGTAAGAGAGCGCGAATTTTACATATCGCATTGCGTCAAATAGCATGTAATTGCCTCTTGAAATACGTAAGTAATATATTTCTAATTGAAAATAAAAGTACAGCATTACGCGAATCTAGCAAGATGAAGCAATTGCACTGAAGATGGATATTCGTTATTGAAAATCGACGTGTCAAGATGCCTTCTTTCGCAACTTGCTCCCGATGTCTCAAGTCGCAACGCGGCTCCTCAACCTCTCCCACGGTGCGTGATCGAGCCTGAAAGATAGGCCAGTGAGCGAGTTCAGGCTGGGGAGGAAGACCGTAATGAAATCGGCTCGCATCTGAAACGCATCTATCGCGGGGAACTCGGAGAACATAGCAGCACAACGAGGCGACGTGGGATCGTCCTTGTCTGCGCTCCCGCGGCCCCCATTGTTCGCGTCGACGACTCCGCTTTGCTCGCTACCAGCGCGAGCAAACATGCATGTGCGCGAGTATCAGAAAGCAGTACGCTTTGCTCGCTGGATTGTTTCACCGCGCGCCGCATTGAATTGAGCTTCGCTCCGAGTAACCCAGAAAGAAAGTGAATTTCTGCCGTGGTTTGCAATTATAGCGGACAGTAAGCGCGAATGCATTAATATCTTGGCACGACGACAACCCATCCAGCAATTAAAATTTTATTCTAATTTTCCTAAGAATAGTATCCTTGCCTTAATTATTGAATGATTTATTCAGACAAATAATGTAAGTTTAGAGAAGTTTAAAATAATTTATTTATTTCGTCATTTTTTTAAACATAATTATCTGGTAGATTTCGAGCTGAAAGATTCGTCCTGGCAAAAGAAATGGAAATTTCGTTGCAAAAACGACATCCACTTGTTGCGTAAGCCGGTGAACGGATTTATTGGTCGGGAGGGAGATGCAACATCGACTTCGATTTATCCTTTGCGGGTTGTTCAATATCGAAACAATGGCCTCTGAAAATCACGGGATGCAATCCCGACCGGATGTCGATCAAAAACGTGTGCGCGGCCCTTCGTGCTTTTTTTTTTGGCACACTGAATTCTATTAAAACTTTTCAGTTTCTTTTTTACCAATCAAAGAGGCAGTTTCAACGAGGAGGAAATTAGAAAAATAACTATTAAATATCTTTAATACTTTAAGTATATAAATTAAACTTTAATGATATCGATAATTAAATTTAATATGAAATTGGGAGATTAATAGATACTCGTGGAGAATTAAGAACAATATGCAATACACACTTTCTCATGAGTCGAATGATTTTCCCTCGCACGCGCACCTCGCGCTAACTTAGGCATGAGTAATAGAGAATAATCACGCCGCAATCATCATATAATAAACACATATGCGCAACTTTATCTCGGGCGTTATCGCGCGACATCGATTTCACAAGACATTCCCAAGGAGAAGCACACAATTGCGCGTCGTTTTTTCGCAATTGTTTATACCGTTCATGCTCGAAAAAGGAAGTGACGATCTCGACAATGCGAAATCAAAGCGTGCAACACTGTTTGAGAGTAGCAATCAATTTCACGCGATTCGCAAAACCAATAATTTGTAACTCGATAGAGCTTCCACGTTTCACGTTTCAACGTGCTAGATTTACGTCGGATTTGCGTGTTCTAACCGTGTCACGAGATCGCAAGCCGTATTTTCTTCCGCGGCTGCTAAAGAAGTGCGGACGAAGGTCCCGCGTTATGGTCTTAAACAAAAGGGACATTAAGCGTGGTGCAACACCGTCGATTTCCTCTCGTCGCTCCTCGTTTTACAATTTCTCAGACGAAGGGGAGCGGGGAGCGAGGTGAAGACTGAAACCAAACTGAAGAGCCGCCGCTGCCGCGATGGGAACCGCGAGATAGCTCTGCCCACATTGATTTTCAAGAACGCCAAATTGCAGGAAGCGAGAGGTCAGATCGACCCGCCACGGCGGCGCAGTGCAGGCCGTGGGGAACTGGCCGGAGGTACAACCGCCAAGGAGGACGCACCTGTACACCTGCGACCGACTCATCCGACGACGGTCGACCTCGCCGATCGCCGAATGCGGCACTTCCGGAAGCCGTTTGCCAGCAACTTTCGTTGCAACAAAATTCCGCCGGCATTAAGACAATTTGATCCATTTTTGGGGAAAAAAATCTTTTATTCTATGCAAAAATATATATTAGAATTTTTATAAAAATGAAAATTTATTTAATTAACTATTCGAGACATCTATGTATGCGGATAGTGTTCTGATCGTTTGATCGGTATTAAGAACTGTCACTGAGGCTTACAACGAGAGAAGAAAAAGAGAGGCATGATGAATTGTGCACACTGTGTGGCGAAAGTGTATAATACGTCTGCCCTAACCGCGAGTATGGTTTGCGGAGCGCGTGCTACCACCGTACCAGCCGTCTAATTGCGTTAACCGGCACGAATGGCAGCCACGATGCGAATGACACCGATTTACTGGACGTCGATGGTGATAGGATCTCGTGGATTTAGCGAAACACGCGCGCTTGGCCGAAGTCGATACGAATGGCCAGTCACGCTTTCGCTATCGCACCTGACCGATCGCGTTAATAATTGAAAATCGCAATCAATAATTTTACCACAGCCCGATAATATTATACAAGAGATTTTTATTATTATATACTATTCTTATTATACATAAGAATTATACAAACATTATTTCCTTCTCCGTGTTAATTTTAACATTGGGACGCTGCGAGAACAAGATAGAAACTGAAAGCGTTTTAGTTGACCCGCATCTTCAAAAACAATAGACACCTCCCGCGATCTACGATCAGCACAATTTCATTTCGCAATTACTTCGGCGTAGCGTTTCCTGACTGCATCAGCACGCGTTTCGCATACAATGCCGCTATAATGGTACCGTCGCTGTTCTTATGAAACACGTAAGTGACGATTACGAGAAGGCAAACGGTTAATCATCCATTTCACTTTTCATTACCTCGCCGATCTAATTTAGCCGAGCCGATGAAATTACCGGCTAACAAAAGCGCTAATAGTCATAAATAAAAATGCTGCGCTATTATATTCGCACGAACGGCGACGGAAAAGCGAGACGGTGGAGAAAGGGGACCACGGGGGCAGGCGTGCAGAGGGTACACACGTGCGTGCACGCGGGAGAGTGTGTTGCTCTCGCTTGGGAACTCGACACGGAGCACGTCCTTGACCGGGTCTATCGTGTGACCGATCTCCGGGCGCATCACAATGCCTCCCCTTCACCGTACCCGCCTCCGACGCGACCCTCTTCTGAGGCCCCGAGGCCCCGCTTAACCGCGCGCGCTTCGCACCGACCACTTTGTCTCCGTTTGAACGCAACCCCGTCGCACGCACGCACGCATGTACGTATACATATACACGTATATACGTAGCAGCACTATGCTGTCTTGGCAAACAATGCGAGATCTAGCACGTTCGCCGTTTTTCGCGACTATTGTTCGCGCGGTATTAATTACCTGCGACGCGCAATACGGGCGAGATAAATTTTCTCCGTAGCCGCGGGGCGGCGGGAGGATATTTCACTTCGAGTAACAACTTCGGTGGTGGCTTTGTGCTTTTTAGATACTTCCTCGCGGGCATCCCCTTTATCCCCGCCGTCCCAAAGATCCATTACGTAGCACCGACTTTTGTATCCCAAGCGTCGTCGTAAAATGCTTCCCGGAAAGGAGATTGCGCGCAGTATTAAGAATCACGAGAGAAGCAAAGCTCGTTTTCCACCGACGAAATTACGTTTGCTTAACTTGCAATCTATGGACGATGAAGATGCCGTTTCATGATTAAATTAATTATTGTCAGTGCAGAGACTAAACCGCTGGAATACTTCGACACATGTAGAGAAATTAGAATTATTTGGGATTAATAGCTAAGACAGTATTTTTCAATTAGGTAAGAAAATAAGTAAAATTATCTAAACAAGTACTGTCGGTTTCAATCTGCAAACGTGCTGATTTTCTTTTTTACCTTGTTGTAGGATGAGAACCTCTGTTCATAGTTAAAATAGTGGGAGTAAACTGGGAGTAGTACGGTCTCCAGTCGACATGCAGCGAGGGGGAGGGTGGGCTGAGACAATGGAGCATTAAAGCCACGGCGTGGTTTTCTAGACAGGAAATTACAGGGATCACGCGGAGATTGACAGAAAAACGGCTCTGGCGAGCTCGTAGATAGCGAGCGCACGATACACCCCCGATCCCGTTTCCCTCTCCTGACACATGTAGGAATCACCCTCTCTCTCGGTTCTCAATGAGGAGAGTCTCTCTTGAAGCCTTCATAATTTCCCGCGGCCATTAATTCGAATGGAAAAAGTTTTTCGGCGAAAAAGCAATGTATACTTAAGCGACAGCACGATTAATAGCGGCACGTATAATCGAAGCAAAAAAAAATATGATAAACGTGTATGTTCTTAATAGGCGCCGATCTCGGTTATTACGTCGATCTCGCCGTAACTATCTTAAGTAAGCCCCGTATACCTTCACGAGTATAACGTCTCAATAATCGCACGGGCGGGGGAAGGTTTCCGTCCCGTGCATGCATGATTTACGACGCACTTCATTATCACCAATCGAACCGGCCGATAAACGCGCATCGCGAGCCATTGCGCACTCTATCATTCGACCGAGGGAAAATAAAGTATCCCGATTGGGCACGGGAAGAGAAACGGGAACGGTATATTCGCGTCATCGAGCGCAGGTGCGCCTGGCGAACGCTATTTCTGGACCAGGAACCGCGCAACCAGTTTGCAAGATAGTTCGAGAACCAAGTTCCTTCGGCTCGGCTCGTTCAATCCTATTGCCTGGCTGAACACGCAAGAAGGGGATGATGAGGAAGAGATTCGTGCTGCGAAACAATGACGTAATAATACAATTGCACGCCTTTTCGCTCGTCATGCCAGATTGTGCCGCGATTATCAAGCTCGTCGAGTTTCAAGAGCATTATAATATGTTTATAATTTGCTCTTTAGTTTTAATAATTTGAGATATCTCTTATATTTTACAGTTTAAATGACAAAAGTGCCCATATTTTTCTCTTTGTTTTCGACAGGAATATAATAATTTACATCACACATAATTTACAATATACAATCATTCGTTATTATAATGGCATTAAGTTTACACAAAGATTGCCTGGATCTTTTTTTCTAGAAATCACATCGATTTAATTTGACGCGCGCTAAGTCGATCAATCTCGTTGGATAGCAGACGCGTTTCGGCTTACGCTCGCGAAACGTATCAATCAATCGGAATGACGTTGCGTTTGGATCTCGGAGATCTCCAAACAAGTTTGATAATTTCAGATACTTGTGGTTGAGTTATTTTATTTCACACTTACATCTATATGGAAAATATTTATAATCGCAAGGGGGAAGTGAGGGCTCGAGATGGCTATGCGAACACCTTAAACGTGCCTGAAGTATCTAAACAGCGAGCTACGCCATTCCCTGCAATATAATCGCATGACAGATATCTCGAACGATACGGCGGACACACAGCGCGAGCTATCCGGCCGCGATCTCTGCGCTTGATTCCCGAGGATTCTTAACGCTGCTGCGGCCTAACTCCTTACACGAGAGAGACGCCGATGACGTACGGCGTCGTGGCTATCCATTACCGAGGGAACGATAAATTCGCCCCGGCCGCGGCCGGGGTTGACCGGGTGAACCAGCGAAGTGCGGCGTGTCGTACCGCGCGCTCGGTCCTGCCGGGTGGTGGGTCTCTCGGCTAATAAAGAGAGTAAAGAGAAGCACGGGGGAGCGAGAGAAGGCAGGGAATAGGCAGAGGGGATCAAGCGGGATATTGGCAACATTAAGTATAAATGCAACCTACTGAGATTTATGCCCGTCGAGGAGAGGAGAGAGCGCCGGCGAGAAGAAGAAGAAGAAGAAGACGAAGAAGAAGAAGAGGTGGATGAGGGAGTAGGAGAGGGAGGATGAGTACAGAAGGGATGAGGTCGCCGCAAGGCGTAGCGGAGGACCACACGGAGAGCTGGGCCCGCTCGTGGCTCGTGGGGGGCCCTTACTTCGACTTTCCGCCGAGTCCCTTCGCAGGTTTCTCTGTCCTTCTCACTCTCCGCCTTACTCCCCTTTCTTTGCATAACTCCGATTTGCTGCGATGTCGATACCGGAAGGTAATGAAAGGGAAACATCAGTGAGGGCAGTATCCAAGATTCTCGAGCGGTATTTATCCGATTATCCGAGAAGGTAATATGCGTCTTAGTATGTTCGATGTAGATTGACATATTGATGGCTATAAATTTACTTGTCATAATAAGAAATTTTAATAATATCGAGTCAAGCCAGTATTTCGGGGAAAAAGGAGCAGATGGTCTCTTTTTCGATGGAAAAGCGTTATTTTGATAGAAAAGTGACGTTGATGTGCGTTATAAAATCCAACGATCATATGATTGTTAGCAAGCAGTGACCTCTCGATAACACATATCTCTCTCTCTCTCTCTCTCTCTCTTTCTTCATTTTTGTTACTCTATTTGCTCGCTCTGAATCTTCGTAGATTGTAATATTTATCGATATATGTAAAAGAAGAAGAAATTGGCTCGCCAGAAAGTGATAAAACCGTTGCGCACAAATGGATCGATGAAAAGAAATAAAGAATTCCTATCATCCGCACCTTTGCTCTTCTTGCATTTGTACAGGGAAACTGGAATTATCGATCCATTTGCTATAAATATATTTCCTATAAACTTGTTTCTTTTCTCAGGGATTCCAGTAGATTGCTCTCATTAGTTTTAATTTCTAACATGTTTGTTTGCCGAGCGAATCTCGCGGCTGTCTGTTTTCATTCGCGATACTTGCAACTGACATAATGTGAACGCTTCTATGTTATAAAATGTCAATTTTTGCAATGCCGCAACATTTTTGTACCTCTTTCGAACGATGCGCACAAGTGAGATGAACTCCGATCGAATTCGACGGGCAATAGTGAGTGAATGGAAGGAGAAAAGGACGGAAATAGGTTTGTTATGCTCGTTATATCGGTAGCCATAAAGATAACCTGCCACTCTTGCATACGTAACGCATAACGTTATGCAATCATTACGGACGTCGTGTCTAATGATCCTTGCTCGGGCCCGACGACAACGTGAAGAAAAAGCGAGTCCGATCATTACCGCAGCGAAAACCGGTCCGTACAATGGGTACGGCTCGGATTTTAACCACGGGCTCACCTCCGACCGCGCTTAATCCGCCTTATAAACGATCGATCATCCAGCTAGCTAATTAAATTACGGACGGCGCTCGGCCAATTGAACATATTGTAGAAAAGATCAACAAGAGTTATCGAGATAACTCTCCCATCCGGAATGCAACCTTTTTTTTTCCTCTCGACCCTAGACACGTCGTCGATCTCGGTCGGGTTCGGAATCGCCGCGCCGGCCGGAAGCGTCCCGATTTTTCGCGAGCAGAAGTAATGGAGCGTGCCAGTTCGGGCGGCGATGATAGATACCCGCGGCGTGCCGATACACGCCGATACCGATGTTTCGAGCACCCGGCATACGCTCGTTACACGAGTTACAAAAGTATTCGCGAACATTGGCGCGCGCGTTCGTTACGGGCGTACGAGCATACCGGCGCGGGGAACAAATTGAGCGGTACGCGCGGGGACAGCCCCGCGCACAGTCACGGTATTAATGTTGATCGCGGACGATGATCGCCGACGGAGGAAGCGATTCGTTAGCACCGGCCCGTTATCGCGAACCGATTGCTTCCTCAATATAATTGAATTGATAGAATTGAGACGCCCCGGCGCTCTCTCGCTCTCTCTTTCGTCCCTCTCGCGCGAGAGATACATCAGATCTGGATGAGCGAATCTCGTGGAGTGATATACTATATCGGCGGTGCGGGAATTCAGTTAGAATCCTAACGCCGTTTCCCAGTCCACAAATTAGCGTGCGCGAGGGCCACCTGCCTTCCGATAGGCGGATGCGGAAACGGCACGGAGAGATTCATACGAGATTCATGCGAGATTCATGCGAGAGACTCGTTTCGCCGCGATCGAGCGTGATCGCGGAATATATTCAGTCGGTGATACCGGTCGCGAATTGGCGCGCATCTGTTGGCGCGAACTTCTAAAACATCTGCAGCTATTTAATGATCCCGTCGTGATTTCATTTCAATCGGGCTACCGCGCTGAGGAAATAAGCATCGTTGACACGTTCATTGGACTTGTATTGATAACGCGCGGAGAGTTTCTCACGATAACGGTTCCTATATACGAAGCGACGTAACTTGAAAAAAAATGTATCTTCCACGATTCTGTAAAGAAACATACCTGCCACGCAGTCTGCAAAAATAATCATACGTAAGGGCTATTGAAATCAATGGGGGGAAAAAAATTGAGATTATTTTTAAAAGACCAGTCGACGGTTCTACCGTCGCGAAAGAGAACATCGCGCGCGGATACATGAAGCGTGAAACAAGGATTGCGGCTACAATGGAGCGAGTTGTAGCTACAGCTAGACAAGCGGCTGACATCATCTACGAAACGTAAAACAGTTTGCAGAAAACGCGTCGCGTGCACGCGTCAGACGCTAGACGGGTGCACGCCGCATGCACTCGAGCGTGAGATGCGTTGCGCGTCGTTCCACATACACCGATGCGCGCGACGGACGCATACGCGCGCGGCGCGCGTGAACGTGAAGGCGACCAGCTAGGGATACGGCAGGAAATGATTCGTGTTGTATCTCCTCGTCCGGCCGAACAATGCCACCGTGACTCATCCTCTGTGCGCCCGCGTTCCGACAACGCTACGAAATGAACTCTAAAATAAATTCGCGGCTTCTCCCGCGATCGTCAACTGCGTCGCAGCTATACGTCCTTAATTACCAACGTAAAACAAGAGAGAGAAAGAGAAAAAAGAAGAAATGTGATACTAAAAAATTGTCTTTCGTAATAACATATTGGTATATCGATATTATTCTCGCGCGATCCGTAACGTTGTTACTAATACTTTTCGAAATGCGGTATAATATTGAGTAATGTCGATCGCGCGAGAAACCCCCCGGGAGTGAATTGCATCGAGCGAAATATGAGACTTTTCTCGCGGAGCATTAGAAGTAACGGGCGAACGTATGTCTCGACGCGGGCCAATTTCCACCGTGCTTCTCCCGTGTAGAGAAGACTGTTTATGGTACGTGTATATAGCGATGTAACGTCGGTATATAATACCGGGGTGTAATTACGGCGCCTAATAGGGATTACGGCTCGGCCGAGGGGAATCGAACATTGAGAGAGGGTAGCCCGATGATGATCGATACCATTGGTATCATCGTGCGGTAATTATGGGCGCGGTGCGGCGGCGGCGGTGGCGACGACGGAGGGTGGCTGCAGCGGGAGCAAGGACGGGAAGGGTACCAGAGGTGGTAGGTGCCCAGGGATCGCGGGGCACCGGGAGTAAAGAGCAAAGTAAAGGGTTCCTGCGGTCGGAGGCGCGTTGTTGCGGTTAAAGCCGTAACACGTCGCGTCCAACCTGTAGCCGCTTCTTAACTACCCGCTCGCCGCGAAGCGCGCTCGGATACCTGCTTGGTAGCCGCGCCGCGCATTTATAATATACGCGCCCGGGACGAACGCGGGGTGCGGCGTCGATTATTGGCCGGACACGACCGCAGAGCTCTCCGGACAGTCCGAGCCCGCTCTCGGCCGCACCGTCTATCGAGTCTGCCCGGCGAATTCGTAGTATCGAGAATTTTCGATACACAAAAACCGCCGACGTAGCGCGGGATGAGAGAACTCGATTCGGCGAACTCGTCCCGACGAAAAAGAGCATGCTTCACGGGCGCAATTATAATATACGCGACGCGGGGATCGACCGCAATTACCGTCGTACAACGCGGCCGTGCTGTTTCTCCTCTCTGTGACTGAGCGGTACGCGAGATTTATTGCGCAAAGAATTGAACCATCACACCCAAGGACTGAATCCGCGACTCGCCAGAAATTGAAAAAAAAATCAATGAAACTACAATTTTGGTTCAAATTAGTCGAAAATTGCATCACGTAAAAACGATTGATGCAGATACATAGATAATTAGGTTGCGATAATAGACGAGCGCATTTATAAAGCTGTTACAGCCGCAAGAGAGACAAGAATAAATAAAATTGTTGCTCTGCAAAATTATAAGAATCCATGATTTACGGTACTAAAACACATTCCCTGTCACCGCGTCGCGAGACGCGACTTGACAACGCAGAAGATGATTTCATAAACCGTAACAAAAAGTGCGATACACGGGGATCCCGGCTAGTCCGACGCGAGCTGACGAGCGTAAGAAGGATTTTATGCGCCGCGCGCGCAATTATAATGCACAAGTCGGAATAAACGGCGGACGATTACCGAGGCGACCGCAAGATTCCCGGTAACTCTTAGCGAGGCGGTAGCTGACGTATAAACGTTTCGGTTGTATGTGTATGCTAGATGGCCACTCTGAATTGCCCGAAAAAAAAAAAGAACTGTGTCGGCCTGTCACGTGCCTATTATAACGCAGCGTGTCGGCACGTGAAATAAACGCGACCGCAGAGTCCTGTTTGCTTGTTTAAATTTTATAGGAGAGACTCTCTATTGCAACTGCGAGTTTTGGCGCAAAAAAATCCGCGAGCGCCATGAGAAATAATTTTAGTCGTCGCATGCACGATCGTGGTACATAATCGCGATTGTACGCGAGAGCCGCCTTCTTGCACGCCTGGAAGTTGTAGTTAAACGGACGGTATTGTAATTTACGGAAAAGCAAAAAAGGAAAAAAAAAAGAGAACAATTGCTCAATTTTCTGCGGCTTTACACCGACGACGTCCTTGCGATCGCGACCGGGAGTGTCGGATTCGCGTTTTTCCCGCGGCGTTTCCGAGGCCTTCGTCCTTGCGCGTTTATGCGGCTTGGAAGAAAACGCCCGGAGATTTCGTGCTCATTAGCGTTCGATACCCCGGAGTCGTATCGATTTCCATCTGTCGATTGCGAAAAGCGGTTTCATCGGTTCATTAAGTTCGGGCAGGACCTTCGGTAATTAAAACCGAAGAAATCGGCTGCGGCGCGTGCACGCGTAGCGACTCGCCAGGGCATAAAATTCACGATAGAAGTGTAGGTTTTTATCATGCGCCATTAGAAATGTTTTTTACCTCGTTACCGGCGATTATAACTCATACGGAATTCGTAAAGTGGTGATTTCGCTCCAATTTCACCGGTCCACCACCCGATACGACGAGATAACGGCATCCATTAAGATCGCGGGTAGCGATAATGGATCCCTCGTGTGTCGATCAATCGACTTAGCGCAGCCGGTTTTTGCTAAAATGAGAAAAGCATTAAAGCTTCGCAGCCGCGGCGCGTAATACAGACCCCAATCAGATCACTTCGCTTTCCACTCTAATGCCTATTTGATCGCGCCTGCTAACGATGCTGTCTAAATGTCAATCCACGAGGTTTTTCGATTCCGGAAGAAAGTTCACGCTGAATTTTCGCGTTTTACTCTTTGATACACTTCTGACTGAATATATGTACCGTTATGAGAATCTGAAGATTTAATGGAATAAGTTTGTTGAAGTAATAATTTACATATCCAAATGATACAGGACCTATATATTTAACAGCGCATGAAAAGAAAAAGCGAACTTCTAATTCAGTTAATAGAATCGTGATCGGCACATGCGAATACGTCTAAAACAATTCGTCCTTTTGCCGATGCCGCAAAAGCAAATGGAATCGCGGCTTTTATTATGCATGTTTTAGAAACTAATTTTTTTTTCCAAACGAACAATAGCGGAACTAATGTGTGACCCAAGTATTTAATAATCAAATCTGTTGATATTTCGCAAATCTCCTGCGGAAGTGGAGATGTGCCGGCAAAAAAAAAAGATTGTAGAAAAGTGCAGAAAATTCGCCTAGAAGGAACAGACTCATTACATCTCATTGCAGCAATTTTCGAATATTTCTCATTCGGGGAATTGCGACGTTTCTGCTTCGACGTGATCCGTTCGTGATTGCAAAAATCGTAAATGCGATAATACGATGACAACCGCCTGCTGCCATCTGCGACTTATCGCGAGTCGAAACGCGAAACTCGTTCGTACCTTTGGTCGAGGCCCGGTCGAGCTCGGTGGGTAAGAACGATTTGCGAGGCCCGACGCTGCTGTCCGAGAGCGTCGGACACGCTCCGCATCCAGGGCGATCTGGTGCGATAATTAATAACGGGGCGATGCCGATTTAATAATGCGCCACGGTCGATGTCTCGAGGTGCAGCGAGACCAAAAAGGGGGCAAAGTGGGATCGGGAATATGGATGAATCGAGTGGTCGCGCCGGATATCGGCGCCATTAATAACGCCAATTAAAACAAGCTGCGCTCATTGATAGATTGACGGGGGTGTTCTCTTCCAGCCCGCCGATACCGCCGGTATGGGTTACTTGCCCTAGAGAAAGAGAGAGGGAGGGAGGGGGAGCGAGTTATTATTAATCTCCCTTTAAGGCCCTTAAATTTTTCTGCTCCCTCTCCCGCCGTATTTGCCGCCAACCCGAGCACCGGGTGGGTTTGTAGACACCGATCGGGATACACCGTGAGCACCGTATTTATGTCAACGGCATATGTGGGCGGCGCGATATGAGAGATCGTCTCGTTATCTTACAGCGTACACCCGTTTCCAGAGTGGAAGTCACGGAAACAGGTTATGCCGCACGAACACGGCCGCAAATGTCTCTGCATGCGTAACAGATTGCTGCCTTTCCCTTGGGCGGCTGATGGGATGTCTAGAACCGGAGGGGGGGATCTTGCACTTCCGGAGTGAGACTGGACGCGATTTGAAATTCTTGGCTCTCGCAAAAGTTAAGCCGCTCTTGCTTTTTCTTCACGATATAATTATAAAATATTCGTATGCTTTAATATTCTTATTGTTAGACAATTTGTCAATTAACTCTCCACGAGATGCAAATGCGAAGATTGCTCGAAATCGAACGCGGCCGGCCGCCGATTAATAACGGTTGCGACGGCTTCTAATTCCAGCCCTTCCACGATAGTATGACGAATAGTCGCGTTATCCACGCGAGTCCATGCTTGGGTTTCGGCTTGGTGGGACCAGGAGCTGACGGCTCTCTCACTCTTCGGCTTAGGGGCGGAGGGGGGAGGGGATGGTAGAAGAGGAGCAGGAGGAGGCGCGGAGAAGGTTGAGGGGGGTGGCAGATTGATCCGTCACGGAGCGCGAACACAATCACCCCCATTAGACATTATGTGCCTCCCGGCCGCACGTACACGTACGCATCACCACCCGCTTGCGCGCGCGCGTGTGTGTGTGTGTGTGTGTGTGTGTGTGTACGTACGCCGGCATGCGTGTGCGCGTGCGAGAGCGTTACTGTGCCGGCCACCGAAATGTATCCGCTCTATAATCGGGTTCTCTCCGAGTTACGATACTCGTCCCGATCCACCGTGTGCTGGCCGCCGATGTAGGGAACGAGCCCGAATTTGCGGCTCGATCCGCCGCGCCGCACCGCGCGGAGAGGAAATCGCGCGACGACGGCTCTCCTTCCGTGGATCGAGGAGAAAATCGACACGGTACCGCGCGCGGTACACGTGTCGTTCGTCGGTCTCGCTCGTTTCGCCTCCTCGAGGGCCCCGGAGGCACGAGGCACGAGGAGCGCGAAAGCGCGCGCGGCGACACGGCGCGCTGCTCACCATTTCCCGCGACTGCCGAAGCCACCCACGTAGCCCGCCGCTCGTTTGTCATCCGACAAATAGCCTTTCTGCCGCGCGCGAGAGGAGCCAAGTGCGTGTGCGACGCGCGCGTACACGCTCTCACGCGCGCCTCCTTCATCTCGCGCACTCGTAAGATTATTATTATCTTAACGGTCAGGGCCGCGTCGCGCGCCTGCGACGGGCGAGATTCGAGATCCCCGTTCGTTCCGCTTCTTGATTTTTGTCTAAACATTCGGGCGCGCGGGCGCGCGCGCGCTATCGTTTATCTAAGTCATAATCGCGAGCAGAACAAAGCGCGACCAATATATAATCATTCATTGCGAATCGCGAATAAAAATAATACCTTGAATGAATGTGGATACAAGCAGTAGTGTTACGCATCGGCGATTCAAAGCGTGCGTTGTACGTGGCAATATTACTCTCGTCGCGTTCAAAAAAGATCCTCCCGTCAGTCTCTTCCTCCGTGCGCTTTCGGCACCGATCCTTCGTCGATGCAGTTACGCACGTCGCGAGCAACATCTGGCGTTAAAGCCGCGCGCACAGAAGAGCGCTGCGAGAATTCGCATATAAATTAGAGGCTATTCGGGGAATGCGAGGCGGCGAGTAATACGTCGTGCTCGATTAATACTTTCTTTCTGCGGCGGCCTGTGCTCGGGGGATATTATGCCTACATGTCACATGCAGCACGAAACGCTAGAGACAATAATTTACTTTCTTCGACAACTAAGCGGTGACTTACAAAAAAAAAATCGTCCGGCTACCGCGTAATTGAACCTGGCGAAATTGGAACGGTCTACTTTTCATCCATTATTTAACATTATTTCCGCGGCGCTGTCGTATTTCAAAGGTTTTCTCTCTCGGGAAGAAAAATGGGCATCGGCATTCACACAAAGGAAAGATCTTTTCGGTTTAGAAAAGTGAGCGCTGCCAAGTTGCAAAGGGTAAGCAGTGAGGGTTCGGCCCGACTCGTGCGCGAAGGGTGAAGTACCGGATAGTCGGACAAAGAGGGCGAAAGAACGGACGAGAAGCAACGGACGAGGTGAGATGAATAAATAAGAGGGTTTTGAAAGGAGCTCGTTGTGGCGCAGAAGGTTATTACGTGGCGTCACGCGATGATGTATCCGCGCTGGTTCAGATTGTCTCCGCGAGATGGGACCACAGACCGTGAAATATGCACCAACCCCCGGGTTAAACCCCCTGGAGGCATACCCGCCCGCCCTTATTCACGACCGCATCACCACCTCCAAACACGCCGGAGGAAGATCGCCATGTCTTTTCGAGAGAGGGTCGAGGTGCGCCTTTCAATCGTCGAATACCTTATCCTTTTCGCGCCAAGATTAAGAATGAATTGAATGATGATGTTCGGCCGGGTTGCATTCAGAGGCGTCATTTGCAGAGTAAAATGTATATTTTTCTCAAGATTGCTTCCATTTCGATTATCTTTAAACACTTGAAAATAAAATCATATATCACTCGGAGTCTATGGTCTTCTTTTAATAAAAGCGTCCCGCGGCAAATAAAATATCGCTATGCAACGCGATGCAATATGTCCCCGCGATGATTAACGAGCAAAAGAATTTTTGTCGCACGACCCATCGAAATCCGAGCGCGTACGGAGGCCCTCTCTCGCTTTGTCGCCGATCGATAGCTTTTAAAATGCTCCGCTAAATCGAGATGGGTCCGCGATGGGTCTGCGCGGGTAGGCGCAGCGTCGAAAAGCAGCGCGTATCCGGATTGCGTGGCAATAATTTCCATATATGCGAGGCGAAGTGACGGCGCATAGATCACGGACGTCCACCGCGGCACGCGACAGCACGTGTCTCGTACTACTCGCTACGTACTCTCGTCCACCACCCCTACGCTACGAGGGCGAATCCTCCAGGTTTTCCACCCACCGCAAGATGACGACAAACCACTCGAGTGCGTCCCCCTTATGCGCGCGACACAACCCTTCTTCCAGCCATCATCGTAACGTTATTCATGCTTAATACGGAGAACTTCTGGAAATGCAGCTTGTACTCGCGAGAAGCGCAAGAACTCAATTTCTCTCTCTATTATTCTTGGGTACAAACGCAAATGGTATCTATTACTTTTGTCTATGCAGAAAAGAAAAAATCTCGTGAGGTATTGCGTAATGATACGAATTTGCGTTTTACAGAATAAATATGAAATATATTTTAGAAAAAAATATTATAAAACTTTGATAAAGTATCTGGTGTAGTAATTTATAAAGAAAAAAAAAAGACGAAGGGAAGAATAGGTTTCAACGGAAGATGATCCATCATTTTCGTAATCGAGTCGTTCGATATTATATTACACATTGTCATAAATCTGTCGACGATGCTCGACGCACAATAATAATCGTGTCTCTAAACAAGGGGATAACGAACAGAACGTAATCATATTATGATGCTATGGCCTTTAGCTCCCGTGGGAGTGTCGGAGGGTTGTGTATTTGACATTTAGCATTTCCCGCGGGAAGGCTGCTTCTTTGTCTGTCGTCGAGGAATCCTATTCTCGTAACATTATCACGTATTTTTATTTCAGAAAGATAAACGCAGCACACATTTACGTTAGGATTATCCATAAAAATTTTTCGCGTATATAATATCAATTATTCGATTACGCTACGTCTATTCAATCATCGATTCCTAAATTAAATTAATTTCACAATATGCTATAAAAATATCGAATGCGATATGATTAATCGAATTAAGCATATTGCCGAGGTATCAAAAAAATCTGTGATTTGTGAAGGTAATGAAATAGCATCGCGCTGTTTCGCGCCGGCAAAGTTCCGCAGAACGACGAGAATTTATTTCAGGGCGTTGCAATTTCTTTCTGTATCAAGCGGACGCGTCTAACCGGTCTGTCCGGGCGAAAGTAAGAGCTCCTCTTCTTAAGATTAACGATACTTTAGTGCTCTTTTAAAGAGATCGTCCTTCCATACCCGCGTTCCCCGGCAGGAATGCTCAGAATTAACCGCCACCTCAGCCGCCCCCTCTCATTCTCTACGCGTCGCTCGCCCTTCGCCTTGCGCGATTCCCCACTTGGTTCTTCTCCACCGCCGCACTACCCTCGGAATGGGAGGACCAAAAAAAAGAGTAGCAATCGTCGGAACTTGAAAGCAGGGCATTTTATGATGACTACAAAAGTGGTCGCGGCCACCGTTGGGGTGGCAAGAAAGAGGGTGGGCATGGTGCGGTGAAACGAGGGTGAGCCGCCACTACCACCACTATTGCTACCCACCGCTACCTCCTTTCCTGCGTCCTTAACAGGACCAAGCGACGCGACGTAAGGGAGAACGGGCGAGACGGAAGGACCGAGAGAGCGCGACTACCACTCTCGGCAGGATGGTGGAGACGGCAGGGACTTGAATTGATTGCTTTCATTACGCAAAAAAGTCGCCTTCTCTTTCCCTTCCCGCACGAGCAACCCCTCACCTTACCCTCGGTATTTTTAACTTCTGCCGCGCGACACTGGCGAATAAGTAAGTGCGCTATTTACATCAAATCTCGTGAGTTATCGCCGCCCACCTTTCTTTCCTCCCGGTAGTACCGCCATCGGAGGAACTTTGTCCCGGGGTAAATTCTTTGTGTAACCGTTACGAGATTATGCGACAGTGAAGATGTTCTTTGGATGTTACTGATTGTGAGTTAAGTCAAAGAGCAGCATAAGCCTTGTACTTTTAATTTTCGATCAGAATATAGAGCTGCTACGAAAAGAAATTTGTTCGCAGATAATTTCTGAATTGCAACGAGCGAGAAAAACACCTACATTGTCACGTGTCGTATAGTATACTAATATCGTTAATTTCACAAATATCCCGTTAGTTTTGCAAACTCTTCGTTTTTGCACTATAATAACGGAGATTAATGCGGTGGTCGGTCGCATAGATTAGGAAGGATAGTGGCTCATCTAGGCACTGATTAGGGAGCAGCCAAGAGCACGATGCAGCCGCATTACCCCAATGATCGATGCACCCCGCACGGCGACCTCATCTGCATCTGCCCCCGCGTACGCCGCAGCGATGCTTCCTACCCTCCGCCGCCTACATTGCAGGGCCTCCGGGTCCACAGTGCGTCCCTATTCGCCTACAAATGCGTCGTCTCAGCGTCGAGCACCGGTGCAATCATGTAGAGGACATATTACCCGTCAACGTGGTCGGAGCCGCTCGTTCGTTCAGGCAAATGATATGCCAAAGCGTAATCTCGAACGAGATCCTCGAGAGATTAGGTTCACCGGCGTAGTAATGACGAATGAAGGGTCCGTGCTCGTGAGGATCACGCGTCAGGTGAAGCAAGAATTTTTACGAGGGGTGAAAATAAGCATCGGGATCTTTCGCAAAATCCGTCGTGAAAAATTAGTTTAACATCGTGTCACCTCTATAGGAAAACGTGCACGGCGATGTGAATAAGAGAATTACAAATCCGAATAAAGTGGATTCTCTGAGGGAATTAAAAATTTTAAATTCTCATTGTTGAAGTAAGGTTTGTTCCTAGAGTAACTAAGAGCGAAAAATAAAAATCTTTCTCACACGTATGTCTCGAGAGCCGAGTAACTTTGTACGCTTCCCGCGCGAGTTCGTCGATATTCTCACGAATCGACGACCGAATCGACCGTGTTGCTGCTAGGAAGTTTCGTTTCGCCCGAGTGCGAGTGTCGGTGTCGCGTACACCGGTTGCGCAACGACACCGTTTGACGAGACACACACGTAAAGTTTCGCGATCTCGGGTATCTAGTGTCAGCGCGCGCAAGACGGGGGGACGGAGGAGGCGACGCGGGGGTCTGGAGAAAAAGAAAAAGAGAAAGAACTCACTCAAATGTAAACCGGACCCTTGTGAGATTCGCGGCCCAACGACGGTCCCACCAACGATGACGACGACGACGACGACGGCTGACCGCACCTTCCGGCCCGATCCGTGCGGCTCGAAATGGGGCCCAGTGTTTCTTCCTTCTCAGAGTAACATTCAGAAAAGATGATACTGTATGATCCAGTTAATCATTTCGGTGTGAAATAAATATTTTCTTTACTTTTACATGTAAAATTTCTTTTTCTCTTCTCTTTTTTTTTTTATTTCACGCTTTGTATTTTATGTAAACACAATACATAATTTGATTAAATTTAATATATTCAGAGATGTTATATATGAACGAAATGTAGGCGAATTGATCAATATAAATAATACAGAGAGATGAGCGGCTCTATTTACGAGCGATAAATGTCGAATGGTTTGTACCACTCGAACTTTTAAGCGTTATAAACTGTAACTCTCTTCCGGGGAATAAGTATCTATATTTCACGATACGTATCATGTCCGAGAATAAGTTCCCAAGGAACGCGTTGCATGGGAGAGGGAGTACGCCGCAGTTTATAAACCAGTAGTATACATCGCGCTCCACCTTCCGCGCTTTAACTTCCCCACCTCGCAATGTGTAGATTGTAAAGCCCTTTTCTCCCTCAGCCACCTTTGCTATCTCTCCGGAGTCCGTGAGCGGTATCCACGGTATTTGTCTCCACGTAATCAGTCTCGTAATTAATCGCGGCGATGCATGCCGCGGGACGTCGCGCGATACGCTCCGAGAGCGTTAACCCTTTCAGTGCTAAGTTATTGTAACGCCATAATATAAATAGGATCGCATGCAATTGTATACAAAACGTCGTGCCCAAGTAATCTTTACAAACTGAGCTGAAATATCTCTAAATAGTTTCCGCTACTTTCATGTTTTAGTGAATTGTTAGTGTCGACAAGTCGATGACGACGAGATTGACGTGAAACGTATAGAAGATTAATTACGTATGTAAATAATAGAAAAAGACATTAGTTTTGACCAACAAAACTAATGTGAAACTGGAAATTCCAAGAAATAGATTCCTGTTGAAGGAGAGACAATCAAATAATTTCGCGCAATATTGGCAGTATACCAGCATTAATTTTTAACTATTCGGCTGCATGGCTTCATCTGGCTGCCATTGTTCTTTTCTGACCCTTCATCTTCAAACTGTGACGATAAACAAGTTTATAGCCATTCGATATCCTTGAATTGCTCTTAGCGTACAGAAGGATCGATAAAGTGAATAAATTATAGCGATACACGGAAAAAGAACTAAATGGAGACAATCGAAGAGGGCAACTATCAGAAGAGCAATACCACGAAGAATTTTGAAGATACATAAAAGTCGTGCGAGATTCAAGGGCTAATTGCTATGAAATTTACTGTGAAATCGTTAACGACAAATCGACGAATACGTTTTGTTCATCCTTGCCTCGCGTTCTCCCACTTTTCCCCTTTCTTTAATCTCTCTTTTATCGATCAGCGATCGAAACGCCGTGATCCATTCCGCAGAATGAAATGGCATACGCCGCAGTAGCGGCCGTACAGCGGAGAGAAACCGGGGCGGGTAACTTTTAAATAAATAAAATCGATAGGGCGCGACATCGTATCCGAGGGAGCCCAAGAGGTACGACCTCTTCTCTCCCGGAGAAGAGGGACACTCTCATGAATAAGCAGTGCTCACAGGGGTGTGCGCCGCGTGATTTCGCGCGGGACTGTTGGCGGTAGACCAGCCGGCGAGCGTTTATTTCGCGCTCGCCTTCGTCTCTCTTCCATCCCGAGATCCACCGTCCTCCGCCGCTCTCCTACCTCCCCTGCCCAGCCCTGCCACCCCGCACCCGGCACATCCGAGGGTCCCATACTCGTTCCCGCCGCCGTCGCCGCGATGCCAATAACGAGGTTATCCCGCGCGACGCCGCCGCCGTTTCCGTAGAAACCCCTCGTCGCAGGGTGCTCTCCCACCCGGCAGTTACGTCGCGCCGACCAATCGGGCCCGGCTGGATGCTGATCGAGGGATGCAAAAGGCGGGGTCGAGCGCGGCGTGGGGATGAAAGCTCGCCGCCGCGAGGCGGGGGTCGAAAAGCTGTCCGAAGTCACGTGTGTCCGTCGGCAGAAGCCACCTTCGTACTCCTCGACGTCGTCGGCCCGGTTTTGCCGCGGCGGCACGGCTCGCGCGCCGCTATTCTCGGGCCCACGAAAACAACCGCGGCGGCTGATAACGATAACGAGCGACAGACGTGGACGAGACTTGTTTCCCTTCTTTCCGGAGACCGCCAAGTCACGAAGAATTTCGCGCCTGGACGGAGAGCGTTTGGCGTTCCGCTCGTCGCCAAGCTCGATGTCCCGCGCGTATATCGGATTCGGCTAATCGGTTCACTATCACGCCTGTCTATAGCTTGTCAATAACGGCGCGGGATCAATGTTATATCGAGTAACGCGACACAGTTTGTCATGCCGTCTTGAGAAAATCCACAACTCAGCATGTCCAGCGAATCGAATGCAGTGATAAGCGTTGACTTGCTAAAACATTGGACAAGTTAAATTCTCACCTTTGTGTCGTCGATGAGACCTACGACACGCTAACTTGGATGCAGTGTGCTGGATTGGTGATTGTGACGATAACAGTAGTGCGTGTCGTTTGTGTATATCTCGAGTGTATATCATACAAGTTCGTCGTTGGTATTTCATACTTTCCGCTGCGGCGTAAGGACGCACTGTCGCGGATAAGAACTATGTGCAATATGTCCTCTAGGAAGGATCGAAAATATTATTTAAGGCGCGCGTGAAAACTCTCGCACGTGAGATTTGAAACGAGCACTGGATCTCCGACCGCTCATGCGGACGATGTTGTGAATGGTTCTCCGCGACATTTGTGCGAATGTGCGAGTTGTAGGTCGGATTTGATTTTTCCACGGTGCGGCGAGAGACTCGGCACTTGATTCTCGAAAATGAAGCGACGGCCGGCCGGGTATCCGCAGCCACCCGTCGTCCGCCACAAAGACGCTCCTGATGACAGTCATTGTGTCGCATCACCATAGACCGGCCCACTTGGTTCCCGTAGAAACGAGACGAAAGCCACTTTTGGAAATCTGTGAGAGGTCTTTATCGGCGGTCAATGGGACCGCCCGTTCTTCGGATGCGTTTCATACGTTACATATAAAATCTGCTCCGCTCCGGGAGAAGCAGGCAGCTGGATTCCCGATGGCCGTCGGGCCTGGAAGTGCCGCGATGGATCTCAGCACTACCCTGAGTAGTGCCTACCGATATAATCAGAACATGATGGAATATTACACTTGTAAGCTATTCAGCTCTACATGTATTTTTTTTTAATGTTTCTAGTACATAGGCCTCTTTTTATTTTCTTCTCTTCTTCTCATTAATCAGCATACGAAGCTGATTAATCTGCTAATATTCGATATATATATATATATATATATATATTTCAAAGATTACGTTTATACAGCTCGATTTTCGCCGAAATTACAACATCGATGTTACAACTACTGATATTAAATGACGTATAAACGTTCCTTTATGCAATTCACTTTAAGTAGAAGTTATAACATTAGCATTACTATTAGCGTTACTCGAAGTTAGAAGCCGTGTAAACGTAATCAAATTGAATTATAATATAAAAATTTGTCGATAGAATGTTATTGTTTGACTCAATTAATTCTTTTATCTCGCTAAACTACTGATATCGCGATAATATAGCGTCGGGTATATTTCAATCGCCACGATTCTATTTTGTTCGCCAATTCTCAGCTCGCATTAACAAGTATTTGTGACAGGTAGCAACCATGACGGTACGATTTTAATAGATATCTAGATATAAATGGATCTAACCTTCCAATCGAAGACTTTTTCTTCATACGAGGAGTTTTTTTCGTTGCTTTCAGTTTACCGTCTATTCTTTACGTTTTATACTTCTTCTAGCGCAACTCGAAGCTGCGCATAAGTCCGATGTAGATGCGATTGTCAGCGGATGTCGATAACTAATGCAAGAAGAACCGCGAAATGCAATGTTCTCGCGTGTAAAACGATTCTCTCGGGATCACACGATTTCTCTTGGAGTTCGCCGACGGAGCATCGATTAAATAGAGCAAACAAGATGAGGGAATCAGAAAAGAGTCGCGAATCCACGGTATCGGTGGGTAAACGAGAGTGCGAAAACAAGAAATCCAATGGCCTTCGATCGTTAACTGAGCCGTAGCGGTACCGGTACCGACGAAAAACTAAACCGCAATCATTGCAACTGACGATCTGCGTAGGAGCTATTCGCAAAGACCTCGAAACTCTCTCTTCCCTTGAATTTGCAAAAAAAAATGTTGCGCATCCGACAGTTTCTATAATAATCTGCTTGATTCGTCTCTTTGTAAAAAAAAATATTAACCAAGTAATTACAATGTGTCTGTAAAGAAATGGTGTAACTTTGTCTAAAGTATTACTGTAATAACAACAAATTCGGCAATCTTGCAAGCATTCCATTCAATCGGCAATCGGACTGTATTAATTAGTTCTGGGTCTCTTTAAAGTTGAAGCAATCAAAATCACCTACATTCCGTTCATGAGCGCGCAGCTGGCCCGTTAAATCTAATGGAATGTTAATAACTATGCAACATTAACAGGAACGACGGCAATTACTGATTGGTCACGTGTCATAAAATCACTTGTAATGAACCGTTTGCTTTTTCACAACTCTAGAAATTGGGGGAATACGACATTTTTCATCCTAACATATTATTTTATATGATATATTACGTTGTGCTATTATTCGGTGGTAATCTGCAAATAAGAAAATCTAAACAGATCTTTATTATCAATGATATTAACGTGCTTTTCAATTACGACATAACGGTTTTGATTACCTACAATAGCAAAATTCCAAGGCACCGCACGCTATACCGATGAATTACGTTTGTGCGCGTATTTTTCTAGCCAACAGGTAATAAAGTCCGTCGTATTCAGGCGTGCCGGCAATACATAACGCCGAGGCGTAATGTAATACGGGAACAAAGCAGCGCGATGCTGGAGAAATATCGAGTGACTATACGGGAATCTATATCAAAGTTCTTGGCTTCCAATATACACACGTACCGAGCCACCGATCGTGTATCACCAGAGCTCATTTTATTGGCTCTGGAATTCCTCTGGACCGGTCCTCCATTCCGTTAGCATACAAAAGTGGCACGGAGGCTGCACAAGTTTCCTCCGCATATGTGCAATCAAAATTTTCAGCCGTGTACAAAATTTAGAATCTCTTAATAAACGTATCTAAATCTGAAGGATCTTCTTTCCTACTTTCTAAATCTACTTTTGTAAAATTGACAGATTATAATTATCAGCGCGTCTTGAATAATTTGATTCATTTAAAAACGCGTCAACGTTTACATAAATATTTTTTCTTATCGCCGTGAATATTATTTTTCTAAAGATGAAATCGGCTTTTACGAGATCTGTGAGATAACGCAAACCGGATTGAGCCGTCTCAATTGAGACCGCGACGAGATTTCAAGGATATCGTTAGCGCGGCAGTGGCCATTGAGACATGGGCACGTCCGTAATGAAAATGTAATGGCGACTCGGCCGATGGGGATCGCATTTGTCCGGAAGTAGTCCGCAGCAGCTCGGCGCACAGCCAGGTCATCTTATTTTGCATCGACGTTTTTATATCGGCGGCTTGAATGGCTTAGAATTGATTAGGAAACCAGCTATTGGCTTTCTCTCTCCGATTGTCAGTTAAAACGGTGATAAAATTATAAAACCGATTTTATGGAATCACGAATATTGGATGTAGCTTGATGAAATTGCGTGCGAGTGATTGATTGATAATCGTGAGCACATCCCATCAAATGACGCTTCATCGAGTAAGAGATTTCTATTGAAACACTCCGAAGCAAATAAAACGAAAAGTAACATCGTTAATCTTCTTCAGGCTAGTCAAAATCGAAAGCTTGTTTTGGTTTCTTGTTACCACGATAACTTTTAGCAAATCCGGCAATTTTTGCGTATATGAAATTATATTCCCAGATACAAAGAAAAAAAGTCGCAAGATATAGACAATGTAGAGAAACGCAATTACGTAGGACGAGACGTTGCATTTCTCGATTCGACGTATCCCAGAAGTGCGGAACGGCACGGAACGGCGGCAATAAGCTCCGGTAATACGGTGGCCAGTTCCAGCGACGGCAGCAAAACCCAGTAGCAGTAGCAATAGCAGTAGCGGCAGCTAGCCGATTCGGGGGTGGTCCAGGCCGGACTCAGAGCCCTCGGTATAGCTGTGGCCAGCAGGCGTGACGGCGTGTGTGCGTGTAGGGTAGTCATGGTGCTTTCGCCCTGGCAATGCCACCATGATCCCAACAACTATCCCCCTGACTACCGGCCGCGCCGCGGGGATGCGACCATAAACGCGAGAGCGAATTGATTTGCGACCGGAAAGCGCGTATCGTTTCCAGTAATGATCGCGGAGACCTCATTGTCTTCGTGCGACGGCGAGATCATCGAGTGAGCGATACGATATACGGTCAAACGGCAAAAAAATGTCGTGGTTCACGCCTCATAGATCGCGGTGTTAGCGTAATTACGAAAGCCCTCTGATGGAAATGCGAACGCGCGCGCGATGTCGCGTGGCGATGACTCGTTGTCACATGTTTAATTTATTCCTTCGAATTAACTTTATGATAAACGGAGAAAAGGTCGAAATCGTAATCGATTCATAATTGTTAGAAAACTTGAAAGTACATGAATATAATAGTAATTTCCAAATTTAATAATATTTGCTCATCCCGATAGAAATGTATTTGTCGGAACAAGTGTTAAGCAGGGGAAATATTCGGCCGGGCTGCCATAAGAGCGATAGCGGCCAACTTAACTCATCGTCGTCGAGGGTTCATCGAAAACAACGGTGATCATCGAATCATCGGTGCACTGGCACGAATAGAGAGACATATGTCGCGACGCAGAACCCTCCATTACGATATTGGCTCGAACTTATCGCATTAGGCAGCTTTAACGCGCGAAAATGAAGTCTGCGGCGCTATAGAACAGACACAAGTGGCAGCGGGGTGTAAACTAATAATAATGAATGCTCTCGCAACATTGACCCTGGAATATTTCTCGATGCGAAAATGACGAGCCAGCAATAATATTAAATTATATTTAATATTATATTTGCGTTTAGTTTCCGATGCGATCTATCTATCATTGCGCGCTTTATTACGTCACTATTAGGTAAGATAATAGATTTATACACATATGAAATATAAGGATAAATGTGTGAGAAATCATTACTTTTAAAATTATTAAAGCGTGAGAGACAAGTCGCTCTCTCAACAGAAAATCTCATCGGCGAACGGTACGACATTCTTTCACGGAATCTGTCAAGTGGAATAATTCCGTAACGATAGACCGCTCGAGACAGAGGATTTACATTGGCGTTCGAGATCCGTTCTGCCAGCTTCCCTTAACGATCGTGGATCTAGCACGCGCGTGAAGCCTGATTCACACACAAATCCCGTTTATCACCGTGATTTCACGGGGAATCGTTCATGGCTGATACATTAACCTTTTGAGTTCGTCACAATTACAACTTTTAAAATTGAGACAGTATAGGCGACATTAATGCAGTTTATATGTTTTTTTTCTATACAATATCAATATGGCATATTTCTTCTGATATAAATGTTATGTTATAATGTTGGGACTTACTGGTAGGTTCAAAGAGTTAAGTCTTGGTCGACTAATGCATTATCGATCCTTATTTTTCCAGGTCATGGCGGAGTCAACCAACTCGGCGGCGTCTTTGTGAACGGAAGGCCCCTACCGGATGTAGTGAGGCAGAGGATCGTCGAGCTCGCGCACAGCGGCGTCCGACCGTGCGACATTTCGAGACAACTCAGGGTATCTCATGGCTGTGTATCCAAGATACTGTCGAGGTGAGTGCCGCACTCTTTCCGTATCCGTTACAACCGTAGCCTCTCATCGGATACCTTATTCCAACAGCGGCGCGCAAGATGGGCGAAATTATTAATCTAAATGCGCGAATCTCTAAAAAAAAAAATCAAATCTCGCGTAAAGATTAAAAATTAAATATCTTAAAACGTGTGACTTATTTATTTGAACGGTATAAACATTCTGTAAGCAATTAACTGAAATGTATCAGAAATGTATAATTGTATCTGAAAATCGTGTTTGCCAAGTTTGGAGAGCGGATAACGAGCAAACAACGTCGCCGAAGGGCAAGTGATTTATGAGAGAATCAAGTTTATCTTGCCAAATGCCACGCCGCAATTTCCGCGCCGCGAAGTGGCCAAGGTCGTTCGAATCGCGGATAGAAAGAGAGAAGATGAGGAAGCAAAAAAACGGGAGAAAGAGAGACTGCTCTTCCCAAAGCAATTTAATTAAAGACGCTGTTAGAATCGCGAAACGGACGAATCCGAGGGATGAACAGAAAAAGAGAGAGAGAGAGACGAAGCCGGAAGGAAGGAACCAGTCCTCATACCCTCGCGACGCGGGGGTGCTCGACGATATGCGGTTTCCATGTTTTTTCCACCCTCCAGACCCCCGCTCCGCTATATAACGGGTGGCCTCGTGCCGCTTTGATGGTCCGAACGTCATTCGCGTCCCCCGACCGAATATCATTGTCATATACGCGCTCTTTCATGAATCCCGCATAATAAAGGCCGACTGGATTATTTACTGCCACGACTAAAGTTACCATTTCCTCTTCTTTTCTTCGGCGCGGACCCCTTTTCGAGCGTAGATCGAGTCAGAGAAACGAGATTTCGTCATTAACAATGCGGACGTCGCGCGCGATCCATCGGTCGAATTTCACTTGCGCGTCAAAATATGAGAGATCAAATTTCGGACAATTTAAATCTTGGACTTCAACATCGAACGATCCGGAAGTTATGTCGCGAGTATTAAAGGGTAATAACGCAGTCTCGTTAACACTCCAATACAAGCCGTCTGGTTTTCGTGTGCCACGCGCTGCTAAATTTAGAAAGTGGAGGGACTTGGTGCTCGTTCCATCTAAATACATAGTTCTTCCGTGTGGTGCGTGCGGATGCGACTTTATGGTCCGAAAGTACAGCGAAAACATAAGGGCCTGTCGACGACACCGACGCGGCATCGTTAACACTAACGCACGGTTTACGCAGTCACGCATCGCTGATAGAACGAGAACGCCGCGCGCCGCGATGCCCCGTTCGCCGAATCTAAACGACACCGGATACCGGGATTTTTTCGACTCTAGGCGAGGGTTCGTAAAATCGTTGACGAAGACGACGTTGAAAAGTCCGATGTTGGTGACCCCACGAAATCAAGTCGTTTCTCGTTTGCTTGGAAAACCTTTTCTGACTGTCTCGTCGGAGAGATACAAAGTGCTCTTCTTCTTTAGGGCTACATTCGAGGGAAGAAACGCGAGAGGGATCGCCGTCTTTTTGTCCTTTGTGTCACGCTCGTGAGTCCGCTTCTGTATTCTAGATACGTCGCGGATTCTGAAGACTATGTGAAATGTTATGACTCGAATTCTGCAAAACGTCTTTTACTGTCGTGCCAATGTGATAAGTCTTTCGCAAATGTACGTTTGATTAACTTTTTTTTTTTTTCAATTAGTAAGATTGAATAATTTTTTAATTTTTCTGTAACTTTCGATTATTACGATTATACAGTGTGCGCCTTGCGTCAATCCTATACTTGTAGTGTTAATGTGAAAATCCCAGTATGAGGGATCGCGGCCTCGTAACGAAGGGCATAAATAACGCCATTTTTTCACGGAGGTGGTATTTTCGATTTCGCGCAAGACTGTTTCGAATCCATTTAAATCTGAATTAATACAGCAAGGGTGAGTAACACGCAGGCGATGGCAAGGCAATTTGAAAAATCGCGCGATCTAATGGCCATTTCACGGTGGAGGCGGAATAAAGGGGACGAAATATTAACGGGTGAGCATTGCCATGTGGGCTTGAAATAGGGTTTTACACCAGATATGATCGCAATAATTTCGTGGGGATGGCGAGACCCAGATCTGTTCAAGGCTATTAGATATTATATTATACAATACTTTCAGCTGTAGGTTTACGATCAACCATTTTTGCCTCGACAATACAATAAAATGGCAATTGATAGATCAATGCAATCTGACAATCATAATAACAAAATATTAAAAAACTGTAATCTCTTTCCCAAAGAATGATACCGTTCATTTCATGATAATAAAACATTTTACAGTTTTAACTAAACTTTCATCCCCCTAGAACAATCAAAATTCATATAAAGGATCAGGTGATCGCAAAGGACTATAATTCGGCTCAACAATCCGAAACCCACTTTTCCTGTGACATGCAACGCAAAAAACCTGTTACGACGTTTTTATTCGCGCAAATATTTTTCACTGAAAAACGCGGAGGTCTAATACTGGAGCGTGTTCATGTTCCGCAATACCCACACATGCATGCACGTACGCACGCAAAATTGGCCAGATATCCAGCTGGTATATATGAGTCGACGCCGACGCCGACGCCGATGTCGATGCCGACGCCGACGCCGACGCCGGCGGCAGACCCACATCCATCAAGGCGGCCCACAAGCGAACCATTATTGCGGGCTATTCGGCGTAATTGAATTTAAGCACGAGCGAAGATATTATTTAACTAATTAGGCACAAAGGGCGCGTTCACGGCGGGCCAATCGCGATTGCCCATCTCGCGCGCATATATACGCACCCCGCCGGTGGGAGGCCCGGGAGAAGAGGAACGAATGAGAGAACGAGAGGGACGAAGAGAGGTCCAAAGAGCAGAGAGAGGGAGGCAACAGCGGGAGGCCAGAAGCCGTTTGTTTTAAAACAGCCGGTCGTTGACGCGCCGCTGGACGGCGATTCGTTATTCCGACGTTGGCCGCCCACCGCGGGAAAAACGTTCGTTCCTCTCTCTTTTTCCCCTCTCGACCTCCCATGTCCTCCCATGATAGAGCGAGAGCGAGAAAGAGAGAGAGAAACTGCAAACTTTGGCAACCGATCTCTCGTCGGCATCGCGCTTTCAAGTGTGTTCAAGTTTTAAGATCGATCAAAAGGTTTCTTTCTTCTGCGTATTGTAATTATTTCATAAGATAAAACTAATTGTAATGTTACGTGAATTTTATTTCGCAGGTATTATGAGACCGGTAGTTTCAAAGCCGGTGTCATAGGAGGCTCCAAGCCGAAAGTAGCAACGCCGCCGGTCGTCGACGCGATTGCTAATTACAAGAGAGACAATCCGACGATGTTCGCGTGGGAAATCAGGGACAGATTGCTGGCCGAAGGCATTTGCTCGCAAGACAACGTGCCATCCGTCTCTTCCATCAATCGGTGAGTCAGTGTTAAATGCCTCGTCGACAATCTTTTCAGACATATTTTATAAAAAAAATGTCACGTCATCTCACTAATTGGTGGTGGAAGACAACAGATTACGTCGTTCCCGGTGACTACGCGAGGAATCGCGACATATGCTTCAGCCGATCATCGGCGATAGGGGCGCGATCAGCTATTCGCGCGCGTGCGAGCGCGAGCCAAGTGTCCGCGTGCACCCTCGTATGTGCATCGAGATAAGTACACCGGCCCGTCACCCCGATCCTATTGACCTTTCGCAGGTTCCTTCGGGACCGAGCCGATTAATTCAAGTGTTTTTGCGTCGCCCGACGATGCGGCGGGGCAACGGAACACGAGTACCCTAGGATGTAGGGCCGCCCTTACGAGAGCGAGGGGGAGTGAGCTCCCGCGGGACAGCATTACAGCGTATCAGCACCGCACAAACTGAACGACTCGATCCCCTTTCGACCAACTGAAAAGCAACAAGGGTAGCGGGAAAAGGAATGCGTGGGTAGGTAGGACAGGAAGGGACAGAGAGAAGCGGCCGAGAGGAGACACCGGGGTACCATTGATCGACTCGCATATGTCCCGAGATTTAATCAGTCGCTACTTAAGACCTTATCTCCCGCTAAGTTTTACAAGGGCCAGATCTATCTTTCTCCGTCTTTCGCGCGCGGGCGCAGTCGATAATGAAATAGAGCGTAATGCGAATCGAATTGCCGGCAAGTGAAATTCACTAACGCGATTTCTACGGACCGCAGCCGCTAATGGAAACGCACGCAAATGAGTTAGCGCCCACGTAACGACGTAAGTGTGCGCGGCCGCTTATTTAAATTCCGCGTCGCGGTTGCGCGCGAGAGATTAGTCCGGCCACAATTACACTTGGAATATCATCCTCTCCTCCGAGAATCTCAATCGCCGTAAAAATCCGCTCTTTCGATCCGTCCATGAAAATGACAATCTTCGATTTAATTTTTCTTTTCTCTTCTTTTCCACGATTTTCTTTTTAGAGCTCGAACTATATATCATAAGGTAATTGTTACGCCACGAGAGAAAGTTTTAATAAACTCGCATAACAGTGGTTACCCAAATAGAAAGCAATTAACGTCTCCCCGTCACATTCCCTGGTGTTTCGTCAAGCTTACTTTGCCATCATAAGAGTTAGCCCGCACATATTTTCATTCTTCCACTATTCGCGTCGCGCGGTCACAGTAGCGTGAAACGTGGGCGTGTGTATGTACAGGAATTACTTTCTGGCCGAGGTTTTCGATGTGTCTAGGATTGCAGTCGAGGGTGCGGCGGTGGCTTGTTGCTCGAGTGACTTCTCCACCTCCGGCTCCACCTCCGGCACACGCTCTCGCCTTTTCCTGACTCCTCGCTCTCTCTCTCTCTCTCTCTCTCTCTCTCTCTCTCTCTCTCTCTCTCTCTCTCTCTCGCTCTCGCGCCTTCTCTCTTTGGCCACGGTCTCCTTCTCGCCACCGCGACTCCTTTTCCTCCTTGTCCCTATCCCCCGATTCGAGGCCCAGATGGCGGGTATTGATCTGAATCCGGAGAGCAGATCGCCTGGAAAAACTTACTCCGCGGATACTTACCTACCTACCTACCAACCTACCTACCTACCTACCTATCTTGCTCGCTATCTACATGCACCTATCCAACGTACCATCACCCACTCACGTACACCGAACCCGCAACCTTCCGCCCTATCCATTCGGTACAAGTAAATGCATTTCCGCTCGACGAGTAACGGATAGAAACGCGCGCGCGTTTGGGTCCCTTTAGAAAATACCCACGCATTCAGTACGTACTCCCCGCAGGCTAATTGTATAACGATTGATAACGAGAAGGATTTTAAATGCTATATTCCGCGAGGCGTCGAAGCGACGATAGTTTCTGTCCGATACAGACAGATATGAAATTCATTGGGATGACGGTGCAGTTTCGAGAGGGGAAAGTAAGATCGTCAAAACGGCATGACGGTGCAGAGAGACTGTCAGGTTACGATTTTATCTCATATAAACTTCACGAACAAATACTACGACTCGTGGACAATAGTAGACAACTGATAAAGAAAAGGAAAATGGTGACAGAGAGGAGAATAGGAAATAAAAAAGAAAATCTTCAAATCGATCGGATCGTGCTTTCATCGACGAACCTTTGGTGCAGCTGGAAGTTAGTTTAAAGAAAAGAGAGAAAGGTCTTGATATCAAATGGGATTTCGCCACGAAGAAACAGGAACTGGGTGCATCAGCGACCGGAGCGCGTAGTATACCGGGATTTCTCCCATTATGAGCGTGTCCCGGTTTTTCTAGCTTCGGGGTGGAGAAATAATGATACAGCTAATATAATGTATTGTCTTGCTTTGCCGGAGCACTTCGAAATGAGACCGTCCGCAAACGTCGGGACAGAAAGAGATAGAGCGAGAGTAGAGAAACAGCATGGGAGTCGCGCGAGATAAAAAAAGGTGGACCAGAAGAGCGAAATAATGGAGTGGCTTTCGCGAAAAATAACAGTTATATATCCCGTGTACGAGACAGGATTGAGGAGAGCGGAAAAATAGGCGAAAAACGGAGAGAAGATTGGACGCTAACAGTTCCGAGCCTCTTCTTTATTCGCTAAAGACGCCAACGCAGCGACTTCTTCCTATTGTTCTCATTGCGCGCTCTTTATGAAACGCAGAATGCCCGTCGTGATTAAAAAAGAACGTTTCCTTCGCATGGTTCTTACGAAGATAGCTTTTCTTTTTCTAGTAAGAGGAGTTTCATGTCGCAAATTTATTTAATATATTTAGCGGATCAAGAGTATTAATAGGAAATCATTTAACATAAACATGCGTATAATTATTAAAAAGACGATGAAAGAAATTTCAAATATCAAATGCCGCAAATAAATGTCGCATCCGTTGTAACATCGAAGAAGATGAAAACAAAATCAGGAGAGTCTAAAAAAAGGAACATGAAGAGAGAATTGTCGAAGGAGCTATATACGGTGAATTTCGGGAGGAAATATTGATAGGCTCGGCTTCGGCTGCGGAGTCACGGTCGAGTAGGCGGCTCTCTACCGAGGTCTATCTTACACGTATACAAACCCGCAAAGGCCCACCCCTCTCTCAAGCCATTATCTCTTTCTCTCTCGCGCTTTCTTGGTGTCGATCCCTCTCTCCCTTCTTCTACGTCGGAGGAGTCTCAGAAGCAGATCGATAAGGAGCGAGGTTCGCCCGAAAGCTTTACGCCGGGTTCACAGCCTCCTTCTTCTCGTCTCCTCGACGCAGCCCCCGACGTCACGCTCTCGCATGCCTCTCGCATTCGCCTCCGAAGCCGCAAGTTACGACAGAGTCGATATCAGGGCCAAAGGAAGAAGCCGCCGCTCCCTTGACTTCCTGTTGTTCCGGTCGAGAATCCTCCGTCCGCGGGATACTAGCGTTGGACAACGTTCGAATTAGAAGTCGAGCTTGAAATTTCTTTATGCGATGATTATTCAAGAATTATCTTGAATTATCAAACGCGCGTTAATTTTACGCAGTTATTAATTTTTCGTCATTTTCTACTTTTCAATGTTTTGTAAATAGCAAATTATTCAGCGGATTAAAATTCTATTACAGTAAGATGCATTTAAAACAGAAGGACGAATAAGGTCTAAGCGATCTCGCAGACACCCGCACGATCGATCACATTTTCAGTCGTAGCTTTAATTCGACGTAATGACTAGCGCGGCGACAACAGTTGGCAGGAAATCTGTCGCGTCGAATCTCGCCGGAATTGTATCAATCTGTCATCGCTCTCTCGCGCCGGTGCGCGGCATCGTCGCTCCGTTTCTATCGCGCGACTCAATCTCCCGTCGAGGCGCAACCGGCTCCGCTTCGCTCTCCATTACTTCCATATCATTTCGCACCCCCGGAATCTCCCGAGGTCGCGGCACAGGAGCGGCCCGGCCCGGGCCATATGGCTGGCTGCTCTCCTAGAGGACACAGAAAGACACAGAGGGACAGCCAATGGGATGGCTGTTACTTTCATGCTACTTTCGCCTTTCCGGCCGGCATCACCGGTATATCTCCCTGTTCATCTTTCGGTTATTAAATTACATCCCCATAAATAATGCTCTGCCCACCCCGACGAGCTTATTTACCATTCCACGCAGCACCGCGGGAGGACTCTTCTCCTCCAGGAAGCCGTCAAATCGTCGCATTTGTCATCTCGACTTGAATTCATTTACCGAAGGGATTGACTCGCCGTTTCGTATTCTTGGCAAATGCTAATTTCTTGATAAAGATCGCATTAACGCTCGGGAACGTTTTATATCAATAATATGAGAAAATGTTTAATGAAATTGCAATCCAAGACTATCGTTTTATCTAAAATAAATGTTGCACAGAGCAAAACATTTAACATAATTTTATTTTTCGATTACTTCAAGCAATATAATAGGATAGTTTTGAATGCGAATCGAGACTGTTTCAAAGATAAGTTAAAAATCAGAGATTTCTCTGCTGGAAGGGTGATAGGATGTCGGTGTTTAAATGAATAGCGGCACACACATGGCCGTAGAGAGAACAATATGGTGCACCATGGTCGTGGACTTCGTTAAAGCAGCCATATTTGCGGTGCGCGGGAGCGAAAGGGAAGGAGGCCCTCCTACATTATCCGGCACAGCAGCACCCTCGGGGGTGGGCGGAGGATCCAGGGGATGGTGCCTCCACGTTGGAAACGCCGGCAGTGGCGGCGGCGCGTATCCATAACCGTCCTTTGTCTGGATAACGCAATTATTACCGCGTTTCATCATACCCTCCGGCCGAAATTAGCCCCAAATGAAGTTACAATTACGGGTTCTCCGTATCCCCCGCCAGCGAATGGAGGGAACCGCTATGAGAGACTTTGAGGTTGTACCTCGTTGAGAATGGCGACAATGACGACGACATTGACAAGAATGACGACAGCGACAACGACGCCGACGACGACGATGATAACGACGACAGCGACGACGGCGACGGTAGCAACGACGCCGACGGCGGTAACGACGACGCACGAAATTCAGGTTGCCGTGGAAACGTCAGAGGACAGACGGAACCGCAATGAAACCGGATGGTCGCCTACTCTGCCAGCCCATAATGCTTCGTCCCTTTTGTTCCTGGTCGAGAGCTGGAATACCGAAGTTGCTCGAGAGCATTATACCGCCGAAACTGCTCGACCGGACAGAAGCACGAGGCTTCGGGGACATCCCGTCGATCACGGCTGGATCTACATAATAGCGCGAATTTCACGATTCAACTTCACAACGGAAAAATACGATTACCATTTAGCGCGCGATGACTCGGGAAAACGGTCGTTTAATATCCACTCGGTCATCGGATCGACTGGTAAGTTAATGAACCGTCGAAACTCCGCTATTAATTGCTCATCACCGATGAGTAATAATCACAGGGAAGTTCAATCACGTATTATCGTGCTATAATCGATCTAGTGAACGATCGTAGAGCGAAATCGCAGTGTCATTTCCCACGACCTACGCCACGATCTCGCATTACTCGCCTGTGTGATTAATACGATACACAGAGATTGATAATTATTTATCTCACCTCACCTTATCTTACACGGATACATTTAGGATTAAACAGCGCGATACTGGAAAACGAGGGACAGCTTCGGGTGTGAATAACATTCCTGATCACCGGGCGCATAATAGCGAATGCGGACTATCCTCTTGACTTCCCATGACCGTCTCGAGGGGGGAACGAAGTGTCGGTACAGAAACGATATATTATAAATCGCGTGTTACATTGTGCTTAGAGGATCGGTGACTGTTGACTCGCCAGTATCATTGTTGGGAGCGTAGCTTTTGTCATCGGGATGCACGGCATCGCAAACAAACACACAAACATGCATTTTCTGTACATATACGCGCGCATGCACAGACACACGCGGATTATTATGTCGCTGAACGCCGCCACAGCCACAGTTAATATAGTTGTGTGCACGTAGCCTGGCAGCTGCCGTTTGACAATGCACCCTGCACGTCCCCAGATATAATAATATACTCATCCTGAACGCGCGAGCAACGGGGGGACACTTCATCAAAATGAGTCGCGCCACCGAAGAGTGGCACAAAATGGTGCACCACGGTGTACCGTTTTAAGTTTTAACCCATACTTGATGGTTTAAAAATAAAATCGGCATAAACTATAAAATATATAATATACATATAATAAGATAAGATAACAAGATATAAAAGAATAAATATTATAAATCTACTGTTTGAAGATGTAACATTATCTCACGTGACTTCCAAAGTTGCTTAAATTTCTTCATATATGTCTCATGTAACGAAATAATTAATTCGACAGTTTAATGTAAATTAAAAAGTATTTTTAGAAAAAAAGCATCGTATTTCAAAGATATAATCTCGCACAGCACAAACGAACAGAAGCGCGAACTCCGACATCGCGGGAGTTGCTTTTGTTTAAGAATCACACCTTGCTGCATCGCATGGAAGCGCCAGGTAGCTCCCGTTCAGGGTATATTACAACGCCTTCTCTGTCTTTCTCCCAAGAGTGAGGGAGAAGTGACGGAATATCAGGATACACCTTTTCCAGCCATTGTGCGGCTCTGAAGGGCGTACAATAGCCGTGGAGCGAACCCCGTATTGTGTCTACTGCTCGGCGGAACAGTTCTGCGACTCTGGCTGCTGCTTCTGGCTCCATCTTACTCCCTCTCGCTGTTCTCGGGTGCTCGCCACCCCCCGATCCTTCTCTTGACTTCGAGTTAACGAGAGAGGAGTTCCGTTCTGGTGCTATTCGTGGGCCATGGACGGAGCATCTGCCCCGGGGCCGCTAAATCCTCGAAAGCCCCTTGAAATCTCCCGCAATCCGCCGCGGCATATAATGGGCCGTAATAACTTTAAAGCCTCACATTAACACCGCAAGAACGCGAGGCACCTTAATACGCATTTAACATCATCCAAAATCATTCTGTCATCGAACACACCGAGACAAATCGATATCGTTATATTATTCGGGCATCGTAGGGGCACGAACGATGGCAGTGACGCAAATTAGACTTTATGAAAAATTGAAATAACGACGGAAATTTCGACTCAAGCTTCTAAATTTGTATTTTCTACGTCGGCGCGGAACCGCGGTAAACGACGTGTAAAAACAGATACTTTGGTGAAATGTAGCAACGTCTGTTCGTAAGAGTTAACATGCCACAAAAGAATAGTTTAACTGTTATCTGAGTTCTGCGAGTATAATGTGAGTAGAGTTCTTTATGAAATTTGAATTAAAGATGTGCGGAAAAAGAATTTAATATTATGTTTTACGTTAAATGTAAGTACACAAAAAAAAAGTTTTTAAATTATTATAAAATTTGTAAAATTAATTTCAGCTTTGTATCGTGCCATACAATCGATACGCAAAGATTCAAGTCGATGAGAAATGAAACATGTTCTGTTCTTTCCGCCCCCTCTTCCTCTCTTTTTCTCTCTCTTTCTCTCGTTGTGTAAATAAAACATTCTTTCCTTCATGGTCAATACAAGATCCACTGGTACTTTGAGCGATCAATAACAGCCGACGCCTAACGAGCGCCACGATAATTGACAATTACAGATCGTTTGCGCTCGCATCGCAATCCGGAAATCCCTCGCGATATTCACTGGCGTGTATATACGTATCCGCTAACGAGCGATCTGAGCTCATTGACAACCATCGATCGCCTCTTTTCGCCCACGCTATGATCAAGATCTACGCCCGTCGGCGATCCAGAATACTTCTCCCTCATCGTTAGATCATTGATCTTTAGTAACAGTAGAAACCTATCCTCGTAACGTAACTAGCTGAATAATGTCTCGAAAGGATTAAACTACGGCGACCGCGCGGACGGCCGTGCACGAGATCCGAAGAAATTAATCTCGATCCGTGAGAGGAGAATTTAAATCCGCCCAGTCACCAACCCCTCCGACAGAAGGAAACGTCGGAGGTTGGAGAACGCGCCGCTACGATGGTGGTGGTAGCAACGACGGCGGCGGGAGAATCTAGGCGGCCCCAGCGCCGGCGAAATGCGATAAAGTTGGCGTAGAGGTAATTTGAGTATAAAGTTTTATTCGCAATAATTTAGCCGCGCGGCCGCGAGTACGGGACGATCGGGGGCAGGCTCGGGTAAGTAGGGAGAAGGGTGCTCTCTCTCCATCCTGGGGGAAAGCGTGCGGGAGTGCGGGTCATATATTTGATGGGATACTTGGCATAAAGTCGTGCATAAAAGTAATGCCGACATTAAAGTTTGTGGTTCCAGGGCTGTGGCACGAACCCGAACTCATCTCCTGCTTTCTCGGAACGTCGCTCGTGGTAGCTGCCTACGATTTTCCTAGCCGTGACGGAATCGCGAGGGCGGGGGGAGGGGGGAGGGGCGCAAACTTCTATCATCGGACCCGGCCTGTGTAATAATGCTCGTACGCGTTCGGACGCGTCCATTATATTCCCACAGTTACTATCGGTTTGTTAGAAATAAATTCCGACCAATAAAGAGCCATTCATTGTCGTTGTCGACTACGCATTCGAGACGTAAAGTCGCCAGACATGCTCGAATAACTTCGATAATTTACACTCTCTTTATTGTTTCGTTATTCGAAACATGTATACGCATTTTTTATGATTGCCACTCACACAATTATAAAAACGCGGAATAAAAAGTGGACATTAAATGGATATTGAAGGATACTGTTGGGTATTGAAGCGGAACTATGACTTTCTTTTTTATGTAATTTTCCATTTGTGTCTTCTTTCTAGCTTTTTAAGCAACATAATTCGAGAATGTCAAGTAAATTCGTTTCGTTCTTCTTATTCTTAAATTTCTAAATACACGCAATCCTGAGACTTAAGCGGTATGCGGCTGCGACATCCACATACTTAAAGCGAACGGCAAGGAAGCTTGACTTTAGAGTGGGAGATGGTACTTCAGGATAGGTAGCGGAGCAGTTTAGTTCAGGAGTGGCCGTTGGGGAACGATCTGGCGGCGCCAGGGGAGGCATAGCTTCTTCCCACGTGGCACCCCCGACACACTCTACCCTCATAATTCTACCAAGCCTTCCTCCGAGGCGCCACCTCCGGTTTCTCTTAAGCATCGTAACCGTGAGAGCGAAGGAGAACGTCGTTTCGTATCATTCGCGGGAAATCCCTTTTCTCGTGTCTGTCGTATCAAGAATCGAGGGACTTTCTTCTCCCTACTCTCGAACGAAAGCCGTCGCATGATTTTCCGGCAACGGACTTGCAACCCCCCCAATAGCGAACTCACAAATTCGCACCGAAATACGAGCGAGCTAACTAACTTTACGATGCGCAACTATTGAACGCGATTTCAACCAAGATTCAAATAGTGGAAACAATTGCAATTGACGCTTGATTGTCAAAGAGACTTTAATGAGTGATACGCGATGTTATAAAAAGACGATGATTATTGAAGTTGATGATTATTTATTATATTGTACGCACCAAATGGCACTTTCTTTCTCGTAATGTTAGTGGTATTGTTCGCAATTTATTTCAGCTTTAAGCATGGAAGCTTAATTATATAGATGGAAGAAGTAAAGCAAGTTGTGAAATCTGTGTTGGAAACCGTCGAGCTCGCATCGTCTCGCGCCGCAGATCGCAACAAGAATCGCCACGGGGAAAAGCACAGAAGAAAAGGCGCACTCAATGATTAGATGAAGTACCGGAAAGGTAGGGGAAAGAGAGGGCAAGAGGGAAAGAGACAAAGAAAAGCGTAAGAGAAGAACAAGAACGGAGAATCGAGCACGAAGGGAGAAACATTGTAGCGTCAGGAAAATGTTGGGGTTACGTCGTACGAAGTTCGTTCTCATCCATTCGCTTCTCTATTTTCCTTTGCCCATAAAAGAATCTCTCTCTCTCTCTCTCTCTCTCTACCTCGGATTATTCTTAGTGGTACTCCTGTTTTTTCGCACGATCGATATAATCTTATCTTTTCAAAAATGATAGTTTTTTGAAGGATCAATGTTCCGCATTATGAACAAGATGTCTCCAATCACTCTCATCTTAGAAAAACCTCAGAAACGCTTTTTCTCAACTCGCAGTCTACGTGTCAGTATTTCGAGCACAACGTCACGAAAATGATATCGCAACATCGCGATTTACTTGCGCAAGACCGCGCAACTACTCGATTAGTCTTTGGCGAATTGCCCCATCCTTTGCCAGTGGCATAGAAAATTACCAACCGGCTGCTGATATTTAGCAATGCATCGATAACGAGCACGCTCGCAAAGGATTACGTTAATTAGAGCGCCGAGGCCCGGGTGCGCAATGAATTTTAACGCGAAAGCTCTCGCTCATTCGGCCGTACTCGCCGAACGAAGCGCACCGTGTCGCAACGGTTCGCACCATCTGTATTACGATATAATCTGCACCTGTTATAGCAAAAGGACTACCTCTCCCCGGGCGCCGTTGCATTTATTAGATCGTCGATTATGTTCATTATGCCGCGCGAGTGAAGTCGTTACGTGCTGTTTCGCGGAAGCCACGCGTCTGATTTTCATCATTCACGAAATACCTCTCGCGTTTCACCGTGGAAAAAATAATAACGCATCGCTGATTATATAGCAAGCAAACACGATAGCGGTTTTTTATCAAGTATGCCAATGTTCGCAAGAAATATATTTTTATTTTCTTTAGATACTTTTTTAAAATATTCTTTATTATTTTATTTATACTCAATGGATATAATTCTCGAAATTTCAGTAGAAACTCGAAAATGACGTTTAATTGATAATTAACATTTGTAAATGTGTGCTCCGCTGTGAACCAATGACGAGAATAATATCAACGTTAATTAGCTCGTCGTTATCGAAAAACATGATAGCGATTAGCTATATTGTAGATGCGAAATTTCCATGTGTAGAGAGCGACGTGCGCGATAACTCGTTAGTTTAGGATCGTTCGTACCCCGGTCACCCTAGAGTCTAACCTTGATAAGGATCGCTGCTAATTGTTGCGAATTGGTGAAGGTGGCGAACGAACGAGGGAGGTTGGGCAACAGGTGTCATCTGATTGATCGCCGTTGCTCGCACCCCCACGATTACCTAGCCCACAAACACATCCACGGCAGAAACGAAGGACTTAATGTCGATCCATTACGTACTGGCCCATCCCGGCGAGGAATCGTTGACCTGACGCGCTCCAAAGTGCATTACGAGGTGAAAAAGAATGATCATTGAAAAAGAGTGAAATATCCGCTACGTTTTACAACCAAATGTATAGCACATGTTACGTACTATCCCTGCGAATTACTCCACGTATAGGATATACTTTCAGTAATCTGTTTAGTATTCTAAATGTTAAGAGAAAGAAGCAAATTTTGATTGTATCACGAGTATTGTTGAGAAATCCAAAGGGCACATCTATGAAAATTTAAGTGCTATTACTGACAATCTACTCGAGAAATACCACAATCCCAAGTTCATAATTCCACGTATCTACCTGTCGCATAAAAATCTCCGAGTTACGAGTTTCTTGGGAAACGGACTCACCGATTCGTCACCGGCTGCGCGCGAGGACGTTGCCGGCTGACGAGAGTAAAAAGTCGATCGTTACCCGTGGCGAGCGTTAAATCATCCAAGGCCGAAAGGGCGTACCGGGCGCGGCTGGTCGTTGGCGCCATAAAACGCGCAACTTTGTTCGTACGAGACATTTCGAGGCGAGAATCGCACGCGCGAGATTAACAGTGCACCGCCGTGAATATTCGCCAGGATAATTGATACCGACGTCGGGAGAGCGGCTGACCATTGAAACCGTATGCGCAATATATCACAGATAATAAGCAGCCGGTGCATACGCCCATACTCGACGGGGGTGGAGGAAAGAGAGAGAAAGAGAATCGAGATGGCCACACTCCGTTACATCTGCGGCGGCGACTCTTCCCTCGATGCGATTATGATACGATGCGGCCGAGTTCCGCAAAGTCACGTCGCTGATCGCTACCCGAAGGTAGCGGCCCCGACGCGACGTCAGGCAACAATAATGAAACGATTCGCGTCTCCTCGTATGCGTGCGCAACGACGAGGGTGCGAGTGTGCACGCTCGCGGTAGGTAGATAGGTCTAGGTTCGACATCGGAGTCGGGAAGAATGATCGTACGCGAAGTGACCCGCGTAATCGTAATTAATCATCGTGTAACCCGTGACTCGCGGATCGGCACCGTGTAGGGCGGCTTCGCCGGTTATCGCTGGTAGAGTCAAATGGACGCAGCCTCGCGCTCTCAGCGGCGACGTCGGGATTTATGATCGGCTGTGATGGAATTGGAATGAACAATCGTTACCTTCGTCGTGGCAGCTCGTTCTGCTCTTCCGCATCGAGCGTAACAGGCACTTATCGAGGAAGCGAAGAGAGGTCACTTTTGGAAGAGAAATATTTCCGCGACAGGTATCCCTCTCTTGCTAAATTGAAAAAGAAGCTGTAACATGTGCGTTTGATTGATCGCGGTTACATCCCATCAAATTTTTACGTATTTCACGCAATCCAAATTAGATGGTGCGATTCGCGATCGTTTAATATCTTGATTTCCGTTTATCACCGCTCAAGAGTCAAATCGCCGCGCTGCACCGCGCGCGCTCAACAGGAAGATCTTGTCTCGTAACAATGCCAAGCTTCATCATCAATCTCGAACGCGAATCGCTCCGCGCCCGACGGACTTGGAATTAACAATCGGTACTTTGTGCCACTCCATTGTTGCACTATGAAGTCACTGTATATTAATAGATACGCAGCGCGCGCAGCGTAGTTGCGTCTACGCTTTGACTTTGCCGAAAAAGTTTTCAATGAGATCCAGATCAGCGAACGCTGTCGCGATTTATTACCAACCGGCGGAATTTTTAATATCGAGAAAAAGAGAGGGAGAAAAGACGACCTTCTTGGTGACATAGCGGTTTTGCTATACGATGCCTGACCTATTGTTCGCAGGATCGTGAGGAACAAGGCGGCGGAGAAGGCGAAGCACGCGCATCAGCAACAGCAGGCGCAGCAGCAGCAAGGTCAGCAGCAAGGTCAGCCAGGATCGGGCGGTTCCGTGTCGGTGATAGCACATGCACCTGCGACGGCGGCAGGTCATCCAGCTGCCACCGCTCCCAACGCCTACAGCATCAGTGGCATCCTGGGCATCCCGGCGCATCATCAGGATCCCAATGGCAACAGTATCAAGAGAAAACGCAGCGTTGACGGTGAGTCGCTTGCAACTCTTCTCGCTCGTGTCGCTGACCTTGCTCCTTCGTTCGCATCTTCTCGAACCTACTGCGCTCTGTCATCGTGTAACATTATTCAATACTGTATCCAATGCTTATTATCGGCCATGAGATCACTTTAGTTGAGATATCGAATTGCAACTGAACTTGCAGAACTCTCGAAGCGAAACAGCATGATACGAAAGCATGCGTCATGAAGAGGAAGAAGCGTTATTAATATCGCAGGTATATAAATTGAATAGTAGCGAATTTTCAGATAACAATACTTGAGATTGAATAATTGTTCGTAAAAATATGGATTTTATGAAACACAATAATTTGTCACTTATAAAAAATAGAGATGCGATGTATTATAACAAGGTTTAAATATGATATCATTAATATCATCCTTACGGCACCGAATATAAACTAAGTTGAAGCTCGAGAAGAGCATAGATAATGGAGAAGTTAAACAATTTCGCAAAGACATCGCGAACACCATCAGTGCCCATTTGTACGCCCTTAATATCTCACTCTCGAATATTCAAATTTCCGCCTTATTTAGTCACACGAAAACTTATGAATTATATTTTATTATTTGCATTGTCTACTCAAATGAATAGGGACAGAGAATACAGTTTAATTAATGAGTCTTGTTACAAATGACTTTTTTCATGACTCATTTATATTACCTACAGATAACTTCTTATAATAACATTGAGAAATGATTGGAATAAATGATAAAAATAGAATATTGTTTGCGCATAGACGCCCGACGTAGAAATTTGTCTACTGGGACATATGTTTTGAGCTTACGCATTTTCTAGTTGTACGCGCTCGTTTGCGAATGATCGAGCCACTTGGAGCCACTCATTGCCCCGAGCGAACCAAGATTAGCCACACACACAGCAAGGTTATCAGTCAAACGTCACCGAGCACGTGTTGCGATTCATTCTGCTGTCATTGCGTGAATAACGCGGACCGAAATATTCCTGACACGTGCCGCGTACACGTGACCGACGGCGGCGTTTTGGCTTCGCAAGAGGTTTTCTATGCCGATCGCGCCGCGAGAATCTCTCGCGGGGTAATTCGCCACTTACTTTGCGATCTGCAAAATAATCTCGCGTCCCCCGAGATGTTAGCGCGAAAGAATTCTCTAATCCATCTGCCCGTATCACCGAGGGACTAAATTAATTCGACCGTCGTGATTTCGCGGAACAGGCGGTTTTTCCCCCTTATTCTGTGGTATGTACAAGCCACAGCGTTACGCGATGCGAAAACCGCGCGCGTGAGCTCGATCAAAATTCCGCGAGCGCGCGTTTCGCGGCGAGGTATATCGATTCGTACGCGGGAACGCGGCGCGCAGTGTGCCGATAGGTACATGGGTAATTCAATATAATCGGATTATGAGAGCGGCGATACGCGGCCGCAAAAGTGGTCGCGTCCGCGGTGAGAGCACTCAATGTTTTGCGAGCGTGCGCTCGCGCCGAGAGGGTAGGTATACGTATTAGATTATAAACTTCACAGAGAGACAGAGACCACAGGCGGGCTCCTCTCTATCTCGGCCCCGGCGACACATTAGCTTCCCTATCCTCCGGGGAGATCATCAGCGTGTACGTACGTGTACGTACGCATACCTTCTAACCGCCTGGAATTTCAACAAGCGAGCACGGTGATCGTTCCAAGCGTTCCTCCGCTGCCGTGCGTCAGAACGTAAAAATCGACCGATCGTCGCGTTAACCTAGCCGCAAGTACTCAAATTTAATGAAACGCTCTGACCAGAGAGACTCGCGGGAAAAACTGTGTTACAGAGCGCGATCGATTTTGTTTCAACTTCCCAGCGATGAAACCGCTGCTTTTGCAACGGCTAGATCGGACATGATTCCAACTATACTCCGGTCATGCTACAGTTAATTGTTTTTAACAATCTAAACGCTAGATGTTTAAAATACGCGCCGATGGAATCTTTATAAAGTATCGAGTTCGCGAACGAATGCGCCGATGTTCCCACAATTTGAGACTCGTTGGTCGAGAAAAATCGAAGCGGTCCCAGCGCGCCATTATTTATGTCTTCGACGAACGAGCCAAGACATACGCAAAGATCCCGGAGCTTATTACGAATTTACGAACGACCTCTCGAGGGAAGCATTGCAATCTATCGGGGCTGTTTGTTGTCGCGTTACATCTGCGCGCTTCTGAACCCCAGAACCCGGCGTGTCCCACCCTATATATCCCCTGGACGTAGGGGATACACCGCGGGGCCAGATTCGCCCCAAAGTCCATTATTACCCGTGTATTGTATTGCTTAACATTGACTCAATTGCTTTCGAATAACACGAGCGAGAGAGAACGTTCGCTCGCTCGCTCGTGCAAGCGCGTGCTTTGCCCTCTTGAGCATCAATCGAGTTATTCGATTTACTGCTCTTTTTCGGGGGACGCGCGCTGACCTTCCTTCCGCGCGACATAATTCATTCGTTGTCAAATCTGTCGAGGACCAACTATGATTTCGACTTATCGAAGTCTGCAAACTTTGGTTCATATGAAAGTACGCTTCGTTGAATGAGACTTGATTAACTTTTCGGTACTGCAATGTACATCTAAAAAAAAAAAAAGAAAAGAGGGAAAAAACACAAAGATTCAAAACGCGTCGGAATTTAAGTTTAATATTTTATATAAATTCTATATGCAAAATAATTATGTTCTTTTTTTCATAAATTTGCTGAAAAAGAATACGCTCAATGGTGCGCGTTCGCTTGTAAAAACAAAAATGATATTAATCCGTAATGCAATAAAATCTGTCATTGGCCCATGGTAGCGATTGTCGTTTTACTAACTCATCGCTCGAAATCCGATTCACGTGGAATCCCAATTACAAAGTGGAACTGCGATGTCCCCAGGAAGCGCCCTAAACTCCAGTAAAACCGTGTCGTAACGCGGTACGCGTCTGTATGCCGCGGCACAGCGCGGCCGCGATTAACTCGGCCGATCAAATCGTAAAATTCGAGCGGGACCGGGAGCGGGAAGAGAGCGCACGGTGTTTGAAACGAGGGTTTTATAGCGGTCCAGGAACAAACCCTGCCGCTCGAATGGTCGGGATCGTCGCTCTCGACCGGCCGGACAATCACAACTTGACAGGGAGGTTTAACGAGCCCTATGCTAGGCGCACTCCGCCCGTCCCACCCTCGGATGGTCATTTAATTATTCGAGATACCCCAGAACGTTGGACTATCTCTACCCCTACCACAGCGACTGTGCGTCCGTACAGTCGTCCCTCTTGCCCCCCTTTGTCGCCGTCCATCCCTATACCTCTCACCGGTCGGTTCCGTTCACGACCTCATCCCCGGCAAGGGTTCGCGATGCCCACACCCTCGGTACCGGAATAACGACACTCGTCCCACGTGCCTGTTCCTATATTAAACCGCCGGGACGGCCGGGAGATAATAAAGACATATAATAGAATCGAAATTGTTTCTCTATCTATCAATGCCATACGCCGTCTACGCGCGCGAGCCATGCCGCGCCGCGCGTCCAGCCCTCGACAGATTCAATTTAGTTTTGGCCGGCCACGTTTAATTTGTGTCTTGATTCGTGGGTAATACGAGAGACCGGCCGCGTATAGGGCCTGGTCCGCGTGTGGGTGCCTGACTATACGAGCGATCGCGCTGGTTGATGTGCCGTCGCTCCGTCGCCGATCCATTTTCCCTCGCGTTTCGAAATTATCAAATTCGAGATACACACCGACAGAAATAACATTTATCGAGCGTTCTGCACGTTGCTCTAATATTGGAATCGCTGCTAGCGATTAGTGTTGATTGAATGAGAATAGAATCGTGATGCGTTGTCACAAATTGAAAAAGAATTCCGTCTCTAACAGATGTTTAAACTTTTACAGATGATAATCGCGAGCTGAATGACCACGCCGAGAATGATTTGAAAAGGCAAAGGAACAACTACAACGGCGATCAGCTGTATTCAAATGTGAGTATCGAATAAACTTCTCAAGTGGCAGTACGCTCCGATAGTAACTTATATTATTGAAAGGCATTCAATCGCAACGGACTGTCTATATTGCTGTATAGGTAATTGGGATCAGGTTGAAATCTCAGGCGTGAATCAGGCCCGGTAGCATATCTCCATTAAAATGCCCTAATCAATCAAAAGCAAGCTAAGTTCCATAGAAATTCCGCGTAACTCTCGGGCAGCCCTTGCAGTAATCGGGGGACCGAGTCGGACCGAGCTGCAACATTCAAGTCAATCTTGGCGCTTGTTCTCGGATGTCCCTCCAACTCGCGAACTTCGACTTCAGGTTTCGCCGGTCTATGTTGCAGCTGTGGTCGAGTAAATGGAGCATCAAGGACGAGCACAAGCTCCTGAGCGAGCTTGGTGGCGGCGGAGGCGGCGGCACGACCGGTGGTACAAACGGCGGTGGAAACGCCGGCGGTGGAAATGGCGGCGGTGGCGGTGGCGGCGGCAGCGGCACTGGCGGCGGCAACGGCGGAGGCGGCGGTTATTACGAACACAGCGGATTCCCCGGGAACGCTATTGCCACCTCCGCCGAGCTGTACGACTCCCTGGGCACCATCAGCACGATGACGCAGGCGCAAACGCCTCATCTTTACACCCCGCCCATAGGGGGCACCATAGGTGAGCGTGCTTGTTCCCTCTCTTTTCACCCTCCGGCACCCTCCGGCACTTTCCGACACCCCCTCATCCCCGTCAACCGTGGCCCCTCTGTCTCTTTCTCTGCCGCTCCTCCCCTCGCACGGAAATCCCAGATAGTGTGTACACCACAACCTCTTGTACGTAATACCGTGCACCGAGTCCCATTCCACCACCTTCGTTTTCTATCCTTCTACTCTCCCGTTGCGCCGAAGATCTCTCTTTCTCTCTCTCTCTCTCTCTCTCTCTCTCTCTTTCTCTCACACTCTCTTTGTCTCTTTCTCTCTCTCTCTCTATACTCTCCCTCCCCTCTCTCGTTTCCTCCCAGTACGCTTATTATTGCGGCTTACGTCTTGCTTTGCATACCCATATCGGCTAAATACATGGCTTTAATAATGCATGAGCTGTGCCGAGCAGCGGCAGAAGAGGTGGCGGAAGGCTCCACACGGTGGTTCGGCGTATTCAGCTTTGGGGAATACCGCTCTCACTTCTCTCACCAGCCGTCTCTCTTCCTTCTCTTTCTCCTCTCTCTTCGTCTCTATACTTGTGTCTCTCTTCTTATCTATTATCTAAATGGTATCGCCGAAATCTCTTGTTCGCGGATCTTTTTACCTATCCTTTTCTTATATATAATGTATATATGTATGATATGTATTTTATATATATACATATATATATGTATTCACCTTCTCGCGTTCTCTTTCTTTCAATCTTCCACTGTTTATTTCGCTCTTACGCCGTTTAAAGGCGGTCGATCAGCGGCGGAACGTATACAGACGGTACAAAGTATTGAGAAGTATATAACCGCGCCGAACGTGGTGCACAACACATGAACGGAACTTTCTCCGGTGGCACGTGTTGCGAGCAACTCGGTCACGCCGCGTCGCGTCGCGAATTCTCCCGATCGGTGCTTTTCGGAATGGACGAAGCGAGGCGTGTAACGGCGGCTTCATCTCATGAAATTCAATCGAGGATCTTCGTCCCGAATCGAAGTATTTTTGAAGGACAACATAAATGGTTAAAGTCACAATCGTGGATTACTACGCTGTTAATATGTAACAACATCACGAGTAAAGTGCTTGGCCAAGAGTGTACGCGAAAGTATTTCGACTTCTACACTGTCTATAGACGCGAAGAAATTAGCTGCGCCACAACAATTCTCGCTATTAAGAATGATTTATAATGCACTCTTGATTTGAAAATATACGAGTATTCTCCGCGGCAAAGTAATCTTTTAACGTTCCGCCTTGATTGGCCGTCGACGATACGAGAACCGCAATAACGGAAAAATGGGGATCCCTTAATAGCAGGTGGTACTTTGACGCCGCTCGCGCCACTGACGATGCAAGAACTAAAATTGAGCCAAACATTGGACGGGGCTAACATGTCTCCTTACCACACCACCGGTGAGTTCGCCACCTCTTTAGTTCTCTTACGGTCGTGCCGAATCATGTACACCTGTTTCGCTGAGCATAAGGTTTTATCAAGCCTCTCAGATATGCGCGTATCCAACTAATATGTCCACATCTCAAGTGTGTACTACCACGTCGAGTGTTAATGGAGTTTAACTTACCGCGAGATTAAGCGCGGTATCTCCCGTTCTCCAAAAGAATCCTTTTATTATCCACGATAATCATTTGTATTTTACATTCAAATCAGACAGAAATAGTGCACTTTTAATTTTTATAGAAAATTTTCTCTTTCTCGGAGAAAATTTCTGTTAATTTTTAAAAAGATCATTTATACGTTGATAAAGTCATGGAGAAGTGAAAGGAATGAAGGAATATTTGAATAGAAAGTCGTTATGTTTGTGAAAGATAGCAAATAAATTCTAAAGTAATTAATAAGATCCCAAATCCCGATTTTCTCCCCGGTCCCTACCAAAACAGTTTAATTAAGCTTTAGACGTAAGGCGCTGATCGTTAGCTAGTGCTTGATTCGAATGTCGTGTTGTGTTGTGCATGGCCATAGCAGAGAGCAGTACCGTCGCAGTATCGTATGTCGGGGTGGGGGCCGGTGGGGGCGAGCAAAGTCCCCCGATTTCGTTGCAGAACGAGACAAACGCCACCCCCGCGGCCCCCAACACCCCCGGAGGGGATCCCGGACTGACGGTCTTGCAGCCGCCAGTTTCTCAGCCCCAAGTAGCCTCTGCAATACCACCGTACTCGACGATGCTCCCAAGTTTCGGACACTACGCCACCGGTGAGTACAACCAAAAACCGCTTGCTTAACCATTCGTCAAGGACAAGGGCGCTCATGTACCCTTCGGGGGTTGAACCGAGCTCGGCGGTACATTCGGAGGGTAAGTCAGAGCTCTGTCTGAGGAGCGCTGATTTACCAGTTCGGGGCGACGAGCAACGGCAAATTTGTCGGAAGGGTGGATTTTATCCATTGGAGAGAGTCGCGTACCAATGGAGGATATTAATCGACATGGAATTGGAATAATATGTTTTTTGACTTTTCACAGAATTAAATATTTATAAATATATAAGTGAATCATTCATTTATTTTATATATTCATTATATCAATATTTTGTTTTCTAATGAGAATTGCTGTAGTTATTTGTGTGTTTGGCATCAATTCTACCAATAATTACTATTTAGACTAAACTATAACAAATACTATGAACAATCCGTATGTTTCCATTGTGCAAAGTCAAATTGCACGTCTAATTTATTTCTTCACGCATTTTCGCGCAACTCTATCTGCAAGAGAATTAAGACATTAACATAATGTGTTAATTTTAGAAACGTCGACATTGTCAGCCCACATTAATCAGCTTATCGTCGACTTTTGTTCAGGTGGTGGCGACTACGCGTATAGCGCGGCATATTCCCAGTATTCAAGTGCACCGTACAGCGGCTATGGTTATGGAGCAGCGACAAGCGGGTTGCTCAGTAAGTAAACAGTGAGTATGAGTACCGATTAGATTAGGATCATCGAAATATGAAAACACTAACAAGGTAGACCGATATTTCGGTAACGCCATTGATAACGATGCTAGAAAGGGAAACAGCCAGCCGATCGTTACACAACCATTCGCAAGACCGACAGTTATTACTTGTTCTAAAAAAATGCGCGAAAACCAACCGTACTCTTTATCCTGCAAGAATGAAACGATACATACACACACAAAGATATGGCCTAACAAAAACCCCCTATTCTCGGTTACGCTCATGTAACCGCGTATGCGGACACAATTCCTCGCGATCTAAATAGAACTTCCTAGCCTCGTTCCTCGTTAACACGAGTTGCAATTCGATTCATATCAGATAACACCGAACTAGTTCCCCGTAAGAAGCTACGTCGCGTTCTCCGTCCGGTTCTAATACAATCCCGATTCGATGCCTATCCCTCATAACGTACAAGATTGGCCGGCATTAGCCGCCAAGATCGCGATACCTCGAGGTGCAAGCACACCAGAAGAGAGCGCGCATCGCGCGCGCCAGAAACGAATAGAATAATAAACCGCTTTTTTTTTCCTATCGGACACGCGATACGCTAACCCGTACCTCGTAACACGTAATGCAGATCCGTTCGCGATATCGCAACGCTCTCGCCCACTTCCCCGCGCACGCTCAACTTATTCCTCCTCGTTCCTGATATTCCACGCGAGCGTTACGTGAATGCTATAATTAAACGCGAAAATTAGATAGGCGCATCGCGGAAAACAATTTACTCCATCTTAATTCTGCGCGATACGAATACATACACGTACACACACACACACACACACACACACACACACACACATACAGACAGAACGGGAAAAGTTGTTGCGGCGAAAACACGGTTAAATATGCAACGTTACAAATTGTGAAATGTACGACGTAAGCAGACACCACATTCGCGAATACATTAATTGGGCCTGCAAAATTAGCAGGTGTACACGTGATAAAAATTCGATATTATCGCGAATCGCCGCGCAATGTTAAATAGGGTATTGTACGCAGATACAAGAGAAACCAGCAAATTCCATTTGCGCGATGAACGTAATCGCTTCTTGTTGTAGATTCCACGTACTACTATTGCAACGGAGACACAGCCACTCATACGTCGCAGCAGGGCGGCGGCGGTTGCACCAGCGGCGGTCCGGAGAGCAGCGCCGACGTGGCTAGTCGTTCGCCTCTGGCGGCTACCAGGGCTAGCAGCGGAGCCAGCGCAGCTTCGCCGACCGGAAGCGCCTGCACGAAACCGGACCACACCTCCGCCACGCCGACGGACCTCTACCTGGCTTGATGGTCGAACCGCACGACGGGAGAACTCTTGAGCGAGCGTCTCTCAACGATCAGCGGGGAGACAGGGAATTGCGACGGACGCCATATCACCAAGAGACACCATCTCGAAATTAAGCAATGATCTCCTTTTAACCGCTTCGGGAATGCGCAATGGAAAGTTCGGAATGCGAGGGATACCGATGAATCCACGGGAAAGATTAAATATGTCGGAAGAAGAAGAAGAAGAAGAAGAAGAAGATTAGGATAATGGCTCGACAAACACTCTTCACGCCGATGAATCTGGATAAGTGGCGTTTTCGGACAAGGAACGTTAAAACGACTCTAGGATTAGCTGCGCTCGGAGTTCTGAATTCCATCGCGTTCAAGATGGACGACGGGACTTGAATATTTGATCTGATCGACGAGCGCGCGACGTGATTTCGCGTAAAACGAGCTTGACGAGTGACGGTCACATCAGAGCATTGGCGTACAGAGTTCCCTCGTGTCGCTGCTGTTCTTTGCAATACAAACGTTTCCTCTTTACGTTTTATTTATTAATTATAATCCGAAGAATCATCGATCGATCGACTTATCAATTGCCAATAGCGGCGATGCGAGCGAATCTCGAATGCTCGAAAGCGTTAAAGACGGCGCCGCCGCTCTCTGGAGAGCCGCGGCGGTAGGTAGTTTAATTTAATGATCCTCAGTTAGTATAATTTCCACGCGGTGGTCGTGACCGCCCTCGCGAGCGCGCGCTCGCGTGGCGAACATAGTCGCTGACCATGTAAATATATATAAATTGAACATATATAAATAAGAATAAAAATATATATATTATATATATATGATTCGTGTAAACAAAGTCAAGCGCCCCCAACGGCACGTTTTTCTCTCCTGTAGGCACAACGACCCCTCACTCCCCCCTTAAGAATATCGTAGAGTATAACACGATAAGTTTGAGATTTTTAAATCAGGAGTCGACCGTAATGATCACTACTGTTAAGGATATTATATATATTTTTTGTAGAAACCAAAGACCATATACACACGCGCGAGTAAACCCAACACATGCACGTACACACGCGTACATACGCACGCACGCAGCACGCAGGCACGCACCGACATACGACATATACATCATACGGATCGTCGAACGAACGAGCACGTCGCGCAGTTGCGGCAAAAAAGCGTGACCTTTGCGCCGGTTTTGAGCGGCCTTTTCACACGGATAATTAATGCGTAATCGCGAGCGGCGTGTAGGATCGACATGAAAAATGAAAAATGGAAAAGAAAAAAGAAGAAAGACTATTTCAAAGGTAGCTCGTCGCTAAAAGATTCAGAGAATTGATACTTTTTTTATTTAAATTAATTTTTAATTTTGTTAAGGTAAGTACGTACTAACCGCGAGTCATGTCGAGATATTAATCGCTATTGTACAGAGAGCGTTCTTTCTTATTCGTGATAATTAGCACAAGTCGGCGCGTGGACACTTCCTCGACAGCTCGGCGATCACGCTCGTTCTCCCGTTCCGTTCGACGCATTCGCCACGCTTCCGCTTTGCGGCGGAAGTCGGTTCCCGTTCGTCGTCGGGCGGAACGCGCCGGAGAAGATTATCACGAAGGCGCAATTAGCGCCGGGCGTCGGAGATTTTTAATGAGAAATTACGTTCGCAGGCGCACGCGCGTTCTCTGATTTAATTAACGTGTTAATTATTGATGCTTCAGCGGCACGCGCTACAAATTTCATGCGTCTCGAATTTACTCAACTTGCCGGATAATGTTGTAGATTGAAAATTACTTTGACAATTCTACTTCGACTAATCCGACAATTTCTAGTCACATTCAAAAGAGATGCGCTAGTAAACCAAATATTGCATATTGAAATAAATGAAACAGTAAATTAAATAGCGGTTATAAAATGTTCTTTCATAAAGTGTCGATCCAAAGCGTGCTCGCAAAATCGAAATTATTATTGATCCCAGTCAATTGATAAAATTTCTGAATCTCTCGCGCGATGTTCCGTCCGTATCGATCGCCTTTGTCAAATAATTAAACCGTACTATTTGTCGCGAAAATCATTTTGTCTCCACTGTCTGTGTTACGCACTTTAGCAATTTGCAATTTGCAATTTAATTTGATTTATCATGAAGGTAAAATTAGCGATTGCAAATGACGTCTTTAAATTGCTAATTGAACCGCAATTATGATACTTATTGCTTACAATTATAATGTGCCACGATAACATGATATGAAAGCCGTACAGAACACAGAAAGGAAAAAAAAACGCAGACGCTAAAAACTACGCGAGAGATTTTTTGCACTGCAATCCTAGTATAATAAATTTTGCAGCTCGGCATTGCAAAAGGAAAGGCACACTTTTTCAGAAAAAAGTTCGAGGAATAATTTAGCGCGTGCATGCACAAAGATACATGTTTGAATTTCAATTGGCCAAATATGGGCTAGATCATTGTGTCCGATGTTCGGTACGATTTTTTGCATACTTATACATTGTTACTTTATTGGTATTACCGTAATGACTCTGATTATTATTATTCTATTTGCTATTTTCACTATTTTCATTATTTTATCATTATTATATTTTATTATTATTATCATCATCATTATATATTATTTAATACATTTATTATTTATTAATTGTAATGATGACCTATGTGTAATAAGTTTTGCCAAAGAATCCGTTGAGAGAGCAATATTGCAGTAAACGTTTTGTAGTCTCCATAGGAGGAAAAGCCGATGAAGCATAATTGTAATATGGAATTGAATATAGAAGATACGAAGAGAAAAACGACTGTGTGCGGCATTCGAGCGATGAGCGGAATTGTGAATTCGTTCGCTCGAATTATACATATGCGAATTGCTGAGATTTCGACTCGAACGCCGCAGCCGCGCATTTTTAATCGAGCACACATTATCTCATTTTATTTTATTTGTTCCGTGTGATATTCTTGTTCCGTGCGCCGCTCTTGCCGAGTCTCGCTGTTGATACTTGCAAACAAAACTCTGTACATCCTTTTTAAATAAATATGAGGTTTATATATATATATATATATACATACATAAAATATTCATCTCTACATTTCCTAAATCAATATTTCATATATATTTTTAAATTTAATATTTGATTAATTTAAATTGCTGCAAAAATCCAATACCTGCAAAAATATTTTTTAAAATTATATACAAAAAATATCTTTTTAAAAATAATTTGATATTTCCATTTTGCAATTTGGATTAAAGATATTTAAAAAAATTTAAGGAAAATTAGAATATTCTTGTCTTTCTATCCTGCATGTATATAAAAAATAAAAACGAAATAAAAAATCACTAATATTAATTTTATATTACACATAAAATCTTCAAATATGGCAAATATATATATAATAAATTTGCAAAAGTAAAATAGAAGTGAACGAAGCTATTAAAGGTGAAAAATAAAGCTTTCTTTTTTTATAATTACAACACAATAGAAATAAATCTTTGTTTTCATTTACATCAAGATCGATACTTTCTAAAATTACAGCATAAAATTTATTAATAATTCGTGGAAGTGTATTTAGCGACATCTGTTTATAGTACCATATACTCTTATAGAGAATGTAGAAAAAATCAATAATTAATATAATAAACAGGAAAGGATAACTTTAATAGATTATGAAAGACAGAAAAGTGCTGCATTGTGTTGCCTATATATTTTTACATGAAAATTCTTTATTTATTCTCAGCTGACTGTACGTGATGGCAACGCATCTCTAGTCGTGAATGTGCATCTCTCCCTTATCGGCGTTATATAGTCTAATGTACCGCAGACATATAAAACATCTGTATTATCCTCGTGCTAAACATTAAATAAATCAAGCATGGATAAGGATTGATGGTAGATAGATAAAAAATATAATTATTCTCTTTTCTTACACAGCATCGTTATTATATTTAATAGCATACATTCCATCTTGTAAAAAATAGAGATATTTACGTATACATAAATAATCAAAATGATCGTTATTTTATATTTAAGTGTCCAACTGCTCCTTCTATTCGAAATTCTACAACTGTCTTAATAGACATTATTGCATTTACGCTTCATTTATTGTAAACATAACTTTCCGCACCGCCACGTCCGAAACCTGCAATAACAGTGATCATTTCATTACACGAACCTGCAATATCAGAAGCGCTGCAAACCTAATTTGAAAACAGTATAAAGAGAAATGAGATACGCGTATAAACAGATGGAATAAGGAAGATGCACATTAATTTAATATATTAAATGCAGGACGGCGATGTTCTACGAAGGGTTGTGAATATGAAGCAGTTTTAGGGGAAACGAAGCTCGAACCGAGACGAAAATTTCCATTTACCTCCTGGACCGAACAGTGCTGAATAGCAAGGGTGATTGCAGTAGGGTTTCCCTTCGTGCTCGGCATGACCCCCGGGTGTTAAGGTCTTATTGCATTTCTCGCAGCGTAAACACGAACCGTGCCAATCTTTGCCTAAGGATGTCTTCCTTTCGGCTGCAACACAAGATGAATGTTAACGCGTCCGTTTCGGTGTAATGTAGAAGGTGGTACACCGCGGCGGAACTAGTCGCGCTTTCCATATTAAATTTTATGTTCCTACAGTAATGTGCTATTCGCATTAGAATATCGCTTATGCCGTATGCCTCTGCTGATGCAAAACTAGATGATCATTGAAATAGATAGAAATTAGCGGGAAATTATATATTAATAGAATAACGGAAAGTTATATATGCCATGTTATGTTGATGGGGAATATCTGAAATAAAGTAATAAGAGACCTGAAACATGGACAATACAGATTACAAATATTTTTATTTAATAAAAAAACTGATTTATTTAATAATATTACATCGGATCAACTGTTATTTATTTTCAACCTGAAATGAAAGAGTAAACTCCAAGTGGATTAAATGCATTGTCCCATTGTCTGAATGCCAAACGATGAGAACGAAGTTCCCCATTAGCAATTTCATAATTAGAAAATCCAATGTCGAAGTCTCGATGGGATCGTCGTCAGTTATTCATTAAAGGCGCGAATGCGAAACATACTCCGGACATGTTTCACAAAGGATTTCATATTGTCGACGGATTTTCAAAAAAATATTCTTAAACCCCTCATACGTGAGTCATATTATACACGTACCTCAGTTAATTCCCAGATGCATCTATGAAATTTGCGTTGTACGTGTATATGTGTTTCGCATTCGCGCGAAAGGGAAGTTACAATAGGGCTGCTGAAAAAAGATGTAGTGAATTCTAATGAGAAAGCAACGAGAAAATCAATTTATATTACATTTTTTTTTAAGTACAGAGAATTTTAAAACATTTCTTTAAGCATTAAAATTTTGAAATTTTATTTATGTTTTATCCTTAAATTAGTTCCACTTATCAATTCTAAATATCTATAAAGATATAGTTGATCACGATTGTTTTCAAAATGAGTTAGATAATCGTTATTTTAAAACTGTGCTATTGTCAGTTTTCAATGTAGCTATTTAGATAAGATTAAATCTTGTATAAAATTAAACACTTTGATAAAGATAAGTCTCAGTTTATAATAGGATTTGCTAAGCGTTGTTGATTCTATGGCATAACGCCACAAGTACCATTGTCGAAGTTTTTCATATTAGCCTGTCGTTAACATTTCATTGACTTCTAATATCTTGATTCTTATATGCTTCGCGTATAACCAGCGATTCGACAAAAGACTCGCAAAAGCCGAAAACTGATTTTTCTTTTCCTCCGTTGCGTCGCGACAGCATATCGCGCCATTACGGCATATCAAACCTCGCAGGAGACAAAAAAAAAATGAGAGAAGCGCAAGAACCGCAGCGGGCTGGTGGTTGCATTCAAACGCTTCACCGTGTCTAAGAAGAAGCACAAAGGGCGGTAGCGCCAGCGAGGGAAATTGGAAAATGACGAGACGAACGCAGTCGGTGCATCGTGGGGAGAAAAGGATGCGTCGGTGAAAGCAAGGTGTAGTGAAGAATGAGGAATAGCAACGTATGGTAGAGGAGAGAAAGAGAGTGAAAAGAGAAACGAAAGAGGGAGAAAGAGAACAAGAGCGCGCGCGCGCGCGCGGTGTATCGCGGTTAAGAAGGGTATGCGCATAAAGGGCCATTAGTTAATTAACTCCTAATTATCTGGCGACGGAGAAGCGAGTGCATAATCGTCAGCGCATTCGCCGTGCTACGTACTGTACCGGCAGCGTGCGAAAAGGCAGAGACAGTAACGTAACCACGAATCGTTGCGCCCAGGCATCAAACAATCAGACGCCACCGTAGATTGCATAGACCCCTCGGAACATCATTCCCCGGCCCTTACGTCCCTTCATTCCTTTTTTCCTCTGTTCGTCGGCAGAGACCATCCCCTGCCTTCGCCGCGATCCTCACCCACGCCTGCATCATCCCGCGCTCATTTCCTTTCAAATCGCCGTCCACACCATCGTGTCCTTCCCCCCTGTTCCCCCTTCGAGGGCCCCAGAAAAACCGCTCGGATCTCGCATTTCGTATCTCGCATCTCGGTCTCTTCTCCCTTGCAGCGGGGGTTGCGGCAGTAACCGACTGACTTCTCTCTTCGTGGTTCCTCCTCCTACCTTTTCGTACCGCGACTACGAGACCTGACCATTCTTCTCTCAAAACCTGTTTCGTATGTCTGTGTTGTTATTAGTATCCATGCGCGCGATATACTATGTTTCCTTTGTGTTATCCTCACGGCTGGACAGTTTATTGTTGCTGTTACAACTCGACGCAGCTCGGCGACTCCGTTCAATGCAGTTTTTTTTCCTCTTGCCGTCTCTCGCGTCATGATTATTTTCTATCTTTTTTTTTCTCCGTTTTATTTTGCATTAGCATAATAGTTTTCTATGCGATGCATTTAAATATATGATGCATAAATTTATTCTCAAGGTCATACATATTCGCAATATTTCCGTTCAATTTTTCGTATATATGTATATACACAAGAAATTATTCGATAAAGTACAAATGTACAAGTAATTCAATTGCTTATGTAAAGAGTTCCAATAATTTACATGTTTTCGGGTATTTTATGCAGAAAAAAAATAGTTATTTCCTATGTTTGTGATGCATTAAATATGCAATCCGTTACCATCAATGAATAAAAACAAAGTGCTAGGTCTCGATTAAAAATGTACGTCTATAAACCCATATTAATCTTTTCAGATTTGTGCTTTCATATATTAACAGAATGGGTTAAATTAGAAATATATAGAAAATATATTGAATTTTCTAGTAGTTATAGTTTTGAGATCTGGAAAATTGTCTTGAATTTTGTAGGAATAATAATATTACACAGTATTGCCCATCTATATTGTTTATCTAATAATCGAACAAAGTTACTATGCATGATGCGCACCTTAAAGTGCATAGTCGACTATAGATAACGTTATCGCTGCATTTTACTAACTACTAACTTGCAATACAAGTTACAACGTACGGTGTAATACCGAGATGCATTTAAGGAGGTTTCGAGGTCGTCTCCTTGTTTTCGAGAAGTATCGTTGATAACGGTTAACCGATTTTCCAAGTAAAGCTGATGTAAAGTCGAATCGTAGCACTCTTCGACAAAAAAAAATATTGCGTAGAAGTCACTTGTGAAACGAGAGTGCAACGTTACCGTAGACTTAATTTCATGTAAATATACGGCGTCTCTTGTAGATGCAGCTCCTGTTACACAACTACGGATTGAGTTTATTCTATAGAAACTGACTGGGATTACTCATTCACTCCGCTCGTAGTAAACTCGAGCCTATATACAATGAAACAGACTGACATAATGTTTGCCGTGGTGTGCGAATTCCGAGGTCGTTCAATGATATCATTGATGTCGTCACCGCGCGTTTACCATTTCGAGAATATTTATGTTTGTTTGATAGAGCCTACACCTTTCTTATACAACTCGAGGCTTATAAGCCCAGCCGCAAGAATTCAGAAGTACGTTCTGTACTTATATGTTAATTTTATCATAATTTATCGATACTTTTAAGAAAAGTTAAAAATAAAATATATGGGACATAAAAATTATTGACGTTTTATAATAAATCTCCTTTATCATCATATGTTTTTGTTGTAACTTCCAGAAAGATTGAAGTGATAACAAACGTTTTTAAGCTAATTTTAGACAAAATTTATGTAAAGCATATTACGCATGCGTACATTTAATCGCTTCAATCGTTTTCTATCAAAAGTGACGCATGGAAGTGGATTGCGATTATCATATTATGTTTATCAATACAAGATACTTAATAATCTCTTTCTTCGCTGCTCTATATAAATGATTGAGGCAATATAAATAATTTATGTAACGCATTTATGAAATAATAAAAAAAAATTATGGAAAATAAAATTATGTCACTTTCAGCGTTCTCTACTTCCAGTCTTATGCACATAAAAATATAATAATTCGAATATAGAAATGTATTGTAATAAAAGCCACATTTGATCTGTCAAATCAAGATGCTCCATTTCGGCAAATTTAGCTTTCCATATTACGATGTGTAAAACGAACTTTGCTCACGATGAGCACGATGATTAGCACAAAATACTTTGCATCGATAGCATTGAAAACTTAACTCATTCAAATTGGACTGGTTTCAATGTATGTTTCGTAACAACGTTGCAATAATAATCTTACCGAAGTACACAGGCTTGTCGCACTTTGGACAATTCGGCATTTCGTATGTGTGAAGAATCGGCTTCTAGCCCAACAAGATTGTGCGTGTAACGGAAGGATGCTCTCAGTGGCGTGGTCAGACGCGTACTGGCCCTGACTGAGAGCCCGGCAAGGTAACGCAACGCTTCTCCAGTTGATTGAGCGTGTGAACGTGTGTTAAGGCTAACGGCTGCACGAATACACGACGAGCCCGACCACAGCCGCGTGTGTTTAAGCGGGCAAACGCTACCTGCTTGTCGTTATGCAATCTCGTGTGCGAGCGTGTACGTATGTTCGTATATCAGTGAGTGACTGCACTTTCGTTGGATTTTTTTTTATTTAATTAAAAGCAATTTTGCTTGTAGAAAATATCAAAATGTAAATAACCTTGATCAAAGATTTACTAAGAAAAATTTTAAAACAAAAACTAACAAAAAAATAAAGTAAATAATTCATAAATAAAAAAAATGAAGCATTCAAGACACCTTGTACATGTAGATTTTCGAGCAGTAACGGACACAAGTTCAAAGTCGACTTCGTTCAATACGTTCGTTTACTTTCTTCAGTCACGCTGGAGTAATCCCGTTAGCTATTGTGAACAAATTCGTTATAAAGTTAAAACTGTGCGACGCAACGAGATTCACGAGTATCCAGATCGATAGTTTGATTATGCGCGAATAACGGAGCTGTTCGAAGTATCGGACAACGGAATGCACTCGCTTCGAAGGTATTTACTCATAAAACTGTAACGCGATACCCGCGAAATTAATTAATTATTGGAATTTGGGTCGGGGAGCTACGCCGTGCGCCAGAACGTAGCCAGAGGGCGATGTGGGAAATGCCACTGCAAATTTTGGAATTTATTTTAACGAGATTATACAAATATCCGGTCGAAAATTATTCGCTACCGTTCAAAAATTCAACTGTAGTCTTTACTTTTTGCAACGCGAATATGCATATGTATGTGTATGTGTATAGACATCCTAATAGACTGCGACGAGATTTTCATTCGGTAACAGCGAAATCGGAGAAAATCTGTATAAATGTTGCAACCTGTGGAATTTTACTTTAATGTCATATTAATTTACGTCAATAGCTTTGATCAAAGTATTGACGTAAATTAACATGGTATTAAAATAAGATCGTATCAAAATAAAAAACACTATCACATCCCTCGCATACCACATCCGGCTGATAATGATTAAATGTTCTCGTTAATTACGCATTGTACGTCAGTTTTTCACGAGCATTAGGGACTCGTAGACCGATCAATTTAAGCCGTTGACGTAAAAAAAGGAAAAGTCGTAATGCAAGAATATGATCCGGATCATATCGCGCTCATATCAGCGATCGAGAATGGAAAGTTCGACGAGGCGAGTAAAATTTTGACGTGCGATAGTAAAAATAGATACGTGCATCCGGTGGGTGCTCTTCAAGTGACAGCTCTGCAAATGGCTGCGTGGCAGGGGAATATAGATCTGTTGAATCAACTCTACAAAAAAGGCGCCGATATAAACAGCATGGATAAAATTGGTAGATGCGCTCTTTATTACGCGGCACACAACGGTAATACTGACGTGACAAAGTGGCTTCTTCAACATGGAAGTCAGCTCGATATCAAAGTCGGTATCTATTCGTGTACTATAAAGGAAATTCCATCTTCTTCGCTGACAAAATCCTATCTCGTAGGAAGAAAAGTTCGTACCACGAAGATAAGATTTACAAAGTTTTACTAATTCCAAAAATAAAAGAAACAGAAATTACGCTCCTTTTTTTCGATTCTTTGTTTTAGTTGCCATTACCCATGTGCTGGGGAAGAACGCCATTGCACCAGGCGGTAAAAAATAATCACGCAGACGTCGTGCACATTTTGGTGGAGCACGGTGCGGATGTGAACGTTAAAGACGAGCGTCTAATTACTCCGTTACTCTTGGCAGGAAGCGCGGTGAATCGCGATGATCTCAATGAGATGACTAAATTCGTCGAGATCGTTAGAATTCTAGTCGCTGCGAAGGTGTTCGTTGACATTATTCATCCGGACACGGGTATTAGTCAATCAATCGAGCATTACGCAGTACTGATAGAACACGCGTTGTGTCACTATATTTATATTTGATAATAAACTTATCACTGCCAAAAGAACTCTTAAAAATGTCATCTACATGTATATCATTTGTAAAACAATTTAATTACATTCAACTTTGCTAGGTACTACTGCTTTGCACCATGCGGCGATGCTAGGCAGCGCAGAAGCGACAAAGATATTACTGTCAAATGGTGCATGGCCAATGTACAAATGTAAGAGCTCCGGAAGCACGCCTCTTCATATCGTCGCGAGCACAGGGAACATCGAGACACTAATGGTTCTACTTGAAGCAATGCAATGTCATAACATTGATACGTGCGATCAGGTTAGCTATTGGACGTTGCATTTTAAGAATAACAGGTGAAATTACAAGAAAAAAATGTATATTATTTTCTACATAATATCTCTATTTTCTGTATTATCTTCTTAGATAAATCGTACGGCCCTTCATAGAGCGTCTTATCAGGGGCATCGCAAGTGCGTACGAGCTTTGATCAGTCATGGAGCTAATTTAGCCGCCGTGACAAAGACTGGTGTCACTGTGGTTGATGCGATATTCGCTCATATTTCGCGTCCCGTGGTTTTTTTAACAGACATCTTGGATTCTTGCGTACAAACGATCAATACTTCTCCTTCAGGGAAATACGAGAATGTAAGGATCGCTTTATGTCTCCCGTTAGACTCTTACGTGCAGATATAGATATCCTACTTTCTTATTTCACTGTGTTACCTTTGTTGAATTCTAATGAACGGAATGTCTCTGTTAAAGATTACTGTTGACTTCGGTATATTGGCTCCAAAGCACCAAATGCAAATGGGAGTAGTTACGGCCATTATAGCCGCAGCTTCGGATATAAGGCAACTGGCAATATTACAGCATCCGCTTGTGGAGACGTTTCTCAGACTAAAGTGGGCGAGATTAAGGATACTTTTCTTTCTTCTTATACTCGTACACTTGTTTTTCGTTATTTCCCTTTCACTCTATGCCATAATGTTATGCCAAATGACGCAGAACGATGTTAATCACGTGGTGACTCGAAGAATCCTAGCGATCTGTTCCTGCATTCTTTTGTTTCACAATACGGTTCAAACTATATTAGAACCCAAGTAAATACGCATCCGAGAAATGAAAATTTGAATTTTTCAATTGATTTATACTCGACATACATTCTCAAACATTTCAGGCATTATCTGAGACAATTCGAGACGTGGTTGTCACTCATATGCGCCATACTATCTCTGGTGGCGTCGATAGCGGGCGAGTTTATAAGGTGCTCAAAGGAAGAACACGAGTCTCGACAATGCATACAATGGGTGCTACATTTCATCAGCATCGCAATCTTGCTGAGTTGGATGCAAATAATGTTAATAATTGGTCGAGTTCCAATGTGGGGATATTACGCGCTCATGTTTTCCACGGTGTTGAAGAACATTCTAAAAGTCAGCTGTACTAATTAACGAACTGTTGTTTTTCTCAGAACAAACTATTACGATTTACACATTCTACAAAAATCCAATTACAAAATATAAATTCTCTGTCATGAATTTATATTTCTTTTAAGTCATCGCGCTATTTATAGATAAACGGAAACTTGATGTAAGATGAGAGTAATTCAGATATTGCGATTATCCTTGTGTATAATCATTGAATCATCATTCAGACTAATAATCTTCTATGACGAATTCTTTAACCACAAGTGTGACTATAATAATTTTGAGAGAAATAAATCCAGAAATCTTTACAAATAGCGTCGATGATATCACATTAGAATTCATCTTACGCATCACTCTTGCTATTAGAACCGACATGCATCTAAAGCTCTTATTTCTTTCTAGGTTCTCTTGGCGTTTGGCTACCTGGTTGTTGGATTTGCATTGAGCTTTGAGATTTTGTTTTATGGAAATGAGCAGTTTCCCGATTTTTGGAGGTCTATGGTAAAAACTGTGGTAATGATGATGGGCGAGTATGAGTACAAAGACCTGTTTAAAAATAAGAACGACAAGGATACTTTTCTCCCAGTCACAAGCAGAATTGTGTTCTTTGTTTTCACTATGCTCGCCAGTATCGTTTTGATTAATCTCATGATCGGTCTGGCGGTCAATGACATTCAAGGTCTCGAAAAGGAGGTAGGATATACGAAATCAAGCCAGAGTCTCATATTATTCAATAGAACATAGCCTCTTAATTGGCAAAAGCTACATTAAGCTAACCTAAGCTATGCAATAGATCGATATGCAGATTAGTCAAGATTAATCAGCATCGGAATTAATATTGTCGCATAGGGCCACATACGTCGATTACTGAAACAAGCGGAATTTGTCGCACATTTAGAGAGGCTGACGTCACACAGAATCTTTCGCAGTAATTGGCTACATCCTCGCTTAAGAATGCTGTTGCACTCAAGACGCGATATTCCCACAAAAATTACGTTAGTCTCACGTGAAAATTATTTTCACCATATGAGTCACACACATTTTACAGAATCGCCTCCTAAAATTCCCGCGGATCTAATAGATGCTTTATTTTCGTTATCCACCAAGACATCTTTCAAGAATGATAAGTATGGGTTATACAATTTGCATAAATTACATTTTTTTCGTATTTAAAATATTGAAAATTGAAATTATTTTTAACACAGTGCCGTATTATTTTTTAGTTTGGTGAACAAAGATGTAGAAATTAGCAATACGCAAATGACCTCCATTCTATCCAATTTAGAAGAACAAATCCGAGAATTGAAAATACATTGTTATCGTAATTTGGCGAATCGAAGATTGTCAAAACGACACGGCTTCAAAAGAAAATCTGTCCAAAAAAATTTGTAAATACTTAAGAATATTTCACATACGCGACATTTATTTTTTAACATGCTGGACGCAATGTTAGTCTGGCAGCAATATTTATTATAACCATTAAATAAAGTCTCATAGAAAATTTAATTTTGCCTTATTGTATAATATTTATAAATATAAAACAAATTTAATGTTTTTCATAAAGCACAAAAGCTGAAAAAGCAAAATGCATTTGCACAATACTTGCCTATAATGGTAAGTCAGTGATCCGTCTTATCTTTTTAGTATAAAGAGACTTAACAGGTATACCATACAGATGTCACCACAGAACTGTTGAAATTCCAATTCTTTGCAGCTATCCGCTTGGAATTTACAATCGTGATTCATATCGACGATTTTAACGAATTTAAATTTACATGGTATTATTCAATTTTTATTCACATTGTTGATTTTATGTATGCCTTTCCTGTTATCATTCAACTAATCAATTTTTATACTTTTATATAGAAGCATAACAGTGGAGACATACAGGCCCGTATTTAGAACGCTTTCATCGATAAATGCGATTTATTTCTAAAATTTTATAGTATAAAAATGTAAACTGTATACTAAATACACGCATTTATCGATAAAAAAAACCGCGTTATGAATACGGGTCTTAGACTCTAAGTTTTATTTAATTTCATTAAGGTATAATTTAACAACGATTTAGGTGAGATTACGCGTAATCACCGATAAGACTGAATTATACAGTAATTAATAACGATATTTACAGTAGTACGTAAAACGAACCATGTTAGATCAACGTTTCGTCGTAGCGTTCGAATGCGACTGCCGTACCTTTGTGGATATACATATACACGGTATTAAAGATTTTTCATTTTTCAACTATATGTATTTAACTGGCGGGGGAAGGGGGAGGGAGAGAGGGGGGGGGAGTTTCGCGTGTTCGTGTCTCCATATATCCAACAACTAAATAGTCGCGCTATTACTCGCGATGCAGCAGCGGCCGAGAATTACGCAGCCGAAAAATATTGCGGAGCATAAATTATAAGCCGGATAAGTATATTTGCAAAATGTACGCTCTTTCCCAACGGTACGTGGTATGGCGGCAGCAAGTTTCCACCATAAAACGCGCAATTTTGCTATCTTACTCATTTCTATTTAATTCTTTAGTATTCCTATTTAATTCTTTATTACATATACATATATAGGACCTGAATAATCATTTTATGGCATTCCTACCGATAATACGGAGAATAAAAATCCATTAAGAGGTACAACACCACGGAATCTTCCTTGAATTCTGTTTGGCGATAATATAGTTATTTGATTGCGTCATATACAGGAAATCGCAGTAGAAGGAATATATCGAAAGATTTAAATGGCGCACTCATTTTTAAGCGTACATTAATTATGTAATTCTGTGCTCCATATGATAGATTTGCTGCACTCGTAAAGTTTACGAGACTAATTAAAAATTTATTAAATATGAAAAAGGGCCGTACTCGCAGAGTGATGCGGCTAAAATTTAGTTTGGCCGACGGTCTAAAAAGGAACAACGGCGGCAAAAAGCGAGAGTCGAAAAACTCGCTGAAAGAGACTCGCGAGAGGAGGCGGCTCTCATCGGCGATGCGAATTTAGATGCTTTCATGACGTATTAAATTCGCTTGTATGTCGGAGGGGGGGGGGTCCTGTATATGTTTCAGCGGCGCTTCAGCGGCACGCACCCGCGATTCGGCGGTATCGTCGTAATTTCGGAAGAGCGTCGGAAATACGCGGGCGCGCTGTTTTCTCGATTTTGCGCCGTCATAGGAAGCACGGCTGTTTTCCGAATTTTCTCTCTCAGCTCGTACATAATTTTCAGAAATTCGAAACGCGAGCGCGCGCATTCGATGCGAACTCTCTTCACGAATTACGGTACGGAATAAAAGTACACAGGAAGATTTATATGCATGACAATATTTCTTTCTCTTTATCGCCCGCACAAATCGCACAGGAAGGTACAACTACTTCGACGAAATCATATTATACAAGAAAATTCGCCGTCGCCATCATGCATTGTAAACTCCTACGGGTCGCCACTGCTCCTATTTAATATTCGATTAATTTGACTAAAACAACGAGATAAAATTAGCGATATATTGAATAAGCCTTACTCACGATGTTGTTAATTTATCAAGTTTAACTTCTACGTTAGTCAAAATTAATGAAATATTGAGGAGGAGCAGTGGCGACCTATGGAATAGTTAAAAATGACTCAAATTAAGTATAATTTGACACCACGAGTCTAACAGGGTGAGCAATCAGTTTCACATATTCATCGATAAATGGCTTGTGATAGTTTTTCTAACATGTAATTTTCGCAGCGCGAGCTTACGTTAAGCTCGCGCGGTAACGTAAGGTAATCCTTTCGACAATATATTAATTAAACGCTGAAACGGGCGGTAGCGGACATATAAATTATCATAAATTACTACGTTCTTCCGTGGCCATGAAGAAATCACGCGTGCACCTGCCCTAATGGCCTCACACAGAAGCACGTTCGCGTGTCATGTCGGACAATAAATTCATGACGGGATCCCGCCATTTTTGTCTTACGATGAATATACACTCGCCAAGTTTCCCGAGCCGATAGATACAAGCGAGAAAACATTCGACTGACAGTACATACCGACAGACGTACGAAAAAAAAAAAAGAAAGAAAAACTCGCAACGATTCGCCCGGTGAATAAATGCAATAACCAACGACATTTACGAGCATGATCAGCCGGCACGATGACGAACGTACGCGCGCGTACGTTCGTCGCAGCTTGCAAGCCTGTAAAGCTCGAGAATAAATAAGAAAAAGTTGTTTGAATTCACGTACCTTCGTTATCGGGTGCGATAACTCGGGTAATTCGTCAAGCGACAGACGCATCGACAAGCATCGGGCGATAGGAAGCGCGATTCTTTCATCAAACAAGAGCTACGAAGAGGACAACGACGACGGGCAGACGGGCAGACGGGCACACGGAGTCGCGCGTTGGTGGTGTTGGTGATGGTGGTGGTGGTGGTGGTGGTAGTAGTGGCGGTGGCGGAGAGTCGGAGAGACGGCGCCGGACCACGTTCGGGCTCGCTCGTGCAGCGTCGGGCACGATCGGCTCGCCGCCTTGCCTGCCATGACTGGCTGAGCGCGGCATCGCGGGGGAGCGAGGTGGCGCGTCGGCGAGGGAAACCGCCGCGGTGAATCCGGCGTCGTGATTGGTCGCCGCGTGGGAGAGCCGCCCGCCCGAGCTCACCGTCGCCGGCAGTCGGCACCGAGCATCGAGGTAGACCGTACCGAGAGGGCACACGGAGGTCCGGGGCGTGATAACAGATATACGCGGGAACGACACGCAACGCTCGAACACTGCTCGCGCGCGCGACACACAGCGGGCACGATGACCGCTCGGCGCGTGCACCGTCCGCAAAAACAGCAACAACGACAGTGCCGTAGTCGTCGTGGTGCCGCAATCGTCGTCGCGCGTCGTGTCCACCGTACGGGCCCGTTGACGGAATCGCAGTGTCGTGCGCTCGCGGAAACATCGTGGCCACCGTCCTTGTGCGGGTATGCTACGTGCGAACCGGGTTCCGAGCGGTGCGCGTACTGAGAGAGAAGCCTGCTGCCGCTGCATCGCAGCTAACTTCAAGAGATAGAGAGAGAGAGAGAGAGAGAGAGAGAGAGAGCGAAAGCCGGGAGCGAGTGGAGAGGAACAACCGCAACCGCGCGCGCCTCGCTCCGCCGTAAACTCTGCGCATTAAATACGTCACGGCCTGCCTTCTGTACACCACCTACCTACCTACCTCTGTCCGCCGCATTTTCTTCTTCGCGCTACTCTCCGTCTGTTTCTCTCTTCGTCTCGCTTCGTCCTACGCCGCCTCGCCTCGCGCGCGCGTCACCTTCCCTTCTCCCTCGCGTCTCCTTCTCCTCTTGCCCCCCGCGGTAGCGGCGATCTTCCCACGCGTCGCTCTCTTCGACGAGCGACGCCGACGACCGGAAATTAAACTCACGCGCGAAAAGCGCGGCCGAGTGTCGCGCGACGGAGCGCGGGGTTCGGCACGAGAGGCGCGCCCCGCCGTCTCGTGCCGTCGGCGAGACGTTGCGAGTCTCCGCGCCGCCGAGTGTTCTGACTGAAGTGCGCCACGCGTGCCGCCGCGTTGACCCGCGTCACGCCAGTTCGGTCCAGCGCGCCGACGGGCATCGCCGTACGCGAGGAAACGGAGGAGCGCGCTCGCTGGCTCTTTGTCTCCCGGGTCAAGCGGTACTACGGCCTAACCTCGTCGTTCAACTATCAACGCGGCGAGACCGACAGCAGCAGCAGCAACAACGACGGCGAAGACGACGACGGCGGTGGTATCGGTGACGGTGAACACGGTTCTGTGCTACGAAGTTGCCCCGTATCGCGGCGACGTTCGTTCGGACCGCGCGTCGTTCACTACGCGCGCGTTCAGTGAGACCCGAATCGAATGTGAACGGTGATCCGCGACCCGCGTCCGGTTCTTACAAGTGCAAACGTCGCGTCGTCGCGACGTCGGCCGACTTGGTGGGCATCTTCGAGCTCCACGCCGTGAAGAGAGAGTGACGTCGCGCCCCGCCGACGGAGACGAGTCTCGCGACTGACAAGCGAAGGAATACGAGGCAAGACCGGGGAAGACGGCGGCCGTCGCTCGCGTGCCCGCAATAATGCCGCACGTGAGCAGTAGCGGCGGCGGCGACGATCTCGGCAGCGAAGACGAGGTCAAGGTCTTCAAGGATGAGGGCGAGGAGGAGAAGAGGTCCTCGGAGAATCTCACCGAGGATAAGAGCGACCTCATCGACCTCACGGAGTCTGAGGTGCGGATTCCATTTCTTCGTCGTCCCGCCGACGACGACGATATTTTCCTTCTTCTCCAAAATTGTGTTTCGTGTGTCTCTCGCGCCAATATATTCTTCATACACCCTCCCAAAATATTTCTGTAGCCGCAGGACACGAGGCGTCATTAAGTGCGTGCATGTGTGTTGCAGGAAAAGGGCACGCTCGCCGGTGGGACCTATGTGACGACGGGAAAAGCGTCGGCGAGATCCGACCTCAGTCCCGTTTTCGGTAAGTCTCGATCTTCCGCACACTTTCCCATGTCTATTTATGCAGCCTTTTGAAGCATTTTCCCCGCCATACTTATTGCGCCTACTCTGCGTTCACTGTATTCTGTGCAGTTGTCAATGTCCGCCGTGAAAACGTGAAAAAAAAAAAAAAACACGACGACAGATCGCTTTCGTCGCGGAGAGTTGGCTCCCGATGTTTCGCGAACGACGCGGAAAATCATATCGACGCCAATTTCGCGCGCGCGTCGCGTGAGTTTAATTATTCGTTAGCCTCCCCTATAATCCTACCAAGTCAACGGGATCGATACATCATTCCGTTGCGTTGTGGTAAACAGCTGGCTGGAGGCTTATTTAAATGGAAGTAATGCGTAGAGAGAGAGAGAGAGAGAGAGGGGTACAAGGCGTAACGTAATTTTAATTTTACAACGTGTATTGCAAAACGTTGTTAGGTTTGCAAAAAAGAATTGCCATTTTCTCTTAAAATATCCGCACGTCGTCGACGCGTCGCAGAGAGAATGCGCCAATCTGAAACCGCATATGTATATCGATAATCCATATCACGTCACAAGTAACGTGTCGTTGGAAGTAATTTCACGTAAGTAGAACCTTGTGACGCGAGGTTATCATAGTTTGCCGGCGATTGATCGCCGAGAGCCAAGGAATTAAATAATGAACTATCGACGGCGCGACATTTTCCTAATGGTGTCTGGACCTAGCTAGCTCGATACCGCGGACATAACGCCGCACCGGACATATCTTGCGCTGCCCCGCGCGCGCCTAGATTAACGTCATTTGAAATCGATCGCGGCACGATAAGTGCCTACTCTCGTAGCCGCTTTCACGGTCCGATGATAATCGCGTCTGTGTGTGCGCGCGCTCTGTGTCGGCTAGGGAAAATATGTGACTCGGATTCCCGGCGTATGGCTGTCCACTAGCCACGGCGCTCCTATTAATTTCCTCGCTATTACGCCGCATTACGTTGCACATCGTCACCGTTCGAAAGGTTCTTCTCCGCCGTTGCCGTCGTCGTCGTCGTCAGCAGCGGCGGCGGCGGCGGTGGCCTTATTGCCCACACTCCCGTCGCAATAATCGCGAACGCCGGAGGCGTCGACAACGACACTTAGACAATTCTACGCGTGAGAGAAAGTGAGAGAGAGAGAGAGAGAGAAAGAGAAAGATAATGTGCCACGTTGCTCTTATTGGCACGACGTCAATAAAAGCTACTTTGTAAGCCGTCCCGAATCGCGTTCTTCTTCCTTCTAAAGGTCGTCGCCAAAACGCGGCCGATTGTTGTGCGAGCGACGATCGCAGGAGCATATTGAAGAAGTTTGGAAGCAAGCACGATTCGTGGAATGTTGCGTCAAGTTTGTTGCAGCGTGTACGACAAATGAGCCAGAGAGTTCTAATCCTCGATCTTTATCTCGTTGTTTATCGTTAGCGATTACTTCATTATCTAGATATCGAGATATATTTGTATCCATCTTTGAACGCACATGTCATGCTGAATATATACGTTCTTAGGCTATCGACTCGAAATTCTTTAGAAACGCTTTAGAAATTCTTTTTTAGGGGAGTATAAAAGTAGTATTAATAGCTGGTGTAACCAGTAAACTTATAAAGCTGAATAGCGGCCGTGAAACAAGCACGATAACACCGCTAAGCGCCTCGCTCAAAAATTCAACTGATGTAAACAATGCAGTAAACGCGAATGCGCAATGTGTTTACTCTCGCGCAGCGTGTATTCCCTTTCGAAAAACGAAACATCAAGGTCAAGACAATTGTCACGTTTCTCGCGAAACTTTCAATCTCGCTTCTCAATGTCATCTACAGATTTCTGGAATCAATACAATTTGAGGCTGCATTCTTAACACCAATTACGTTAAAATTATTTTATTGCAAATGCGAAAAGTTAAAGGACTAGAATTAGTGTTTAAAGCAAAAGATTTACGATTGTGATTGTCAGTTTATAATATATGTATTGAAGTCAGTTTTTCAAGATCTATATAATATGTCCGTATTTATATAAATAGGCCTTACATTTAAGGCCTCCTCAAGTTCATCTTTAGATAGCCAATGAAATGATCCGTAGAGAATATAAAGATAAACTTGAGGAGGCCTTACTGAGGTTTGACTGAATATGGGCATTAGTCTTCTTAAAGTTACTGTTCTCTGAATATTTTAGGAGAAAATCTTTCACTTTTTCCATTTTGTCCAACACGTCTTGTCTTCTCATTCCTCGAAAATTCAGATGTCTATTCAAATTTGTTATTTGTAAAGAGGAAGTCTTTGCGAACGGAATTTGCGAGTGACAGATTCATTCGGAACAAATCGGTTCGACGTGTCAGTAACGTATACAATGAAGTGCGTGCTTATAGTTCCCGTTGGCCAGTCCTTCCTCCTCACCACCGCCAGACTTTGTCACTGACAAATCGATGTCGCGCTACCGCGCACGCTGTCATGCCGTTGCCAAAACATTTTAATGAGTTAACGTGGCCGTACGTCTCCTGCCACGTTCCGTATTCAAGATGTTTCAGGCACGATTACGGTACAACTGTCTGGAAAGCGTGATTATCCAATATATCAAGGTCTCAGCTCTTAAAGATACGCGTTTCACGGCTTATACGATACATAGCCGTACGAAATCCTTCATAATCGCGAATTTGTGCAATTTTCAATTTTCTTTGTTGTTTGTTCTCGTCATTTGTTACATTATGATTCTCTCAAAATATATGAATGGAACTCGCGATCATCAATTATACGTATTGTCCTGTAGAGATTTATACTTTCCATTGACCAGATTCCATCGTTGTGCCATAGATAGCTTTCGTTTTATATATATATGCATGCTCGAGAATACGTGCGAATACTAAGGAGAGAGTGAGAGAGAGAGAGGGAAGGATTCGTTGCACTCACCGTCAGAAAACGTGTAAAACGTTACGTCGGGATCCGTTGTAATCGCTTAAGTGGTTAATTATGGCTCTTCGAGGAAGGCCGCGCGCGAGGCTCAAGCGGAATTAATCTTGGCATCGGCCGACTTCACTAGAGCCGCTTCACGTGTTCTTTTTTTTGTCACTTGTCTGCATGAAAACTAGTTATTCAGATATGCCGAGAAAGTCGAGATTGCGTATAACGCGTCACGTTCTGACATCATTTTTAACCAAACACGGTTCATTCCTCGGATTGACATATTACACGTATACGTGAATCAATGGCAAAGCGTAATATTGAACCGTCTTTTCTTTCGTGTGCATAATTTTTACGCTTTTATGCGTATAAGTAAAAATAAAATCTAAATAAAGACGCGCGCGTGAACTTAAGCAACTTAAGCACATAAAAAAAATCCGCATTTTTTATTTTCGAATTTTTGTTGTGCAGTATACAATATATTTTTATGACAATTTCATATTATTGCCTGCTATTATTATCTATCGGTTACCGTGAAAAAAATATCAGTAATACATGCGTGTATACATATACACACACGCGTGAAATATGTTTACATGAATTCCTAATTAATGTTATTGCTATAATATTATCATTAATATATAAAATGTAATATTCGACATTTTTATAACGCTATCTTTTTCTTACACATTATTTATTATCAATAATATTATCATTAACATATAAAATGCAATATTCGACATTTTTATAACGCTATCTTTTTCTTCGAGCATTTTGTTTAGTATTCAATGTCAGCGTTTCTATGTGCGATCGCGCCATGCTAATTAAGTATCGAAATAAAAAGAACCTCTCCAGATAGGAAGCGAAGATACAACTTTACGAACCCTCTCGTTACATTTCCCCGAAGTGTTATTCGATTAAAATCACGATTTATTTCACATGTATTGCTAATTATCCCAAGTCCTTATCACTTGGAGCAAAATAATTATGAAAATTTTTTTCGTCATTCAACTCTGAAATGTCACACGAACAGACTTCGACGATTTACGTATCGGTTGGAATAAAAATCGATGGCGTAAAGTATATACAAAATAAAGTCTCGTATACGCGCGGGCGAGGATAGTGGTCAAACGACTAGCCACTAGAGTTTTTGTTGCAAGTTGACTTCGCAAGCGAATGTAAACGCTGCGACGTAAATTTGAACGTATGACGCGATTCACGCGGTAGTTGGAGCTCGGACGAACGCGAAATGTTCTGTACGAACTTTCTTTATTTTTCGTGTTTATGTGAAGTTAGCGTGCTGATATCGCAAAATTTAGATGAGACCAGAAATCTGTCTATTTTAATTGTAAATTTTTATAAACGTTATTTCAATATGTAGTGTACCCTCTTGCAAAATATTCGCAATAGGTATTAGCTTTCTTGATAATTATTAGCCAATTAAATTTAATAGTCTCCTATGTAAGAATTTAAAATATGAAATGGATTCGCGACACTGTTCGCCCGTTGTCGGTGTGACACACGCATAAAGGCACCTACGCGTTTGCACGCGATTTCTTCCGGTGGTATGTACGTACGTGGGCATTCGCGAAAGCGCGCCTTTCGATACACATACTTTGTCGCTGCTCGGAAACCGCCTCCGCGCGTCCGGATTGCACCTCGGACTCCGGCGGATATACGACGCGCAATGCATCGTGGCGCGTTTCGAAGATCGAGAGAGAAAAAAAGAAGTGGTGAGAGACGGAGGGTAGGGGAGAGTTAGAAACGATGTGTCTCGTTGTGCGAAGTAATTGACGAGTTCGCGTGTAGGCGGTCGGGCGCCTAGATCGCCTCAAGCACATTATAGGCTTATCCTCAGAGACGAAAAACGAAACGAAACGAACAGTCCCGACGGGCGAGCGCGAAATCATGAAAGAGAGAGAGAGAGAGAGAGAGTGAGGGCTTATCTTCGTAAAGAAGAAGCGAAGAAACGAGATGATGCGAGAGCGAGAGAATAAGGGGGCAGAGAGAAGCACAACGAGAAGAGAGGAGAGACCCTGCTGCTGCATCACCCTGAACTTGCCCGAATACCTTCCCTCCGAACCGTACGATGTGTATCCGCTCACCAATGCACATGGCACCCAAGCGAGTTCTCTTTCTTCTCTCTCTTTCTCGCTCATTCTTTCGTACTCTCTTCTTCACGCCTTCCTTGTATCGCTCGCTCGATTTCTCTTTCTCCCACTCATTCTCCCTAGCATCTCGCCACGACTCTCTCGCTCTCGTTCCTTCGGTAACCTTCCTTTTCTCTTCTCTTACTTCGTCTCTTCTCGGAGCTAACCCACCCATTTCTTACGCTCTGCAGCATATACCGGGTATATTGAAATATCCGCAAGTCTCCTAGAATTTCTAACGATCGCGATGACAAGGTAATAGAAGGTTCGACAAAAAGAAAAGCTAAAGAAAAGTAGTTACATTTGTATATCTCAATATGTATTGTAAATTGTACTTTTATAATTCTTTCAACATTACAATCAATAGAAAAAGTTACGAGAGAAATAGATACGTAGTGAAAACATGTAGGTAAGCGCAAAATGAAAATTGTCCGTTCCTATAACATTTTTCATTCTTTTTATATAAATGTAGCAACTCTTTGAATTTTTTAAGTCATGCGTATCTTTAAAATTATCTTAACCAATAAATCAACTAATCTACTTAAAAATCATTTCAACGCTATTATCACAGTTAGTTTTACAATATGTAAATATGATTTACGACCGTGTCATTTTTCAATAATGCAATCGGAAAAATATCTGACGCACTATATAATCTTTTTCGTAAACAATCGATATGGTAATTTACCGTGAAATCTGAATGAATAAACCGACGCATATTATTGGCACACCCGATATATAAGCACAGATACACACTGGCTACAGTCAGCATTATACATCTACCCTGACTCGCCTTTACCTACCTACCTGTTCGCTAACGAGCCTACCTGCCGGACTTCTTGCATTCAGAAAGGTTGCTCGAGAGAGGAAGGAGAGAGAGAAGGAAGGAAGGCAAGGCATCGTCGATTCGCCGCCCATGGTGCCTATCCCCATGGGTTCGGCAACTACACCCCATGGTGGTGCTGGCGTCTTCCTTTATAAATGGTTAAACAAATTCTTCTTGCGAAACGCCTTTCCCAGAAACAGATACATACGTACACCACGAACAGAAGTGTCTCTTAGAAAATATGTTTGTTCCACTAAACCATCATAATTTCATGGACATGGACGAAGATCGGAATTTGTAACTTAAAAAAGAATAAGACAATTTTAACCACATGCTGTTGGAGAAACTGTACATAATTTTTGACATATTTCAATGTGAGACAGGAAATCTCTTGAACATGTCAATTTTCTAGAATAAAATAGAAACTACTAAAATCTTAGATTTTATATATATTTTTTGTACTTTAAATGCGAGAATAAATATTGAAATTGCAATTAATTCGATACCAATGAATAGCATATCAGATCTTACGGCTCTCTCGTGGCTTTTCATCGCACATTGTATCATATCTTATCGCTCGGCAAATCGTCGATTTCTATTTCCCATTTGTTTATAAAATCGATAGACGTGACACCAAGCACCGATTAATGACGTGACTTTTTGACAGACGGTTGTACAGAGATATCGGTTCCCGAACTGCGACATGTGGATTACCCTGCGCGTGGTAGTTTAATTCACGCCGTCACGCAATGCTACGCGCCAAGTTTTTTATTGAACTTGCGAAAGCGAAAACTTCTCGCGCATAGTATTTGATGGAAATTAATAAGCGGTTGTTCTCTCCGCAGTTAAAAGCGGGTGAGAGAGGTCGTCAAATATTGACACCGAAGATTCAACGTATTTAACATCTTCAAAATTGCTATGTATTAAACAGATAGTCGGATAAATTTACAAAAAATCGAATTAAAACTTGATCATTATTCATCCAATAACGTTCTTTTCTTTCAACTTGGATGCAGTATGGCAAAAATTTAAACGAGATATACGAATGACTAATGTAAGCTTTTGTAAATAACAAATGAACGCCTATTAAGATAAACGATAGTTTATCAACATAAATAACAAGCTCATTTGAACTATCGAGCAGCGCATGCTTTTATATTGTTTTAGTAATTTTTTTATCAAAATTCACGTATTTGTGAACAATTACATAAAAATTTTTTTTACTAGGAATTTATCGATCTCAAAAACGAAACGAATCCATTTGAAAGAATTCTGCTTGACATTAAAAAAAAATTTTTTATTAGTTGTGTCATTTTTGGTTTAACAAAAATTAGTGAAAAAAGAGGATTGAAATTTTTAAAATATCGCATATGATATAAGTAATGAACAATGAATGCGCCGACGAGAGTGTTACTTTCGATATCCATTTAAAACGTGATGTTTGCATTGCGTGAACACAAACACGCAAATACCTTGTTCACGCGCGCGAGAGGAGTAAACCGCCGTTTAATAAAATAGCGTGATCCTGGTGACGCATGCTATCGTATATAAACGCGCTGAAATGTTCGCCTACAGAGTACTTTGACGAGATTAATGCAGGTAAATGCAAACGACTCATTTATCGCGCTTCGCTCCGGGCGAGATTAATAATCTTGCGGATTCAGTTAACACACTACAAAGTTTGATCTAGCGAATATAATTAACGTGTGCAGAATTAGATATTCATTTTATTAACTCTAATTTATTTAAGAATGCTATAAACATATAAATAAATATATATATTATAATAATACATACATATATATTCTTAATATTCTATATATGTAGAAATATACGTGTATAACCACTTTTTTCTAATAATATTCTATTCTCAGGACAGATATTCTTTTCAAAATGTAAAAGTCCAAGTATGAGGGTTTTCTTTCTGTGCTAATGGGGATTAACATAAGCTTACATATTCTCGCTCCTGAATTTTGCGCTTCCGCCCCTTAAAATGCATTTTCGACGCGACGCTCTAACGAAGATCCCGCGCGGATCCCGAAAAACCCGGCTGGCAAAAGAATGAAAAAGCGGACGCATGTTAATAAGCTGTGCTCGCCCAAAATACCGGTTTTTCCTTTCGAGACTTGCACGGTTACGATTCAGGTTTGTCCGCCCGATTCCGAGCTCAGTCGAACCGATTTTCGTCAAACAAAGTCATTGGACCGTACAATTCTCGAGTCAATTAACGCTAAGAGATAGTCGTCGTCGTTGTTATTATTGTCCAACTGTTGTCGAATCTTGAATTACTCATGTCTCACTTGAAAAGAGAAAGGAGGTTAAATGAAAATGGAAAAGAGAGAAACGAAGAAATATGCGTATTTCATTAGTCTATGATCACTAATTACGTTATTTTTGCAAATGACGCGAAAACTACGAACAGTTACGATTAAAGTAATGTTTACAAATTTTAATCATTAAGAAATTATTAGAAATTAGCTTGAAGTAGAATTTTTACATAAAGATAAAGAATATAACCGGGAGATAAATTGTTAATTAGATGAAGAAACAAAGAAAATGCGATAAAGTAAAAAGGAGAAAAATCGAGAAAAGTTCACGTAATAGGAGAAAAGAGTGATACTAGAGAAAAAGAATGAGATGACAAAAATCAAACGAACCAGAGAAAATATTAAAAAAATGAAAAGAAAGAAAATAGCTTGTTTATTTGTGCGGTGTACATATTCATTTGTACCTGTGTGAGAAGAACAATATGAGCGAAAACAAAAAAGGTAAACCAAAGAAAAGCGAGCAAGGAAGTGAGACGGAGAGAGTGGCGAAGAAGAGGATTGGAGAGAGAAAGAGAAAAGGGAAGATGGTCAACGAGGAGGCGCAGAGGCTGTCTGTGTAAGCCGAAGGTTAGCAATCTGCGTAGTGTTTTACGACAACTATAAATATGGTCGTAAAGCTCTTTGTTTAGAGCAGCTAGTCCGGCTTTCGAAACTCTACCCTTACTCGCCACTACCGCTCGTGGAGGCTATTTAGGCTCTAGAGAGTAAACGACTTACACGTTGCTCCGTTTCGCACTCCATTGCTGATTTGATTTTCGGGTTCTAAGTCCTCGATACACAAATAGAATAATCGATAAAAAGTTTATAACTCGGCGTAGTTGCGTGATGATTTTAAAGGAAACCAAAGCCATCCGGTCTCATGTCACAGCATCTGAAAGATCGACTTTAATAGTAGGATATTTGCACGTGAAAATTTCTGTCGAAGCATTTAATTACAAAAGAACGCTTGTGGCAGCGATGGCATCTGCTAACCATATGCTAAGAGCGACCGGGACCGGGATAGCAGGCTGTCACGATAATGTCAGGTTAAGCGGTGAGAATGATTTACAAGCGGCGAGTTCGAAGAGATCCATATACAGTATTTTGAGATAGAAAAAAAATGGAAGAGAGTATATTCCTTACTGTTTAGGATTCTCCCCTCTCTCCTCCCCCCCCCCTCTCTCTCTGCACGCTTTGGTCTTGCTCATTTAATTATAATTACCTTCGGTTGACCGACGCATTGACCGCATAGTAAATATTGCACGAACCGAAGCACACCGCTCGAACGATCGGTTTCCATTTGGAAGACTCCCATTATTACGTAATTAGCGTCTCGCGTGGCCGCGCAATCGTCATGAGAAAGCAAAATGTAATAGATTCTAAATCGTCAAATTTTTTATTAAACGTGTACGTCGAACAAGTTGTTACTTCATAAGTATACTATAAGGATTATATAATATTATAATGTTTTATCTTTAAATTATTAATGCTTTTAATAGTATTGAAAAGATATCTCAAATATTTATATTTGAATTTTTATTTGTATTATTATCAATTGAAAGTGATTATAGAAAAAATATTTTTAACATGGATTGCTTACTTATCTCGGAACATCATGACGATTCTACATGAGAATAGATATTTATTACTATTGATAACGATTGATTATCATTAATCTGTGAAAGAAATTTCACTAATCTTAATCCACCCATCGATAAATGTTAGATAGAATGATAGGCATAGAGGAAGAGAGAAATCGAGGGCCGATTAATCGGCTCCGTGATATCCACCGGTGAGCTAACTAAGGCTAAATAAGGTAGTCGGTCGGTCTTCGTAAATAATTGTATCTCGTAAAGCGACTAGGTAACTAAGGATTTATATGGGCGTAGCCGACGGGGCTGACACTTGCTACTTGGGTACACGACGGCGCATAACAACCTCCACTCCCTCTCCATCCTTCCTTGTCTTCTTTTCTTACTACGCGTCTTCTTTTCTTGTTTCCCTAACGTCCTTCCTCTGCCTCGTTCCTTTCTTCGGACGAACGTAACCTGCAAGTACCATAGTGGCGCACACGTGGCAAGAGAGGCAGTCACCGAGGGGACCGTGCCTCTCTTCTTCCTCCTCTCTGGTGGTCAATGTTGTATCGGACGCGGACCTTTCAAAGGCTTAACTTTAGTCATGCAAATTAACCGTCGAGAGACCTCGAAGGTAGCCCATTACGCTCGCGACAATTCGCTCTTTTTTAATTGCCTCGTCCCTGTCGCACGGCTACGACCGTGAAAAATTGCAATGTGTGTCAACGACGGACAAGCTCCTCTCGTTTAATTTTTCAAAGGGAAAGAACATAAAATTGTTTGTATCGGAATTGGAATTGATATAATTGAAAGGATTTCTAGAGCCGACTGCTATTTTCGATTTTCCATGTGATTATGTATACGTATATGTTTTTTTATCTTACTTGGTTTCTTCCTTATGTGCCTTGGTGATTACATTTCGTCACGATTTTTGTCTTAGCGCGATGGAAAAAGCTTTTATACACTTGTCAAAGAAAGTTCCGAGAGATATTCGAGTGTGGACACGGTCTCCAATGCTTTCCGACGCTTTTAGTCCTTTCAATCTCTTGAGCGCAGGATGCGTATGCGAATTACTTTCGATAATCTCGAACGTAAGGAAGGATACCTCGTACAACTTTTCTTTTGTCATCATCGTCGTCGTCATCGTCATCGTCGTCACTATCGTGCTTTTTTCTTTATCTTTTCCTCTTTCGTTGCTCATCTCGTCGCATCACGCGCGAAGGGAACGGGATTCCGAGAAATTTTTTTCTTCCACCCGAGATTCCTCGACGGCGATTTAATGGAATTAAAAAGTTTCCGCGATGCACATCGCTGCGCCCTTTACTCCCACGCGGCGCGGGGGACTTGGCGTAAAAATAGCTTACGCGCGAAAAAGAAAAGCCCCGATCGCTGATCAACGATCTGGGAAATTAATTATCGTGCACGAAGAAACCTCGCGGAGATTATTAGTCACGGCTCAGCCGTAGTTATCGCCGTCGTAGCTCTAAAGAGCCTTTTGCGTGTGTACGCCGCGCGTCGAGTCTCCGCTTATAGATACGCTAATCTTATCTCTTACCAAGATAGTGCACTATGCCCACGATATAATTACCGATTGATGCTGCTTTTTCAACATAGTTTTGTCTCTTTACAATTAAAAAAAAGTGTAAGTTGCTTTCGATGATTATCGTTTCCTGAATTAATGAGGTCAAATTATCATATAATACATCATGTTATGATAAAGCTTTAATTGAAACTTTTTAATTGCAAATTAATATGTATACGCACATACGATTGCCTTAACTTTCTTCGTAAAGTATTTCGGAATGTTACAGGATAGTAAATAATCATTTAGTTACATAGTACGCACGACCGTTTATTTTATATTTTCAATTTCTGACTTTACTCTAGATTACCAAACATCCGCGATACTCGCGTAATAAGACAATCGGTTTACTCTCTAACGATATTTTGATACAGAAATACGATACAAAACATTTAATTAAGAATAATTGTAATTAATTAAAGTTATATTTCTAAGCGTAACGTTTTATTCATTAACATGCTTTTTCCTGAACATGTTTCTCGGTTTTTTCTGTAACATCGCAAAACTACGCGCTCACTTCTAGTCCGGGCGCCTAATTTGAGACTTTATCGTCTTGTTATCCCAGCGCAGTAATATTAAGCTCTTGTGTATTCGAATGTCGTTGTATTTGTATCACATTTTCACTAATTGTCAGATTCGCATTCCGTTACGGACTGTACTGTATTCCGCGTATACCAACAGAGAAAAACAAGAATGCAGAATAACAATAATGCCGACATCAAAGTAAAAGAAAAGAAATAACATACAAGGAAAAATACGCTCAAAATGTTTCTTAATTAATATAAATGAGATGCATAAATGTAAAAAGATCATAGTTACGAAATTACATATTTATAATTTTTTTCGAATTAAAAGTTAGATGATAATCATCTATTTTTTTCGAACTTTTTTTCATACTCGGCACTAAAAAAAAATTGTATCGTTAGAGTCGATACAATTGGTTAGAGACGCCCTGTATACCGGTACGAGTGGGTGCGCGCGTGTCTCCTTGTCCCCTCCATTGCGGGCGATCTCTGGACCCGGTGGGGCACCTTCTTTCCATCCCGCGGCCCTCAACGGACAGAGCCCGAGGCCAAGAACGCAGGGCCGTAGGCCCCTGGCCTCGGTACTCTGCCAGGGCTACGAATAGCCGTGTGCGACGTTGCCGTATCCTCGTTTGAACTAGAGAATACCCGGTTTTATGTAAATTATCAAACCTGAGCCATTAAGGACCATATGACACTCTAACGAGAAAAAAAAAACATGTTGAAAAACTGCGTGATGTGCAGATATCGAGGAATAAAAGATTCTTAAATTATTTGTTCATCGAGTGTCATGACCACAGAAATAATTGTCTTTTGCTTAAGCCAGTATTCATAGTTTGTTTGTTATATTCAAGATTGTCTGAAGTACGATTTCAAGGCATTGTACAGTTATTTCAATAGTTATATAAAGTCCTAAGATGGTTTTGAACATAAGATTGGACTAGAAATGTCGCCCTTAACATCAAAATCTGCAATTTATTAAAATTATATTATTTTTTTATCTCGGATTTAAATTTTAAGGAACATCGGAACAATCTTTAATTTCCGTAAAATTCTTCCATTGTACTATAAATTAATTATTTTGGCAAAGTCTCGCAGATAAACAGTGGATAAGCATCGTGAAACTTACGATCGCGTCACGCTTTATTTACTATATGGATATTCATGCTTGTTAACTCGTAATGAAAATCGCTGTCTTAGATCCTCAATCAATTTTGGCTAATCGGAAGGTCTATGAAATTGGCACCCTGAAATACGAATTTTAATTTTAATTTTTATAAAATTGACGTGGCATTTGATTGCATAATTTGTCCATAAACAAATGATAGTTAAATGATAGACAATCGGAATCCACATATTATTTAAAAAAAAAAAACGCACTTACGAGTTTTTAAGATGAAATTTGTTCCATTCATATTTTTAATTTTTCTTTGTGAAATGGACAAAAACGATTACTCATGGACAAATGTAGATAAATTGTGAACAATCAAATACCATATCAATTTTGTAAAAATTTGCATTTCGGAATGCCAACTTCACAGACCTCTGATTGAATACTGTGTGCTCGTCGAGATGTATCGTTTCCCATTACAAATGAAGACCCTAGCGCGACTCGGTCTCGTTTAAAAAAATAGGAAGCATTAAGGAACTGTCAAAAATTCGGATGGATAGATAATCAGTCGGTTAGATGGTTAGAGGATTAGGCCACTCGGTCGGTCTAGCGCGGTTGTTATGCTGTACTTTTCAGATTCAAATGTGTCTCGTAAACATTTATTATAAAAGTAGAAATTGATAGAAATTAATAACTTTATTTAATAATAATCGGTCGAATGTTTTTAATATTTCTTTTTGCAATTTATCTTTGACAAGTTGTGGATCAATCTCATTAATCGTGGATTGCGTAAACTATTGAAAGTCACGCGTTAAGTTTACGCCACAGGCGCGAAGAGAAGTTTCGGAATATCGCTTTCCCGGAAGGAGGAGCAGGTCGTTGGACTGAAATATCACGCGCGCGTCCCAGGAATTCCAGCGTGGAATTCGTTTATTTCTTTCTGTAAATTATCACCGGGCCCGTTCTAGCGCTGACGTTCGGTTAAACGAGAACTCCGTCTTTCCTCATTTCGTCCGCGTGTTTTATGTCATACAAAAATGTTTGCAACTCGCGCAAATCTACCATTCAATGTCGATTTTATACGATAAATAGACTAACTAAATTTTTATATTGCCTATGCCAATGAAAAATACAGATACAAAATATTTTATCCAATGTTTATTCGCGTTTGCTTCAAACTGTTTATTTATTCGAAAGAAAATATCTCGGAGAGTGGGTAATAAATGTTTTCTCGTTCCCCATGAGGGCGCGCTTTTTCTCGGAAACGAACATAATGGCCCGTAGAAATCGGTCCTTGTCAGCGACCTCCATCACTTCCGAAACCTGTCAAAACTGCATCGCTCACTACCTGCGTGAGCGTGGTATCTCGAAGAATGCGCTTACATTCAAGAGACGTATTGTTGAAGAGAAGCGATCGACAAGGCGTCGAAGCGCGTTAGGTTTGGCCGCGGCAATGGTATGCTTACCTTAATACGATACAAGGATTTCAGGCAGTATTTTGCTCGATCTTGAATAGCCTATAGATTAGCTACAGGTAGTATACAGGTAGAAATCTTTGTTGGTTTAATTATCATCAATGTACTAGTATTTTATTATAGGATTTTTCAGGTTTAAAATAGATTAGGAATAATATTTTTAATTCTCATATCTGATGACGGAAAATGTTCTTGAAAATTATACGCCAAATTATTAGTCAATAACATAGTACAAGTATGTCACTTTTATAGAAGACATACTTTTTATGAATGGGAGTGACTAACAATGAGAGAATTAGGCATAAAAAGATACATATGAGTTTACAGACTTTTTTGTTAGAACATGACAAGAAATTAATAATTCTTTGAAAATAAAAGAGAAACATGATATGATGGAATGGAATATAGGGCTCGAGAAAGTTGAATGTTTTTCAAAGAGCAAATCTCATAGTTATTTCTCGCGAGCGTTACTTATTAAAAAATTACGATTAAACTAATCACTCAAACGGGACTCCCGACGATCCGTGGGGAACGGAGTTCGTGGTAGATCCGCGAACGTTAGGGGAAAATCTTAGCCTCAACATGCCCCTCCGTAATTCTTTGATCGGTCGAGTGTCCAAAGAGATCTCGGCCGATTAAAAACTCATCGCTAGGCAATAACGGCCACTCTCGCTCTCCCGGTGTATCGTTATCGCAGACTCTCGCTTTCTTCTTGAGGCGTGCCCGGTTTTATCTCAGCTTTATCTCGCCCCATTACCGTCGTAAGAACCTCGGCTGCGGACGGAATGACTCGTTTTCTCGTGTCTCTGTCTACGACAAGTATGCTCTAAGTCCCTGCAATGATCGAGCTACTTATTATCTGGATCGAGATAAGAACTCATTTAAAATATCAAAGATATTCCCTTCATTAATATTTTTGGCTCCATTAGGTGAATAACAATAAGAAAAATGAACGGTTGACATAGTAAATTTTAACAAAGTTTTGTCAATATATTCAAAGACCATCTCTTGGCTGTAGCTCTGTCAAGATTACTGTGGCCATCAAGTCGCGCGTTAATGAATGATTACGTAGCTACTACTATTAGATTACTCTATAGACTTAAGTCTGTTGAAAAAAAAATTACATTCATATCGTAAAACGTAACTCTTATCGTTCAAGAAACGAAAACAACAGTGAGCAAGCGCAATACAACACTATTCGACAATTTCGGTGAAGAGCATAGTGTTTCCAGGCTACGCCAAGCGGGGCCGTGTGGCAGCCTTGGCCGAAGGCGCGCTGGTACCAGCACCCATTGTCCGCGCCGTCTCTTGTTACGAGACGAGACGAGTCGCTGAGGGAGCAAGAGAAAAAGTTAGAGAAAGAGAGTGAAGGAGAGACAGAGAGAAAAAAGTTAGGGAGAGCAGAAGAAAGAGCGAGACGGAGAGCAGCGGTTGAGCAGCCAGCCAGGCGGCGGTCAAACAGGCAGACTTGATCTTCTCTTTCCTTCTCTCGCGCCTTCTCTCCTTCCTCCTCTTTTCGTCTTTACCTCTCTTCTTGTTGCTTTCCTTCGCGCACGGGCCCTGCCGTGCCGGAGCCGCACCGCGTCGAGTCAAAACTACCTACGTGTGCCTGACCGAAGCCCCCGGCAGTAGGTCTCGCCTCGGGGCCTCTTTTCTTCTGCTCACTGAGATCTTGCTCCCTCTCACCCCCTCTTCCTCTATATCTCGGCGTGAGCGAGGACCCGTCTCTCTCGCCGGGGCCCGACTTGTGACCTCTGGTCAACTCGCCCGCTGAATGTTTCGTATACATCGCGCACCATTCACAATGACAAAATTTTGTATTTGAGAAGTTTAATTTATTTTATTTTGGGTACTCATCACAATACTGGTTTAAGATAAATGCACAGTTACAGAGGCACACAAACATACGTAAAAGTATGCAATAAGTATAATAGTATACATTTTTAAATAAATTATAGATTTAAAATTTGTTTTTTTTAACGGAATGTAAAAATAATATAATCGTGTATGTACGTTTTTATATTGAAAAAATTATATAAATTCCGTAATAAGAGATTGAACTCTATTATTTAATTGTGTACGGCCGCGCCCGTATATACAATCTTTGAAGTCATCTTCAAAGATGACTCGTTCACCAAGAAATCTCATCGACTTTGGAATCTAGACTGCACATTGATTTCCACAAGCTTTTGATTGCTTTGATTCTTGCACGTGGTCTTTCTGAGCACGCCTGAGTTCTAACCACGTCCAACAACCACGTCTTCGATCCCGACTACGTGACAGTAGGTCTGGCCTCGAGACCCGTCAAGAATCTCGGGCCCATTACGAGGATGCGTCTACTTGGTGACTTTTATGCGGCAAAATATGTTTTATTCTCTCTGTTTCTCTCTTTCTCTTTCTCATCCACTATTCGTATTTATATTTTCAAGCGACCGAAAAATATCATAAGAGATAAAGATATTTTATGGAAAAATCTGATATTAGATCTTGTATACATTTCATCAGTCACATATCTTTGAATAGCTTAAATTACATATCATAAACATTTAAATGTCATAACGAAGTGTGAAAATAATTATTTTAGGATAATCTCAATTAAATATAAGATATGCTAAATACGGCATAGATGCTTTCATGTTTTATAATATATTTCGTGCGAATTTACGTATATTCTAATTAAATTTAAAACTAAATTACACTTTGTAAATATTATATGTATGTTTTCCTTTTTCGTTAAAGAATAATTCCTATTGTTTCTATGCCATGTGTTTCCTAGTATAGTTCTGTTCGAAAACACGAAACATAATAAATTTTTCTAAGAAGTTAACATTTCAAAAAACATGCATAATTTTAGATTGACTTATCGCACAAAAAACATGCTAGTATTTTAAATTTCTCAATAGTCTTATTGTTCCCTAATTTCTGATCTCCCGTGTCGAGGGTCGTCAAATACATGCCAATGCATATTTCTTAGCCTATTATACGAATAAGAAGTATTTCTTGAAAACATGCATATTCGTGACTAGACACTGACTAGACTGGATTCTTATTACACAAAACTTCTAAAAATACTTCAAGTCCATGGTATCCTGCAGTTTTTCTTTTATTTATTTCTAACGGGAGAAATAGAGAGAAAGCGAGAGAGACAGAGAAGAAGAAAAAGATAAGGCCCCTCCCCCGTGGATCAAAGACCACAAAATACATTCGAAAGATAGGAGCAAGAATTTTTACTAACACAGAGCTTGATTTTTGAGAATATCTAGGAATATACTATAATGAATAAAAAAATGTTCTTTTGCATCATCAGATGTATAGATATAGAAATGAAGTTACAGTAATTCTTAACTTCTTCCTTTTCTTTTTTCCTTTCGCAATCGATTTTTTTATTCCTTCGAAGAATAAAATAGCTTAAATCTGCGTGCGTGTGTGCGTGTGTAAATAAGAAAAATTATATTCTCAATATACACGTGGAATTAATTCGTAGTGATCGCTCGTGGAGTTTTACCTTCGAATTCGAGGGCGACTGAAAATAATTGTACGGTTTCTTGCCGAGCGTGATGCTATTACATGACGACGGTCGCGCATTATTGGCGCCATTAATTTGGGTTAATTGCCAGGTTGAACGGTGTGTTTTTAATTCGGCTTAATCAGCTATATTAATTAATCGAGAAAGACTCGTTTGCGCGACGCGTCATATAACAAGACCTTCGCGCGATTTTAATCGAAGATCCGTGTTTCCTTTCGAGGATGTCTTTTTTATCATATTCTCTTTTTGCAAGTCTCCCTTCAAAGGACTAACGCATTTTATACTTATTTTTACGATATGCCTTGAATGAAACAAAAGTATATTAATATAATTTATATCAAGCGATATGAAAGACACATTATCTTTTTTATGTATTTATTTAATTTTATGAAATTAACAAGTGCAATGTTTGAGATTCGTGCGATCGCTTTTAATGCTCGATATTGGGGTAATATATTGCATGGGTCTATCGAGTTGAGAATCGCTGGACAGTGTCGGCAGGTCGGTATAGGTGTATACCGTTGATGGACCAGAGCTAATCTAAAAATCGCCGGAACTTCACAATTATAGTAATTTACCAACCGACAACAAGCTGTATACACAAGCTCGTTCGTAATGGCATTAACAGCACGCTCTTTCGCTCTCGTGTCCTTTTTAGCTCGTATCCGACCGTGATTTGAAACTCGAATTTGGAAGAAGTCCATAATTGCCGCATCCTCTCATCTCCGGATTAGGTGGCGCGAGCTCGGGCGGATTTATCGATCTTGTTCGTGAAACAAGATGATAACGCAAAGGACGATAATTGACAAGTTCGATTTATATTCTTTCCGCTTTTTCCATTGTAATATAAAGTAACAATTACATTATAGTTTGTCATTTTTTTTTTAATTATTTATCCTTTGCACGCTTTTTATATGACGCAAATTGTTTTGCAAGCAGTTGAAAGAGTATTTATCTGAAGTCTTATTATTTGTGGAGCATCTCGAAATAGAACTCTACTTTTGTAGGTTTTGTGTTTTCGACGCCATCGTTATAATTTATCTCAATACACACATGAGATATTGAACCGATCTCGTTAGCGAGAATATACGCGTGATAGAAAAAAAAATCTCGTTGCCTTTTGTCAAACAAAAACAATCCTCAGACATAGACAATGCTCGCAAGTACTCGGCGGAAGATCGAGGGCGCTTCGAGATATACCGAGCCCAGTAATAATCTCTTCACGGCTTCCGCTCTTTGGCTTCTATGTTCTGATGGGTTTTTCCAGGAATCATCGATGCGGAATCGGAGATAACTCGAGAAGAGAGTGTTTAAGAATCCGTACAATCACGATTGTTACATACTCTCGTAAATTGATATTCTCTGTTCGAAACTCTCCTGTGTGCATTATCTCGCCGGCGTTCTAGTTTTGGTGATAAATTCATGTGACATAATAGTTTTATATATTATGAAAGAAAAAAAAAAATGCCCCTTCTGTCGCACAGCAGTAGAGAGTGTTGAAAGAAAATCTAACGTTCTACAATTATTTCTTTACCGAAATAAAGTTTAATTTAACTCTTCATTCTTTAATATAATTTCGAATTAAGTTGTTTTGAAATTAATATGAAAATTTTTCGTCTTATTAAATGAATAAAATATTATCTGCGTCAATTACGCTAATCATATTAAATGATAGAAGATGCATTTTAAGATTAAGATAGATCTTGTTTGCTCGTTGAAGAAGTCGAGGTGGGTGTCATATCGGGTGTTGAGATTTTCATTATCAGCTGCCGCCATGAGTATCAGTACCGAGAAATATTCGCGGGTGTGTGTCTTCGTTTGTAAACGTGTGTCGGAGTCGCATTGTGAAACTCCGGGTATCTATAATTACCTTGCCGGGGTATTATTCCAACAAGACTGCGAAGTAAACAAACCCACGGGAGAGAAGCGAAAGAGAGAGGACGAAAGAGGACGGAAAACAAGAAGAGGGATCGACTGTACGAACTTCGAAATGGTATAGCGCCGGTTGGAAGACCGATAGAATGCGCGCAAGGGAGGCCGTGCGGGCGCTGGAGGAGACACGCCGATCGTGATGGAAAGGGCGGACGGGAAAAGGGGGGAAGGGAGACGAGCTGGCAATAAACTTTGGGCGCGAGGAGTGTGGCGCACATGTGCGCCCAGGATATGCATTCGATGGCGAGTGAATGCGAGAGGAACGCGGCTGGAGTTACAGCTAAACGCTAGACAAGCGGTTCCTTTTTGCGCGCTTTTACACGATTTCTTCCGAACTGTGTGGAATGTGATCGATGAATGTTCCAACTTCCGAGAACCGAGCACCGATACATAATTACGTTACGCCATGCATTTTTGCGATAATTTTCTAAACTCCAAGTATTTATTGCTTTACTTGTTAACAACTTTGTACGCATTTTAATGCTTCATTTCTCTCTCTCTCTCTCTCTCTCTCTCTCTCTCTCTCTCTCGCTCGCTCGCTCGCTCGCTCGCTCGCACAATAATTTTACGCAAAATCTGTCAAGCGTTTCGCTGCGGGAACCTCGATAAAACCAGCTCTCGCGAGAGCTTTCCATCGGCAGACTCACAGGCGTTGATAAAACGAGAATCGCGGGACTCGACTCGGTGGTATGCGGCGCTGCGTTGCGTTATTTATAGAGTCGCGTAGCTGACAATTTAATCGTCCGCGCGTTCGTGTGAATTGCATCGAAGCGTGCACGCAGCAGAAGCGTTCGCGTCTTAATAACTACGGACGAACGAGTACTGTGCTGTGTGCGTCTCGTGCCTCTCCACTCAAAGGGAAAGGTCAATGGTCCTACGTCTCGCGACGATCGGGATCGCGTAAGCACGAAGAATTAACTCTTTCATGGTCGTTACTGGAGCGGTCAAGACGACAGTGAACAAGCCCGGTTGTTTTGGCCTCTTGTTGCCAAAGTATCAATTGGATATATATACTATTCATTTGTTGTTCATTTAAACTAGAGCAATTAATCGTTTAATTTAGAAGTAAAATTGTAACTATACAGCATATAAATATGTGAATTATTTTTGAGAATGCTGCTTAATATACAATACAACGTATATTTGTCCTTAGTAAAAGTGGAGCTAGAATAAAGTATTTCAAAATATCAATTTTTCTGAATGTTTAGTCAAACGTTAAGCGAGAATTAAAGGATCTATTTTCCGCGAATTCACATTCATTGAAATTATCGAGCAATAGTTCCTACTTCACGTATTTTGCAAATATTGTCGAGGAGGGGATCGCGATTCTTGTTATAAAGTTTGCGAATATTCGTACAATTTTATCATTGGTTACTTAAAGATGCTCATTTCTCAGTGATAAAATCTATGTGACAAAAATCATAATGCTCGGATTTGCTGACCAGATCAGTGGACGCTCGCTATCGATTCGAGCAGGTTTCAGTCGTCTCAGTCGAAACGATCGAGTTTCGCGGAACGGACAAGAGGACTCGGCTGATTCCGCAAGGGCGGAATCCGTTTTGATTACGGGTACAATCTTGAGCGGAAGCACACAGCCTCAGGACGATCGGTATCACGGAGCGAATTCTTCGTGTATATTTCTCCTGTTGCTCAGGACGACGATCCAGTTTCGCGGAAGGATAAGCCCGAGAGGTTTCTCTGATCGTAGCATCTCGCGTCTTAAGGATTAGCCGTAACGATAGACGATTGGTATCGCCTCTGAATCTTTGGAGCAGGTTTTCGCATGCTCGCTCGAGATCGGTCTTCCCTGCGCAAACGACGTTGAATCCTATTAAGCGAAGACTGGTTTTAATGTAGATGTAATATTTATACGAACGTTTAGGGCAAAAAATAATATCTGGTATGCGGATCAAGCGGATGTTATTAACTCGATTAAAGTGCGACGCTGTACGAAATTGCAAATGCGACATCTCTAGCGACTTTAAATGAACTTGTACTGGATAAGCTAAAACAATTGCACCTATTCGGTATTTTGTATCGCGTATCGAAAAATATATAATTATATTTTGAATGTTTTTTAATAAAAATTGCGAGAAATATCTTATGCGCGTTAAAAACTCGAGCAAGCGCGAATTGGCAGGTTGAAATGAAATTAGATAAAATAAATATCACGTAATCTTGCACTTTTCGGCAAACTGTTATGTGAAAAAAAAATAAAAGTGATTTGAAAAGGAAACATATAATTAAGGCCAGTGTTGCACGAACCTTAAATTCGTACCACAGTCGGTCGTCGGTCTTTCTTTCGGAACTCCTTTTTACTTTTTACAATTTGGTTACGTTCGCGTGCAGGCTGCCATTTAAAGGAATGTTTCTCCGTCTGTGGTCTGTTTAATGTCTGACTAATCTGTAGCAATTTGTGATACGTACGATACCGACTTAACTGGTATAAATATTATTGTATGACTATATTACTGTTGTACCCTTTTTAGAGTTTGACTGATTTAATTACCTATAGAAAATAAAAATGTGATAAAAGTGAACATTATACATATAATAATTATAATATTAAATGAGATTTTGACTAAAAGCGAAAGATAAAAAATTTATTAATTGCTACCTGATCAATAACATATTTAACATGTTTAATAGATGCATTTTGCGAGTATACCAATAATAATCGTGCTCTTATTTATTTCCGAAACAGGCAAGGTGGATCCGACGCCGCACACCTCCTCGTTCAACATGGGCTACCTCGTCTCGCCGTATCCGTATCCCAACGGAGCCGGAGCACCCATCCCCGTTTCTATGGTGAGTAGTCCGGTTATGCTTTTCTTAGTTTTATTTCCGTCAAAAATTTGGCATGCCTCGGACTTGCCACCAGTCTGCCCATCGTATCGTCTCTCTTGTTCCCGACGACAACGACGCGTCCGTAGCGCGTCTTTTGTCCGGACCCTGATCTGACTTCGTCAGACTGTTTCATGCCTTCCTAGCCGGATCGTGATCACGCTATTGATTTATGACGTCCGCAAATTGGATTCACGATTTATATTTACAGCCGCGCTCGCACACGCGCGCATTCTCTCGCTTTCTCTCTTTCTCGGGCTCGAGTTTGCTCCGAGAGCAAACGGAAGATCACGTTGTCTTTTCAAGTCATAAGAAAATATATAGAATAATTTATGCGAGAGAAACCACAAAAATAACGATTAATCTTTTATCATATTGACGTTATTGCTATATATGTGTGTGTGTGTGTGTGTGAAAGAAATATGATACGCGGAAAGGTTGAGCCGCGAAACGTGGTTATCGATTCATGTGAGCATGCTTCCGCGGATTCGGCTAATTCGGCTGCAGCGAAGCATGGCGTCGCTAAATAGTGAGCAAAATTGGGCCGATTCGATGTTAAAGAGAGCGTGACGCGTGTGGTCGCCGTTGCGATCTCTCGCGGGCCGTGTCGCGCTTTGTGCACGATTCCACGGCGTGTGAACCCATTAAGAGAGAAGAGCAGCCCCGTCGATTCTTTACGGCCGATAAACACCGCGACGCAAACCGCGCGCGACGTCGTTCAATTCTTCATGACATTCGAAATGCGGCGGCGGATGCAACGGCGGCTGCGGCGATTACACGGCGCGGGGCGTGCGACGCAACGCGGCGATGATAAATTATTGGGAATTATCGCGGTAATGTGCGTCGGCGCGTTGACCACTCAATTTCGCCGTTGTTTCATTTACCATGGAATTTCGCGTTGTATCAATATATATCCGCTGGCGATTTATACCGGTCGTTAACGCGATAAAGCGCTATTAAAGTTATTGCGATTGCGCGTGGTCCACGCGTCTATCAAAAGTCAATAATTAGAGAAATGACTGGAATATCGCAATCGGCGCGTTTGTAGAGAATGAGCGTGAAGAAAGTTACATTGCTCGTTTCGTGGAAAGAAAGTGCATCGTTGATACTAAATGATTTTCCGATTGCGAGAAATAGCTCTTTTAATTTAAAAGAATTAATGATATCAACGGCAATTTTGTTGAGTTCGGTTTTCAAGCTTTGATTATATAGATAGAATTTTATAGTGCGAAGATGTAATTCGTGCACAAGCATAGTCATCTGCTCATTAGAATGATGTCGATTCGATTCTTTTCTTGAATATACACATAAGTGCATCTTTTATTTCATTATGCAAATTTGAGGCGTACTCTAATTAATAAATCCGGTCGAATCGTAGCTGACAGTCCAGTGGCGAGAATCACGCGCGAAATCAGGTCGAGACGTGAGGTAAAAGGGTGCGTGACATGATCCAGACTCTAGCGGGAGAGCCTATTAAGGCCTCTTCAACTCCTCGGAGTTGATGAACCACCGGCGATGGTCAGGGATGCTGCCGAGACACGCCGATGATCCCACCTTCTCCTCGTTCCCTCCTCCTCCTCTGCCTCGCTGGATATATCCCGGTCTGGTTTTCTCTCCCTCTCTGTTCATCCTTTCTCTTTTTCTCTTCCCCCCCCTCTCTCTCTCTCTCTCTTTCTGGCCGCGCCGTGCCTGCGTCTTGGATTTACCTACCTGGGGCACTCATCCTCTACCATGTCATTATGTCGTTATTTCCGACAACGAGCGTGTCTCGGCGAACTCTCTCTCATACGCTTACCTCCGCTTCGACGCGGGTACGGGGCGCAAAGCGAGTCTCGCTCGAAATCTCACGGCAAACAGCACTTCCGAATCGTTAGTTGCGCTAACTAGATCTTAACGTATTGCGCGGGGCTTGCAATTATTTATCTATTTACTTGTTTTGAAAATCGTGCAATTTATAATAGCTCAGTATCATTAATCAGTCAGTAGCATTAATTAAAAAGTAATAAGTAATTAATTTAAACATTGAGTATATGAAAAATCACCATTGTCACAGTAATCACAATCATGCGACATTTAACATCGGTGAGAATATCGTTTAATCGCTCAGAGAAACTACTATGTTCGAAGTATGTCGTGCATATCAACGCATACATAGCGCTCGCCAACGAATATTGCCAATCTCGCTTGACCTCGACGGTGAGAAAAGCGTAATAATTATTCCGAGTTCGTCCGGTCGTTCGTTACTTGGAGGTGCTACCTCAGCAATGCGCGGCGATTAGAAGCCCGTTAACGATTCGTCGCGGCGATTTAAACGCATTTCACCGGAATGTCGGGACACACACGCGCCTCTCTCTATCTCGACCACGTGCGCGCGCTTCGTCGCGAGGTGTCGACTACGGAATCGACTGTTTCGTGAGACTGTTAAGTAGCTCTAAAGACGATCATGTCCCACGTTTCTCGCGCAAGTGCGATCCTCACCGATTGCGACTCGCCGTGAAAACGACTTGCTAAACGGTCCGCGTACACCTCGTTGCCGCATTTTGCAGAATACCAAGAGTTTTAAGAGCGAGGACAACGCCTTTCGCATTGGAGTATATTCAGATAGATCATTTTTCGAAAATGAGATTTTTGCGAGAAGTAGAAATTAGATAACTGGCGTGTAATGATACAGTCTGTCGTCCAGAATCTCGCTAATGACTGAAGAATAATTGATCGCGAATGATATTTAACGATATTGGACGATCGGTTCGCCGTTGGAACGGTGGAATTTAATCGACTATCATTCGCAAGTTTTCGTACCTACAATACAACACTGCCGAATGCTTTTCTATCTCTTGTACATCCGATTCGTGACGACATTGACTCGGATACTAGAATCGCGTTACACCCTACCGACGGCGGTTACTGCCATGACAAAGGAACGATGTTGCTGGAATTTACGCGAAATGTCGAAAAACGCCGTAGAAAAAGCCATTCGACTATCGAAGAGAAATATATAGAGAAGAAACAAAAAAAATATACGAGTCTGTACGTTCGTTCGCAACGAAACGCGCCCCACCAATTAAAAAGAGCGCGATTCGAAGTTCTCGAAAATAACGGGCGTAACGGAGCGTAGTTTTGGGAATGGAAAGAAAAGGGCAAGGAGAACAGAGGTCGATGGAAAGGAATCAGAAGGAGAATGAAGAGCGGACGCGAAGGATCGCGGAGAACGAGAGGCTGTGCGAAGGTTGGGGCTCTCGATAGATGTGTGTACACGTGAAATTCAAAACCTTATATTAAAACACGCACCTGTCGAATCGAGCATGGCGCGTTTAATTCAGAACAATATAATATACGCGGCAACATAGGTAGTGCTGTTCCACTTGCTGTGTTTCTTTATTTTGTGAAATTTGTTATTTCATTGAACCAACCAGTTATTTACATAAATAATTTCAATATGTTTTTTATTTATTTATTTATTCTTTATAAGTGATTTATATTTATAATTTAATTTTTAAGGAAATTTTAGGAGTTTTGTACACTTTGCTCTTTTTTTATTTCTGATTCTGTTCTTTTATATCATGATCTATAATTATGATAGAAGGTATCATCATAGATATAATTGTACCCCCGCAGATCAGATATTAATGAAAATAGTACAGAATGCAGCTGAAGGAAATGTTTATGATACGTGCTTTATACTTTATGCAGAACATTTTAGCGCACTCGTAGGATTCTCTAGAGTTTCGACGACGACGGTGACGATGGTGACAATGGTATTGTCCCAGCAATGCCCTTTGTTTGTCGCTCCGGCGGAAGAACTACGGTATTGTTCTCATTGTAGAGATATTGGCGAGTGACTTGCCAAGGAGGTGGAGAAAGAGAGAGATAAGAGAGAGAGAGAGAGTAAGAGAGTCATAAGGAGGATGCGTGACGCCGGTCAAAGATGCTCGCGTGATACATACCTATTCGGTTCTCTTCGTTGTCGCCATTGCCGTCGTCGTCATCGTCGTCGTCGTCGTCCCCGCTTCATCCCTATCGTCTCCTTCTTCTCGACATCGTGGCCGCTAATTGTTTGCCAATCAAGTTCCGTCGGTCTAGCACTCGTGGGAAGAGAGTCTGCTGCTTTCCTTCTCCATAACAGGTAGCTCGTACAAACCGTGAAGCTGGAAAAAGAGAGAAAATGCGGTGTCACGCGTCGCGTTACATCCGATCGCACCGGATCGCATCTGATCGGCGATTTTACGCCGCGTCGTGCTATCGCTCGGAGACGGTGGCGAGACGGAGATTGATGAGACAGCAGAAATTCGAGAGGGAAATTCGAGAGTCTTCTTCTTCGAGTCTGAATGAATGTACCAGATGCATGGACGTCCGACGTGTTTCTTGTTTCGCGTTCGTCGGAGAATGGCGTTGAGTGTGATTAATTATTCGGTTTCTTCGTAATAGAAGAGTTTTTTTTCGTCGAACAGAGCATTTATTTTAGAAATTTTGAATATTTTGGCATGACATCAAGAAACAAAACTCTCGCGTGAATTTTACGTAGAATTCTCAAATTCGTGCCACATTGGCAATGAAGAACAAGCTTGTTTGACAATCGTAGGATTTATCAAGCACGGAGATGCCATTAGTTTCAGATATCAGCATTCAAGCTCTTTTTATATTCTTCAAATCTCCATTTCTTTTACGCCGAGAAATAAACCAAGGGATTGCCCTTTTACAGAGGGATAATACCGTATAGACCGTTAATACCAAGATGGCCATGCGATACGATCTCTCCATTACACTACCTACTCTCCCTTGTCCCAAGAACCCTACTAATTGTTTTCCTGCCTGTTCGTTCAACGTGGGAAAAGCTGCGAGCGGATTCGCAGATCAAGATCAAGTTCGCAACGCGCGCGCGCGCGAGCACTAAAAAGAGAGAAAGAGAAATCGTTCTGTCTAAATTGCATTTTCTACAAAAAAATATTTGGCAAAATATCGCTATTTTTGCGGCGGAAAAAAGCATAGAAAATTATTCGATAGATTTATTCTAGGCAAATAATAGTATTAGATAAAAATAAATTTTTGTTATTCATTAAAATTATATTTGTTAAGTTAATTAAAAGCATATGTATTTTGAAAATTATGAATTATGCATCATACAAAACCTATAGACAGTTTATAGATGCAAATTTATAGATGCAATGGAATAAAATTGGATTGCGATATTAATTTTTAATTTCTCGATTCGAAGTTTTAAAATAACTGAAGTGATTTTTCGGTCACGAACGAAATTATCGTCTAACTTGTTAGTTTGTCTAGAGATTCATCCTTTCTCTCATTATACACCAACTGTAAAGATACGTGACACCGATATTGCTTACGCGATAAAATTCATGAGTATAGCAGATGAATATTTGTCATTATCACCAAAGAAAGATACAATTTTAAAAATTCCGTTCGTCTGGCGACAGCAAAGACATTACCGCAGATTCTGTGCATTCCTTTTGTGATAATCTTGTCTCAACCATAAATATTTTAACCGAAATAATTATTGTGTCTATCGTTATCAAAGAATAGTACTGCCACAGTTAGCACTTTGTCTTCCTTTAGTAATCCTCGGCGAAATCTTTCATCTCGGGATATATGTCTTTATTATCCTTATTATTTACTCATTGATACAATTAATTTATTATCTTAAATTTCTTTCATCGAATAATATTTGATTAAGTTTGTTGTTAACACATAAGTTTATAGTCTAGAGTTTGTGCAGTCGTTTCATATAAAAAAATAAATTCAAATATTTGAGAGAGTAGAGATTATTTAAGAACATCTTTTTTATTAAATTGCTAATTGTTATGACAATTAGCAATTTAATAAAAAACAACAATATTTTTGGCTTTCTGTATTGATAATTGTATTTATGAAGAGCTCGTAATTAATTTTATTGGAACTATGCGATAATTGTGTTTTCTCGAGGTTTATGAAATTGGTACCCCGATGTTTATAGACAAATGTGGACAAATCGAACTTTATTTAAAACAAACGCATTTGGAGTGCTGATAAAGAAATTTTTTAATTTATTTTTTTGCAAAATGGACAATTATTTATGGATAACTGTGAACAAATTGTGGACTATTAAGTGTCAATTTTGTAAAAGTTCATATTTCAGGATGCCAACTTTATAGCTCTATCTTCTCGTTGTGCCTTTTCCAAATTTTTTTTCATTCAAGAATTTTAAACGAATACAGATTTCGAGGGATTGCATTAAATTTAAACCACTAGTCGTTTATAGTTAACACCTAAACCTGAACCCCCGTAGCGATCCGAGGGGAGCGCGTGTATAAATTCGAAAAAGGATCTCTCTAGGTTTCCCTTCGATGACGCGGCGATTCTTGTGGGACAAATGAGCCAGAATAAATACCAGGGTAGACCGTGAAAACCGAAGAATGCCTAGAACTAACCACCCTGAAAACGGAAACGGGAATGTTTGCGATCTCTGTGGCCGAGAATGCTTGTTCAAAGAAAAGTCGCCATCGTTTTGGTGACTTCTCTTACTACACGGGTTACACGTCTCTACAAACAGACATTGTAGGTTTCTGATCGAATAATCTCTGTGAAATATGCCGTAAATAATGCGACATTTCCCAATGGTACTTAAATAGAAACGTGTAAAGAAATTGTCGAGTAAAAGAAGATGTATAATTACAATAGCAGAAGTAGAGCATGTGTGTGAATAAGATAACAATAATTATTCGATACATTTTGATAATACACATTGATTTTTTTTTTTTTTAAAGACATATATTAGATAGTAAATATTAAGGTTCCGCTTCGATGATGAGGCAGTTTCAAAGGGACAAATGAGCGAAAATGAATACCAGGTAGAATCATAAATAACGTAGCGAGAGGAAGGCTGGCAATCTTGAGAGAGGGACATGAGCTGCTGCAGCTCGGTTATTGGGTGAATAATTAATTTATTGGCCGCGCTCGTGCTATCTACTTAGGTAGGATTTCACGAGCTCCTCCCACCCCTCTAGGCTGCCGGGATATTATAAAACTCGTTCCACTAGTTTACCCCCGTCGCTCATTTACATTTAATTGGGGAATCAATCCGGTGCCGGGGTATCGTTACAGAATATTTATAAGCTCTTTGTGCATGTAATGCGTGCGAGTTTTAATTTCGCCGACGGGACGCGAATGTTCCGATTTTTCTCGACAACCGCTTACCGCTCGACGATTGTTCATTCGTCATCGCCGACAAGTAGATTCTCTTCAATCTCATTCAATGGTACCGCGTCGTGCCTTTAACATTTGCCAATTAATAATTTCACGTTCCGATACATCAGGGATCGAAAATTAATATCGAACACCTGACCAGTGCTACTGGTGGTGATACGTCGTATCTCGCCGACACGCATACACACTAATTTATTGCAAATCCACTCTAACCCATTACGAACTTCAAAGCGACGCGGGCGCGCCATCATTGTTTTCTAGCGTTATAAACACCGTTGTGTCATGCGCGGGGATGCGAAAACCGTTGAGAGCGTTTAACTAGAACGAATTAATGAATTAATAACAAGGTATATGTATTTTAATATACTATTTTAATGTGCCACGTAACTATAACTATCAAAATATGAACTTGTATTCGTTGTTTCATTCAACCCATCTTTTATGTCAAAATCTTTTTTGTCCAATTTTTCAAGTAACTATCTACTATCGTTAGATGAATAAAATTCAGAGTTACAATTGCACGTTAACAATATTTTAAGATGAAATATTCTGAAGTTTTCTCTCTTTTTTTTTTTCTCGAAATTATCTTACAGAAATCATTCTAGTAAGTCTCGTCGAATGTGGGTAGCGGATCGGAGAAAGGAATCTCATAATGTCTTCTAGTGTTAGAAACTAGGACAATGTCGACCATAATTCTAGTTTCACCATGACATGGGGTATGCGCGCTTTTGTAATGCGGTTCGACGGCGGCTACCGTCCATCGGCGTCTAACTGCGCCGGGATGCGTATATTTATTAATCGATCGTGGCCAAGCTATCGACAGGCGCGATCACTACCGTTACGACACATTATAGACAGTAGGATCAAGTAGGTCACGTTCGTACAGTCTTGTTGGCGCGTGATAACCACTTCAACTGGACTCAGCGAACAACTCGTCAGCACTCTGTCCGTCATTTTCTTCCTCTTCTTTATTTATTTAACGTACGTTAAATACCTTTTAAATAGCTTAAAAAATATACGCTGTATTAACATAATTATAAGATAATTTTGAATAATGATCGTAATAAAACAATTATCCCTAATAAGGTTTTAAATCATGAAGCCGAGGATAACCTGTTGAATTAATGATAAATGCCATATGCATATCATAGCGCTAACACTCGATAAGAAAATCGCTGTGCATGTACTCTTGTTTTAGTAGAAAATTCAATCTACTCTCATCGACCTCGCTAAGAAAATAAAGTTGCGCGCGAAGGCAAACCTGTTTGCAGAAGTCGGATCCGCCCGCGGATCCCCAGAGCGCTGTTCATGATTTAATGCCAATAACGAAGCGTGAATCGTGAACGAATCGAATCGCAGACGTCTCCAGGTATTTTTTGGTTGTCAAGTATTCTTTCGATCGGATTCGATTTCTCTGACTCTCTTTCTTGAAGGAAAAGGAGAGTGAGAGAAAGAGAGAGAGAGAGAGAACCAAAATAAGATGCTTAAAGCGTAGAGTATATAAAAAGATCTTCGCGAAATACCGACGTGATTGAATCAAGATTTGACTCATTCGATGAGAACTCCTTAATCGAAGTATGAAAACGAGCCAACTCTCCCATAATTTTTTTCTTATTTCGGCTAGCACGACTATTTTGAGCGATACGGTACAGGAAGTTTATAGCGTGTACGGTTTCAGACCTCTCGAAAAGAGGCAGTTTTACTTCTTCCTTTCAAAAAAGGATAAACACGAGAGATAGTTCTCTAAATAGAAAACATGTCTTCATCGCAATTTATAATAGTAATTTCCTTGTTTTTTTTTATATTTATATATCGTTAAAAAATTTTAAATTAAACATTACTAAAAAAGAAAAAAAATTTTTAAGAGTTTGACAGAATATAAAAGTTACGTACGCATGAATTTTTAGATGAAATGACATGCGGTGAATATCTTGAAAAATAAATAAATTAAAGGCAATAAAAACGTTTCATAAAATGTGCGTGTACGTGTATGTTTTGATTGCTCTATATATCGAGAATTTCCATAATTTTGAATTGGAATACACACATTTTGGATTCGACCATTCTCGTTTATTCTCTCGGTTGAATTCCATGTTCGATGAGAGCATAATAATAACTTCCCTTCGAAAGATCGCGTTACGGTTCGTCTGAGGCTCGTAGAAAAGACCTTAGAATGAAAGAACTGCCTCGGGAGCACTATACAAGACCGGACAGTTTTCAGAAATCGTAAAGCATCATTTTTACGGAGGTGGAATGAAAAAAAATGCATGACAGTAGATAAGAGGAAAGGGTTAGATTTTACGCGGGTGCTTTGGCATTTTGCTTCCTTTAAATTGCAGTCCGAGACCGTCGATACCTCCGCTCCAAACACAAAACAAGCCCCGCTCTCGCTCTCGCTCTCGTTTTTTCATCTGGCCGGAGGGAGGATAGAAGCAAAAAAAGATGTCGAAACGACTTCGTGCAACGATGGAAACGCGCAACTCTTTCGCAGTAAGAAGAAGGGGGTTGTTGCCTGCGAATTCCCTCATTGCTGCTTTCCTCCGCGTCTTCTTACCGCTGTACTCTCCCCCGTGGCCATTTTGCGATGGAAACGGCCCTCGACTAGCCTCGGTTATTACAGTGCGAATTCCCGATAGCCCGTTTCGAGCGCATGCCGCCGTTCGCGCGCAGAAGCAACTCGGAAAGGTAGAGCCCAGCTTTAGTATCAAACTTAGCAAACCTGTGAGGAAATTAAATCAATATTGTATCAAAATGACGAATACAAGAAAGGAAATGCGATAGAGATGCAAATATATCAAGTAAATATTGTTGTAAAAATCATAAGAATTTTAATAATTTTATTAATAATAAAAATTAAATTAAAAGAAAATAAGTGCAAATAGTTTCCATAGATTTTGACAAATTTAAATGTAAAAGGAGATGTAATTTCAACTTTAGGAAGAGATTGCCGACAATCTCGACAATAACTATCATCGCGAGTGATATCGAAATCCTGTTTATTCACCCGTCTAGTCATATGATCGATCATCATCATAGATAGGACAATTGCAATCGCAAAGGTAGAACAATTACGTCTGAAGATCGCACGCACTTCGTCGAACGTTAATTTCGGGCTGGATCGGATTCTCTATGCACGCGTGGTGAGTAAATGGGAAGGACGTGTTCATTATATCTCGTGCAGCTCGAGGTTGTCTCATTAGTTAGAAAGGTGGTACTATTACGACTCGCCCCGCGTTAGATACGATTTATTATACTCACCGCATTTATTATACTCATCGCGATTCTTCCTCGCAGCCTTGTGAACGAACGTTATTCAGACAAGCAAGCGGACAATTCATCTTTCGCGCTACCTAAAATCTGAACGAGATGATATTTAATAACCAATAGATGGTCTGAGGATGTTTTCCAAATAATCTTTTTGCATAAATAAAACGTCGAAAAGTAACGTTTTTAAAATAGATAAAATCCTCTTTGAGATTTTTCAAAGATTTGTCAGTTGAAATATTCCACATCCCGGGTTTGTTAAAGGTGCTACAATTTTGGGACGTTACTTATCCAGCGTTAAGTGGGTCCGTGCCAGCGAGTATGCGGGTGGTCTTTCCGTTTGCAAAGGCGGGACAATTTTATGGTTTCCGCTCTCCCGAGACCTAAGCCACCGTCTCATTTTCAAGGCTCGTTCGTAGCTCAAATTAATTTCCCTCTAATGCCACTGATATATTGTTGCGGACGAGTCGGCTATTACAGTGGCATTAAAAGAAAATTAATTATTAATTCGTGCGTTTATTGCGATAATGGGTTAGAGAAGCAAACATCATAAATTCATTAATAGTGGTAGAAGAATATTATGAAATCGCTGTTTTTCGCAAGGTATAAGACAAAAGATTGTTGTTTGCCATTGAAATTGTGAAAGTCGAAGAAAATGATCGTCGTTTAGTTTAGTAGATTACCTAGAAGTGAAGGAATACAATGAGCTCTCGCGCCTATGGAAAGACCGTCGACCGCAGTGGCATTTGCATCATTCACCTTGAGAGGTAGATACCGCGTGTAGAGAGCCTTGTGTCTCACCGCGGATTACGTTCGAGGGAATTTATCGTCCGGCTAGTAACGCCGATGCACTTCGTCCTCACCTCCCCCCGATCACTTCTTTCCTCATCTCTTCCTCTCTGCTGTTCTTATGAAGAACTCGTGTCACGGAATTAATCTTTTCAAATTTGTATATTATAATAATATAAATTATTATGTTATTAAGAAGCCTAATTAGAAAATTTAGTATTTTAATACCTGTTAATTGATTAGTAAACATATTGTAATAATACAAATAATTTTTAACATTGCATTAAAAGACAATCGTAAATATTTAAAATTTTTTTCAATAAACATCAGTTTGTTAACAAATAACAGATAATCTCCGGAGATTTACCGATATTCTAAATTCCACCTGTTGGCCCGATAATAATGTCATTCTTCGCATTGAGTACGTTGTCTTCGTGCACGATCTTTTTTTAATTGTCTTACTCGTATTTCTTTATTTGCAGTTAATATATGAATGGCGACGCGATTGTGATGATTCATTCCTTCGTAATGATCTCACGTGCTGCCGCTTGCTCTCTTAGGAGCTGCTCGTTATTTTGTTGAGCATCAGTAATTTTGTCGGCTCTATGTGTCATGAAAAGCGATAGTGCATGATTGTCAGCGTTGAAATAATAACGCGTACAAAAAGCGTGCACGTGCGAAAGACAGAGGAAGAGAAAGAGATTTTTTTCTTAGCAATATCGCGACAACGAAATCGACCGACTTTCCGTTTTTGCCGAGCGTGTGGATAATTCAACACATGTTTCACGCGAAATTACATGAATCTATCTTGTCTTGTCGAGAGACGATCTTTCAATTAAAATATTCTGCCCGATGACTTTAAACATTTACGCAGCTACATTCACACGCTAGAATTAATTCCTTTACACGAAACTAAAATTTTCGTCAAGCAGAAAGAAAATATTATTCTTTTAAACCTTTTCGTAAGTCGGGGAATCGAAATCATGTATTGAAGTGCCTGCTAACGAGGCCAGCAGCTATGTTGATTCTTCTAAATGTATATAAGTAAGAGCTTTGCATATATACGTATGTGCATATAATTACTATGTATATATAACGCATACAAATAATTATTTGTGCATGCGCGTGTGTATGTGTGTTTAGGGAGAAATATTCACGAGTATTGGTCTCATTAGTAAGCTCCGGCGATTCTCACGAGGTTCGCAATGAAAGGGGATCGCATCTTATACGTAGTAAAGTGTAGAGTGAAAACAGAGAAGCTGAAAGAGAAGAGAGAGGTACAGAGAGAAATGAGATGAGAGAGTGTGTGTTGTGTATTATCGTGGTGGATGAACGATGAGAGAGGCATGCCAGTTGCGGTAATAGCCGGCAAGCTGCGCTATTATGAGCGGCTCGAAAAAACGTGATGTCACGCTAGGCCACTCCTGCGGTTGACCGAAAGCTGAAAAAAATGCATTACAATTCGTCGCTTCTTATTGTTTACCGCAATTGGCCATCGCCAGCCCCTTTCCCCGCTCGTCTCTCGCCGTTATTGTTTAGCCGCTCGCGCGCTTCCCGCCGCTTCATTATGCCCTTTGTCCGTGCGCGCGGCTTTTATCGTCTGTTTAATATTTATCGTTGACGCACGGGTGCAATACTAATTTCTTCGGGTTGCGCCCGTCATTCGATCTCATGCGTCAACTCCGAAAGCTCGTCAGTTTGCGAAAACCATGCGCGCGCGTTAATCAGTGATTCAACTATCGATTTTTATGTAAATGCGATTGTTGACTCCTCACATATGCACACATACAACGCTTCAAAAAATAAATAGTTTCACTTTGTGGCGAGCGATAAGGCAAAAATCTTACAAAACGTTGCTATTCTCTCGTATGGTTTATTAATGGATAAGCATTCTAATCTATGTTCTTAGAATGAAAGATATTGACTTGAGATCACATTCTACATATCGCGTGTTATATTCTATATACTTCCTAATCTCTGTTACATGCCACAGGTTAATAACAAGAAAAAAAACATCAAGTCAATTCTCATTTAAGACTAGACAAATTGCACGCATAACGACTGATAAATTAAGAGTCACAAATGACAAGAAATTTAGCAAGGATGCATTAGCAAGGTAAAATATATCCGATATTATCGCAGTTTTTGTATGACACGAAGATGACGTGCTGGCCGTCTCTAATTAATGACAGTCGGCAAGTCGTCGAGAGAGGGAGGCTTAAAAGACCTGGGTGGGTTCGCGTGGAGTTTGCGTGACTCAGACTGCTGCTTTACCCACCTTTACAGGTGCCTGCTTGCACGTTATATGACGTGACGTCGATTCTCTCGCAAAATTCTCATTTGAACGCCATTCGCGTCTTGTCTCTTTAAATCAATAATTCATCAAGTTAATCTCTTTCTTTCTCTGACTTTTGATTATATATTTGAAATATTTTTGAAAAATAGAAAGTCAAAACACGCTTTAATGTTACAAGACAAAGCAACATGATAAGGCAACTTAAAAAAAAATCCAATACGCTGCAGTATGGCAATTTAAAATTAATTCACAGGTGCGACGAAGCCTTTCGAAACTCGAGAGAAAAGCTCGCTTGGTCACGCGCTAATTTATTCGAGCTAATTTATGCGAGCGAGTAAGGCGCGAGCGAAGAGCTTTTTGACGTAGATAAGAGCCGGTGAAATTTAACGGCGATATCGATGGTTCGGCATGCGTGATATGGGTGCCGTTGCCGGGTGCACCGATTTCCGAGGCGCTCAGTTGGGCAGCTGATATGGTCGCTATTAGTCTCTGATGCTCAGAAGCACTATAGCGCCCATCTCTCCTCTGTCCAAGTGCAGGAAGAGAGAGAGAGAGAGAGAGAGAGAGAGAGAGAACTGAGGCTTTTTGGGGCGTAGATAATAGTGAGAGAGTGCCCATTAAGGGCGAATCACCTAGGTCAGAGAAGGCCTCGCAAAACTTCGCACCTGCTCTATATTATCGTTATAATACATATTCATAGCGAACCTCCAGAGAAAAAGGGCGCTTTAATCCTTAAACCGCATCGGCGTAACGAGATGCAGCGGAAAAACCTCTGGTTTGCAGGTCATGAGGATGAAAACTTTCGTAACTCGTTATTTCGGTTTCCTTGTGTTGCAAAAAGACCTTGTCGTTAATTCTCGACTTTGCGAAAAGGAGTTGTGCGTCGGAGAGACGCGACTAGAAGAAACATTCGACAAGGGTGGCATGTTTTCAGACTTGCTGTCCATCGGTTTCCTCACCCTCTCCCCCTCACTTCTCTCTTTCTCGCTTGTCCACTCGCGGTTAAGGCGGCCACGCGAGTAGCCGAGAATAATGACATTATTGCGGAACCACTCGCAGCTTACGGCAATTAAAACTTTGGTAATTGCCGTGAACGAGTTATATAATTACCACATCGTGCCGCGATGCGTCGTGTTACGTTATGATTTGACGATCTCATATTTCGTTTTCTCCGATCTCACAAGTTTTGCCAGTTACCAACTAAATTATTCTAAAATCATTTTATTAAACAAGATTTATTTTTTAGTTATAAAGAATATATTAGCTATTCTGTATTTGCACCAAATATAATCAACTAGATCAAGTTCTGCTGAAATCATCAATAGTATCCAAAGAAGAAAGATAACACACTATCATTGAAAGCATTCGCACGTTGCAATTGACGATGAAAATTACATTGCATTGTTATGAAATATTTATATATTTATAATTTATACTTGCAAATAGTAATTTACGGTATTTTTGTGACTTTTTGTTACTTTTGTCATTATCTTGCATTATCTTTAGATGATATGTACGTCTAAAATTACTGTAAAATAGCATATTTTGATGATTGATTGAGATCTGTAAAGACTTAGGTATTTTCTCAAGATGAAAATTGATCAAATTTTTTTTTGCAAGATGGAAACGATTATTTATAGACAAATGTGGACAAAACAATTCCTCTATCAATTTTGTAAAAATTCGCATTTTAGGGTGCTAACTTCATAAAGCTATTATTAATCAACTTTGATCGCTTATTGCTTATAATTTGATAACTATTGTTTTTTCGAAATTTTCTTATGAGTTTTCTACTTTAATTATTTCCTAGAATTGAGATTGAATTGAGATAATTGTGAGACACTCATTAACAATGCATAAAAATAATATTTTAACAATACTTTTCTATTTTTATTTTTTAATTTTTCTATAACAAATCTATATTTTGCAAAAATCAAAATATCTTTAGCTTGCATAAAAACTTCTGCGTGAAATGCTTTTTTTGTAAAGCGCATTTTGTCATCGACGACTCGACAACAAGACAATGCTATCATTGTTATCATTGGAAACGTAGCTACGTCATGTGGCACGACGCTGAACGGTCACCGCTTTAAATCGCTTCGCCTCGACGAGACCGTTAAGCCCTTCATGGTTAACCGAGGCTCGTGCTACAACACAGTCGCCTCTTTGTCGATTAGCACGCCAACTCGCCAACCAGGAACGGCTGGATTTTTACCGAGCTCGTGACGCTCGTAATTTTTATCGAAACGGGATGCGGGAACGAAAGAACGCACCTGAAAAACGCACAAAAATTCGACGTCGATATTTTTATTTTTTTATCGAGAACACGTGTGAAATTATCAAAATAACATGTATATATTTAAAGAACCGTAACGAACAGTATATCAGTAGTACACGAATATTATGAAAAAAATAATTTGTTGAAAAAACAAATTTGTTGCAGAAACAAATAAAATATAATTTTATAATAATAAAAGGAGAAAGAAAAGCGGTATCTCTTCGCAGTACTGTGTGACTTTCGATGCACGTTTTATTTACATGGTGTATAACGGGTGTACAGACATGTCGTCACGCGGCACACGCGCGTGCACGGTGGTCTTGTATATATCGGCGCTCGGCGAACTTCCTGGCGCTGCTTTATCATTATCGGATGTGACTAATGCGGCGTTTAACGCAACCTCGCGTTAGTTGTTATTATAGCCCTTGGCGAACGGGTCCTCCTGCCCCTTTCCTCTCGCTCATTTTCTCTCTCGTTCCCTTTCACTACTGCACGCGCGGACGAAACGCCCTTTCGTGTCCACACATGGTCCCTCAGATTCGAGTGAGCCCGATTTTGACGCTGGTTTATTCATTCAATAAATCCTAGACCGGTCGGCAGGTTTCGAATATTGTTTCTCGGATTCACACGCCCAAAGAGCGTAAAAAAGGTCTCAGTACACTATACACTGATCAGTACAAATACAAGGAATTTTTTCAGAATATTTGTACGACGCATATATTTAGATATATTCTAATTTTTTTCCTCTCTGATAATTATAACTTTATTATGAAAAATTCTATTTTACTAGGAGACTTAATAATACCAGCGTATTTTTTAATCCAATTTATAAATATAATAAGTATAGATAGAAAAATATAATTTTCAGTAATTTGCTAATACTACTTTAAATAACATGATTTTTATCATTCATACTTATTCACCTGTTATTACCTGTGGCGTCTCGTATCTTCATCATTCCTTTCTTAATGATACGACTCATAAGTCGTAATGCGATGGTTTTATTCATATTCCGCAACATAAAGCTGCCGCCATAGTCCTTGTGTATATATTATAATGTCAGTTACTATTTATATATCTATTCTTTATCGAAGTTGTATGTACAGACCGTTACGGGAATGCGCTGCAATCGCGATCTCGCAATTAATTCAAAGTGTCAGCTTAATATAGGTACTTAATAATATTTGTTGTGGTTTAAATGCAGTAGACTATACAGAAATGTGAAATAGCAATGCTTTCTTTGACATGCGTAGCTCTACTTAATAAACGATTGACGAAAGAACACCCGGTGTGTCGATTCAGGCCCAGCGCGAAGCAGCCTCACACTACCGTGACTGTTAACACGGGTTAATCTTGCTTAATAACAGTCATAGCGTTCGTGTGTCTCGCCCTTTATCGTCGTCCGCTATTATTTGCGCAATTATTTCCGGCTGCACGTCGGATAAGCGATATTATTAACATTACCGGTAATTAGGCCAAGGTAATGTCAGTCGATAGTGATAATCGGTCGATTTTAATCGTGTTCCTTATAATTACTATAAACAATTGTAATAAATTTTCTCTATGAAAGTAATTGAATTGTTTTGTACGGAAATAATGTATTTTTATTTTTTTGCATTGATGAAAAATTCTATTGAAAAAAAAAATTGCAAATAACGAAACAAAGAAGAATTTAGAAAGCGAGAGTCAAACGGAATAATTAAACATAAACGCGAGCGTACCTGGTATTTATAGCTAAATAAATGCATTTTTACAATGGGCGGGTTTTTTGCTGACAATAAATTGAAGATGGTTGGTTTTAACAAACATCGCATGTAGATGTTGCCATTTACATAAGCGAGAGAAGCTAAACGGATACGCTCGGTTGGCCTGTTATCCGGATAGCTTCCAGGCTCGCTGGCTGTTGGCGAGATAATCGCTTACACGTTGCACGCGTTGGTTAATTCACTGCCGTCTGACAAGCGAGAAAATCCTACCTAGAATTACTCGCGCCATAGTACGTTTGAATCAAGTACCCCATCTTAGATGCATCTGGGAATGCTAATTTTTCGCTTTGTAAAAATATATGCTGTTTACATCAGAATTACATGCCGAATGTGTTTTTGTCTTAAATATATCGTACATACATATGTCAAGATTTTTACTTCAATTAATGGATTGATGATTAATGATGCAATATTATAAATGATTGAAATTTTCTCTTATCAATAGTGTCGTGAGATGTAAATGTTTTCCAATAGACAGGTATACGCAACAAAGCAAATTTAACAATTAACGACATTTATTATCGCAATTGCAATGTTTCCTTTTTCTTATTTCGGAATCCGTTCGTTTTGAGATCGCGAAGCGATCCTCGCAGCCTTGCGACGCGCTTATTTCTTGCATGAAAATTTTATCGCGGTCTTCTGCAATCGAGGATGATCCGACGTCGACGGCATCACGGAAGCTCGGCGCCGACGCACGGAGGGCGGGACAAGGGCGCGGCTCACGGCTCGTTCTCCCAATTTCGCGGGCTGCGCCCGGAACGAGGTGCCGTTGCGGCGCAAGGACCCCCTCAATTATCGGACGGTGGTGATTTAAGGCGAGCTGCTTCTCCGTGTAGGAGGGCAACAGCGTTTCTCCTTGCAGAACCGTCTGTCGAGAGTGGCCATAGAACGGCCAATCTTGGCTGTGGCGAGTCACGACCCGACGGTAATCAGAGTGGGAAGATTAACGAGACGTTAAAACGAAGAGGCGAGTTACGAATAAATCAATATCGATAAGCGCGAGATGCATTATATACGTATTCGTAATGAGACCTGAGATTTATATCGACGAAGGGCTCTCGTTTCGGCGTTATCTCTCGCCTCGCTAATACATCGAATGATAAATCTGCCCGCGATGTTTATTGCATTCCGAAAACTAAAGGATTTACAAGAAAGTACAAATATACCTGCATATACATATATAAATATAACAACAATTTGTGTTGTTGATTCACAATTTCTGAGCGAAAATCTCTGGTGGATGATTGAAAAAGTATTTTTTAATTTATATAAATTTTATGAGAAATAATTTTGCATGTTATCACGTTATTATAAAAAGTCGTTAATATGAATATTAATAAAATCGAGCCATGCGTGTTATGAATAAGGCTCGAATTTACCGGGATATACTATTACCGCTCCACGACCTGTCTCATATTACATTTTGCGTGTAGCAGGTCTTAGGACGGTCTCTCAATCTCGGCACTTTTTTTATTTTATTACAAAGCATAAACGCTGTTGCATTAACGTGCGATAATTTCGTTAATTTTATGTAATGGCACTTTTTCGACCAACATCTCTCATTATCGGTATATAAACACATAATTTATATGCATTCTTGTTTTTATTTATATCGTACGTATTAGCGAAATGAAGAGGATACGATAAATATGAATTGAGAAAGAAGGAAAGCTCACATCACGAGAGAACCTATACACAGACAAGGAGAAGCGCTTGTTCGTATTTTTGCCACTTTCGCTCCTTTAATGGTCTCAGTGTTCCTCGCAATTTGTTCGTATTACTGATCCCTTGGTTTCTTCGCGCTGCGCTTCGCGTTTTCATCTTTATTTTTGTCGATCTTCCTAACGCATGTGTGCAATTCGTTAGCTCATTGGAACAGGCGACTCAAAGACGAGAAATCTTTAGATAATTTTCAAGATACATAGCCTAACGATCCAAATCAAAGTATATATACTTTAATCAAACAAATATACATATATTTATATATATTTGTTATACATAACAAATATATATAAATATTTGTTATGCACTTTATTATCGGAATTTTTCAGTAATGTAAATTACACATTTTACTGTTATTGATAACGATAATAAAGTCGTAACCTATTATCGCTGAGATTTCCTGCGGCAGAAATGATGGGAGCAGATCGAAATCAAGCTGGTTCCCGCGAAATCAATGGGATTCTCCTAATCCGTCGCGACGACAAAAGGTATTCTCCCCGTCTGTGAACCCTTAATGCGTTAACGACAGGAAACGAGTCGACTACGCCAGCGGGCTTACCGCGCGTCCGCTTATGGAGGCGACCGGCAAATTGTCTAAGGAGGGGCTGAGTCCTAAAGAGTTCACGGCTACAAAGGAGCACGCAATGCTTGACGATGAAACTTTTTACGGGAGCTTAGTTTATATAAATACGAGAATTCCTGATATTTCAACATCATTCCTTAATACGTGTCTTCAAACTTTATCAATGAAGATGGACCTTCTCTTTTCGCGTCACGTGTCTCTCTCATAATAATACTTGTATTAATTCAATATTTGCATTAATTTGATCTCGATCGATTCAGAAGTTAATCAAGCCGTTGACAAGTTTAATGATACGTCAGATACTCTTTGATCTTTTTGACAAGTTTTATCTTCTTCTGAAAAATCGTCAATGGCCCGATCAATCTTGCAAATGTTGCAAGGAACGGGTGGAACGCGCGCCTTCACGGGCAACACTTTAGTCTAAAACGAATCTCTCTTACTACGACCAGGCGTTCGTTTTCTCGCGGCCTCTCTGCGCCAAACTTGGAGCAGTTCGTTAAACCTTCCTCGCTGAAAGCTTGCTCGTTAACTGAGTCATAGCAAGCGCGGTTCGCTCGTCCGAAAAGCCGTCTCTAGTTTATCTCGAGTCTCCAGTCTACCTGTCGCCGCGGAAGTTATCCTATGCACTTGCGCCTCCCTCCTCTGTCTTTCTCCCGCCGTTGGTTAACGCCGGCGCTAGAAAAGTAACTAATTAATTAGTTTTCGCGGGGCGCGTGACGTTATCGCGCGCCGCGCGTATCATCGTTGTCGTCGTCGTCGTCGGCGTCGACGTCGTTGGACGAGGAGGAAAAGGCAGTGGCGGGCATGAGGTGGCGGCCGGTGGTGGCGATGGTGACGGTGGTGGTGACGGCGGGGAAGGTGCCGATGGTGGTGGTGGTGGTGGTGGTGGAACACCAAAGAGGAGAAAGATATCTCTCTCTTTCTCTCTCTCTCTCTCTCTCTCTCTCTCTCAATACGCGCGCGGCGTTGCCATACCTCGCGCACGCACCAAATATTTGACGCTAACCATCGGTGAAACACACGCTCAGGCTCCCCTCCCGGGCTTACTAGCCGACTCGAAAACATCGGCGCCTCCTGTTATTTGCATTCCCCTAACCAGCCACCGCGGTGTGTGTGTGTCATTCTCTCTCTTTCTATCTATCTCTCTTCTGCTTCCCTCTCGCTTGCACTCGCTCTTCACGCTGCTTGCTCCTTTTCGTCTCTTTCATCCGCATTTTCTTGCCGTACATTTAACGTGAAACGCGACGCTCCAATTCCCAGTTTTGCCAATATACATCGGTCCCGTGTATCGGACGTCGAATTTATTTTCCATAAAGCAACTGACGTACCGTCGAGGATTTGACTCGAAGAACTTGAATGTAAAATGGTTTAAACGCCAACGGGGGCATTAAAGAACGAGAATTGAACAAGTTGCGAGAACGCTACGACCTGGGTATATTTTACGCGCACGAAAAACAGCGGCGCGCGCGTCGTCGTTAAACGTCGAACGAAAATTTTATGAATTCCCACCCATAGTCTCGGAATTCCGATGCCGTAGGCCGCGGCGATGTTCCGACTTTCTTCGCTCGGCAACGAGCCTCCTCCGTCCGAGAGAGAAAAAATGAGGAAAAAAAGGGAGAGAAAAGAGAGAAAAGAAAGAGAAAAACGACCGGGACTCCGACTACGTTGCTGATGCACCTCAGGAATTCGTAGTTTGCGTTTTTCGGTACGCGCCCGCGCGCGCGCGCGCTCGCGCTCGCGCGTGTACCGTGGGGCCGTCGGTATAGTAATTTACGAGCGATCGTTCGTCGAATTCACCGATGATATTCTGCCTCGCGGGCCAGGCTCTTGACCAGTTGCAGCTCGCAGCTGCAATGTCGTATATCGCACCTCCGTCGATTTCGACACCTCCAGCGCCGTCGTCGATCTGCCACCGAAAGCATTGAATATTTCTACGTTAATTATGGCCCGGACCAAAAGGGGCAATCAGTGTCCCGACCGTCTCGTCGGAAAATTAAAAGTACCGAGAAGAAGCATCGCGTATACTAACAGGATGCACGAATGAATGCATATTTAACAATATCCATTCTGCAGCATAAACATCATTAGTATCGATTCATAATTCGTTTTATTAGATGAATTTTTTCTATCTAGCTAGGTAAGTTCTTGTTAATTTAAGTATTTTTTTCCGATCGATATTGTTGTACTTCTGTGATGCGAAAGAAAGAGAAATATAATATAAAATTGTGACATATATTTTAATGTACTAGATATTTTAATAATTGACATGTCGAATTCTCATTCTGTCTCTCTCTCTGGCATCAAGTAAGACCCAATTAGAGATACACTAAAAGTCTACTGAGACCACTTTCTTTCATTGTAAATTTTCCATCATCAATTTTCATTCTTCAGTCGTACATTATAATCGCATATTACTTATTTTACGTTGAACATACGATCTATTAGCAAATATCAATAATGATCTTGCCATCATGCAAATCAACAGAGACGAGTAATTTCTGAGCATCACGATAGATCGATTAATTACGTGCACCTGCAATTCATGAGGTACTATCGAGTAGTCTTCTTCCATGAAATATCTAATTTTGGCAAAATATTGGCCAAGATCTACAGGATTATGAGCATTAACATTTCAGTGGCACGAACACAGACAGGTGTAGAGCGAGACAGGTGGAGCGCCTTTAAAAAATCTAGCCCCGGTCGGTCACGCACTTCAAACTGCCAAGTTAATTAAAATTGAAAGTTAATTAACCGCAGGATTTGTTGTTCCTATAAACAACCTACAGATTGAGTTTCTGCAACAGATGGCGGAACAAATTTAGATAGATCACTGTACGAGACATTAAACTGAACTGATTTATCCCTATACCGTTTAAGCACTCAAAGGATGTTGATCGCACTAGCAACTGCGAGTTTTATAATTGCGATTTTCCCGCCACTTTACGGTTTACGAGGTATCATTTGATACATAACGTCTTTCGCGTGAAATGCTTTATCCCTTTCGTTTAAAAACGTTCTTCCTTGGAAGAATCTAGTCGCAACCGCCGCCGCCGCAGCCGCCACCGCCGCCTCGTCGAGGCCGAGCACCGAAGAGCCGAAGATTGCCCACTTGACAATCGTTGGACAGCACTCGGAATACGGCGACACTTAGCGAACAAAAGATAGAGAAGGGAAAAGAAGGGATCAGGAAAGAGGGAGAAAGAAAGAGAAAAGAGGAGATAACTATAAGAGAGACACAGGGAAAGAACGAGAGAGGGAGCACGGTAGCTTGGTGCATAGAGACATGGCGGTTGCATAGAGCGCACAGAGTGTCGCGCATTTAGATAATGCGTATGTTCCCTCAGAGCTCTTCTCCTCCTCCTCCTCCTCCTCCTCCTCCTCCTTTTCCTGTCCCTGCTCTTTTTCCCTCGTCCCTCTGTCCACCCATCGTATTCCTATCTCTTTTCGCACTTCACTGGCGTTCGTCCGTAAAAGCTTGAAGCATGCATCCTTTTATCCTCTTGTAACTTTGGTGCCTTCGCACTTTTCGTTATAACCGGCTATACGCGCTACGAAATCGTGTGACGCCGTAACGCCGCGCCATTAACAGGCCGTAATTGCGCGACGCTGAAATGCCACGGTTGAAACGCGCTTATATATCCAGCTTTTTTACATCGAGAAAACGGTCGAGAAAACGTCTCCTTTCGATACTCGCTCCTCGCTCGTCGTCCGATACCGCGGTCTCTTTAAAAATACCCACTAATAGCTTAACAATCATCAACGAAATTCGATCAGCAACAGTACACGACTGTTGAGAGATTTAACGCATGATTATTCGGTACTACAACTGCAGAGCTTTCCGATACTCGCGGTTTGCCGCTGATTCACTTCTTCCTTCACGTAGATTCTACCGACGGAGTCACGGTCACCTAAAGGTAGCCAAGTTTAGTTCCTTCTGTGTTGTCTTCAAAGTTGGCCGCCTTGTTACTCGAGGGAGCGACCTCGGTGAACGGCACGATTTACGACGGGTAATTACCGACGGGTAGTAGTCTCTATATACTAGGGCCTGGCTTGTATATCAGTGCTGCAAAGCGAGCACGAGCGCTTCGAAACGCCTTCGATAGTCAGCGGGCGCAATATTATTACTCCTCCCTGCAACCGACCATTCGTTCGAAGGAATCGCACCCATTTGCTCACAGTTGCGATTTTATTGTTAGTCTTATACGATGGCGAAACCGTCGATTACGCGATCCCTTCAAGTATGCGTATGTTTTACATATCCTGTATGCATATGCTATATCGATTGTTTATCAGTTCGAAGTAGATTGGCTGAATAGCTTGTCTTTTCATAAATTTACATAACTTATTAAATATCGTAATCATTTGCATCAAATGTAGCACCAACTTGTTTTCGTATCTGTTTGTTTCATTCCACGCGATTTTTCGTCCGATTGCTCGATTTCTCTTACTCCTCTGTCGCTATTGCCACTTCTTCGTTCATTCGCGTCTAACGTCAGCTAGATTAATCTATGATCTTTCGAGTGCGGCTTATCTACCGCAGAATGCGCAACATGAAATTGAATTACAAGTATAAACAGTGCAATTACATGTATTTCCATTATCGTGCCGCCCGCCGAAGGGCGACATCAAACAATGCGAAAATCGAGTTTCGTCGGTGTGCGAACGCGCGCGCAAGAGGACGGCGCAACTTGACTGTCGACTATCCGCAAGTACGATGCCTTGAAACGCTTGGCTGCTGCGGCTGGCCGACTCGAGAAAACGGTCGTGGGCGTATTATTGTAGCTTCGGCTTCTGTTCGTTTGTTAGGAGCGGGCGACCGTCACGCGCTTCGCTCCCGGCAAGCGTACAGTCACTCCGTAGGGGTAGACGATCTCGGATGCGCGACACCTTGTTGTCATCGGGTACCTGAAGCATATACTTTCACGTAATTGCATTTTGCTCGCCATACTCCTCCGCTTTCGTGCTCGATTGATGTCTTCGGGTTGATTCGGGTCGCGATCAGTGCGCCAAAGTCGTAGCGTTGTTTTTTAACATTTCTTCCGAATGCAAAATGTTTGACCTTTTATCCACAGAATAGAATTATTGATTATAAATAATTGTATATCTGTTTAGATGAAAATAATTATTAATTTGATTATTACAAACTGCAATAATGCACCCGCGACTAATTTTACGTAAAATGTGTAATACAATGCATTTATTAATTACTTATACATATAATATGTATTAAATTATATATATTTTTTAAGATGTTTCCATAACAGTTCATGAGAACTTAAATTCTCTTTAACTTAACTAATTCATCTCTTTTAAAAGAGGAAAGAATCTTGATATTGTAATACCCTTATTAGTCGCGGATGTTCACCTCGCTAAACTACTTCCGTTCGATTTCGCGAGACCCCCTTGTTTGTCGTTGACCTTATCTAGGCACCTGCTTTGCGATTTCTCATTGCGTAACACGGAAATTGAAGTGACTAAAAAGGAAGGGAGTGAGCTGTGGAGAAGCCGAGAGGGTGATGAAGAGTTTCTCCTAGTAGTCCTCTCTCCCTCTCCTCTTCCCCCCTACATTCACTCATTCACTCTCAAGGCGAGCGTAGATGTCTCCTTGTTTCCATGTGGGCACCGCGTCGACTCCGAGGACTATTATTTGGTCCGAGGGTCGAGGGATTCGCGTTACGAGCGAGAAAGAAGCAAGGAGGGGTCCCGTTAGCGTAGGGTCAAAACTTCTCCGCCCCTTTTCGGAGGATACCTCGATGTTGTTCCTCCTACTCCTCCTCTCCGTGCTCACCACTGTCCTTGTCCACGGAACGTGTGGAAGAGGGACCAGGCGAGGTCCGTACTTTCTCATCTTGTTCTCGAAGGCGAAGGCTGAAGGCCTCAAGGCAGGTATAATATAACCTCTTCCCATCGCCTCAGTATCTCTCTCTTTCTCTCACTCTCTCTCTCTCTCTCTCTCTCCCCCTCTCTCCCTTTCTCCCTTTCCTTCCTTCGCCCTCTCCTTTTTTCTCATTGTAGAATCCGTCCTTCCTCCTCACACTTCGGCGCGTCTTTTCTTCCTCTCGCCTCTTCTTCATCCCCGAATATCCCCTCGGCTAGCCGAGAAGTTATTTATTACAGGTTTGGCGTTTATATTGGATTTACACAACTTAAATACCGAGCCCGACGCGCGCAGCATCAACATAAATATTGTATTTCCTGCGTCCACACACACGGGGCTGCGCCCGGATCCGTACCGAGCCAGTTTCACGACGCTCTTTCCCCGAATCCGCGATCGTAATCGGACCCCCGTTCGTTTCCCAGGCCAGGCCCACCGGTCGCTGAAATGAACGTACGATGTCTCTGGTGCCTTAGGCTGACGCCTTTTTAAAATCAACTTCCGTCTCCTGAACACTACAAGAATTAGTTACGCTTGTTTGATCACTAAGAACTACATCATTAAAATGGAAGGTGCGGGTTAAAGCTGTCATACATAAATTCAGAAAGCATATTGTACTGTTAGACTATAAAATTCATTCTTCAAACGACGTACGTGTAAAAATATATGCGAGGCAAAAATATTTATTTGACTTACATAATATATTAGAAATACACACATAGCCAAGTTTCTCTCGTTTGAATATTCGCGTGTTCCTTAAAGGGCGGCCGCCTCATAGTATATTCCGCAAGGCGGCTCGCGTGGCTGCAAACCGCGAGTCGGATCAGTTTTTGCGATAAGTGGTAACAACAACACCGCGTTGGGAGACGGAAGATGAGGAAGAGGAGAAGAAGAAGGCGAAACTGCTTTCGTTGCCGCGGCAACTGCGCCGGGCGGCAATTGCCGCGTGCGCGCGCTTAGTAAAGCGGAGCCGCGTATCGCAATCACTCGGCTCCTTATCTAACGACGGCGGCGTGTAGGCACTCATCCATCATCTAGTAGCGTGGAAAAGCGTCTCGCTCGTTTGTTTGTGCCGTTTCGTGCCCGTAGCTGGGCATTCCGACGCACAATTAGTGCCATTTTTAACCGGCACAAGAAACTTTCGTAGTTAGTTAAAGGATGCATATTTGATGATACGTATAACAAAAGAAGAGAAATGACTCCTTACATTATTGCATAGGAGTAAGACACCGCTTTCTTTCAGTCATAGACTCGTTCTGTATCGACTCTGAAGTTAAGTTTATCCTCGTAAAAATTATATTGTAAACGCCATACATTAAAAAAAAAGTTTTAATCTTCAATATAGATCATGCTTTTGTAACGAAATTAAATGAAACGGAGATCCTTATACGTATAGAATAAGACTGTCTGGTCACCTGATTCATCAACGACGTTTCGCCATGGAAGCTGCATCGACACGAGGCTCGCGCACGCGGACCGCCTTTTCTGCGTCCGTCTCTCCGCGCAGGACGAGCCGCGTTGCGCCGCGCGTCGTGGTATTCTCCCAATTTTGCGCGCCCACGCCTCGTCTCGCTTCACCTCACCTCATCTCATCTCACTTCACCTCACCTCACCTCACCACACTTCCCTTCCCTTCGTCTCGTCTCGTCTCGTCTCGCCTCGTCTCGTCGGCCGCTCGCCTCTCTCTCAGCGACGCAGCGAGGCGTCTCGCGATTACGCGAAGCACCGCAGCGCCGACGAAGCTCTAGCACGACCCACTTGAATCCAACGAGAATCCGATCTGGCGTCGTCGTACGTGCAAAGAACCGCGCATTACGTTCTCGTCACGTCGATTTTATACATTCCGACGCAGAAGGATCTCTCCTGAGAAATTAATGTGATACGATGCAAATTAATGCGTCTAATACAGATGATTAAAAGTAGAACGCGAGGGATGTATGTATAACGAATGCGTTTCGTTCGCTTTACTGCCGACGACGAGCTCGAATGAACCTCGGATTTATTTATCGAGCCGAATAACGTGGTTTCCGTATATTCCAATGAACTGTGAAATCGCACACGTAGCTCCACTTGTAACAGCGATTGTTTAAGATGATGCAGACGGTATAACTATTTGGCAATTACTCAGTAAACGCTTCTTGTTTCAGCACTCGTGCAACGTGACGCATTTGTCTATTTAACAAACTGACATTACATTAATGACAGCATTTTCATCTATTTATCTTATAATTGTTCCCTTAAAGCAGGATGCGCGTACTAAAATCGAATGACGTGATTTCCGTGCACGAGTATCCTCTAACGTCCATTGCAATCGGATTTTACGCGAAGCGATCGGCGACTTCGATAGGGAGAGATGGGAGAGGTGCATCTATCCGCCTGAGTGAGCGAATTGAATTAGGCGTGCGCTCGCGCCGCGAATCGGGAGAAAGAGAGAGAAAGAGAGGTGGCGGTGGACGGATCCGCGAAGCGCATAACGAGTTGCACACGTCCGTATAATACGTCCCTGCGCCTGCCGTGCAAAGCCTCAGAGAACGAACGCAGCCAGCGATGATGCCGCGTACACCCGACGCGGCAACATTGTAACCGAGAGAGGAGCACGGGAGAGATAGGGAGACGTGGAAGCTCGGCAGAGGAGAGGAAAGGAGGAGAGGAGAGGAATGGGAGAAAAGGAGAGACGGCGCCGGAGAGGAGAATAACGTACAGAGAAATATGGTTAGGAAAGACCGCTCGAGGAGGATGGTCAGGACCAAGGGAAGGAGAGAGAAGGATAATGGCCATGGAGGAGGCGGAAGGAAAGAGAGGGGAATTGTGCATCTGCACACACGTGTGTATGTGTGCATACATGTCTGTGTGAGTATAGTGGGTGTCGCCTCTGTTGCCGCCGACGTCGCTGCCGTTCCTCGTTACCGACGCGGTTGCTTGGACGCCCTCCACCGGCCCTCACGACATGATCTATCAGCCTTGTCTACTACTACACGCTATCCTCCCCCCCCCTCTCTCTCTCTCTCTCTTTGTCTGGTGCCTCGTCTCCTCGATCCTCGATCGGCGATGCGCGCCTTGCATCTTTGTCCGACTGCCCTACGCACGCTATGCTTCGTTCAGGGACGACGAAGTGCGTATGGTGCGTGTGCGACCGTGTACCGTGCCGGCCGATTCGACGCGAGGGGAATGGATCTCGCGAGAGAAGATTAATGAGGAGTCGCGTTAGTCTCGCTGAATTATTTCACGAGATTCGCGTATCCATTTATGAGAGCCGCTCCCGGAGATTTTTGTCCCTCGGAATAGGACGTACATTCATTATACTCCGAGAGAGGATAAGAATTGAGGTAGAGAATAAAAAAAGCTTCGCTCCGCGACATCAGTCATCTTCACCGCACTCCCGAACGAATAGAATTGTAGAATTGACGAGTGAAAAAACTGCTCAATCCTCTTTATTAAATTTGAAATTGATAATATAATTTCAATGAGTCGTGATTCCGATATTGTATCGACAGAATTAAATCATCAGAAAGGCTTTTTATGTTTATCAGCGATTAACGTGATATATCGCTTTATCTGCAGCATCGAAAATCAAATTCTAATTAGATCGACTTATATCTACAAGATTTCTGTTATCGCATATACCCACGGTAGAGGAAAATTTCCGTACGATCATCCAACTATCACGCGTCCTACTCTTGGCGAGTCGTTCTGTAAACAGAAATAATGAGCACGTCGTCGAATTTTCATGTAATTCATTTAAATAAGCGACGGGTCCGTAGAAACCCAAACACAGTCCTGCGTCGTTCCTCCCCCGCTACTCTTCCCCAACCTTTCCGTCCTTCTCAGTCTCTCTTGGTTTCTTCTCCTTCCTCCGCCTCCACCACCATCTCTTTCGTCCCTACGCCGAGAGAGCCGGTCCCCACCGGACGTGCCAGTCAGTGGTTCTCACTTTGGGAATGCGACGTCGCTCTTCTCCCAACGTGAAGAGCATCGTCGTCGTCGCGTGGCACCGTGTCAGACAGATCTCGAGACCACGAGGCTACTCGTGTCACGTGCCAGCACGAACTCGTTAACAGCCCTAACGATCGAGATTCCACGTGGCCGCCGTCACCGCCGCCATCGCGGTCTTCGCCGATAATTGGCGGCGGGTCGTCGAGCCAAATTGCCGTTTTTTTTTTTTTCGATATTATACAGACGTATTGTCCTTTCCACGACGCCTCGTATCGGGAGGATGGATGCTCAACGTGGAAAAATTGCCTGGTCTATCGCTGGTCGATGATAATCGCTTTTAATCGTTGCTGAGTGTACTCCAATCAGAAAATCGGCGATAGTTGAAGAATGTGTTTTGCTGATGTCACTTCCTGTATAAAATTGACATGTTACAGGATTAACAAAATATCTATATATAGAACGTATTGGTATGCCTCAAATCACAATTGCGAGAATCATCCTTGAGAATGTTTAATTTTAATTTAGTCCTGCTTGAATACTTATAAGAAATATATATTTGATATTTTTTGCTTTCTTGTAGATGCATAGTTCATTTCACATGTGATACACATCCTGAAATTCTCGCGATATTTCCTAACTTGTCTTCTGGCAAAATTCTTACTGCATCTCTCGCATATATCGTACATTCCTAGATGCGGCACGTGAGCTCGCTCGGGAAGCGCACGTGCTTATCGGTCACGGATCTGACATGAGCGTCGGACGTACCGTGGAACGCGTTATTATCGCATCATTTATATGGCTCGCCACCCACGCAATTTTAGACGTATCGATTACCCAGACACAAGAAAAGATATACGCTTTAAATCTCAGAATGACAACTGATAACGCCACATTATCGAATATAAGGAGACCGCTGCCGCCACTGTCGCTGCCGTATTGGGTATGCCGCGTGAACGCGAATATTATATATGCAAGACGCATAAATCTTTCAGCGAGGTAACAGCGGCAATGCAACTTATGTGCCGGCCGCACCAAGAAAATTTCTTGCATGTGTTCGAACCAATTATTTACTCGTAATATTCGATATAGAATGAATCAAAGATTTCGGTATTTCGATACTTGGAGCAGTATTAATTAATGAAAAATGTTCAGGCTCTTTAATATTGTAAAGTTAATATTGTGAATTCATAAACTTGATGATGAGGCGTTAAAAAAACTGAAAACTTGGACGAATTGAAGATATTGTACCCTTTTACTAAATACATAAAAAAAAAGAGATACTTGGAGTATCTATTTAATCGTCTTGAAGATTTATCAGTATCACTGATAAAAGTATGTAAATACTTTCTATAATATAAATACAAATCAATATTGCGAAATACGTGCGAGAGTCCCAATTTGTCTTGAGCTTAATAGTCGACGCGGTGCAGTAAAGCGGAGAGAAATCTATGCGCAGGTCTGTGTTAATTCTTAATGCTTAATCAGTGCACCTTATCGCATGCCCTCACCTCTCGACATAGCACGACCGCTCATTCTGTCTTTCTCTTTCTCTCTCCCTCCATCATCACGAGCTGGCAGGCATGCCTTGTAAATAGAGGAAACGCGTTTGCCGCCTATCTGGCATCAAAGAGGCCGACGCCGCGACGGTTTTATATACTTAATTTATGAACAATATACATTCGCGTCGTTCCACCTAGATTCTGGGCACCTATCTCGTCTCTCTTTTTCTTCGGCTACCGCGGTTTTTCTCTCCCGCGTCTCATTCTCTCCTTTGTCAAACACCTTTAAACGGGAGAAATCCATGATAAGCGGTTCCACGTTACCCTTATCAACCGTTGCACCGGTCGACGCTCTGCCACGAGAGCAATTATCTTCCCCGTCTCTCGCTTTCGCGCATTTCTCTTTACGCGTGTTCCCAATTTGATTGCCGTGCTCCGTAATTATGGAGCTTCTGCCGCGCTTTAGTCGCTTTCGCTGTCGTTATTGCGTTAGTTCATGTTGCGCCCTATATATATCGGCCGCAAACGGGCGCAGAAAGCGCCCGGCTACGACATACTTATTGGACGCTCAAGTGCCGCGTACGTGTCTCCTTTGTGACGATAACTCAGTTTTCATCGAATATTGGCGCGTTAACGGATTTTCGGTTTCCATGGTTGTACAACAGACCACGAAGTTGTCCGATAAAATTAGAACGAAGCAGTCGATTTTCTAATTGGAGAAAGCCGATTAGCCCTTGAATTATTCGCATCGAAAAATACATAGTTAGTAGCCATTGTAACGAAAGGATCGCGGTACATTAATCTACTTCGGAAACTATACCGCGCCGTAATAGAGAAGAATTCTCGTTAAGTTGGAAATCTTATTCATCAAATGAATTAATTACTCACCGGTCTCTCCCCGCATTGGAACAAAAATCAACCGGAAATTAAACTTCCTGCCTGGATCAATTCCGACTGTAAATTAAGGGATACGCACTTATATATTCCTAAGGATAATTGCCGCCCTGTGCGAGTCGAGACGAGATGGAAAAGTATTCGCGCTCTTTCGCGCTAGCTGCATGCGGCGTGATTTTTTGTCGCCAGCTACGCGCGATGTAACGAACGGCAATCGCGTTAAATCGTTACGCCGGCCGCGCGTTTCCGCGAAAGGACGTCGGCGCTGATTAACGATTCGATCAGCGACACCATTTGGCGCGCGCGTGTTCGCTCGTCGCTTCACCGAAATGTTCATGAATTTTTATCTGCAGCGCTGGCAGATGCGAACGCGAATGCCATTCTCGTCTCCTCTGGATACATGCTCGAATCACGGTGAAATCAATTTCGCGGCGTTAATTAGCATCGGTCGATATAACGTGTTCCGTTGCATCAAGGTTTAATAGCTGATCGTGTAATTTTTCGAGTACCGATAAACGGATTCCTACGGTAGCGAATCGCCTCGTTATAAAAAATCCCCGGCGTGTCGATCCTCGTGCTGTCCTACGCCATTGGCTTTTATCGAGGCTAACTGGCGTTTTGGCGCGTTTTATTATATCGTGTAATGAATTCCTGCATCTCCTCTCTCTCGCCACGTTGTACCTCGCGTTTCGAAGGGACGCGCCAGCGTTAACTCGTGAAAGCTGGAGGAAGGGGAGGAGAAATAAGCGGCACCCCCTGTAATGACCGCGATAAAATATATCGCGTCTCGTTCGCTCCCAATTGGTTCATTTGGTAGATTATATATACGACGTGAATAAATAGTTTTGACGAACTTTACTTACAAATTCTACGACTGATCTGGTAATCAATTTCTTTTCACATAATCCTATGTAATAAAAATGTACAACATGTATGTTACACATATATGATTTGCAAAAAGGAAATATATATTTATTTTGTACATATGTGTAAGTACAGAGGGATTTTTGGAATCTCGCTGATTTGGTAGATAATAAAAGGATATAGGAGCTTTCTCTCTCCCCTCCTCCCCTGTCGTATTGAGAGGTATTAAAAGTATAAGCGCGAAGTTGCTCGATGGTAATGCGGTCGGGGGCTTTGTCCAAGAGTCGATGGACTCTTACTTAGTCCCAGCATCAGTTCGCCGAATCATAATAGAACGAGAGGCCACTAGAACTGGTGAAACACACGCTCCCGGGGGGGAAGGGTGTATTAGTCTAGTCTGACGATTCTCATGGATTGTGAGAAGTATCGCGTCCGACCCTACAAAATCAATCAGCATCGCCTAAACCGACGCGTAACGTCCGGCCATGTGGGTGGTCGAGTGCCGAGCGCGGTTTTCTCCATCGGCTTGCGTGTAAGAGCCTCTAAGTGCAATCTCTACTGCAGTTACGAGCTTCTACCCACTTCGCAGTGCATTCCAGCTGCTGGTCCGCGCCACGCTCGTTATTTTATAATCGAATATCATCAATGCTTTTTGTGAGATTAAAAATGAAATTTCCATCCAAGTTCGGAGATTTGCGAAAATTTTATGCGTCCGTCATTTCGATAGCTCTGTATATATATATTTTTTTTTTATATATCCGTTTATTTTTTGTTTATTTGACTCTTCTTACCATTTGTATAAGTTTACCCCTCATTTTACTTATTCAATTCTTTACTCGGACGATTCCCACCCGCATTCATCGTTTCCGCTCATTCATCGTCCGCACGGATTTTCACGTGGTATTATGAGCATTAGCGGGGACTGTCCGTCCTAATCTGACTAAATCATTCTTCCCCCGTAACCAACCGACTGTGAGAAGTATCATGTTCACCCCAATAGTCGTTTAAACGGACACAATAGGACTGCGATTCGTCGGCGGCTGATGGAGGGGCGCTTTCCTAAGCCACAAGCAGAAATAATAACTCGTATAGTACTCGGCTGCGCGGCGCACGGACCCACCCCATGTATTAAATAAATATAACGTCCGCGTAATATAGCCGTTATAGAGGAGAGAGGCTTGTCGGGCGCGGTCGACCCCGTTTGCACCCCATCAATTGCATGCGGTTGTCTATCGCGCTCCCTCCCACCTCCCGCTTATGTTCTAGCCGCAATATAAACCACTATTGCACGCGCGCGGGGGTGAATCGTCACGCAGCTACCATACCTGTGTCTCGTTTAACGCCGAAACAACGCGGGGCAAATAGTCACGTGCACTGGCTCCAAATGGATTGTTCCACCTGTTATTCGTGTTAGGATACGCTTCTCTAGATATCACACGAGGCTCGTTCGTACGTAATCAATATGTGATGTATGTTGATGGATATCACTACAAGACAGCTGTCATCGCAGAACTCGAAAACAAGAATTAAAGAATATAGCGAAAGCTTCAATCTTTCTTAATTTTGAATGTGATAATATTTTATTAATTAATAATTTAAGTATTTTAATTTTTAATGAAAATGCCAAAGACTCTCTTGGTTACAAAAATATAATGTACCCTTAAAAGCTTCTCCCAACATTTAATTCAATATTCTAATATACACGTATCGAAAGACCTTGATCGAGCCCTTTGTTTTGACTAACTTCCCCTATTTGTCGAAAGATGGATGCGTAGATAAGATGATACGAAGGAGATACCCCTCGTAGACAACTTCCGCTTTTCGTGTTTACACAGGGCTATCACGAATTACGCGTTGGCGGGATACTCGCACCCTAATCATTGACTTCCACTTGATCCTGACCAAGTCAAAGAGAAAGAGAATAGTTACATCGGAGTTGGGGCGGAAATCGTTGTGTGTCAATGTTGGCCCATTCGTCGGCAGTTACACATTGCGATTATCCGCGACGATCCATGATCTATGATCCGTGAATGGGCACCCCGATAAATAGAATCGGGGTGTCCGACCGATTCGTTTCGCCAAGTGACTAGCCCCCTTCTCTGTCGAATATGAATATAATATCGCACCCCGCCACTTACGAAATGATTTATCAATTGAGCGCCGTCGACCCCGGGGTACTGGTGTTGAAATATTATAACATCATTCCCCACGGCTCACCCTAATATTATCCCCCCTAGCCGGCCGCCATTAACATAACAATGTCGACCTAATTGCGGCCTAATCGGCGCCACAGGGCAAAACCCGGACAGGCGATATAGTCGGATCTTCTCATCTCGCTTTATCTCTTCTCCTTTTTTTATTTCTTTATTCTCTCCCTCGATCTTATTTCTTATGAAGATTATCCGATTAAATAAATTGTGACAGGACTTGAGTGCGAGGTAATTATTGGTGCAAAAATCTCATTTAGCGAACCAATTTTTAGTTTAAATGTCTGATATTGTACATTTTTGTAACATAACTGCTATTTTTTCTTCCTCTCCTTTTCTATCCTTTTTTCTCTGCTACAGCATTAAATTTATATAAATAAACGCATTTTTTTTTATATTTAACGTATGAAATCGTAAATAATAGAAGGACATTGTGAGTTTCAATAATAAATTGAATCCTTTGAATAAACTTCATGCATATATACACATATTTGATAGACTTTGATTGTGCGATAAAGCATACGAAACTTTATGTTAGCTAGATGTGTTACCATCTTTGCAATGTTTCTCATTTCGAGCTGCAAGAAACACTCTTGTATTGATATTCTCTCAAATTTAAAATAACATAGAGAATATCGGTAGTTTGCAATTACATCTAGAGATGGTGAAACCGCATTGCGAATTTTTTTCACCGGTAATTCTGTTTCTTCCTTTTATATCTATCTTCATTTGTTTCTCTATCCGAGAGACCGATTTCCGTAGTTCCAGTTGATATCACTGCATATCTACTTTTTGCACTCAATCGCAATTCCTCGTTGTTTTTCTCGTTCAGATAACACGTAGTCGGCATCTATTGTTTTCTATAATTTTTTCTATAATAAAATTATTTCTTTGAGATAAATTGTGGGAAAGAGGGGAAACAGTGCGTAAAAGTTTAGTGAAACAGATTTCTATTGGACTGAGAATTATTCTAAACTTCATGACAGTAAATTTGTAACTCAAACCGCATTGTACTGCATGCCGTAAATGTGAACGCTCACACGTGTGCACGCATGTCCCATAAAACACCGGCGCCACGCCGTTTCATTATCGCATTATTATTTTTCCCTTTATTAACGTTGCGCGCCAAACAACGTCATGCTATATTCTACTTCTGTTCTCGCGGTTTGAAGTTTACGGCTTTTGATAATAGTTTTTGTTTAGTAACTACCCGCTGCGTTTTTCAGGCCATCTTCAAATTCTCAATAATTGTAGTTTACTAATTTTAGTAAGTAGCGAAGTACAAATATAACAGTGAGGATTGTCTGCTAAAATCCTGTCTTTCCTTTTCCCCCTTTTTTTTTCCTTTATTTGATAACATATCTCATGATTCGACATTCCGCGCAATCTCCGACAGCGAGTAACAAAGCATCGCTGCGCTTTTAGCGTGATGAGAAGCGTAGTTCGCGCGCACGGCGCATAGACCAGATTCTCTTGAAGTCCCAGAAGGTACGTCTCCTTCGAACGATTTATCATTTCTCTACGGGTTTGCTACGGCGATATCAACGTACAGTAACAGCAGCAGCAGCAGCTACACGCGCATGACGTTTCCACGTTGGGCGATGGTTATGACGACGACCAACCGGTCGGCCGATCCTAGATACGAAGAGAGACAGAAAGAGGAAGAAAGAGGAGAACGACATGGGGGAGGCGGGATGGTGGCTGCCAGGAGCACGTTCGCATGATATCCTCCTGAGTAACGTATGCAGATAATGGATGTGGGGGGATACAGTCGGACGTATAAAGACCCCACGCAAGAGATATGGAACGAAGGCCATCTCTTCGCACTCTTTCTCTCTTTCCGCCTTTTACTCCACTTCCCCGACGCATCGTCCTACAACGTCCTCGCTCCTCGTTGTCTTAACATGCATGCGCGCACGCAGGCACGTTTCTTCCCGCTTGCGCTCTCGTGTTTATATATAGGAAGCAAAAGATCAAAGAGCGAACCTTCGCTTAGCTTAGCATCAACACCGCTCCGCTCGGGGAACCAGCCCATCGTCACCGAGATAGGTTGAGCGGATGATGATGGTGATGGTGATGGTAACGGTGGCGATGGCGGTGGCGGTGGCAACTGCCTATATTTCGCGGCGGGTGGAAAGGAAGAGCGTTACCGATATAAATATTATGCTCGGTGAGTGAGAGAGTAAGAGGAAAGAGAGCAAGCGGCAAATGGGCGGCGGAACGATTGATCTAACGAGTCATGCGCATCCGTCATGTAAATCTTGGAATGGAGACGAACGTCTCGTTTTATTACGTGGAAATCACGTAGACACGGGGTTTTTAATTTTCTACCACAAATACGCATTTCTGCCGGAAATCGTATATTCAGATGCTCGTTTCGTCGTCGAAAGGATATTGAAAACGAAGTGATCTCGCGTGAGTTTGCGGTTTCGCATCATTACTTCCAGAGAAGTACGCGAGAAGTAGGAAGTTCGTGCCAATATTATATGGGGTGCAATTGTCGAGAAGAGGCGAATCGGCAGCCTGTTGCATTTTCTTCGTGCCATCTTAAGATTAAAAATCCCAAACTCATCTCCTCCGTCTCGACGTCTCTCTATTATGAATTTCTCAGATTGAATGCCTATTCTATTATGTCTTTAATTAATATAAAATCAAATATATAATAACATGGCGATATCAATGATAGCTGCATGCCTCAAGCCTGAATATAAACAGTTACCAAAATAATGATGCACGTCCTTGAATTGCATAGTTGACGGGATTTAATATCCCATACAATTAATTGCTGGGAATAATATAAATATAAACCACAAAGAACTGCCATTAATGTATAAGTGAAGAAGATCGCGTTAGGAATATTTAATCATCTGTGATGATGTTCCGCTTTTTTTTTTTTTTTATCTCCTCGAACCGAGGATGCGGCGTTAATGAAATATAACCAGTTAAAAAGGAAGAGAGGAGGGGAGGGTTCCAAAGAGAGAAAACGAGAGGCGCGAAACGATAGTTACGGGCCCGCTAGACGAAACTGCAACGGAACGTAATCGCGTTAATCTTTGAAAATAGAAACACCTCGCGCGTTCTCGGCTGAATAACCGGCCCAACGACATTACAGCGATCGCGCCTGTGATCAGAGGCGCGCCAGTATCGCCGGGGCAATTAATGTAATCACGCTGAAAAATAACTCGATATCGAATTTGACGCGGCACAAAGAGAGCGAGAGAGGGGCGCGGCAACGGCGGCGGCGGCCGACAGAGGAGAGGTGTGTGCGAACCACGAAATACGAAAAGTTCCATTGTGTTGATCGCATCGCGGCGGCGGCGATGGGGCAGTAATTCGATATCGTTTAAACAATAGCGGTCAAATTTCGCGTTATACATTGTGCGTTATACATCGCGCGGTTATTATTTTGTTTCCCTTTTTTCTATTCTAATTCCGCGCGGCAACGTGGTCGCTTGCACCGACGGCGATGATAGAACTGGAGATTAGTATCAACTTTTTGTTAATATTGTCAAATCTATATCGATTGTCATATACCGATTGTGTTTGCACGATTGTACAATTGCTTTTATTATAAATCGTGTCGCCACAACGAAGTTAATGATTAAAAATGATATTTTTGTAATTTATAATAAATATTACTTGTTTTATTCAAATTAGTACGACGATATTACGAGATCAGTGACGATTTAAAAGGAAGAACTGTGTAAAACCATGCGCTACTGGCACTCGTAGATCACATTAAATCCTGAATCGTGCACGGCTACCGCTATCCTTAGCAGATCATTCGTTTACGAGCCCCTATATATATATATATATATATATATATATATATATATATATTTATGTACATATAGCGGGATCGCAACGACGTGCTAATTACACGATGTTTCGCGTAACGAGATGCGGGTCCCGAGGGGGTAGCCCTTTTCGAATTGGATACCCAGATAGGCCGGGTCGGAAAGAGGAAGGCTAGTCGGATGGACAGCAAATTCCTGGTAGTCTCCCTTTTTCGCCGACCACTTAAACGATATCCTCTCTAATTCTCAACGTGTGTTTTCCCCCTCGTCCTTTCGCAGCCAAAAATTTTGCGTTCCGAACCGGCGAAATGATAGGTCTGTGCTCTTGTGGCCCCGAGATGCATCGACCAACAGGTCAACTTTCCTCGGGCCCACGTCTCTCCTCGTAGTCGTATAATTTATAGCGCAAGACAGGTTTCGCTTTTTCCCTTTTCTATTCTCTGTTATATGGCGCTACAAAACGCACAATTAATGCCCATCTGTATTACGATTTCTTCTGGGACCTGCAGAAACTGCGGTAGAGATGTGTGTCAGTTTGACATGAATCTTTTTATCTAGCAAGAATCTATTTAATCATTTATAAAACATTTATAAAATCTGGGAATAAACGCAGATAATCTAGATGTATCATCTTAAGTAGATTTTTAAATCGTACTTTTCAAAAAGTCACCGTATTTAACGAAAATGTTTTGTCAGCACTTGAATCTTGGAGCGTAATATAAATCTGGAATTTGCATAGATGTGTCGATTAGTAGGTCTCGCATCGCGCCGTGTCCGATCAAGCGTGTGCCTGAGGCTATTGCACTCTTCGGTATACCTCAGACTCGTTTATACGGCCCTGGGCGCCCTTTTAGAACCGACAAACAACCTGCTGCGACGGGTGCTACCGCTGGTGATGGAGGCCACGTATTACTCTCTATTAATATCATAATATAAACATAACTCGCATGTGCGAGTCGGCAAGCTAATAGCAAGCGGGAATGAGAGACGGAGCGAGGCAGGAATGCGAGTGAAGCGAGGAAGACATAACGAGATGGCAGCGGGAGAAAGAGAGAAGGGATGCATTATTCTACCGCAGGGTCCGTTCAGGGCCAGTAGATTTTCTGGGGTCGCTTCGGTTTCGATACGGGGGAGGAAGGGGAATTCAAACGGGAGGGAAGCAAGTGGCGCGTGATGAGCAGGGTGTGTTACACGGACATTATGCGAGATCCTGCCCTTCTTGCAACCCCGATCCTGTGCGTACCCTCCTCTAGTCCCGCTGCTGTCACAGTAGGTTTTATATAACGACGAGAGAGAAAAAGAGAGAGTCTGGAGAGGGTTACAACTATATATCGGGTAATCGTTCCAACCCCTGCGCATATGAAGCGTATACGCACGAATCGTTCATCTGACGCGTCGGTCGTCGACTTCCTGCTTCTGAGATGTTTTGAAAATTTTTTATCAGAGTAATAAATCTGTTTGAAATGCAGTCATTGAATTTTATTAGTCAATAATGCATATGCGTTATCCAATCACTGTGATATCTTTTAAGTATATTATAGGCTCTGAGGATTTGTGAACTTTTTAAACCAGAAGCGGAGTCTCGAGTTCTTCTCAAGAATCGGCGGAACGAACCGCGCCGAGAGGACGTATCGCTAGCTTTCGTGTGCGAGACGTATCATTACTGAATTAGCTACTATTACAGTCCCGAAGTGGTAGTTAGCTCGATAATATTAATGTCAGCATCAGCACATAGGGTCACATTTAGCAAGAACACATTAGCGTATGATAATTATCGTCGTTAGCGTAATTTTATATCGAAGAGGATCTGACGCGAGGTGGTGCACATTCCCGCTCTGGAACCCCTGGCGATAATTTTTGTTCTGCAGAACGAAATTGCAATTTTCGTTCATTACCTTCATGACGAGTATATTAACGATCGTTAGGGAAACGCTGCTAAATAATAGTTCGTTCCGCATGGACGAGACGAAGACTGGCAATTTTAATGTCACGCGATGAGAAGCCAGGAGCACGCGTTTTACGAAGTGATAAATGATTCTTATCTCTCTCAAAAAGTAAAACGCGACGTAGAGGCAAGTGCGCGTAGTTGTAAATATATTATATAAATAAAACGATTGCCAAATTCTTCGTTCTTTGGCCGAGGCATCAACATAAAGGCCGGACGCATCTTCGTTTGCCATTCGCTATTGCTTTTTATTCATTATTCTTATCCGCGAATACACATGTGAGACGCGTTTCCGGCAGGAAAATCTGCGAACGAAGTGTGGTTGTTCTCGTCTCTCGTCGCGCTGCAACACTCAACCGCGCCCCGCAATTTAGCACGTGCGTGCCGTGATGCACGTGCGCACGCGTGTGTGCATCTCTGTGCGTTGTTCTCGCCGCCACTTGCGCGCGCGTATGCATCGCGCCGAGTACAGACTGACTCGAAATTACACAGCCTCGCAGCACGTGCACGATACGAGACTCATGTGTGGTGCCGTATATGTAACGCACTGTGATTGCGTTTGAGGGTCGTTACCTTGAATTCTATCTCGAGAGATATGATATAATGTTGCATATTTATTTTTTTATATTTATTATCTCTTAATTCTTTTTCAACCGATAAACATTTTAAAATTTATTTGATATTTTTATACGTTAATATAAATATATTTTTATATATTAATAATGTATAAATTGGTGAAAATTTTTAATATGTGTAAATATATCTTGATTATTACTATTCTGCAAAGAAACTTGTACTTTTGTATATTCCAATTTATTCATTGTCTATCGACAAATTAGAGTGTATATTCGCAAGTAAAACTAATGAAACAATTTTTTTCATAGCCGCTTGGTTAACGTGTATAATACAATTTTTGAGCGGCAGGCGGCAAGTCACCCGTTATATGAGCTCGCGCGCGATGGTACACTCGACTGTAGCACGCACTCCACGCACGCAGAGGGGTTGAGGGGTTGCATACGTTGCGGTATGGATTAGTTAGGCGGACGCAATAATTTCACCGGTACGGCCACGGGCGATGTTTCCTCTTCTCTCTATTTCACACCGCTCTTTCCCAATCTTTTCGTGGTAGTTTTAGATTCAACTTCTTTCTCAACCTTAAAATTTTATAAAACGTGATAAAACTGTGCTATTTTTAATGTTATTTTTAATATATTATATTTGTTGGTTGATTCTCTTAGTTTGTTATTTTTATGCCGTTTGTTAACATGTATATAATTATATTGAGAGCTTGAAGATTTAAAGTGCCTAAGAAGCGTATCTTAATCTATCTTACACATTACTCAGGTAACAGATATGAATATCTAATATCCGTGAAAATATCGATACGTAACAGCGAGGACGATTTCACGCACTTCCGGCACGCAAGCTCGGCCGATTTGGCTAATTATTGCCGGGGGTGCGTCCGTAATTGTCTATGGATGAACGCTCAAGCGGCCACTACTCTTGCATTAAGGGAGGGGAGAGGCCATAATTAGACGAAATTTCTCAGAATTCGAGCGAACGCGATTTTATGACGAACGCCCTAACGAGCGTCAGAATTTTACAAGAATAGAGGACACGAGTTTTCGTAGGAGTTCACGAGTTCGCGAGGAGAGTAGCACGATAAAATTATCACCCATTGAATATAAATTTCACGAGATAACACGCAATGACACGCGTTTATCCACGAGCACCGTTATACAAACAATCGAACTCTTATCGCGTGTTTGGTGTTAAATTTCTCACTTTTCTCCTTTTCCAATTTAAGACTATTACTGCCCAAGCATTGCCTCGCTAGCCAAAAATAAAAGTTTTTGATTAGATTTTAGTCTCGTGGCAGCTGCGAGTGTTCAGCTTCGACTTCCGCTCGGTAATCTTTATTCGCCTAAACGAAGCGCGTGAATGAGCGAGTAACCACTTCATTCATTAAAAATATCTGTGTTTTTATTTTTAAACGACATTATTTTAATGTTATCAATTTTATCAAAAATAATTTGTACTCTAATATACATGGATCAACAGTTGTTTTTATAATATCTCTAAATCTCAAATTTTGGAAATATCAATTTCAGAATTATTGATAGCGACTTTTTAAAAAAATAATATATGTTTCTTATTATATATTGCTTACTTGTGCTCATTTCTATTTGTGGTATCGATTCTAGATACTGATACTTTGTTTCGATTGAAAAACAGCGGAACGTAGCGCAGACGAGGGAGACGAGCAGAGTTGGGGAAGGATGAAGCGACCGGGGGAGAACCCCTGGCCACCCTTATTAAGATTCCAGCTGTGGAATTCTACCTGCGCCGAGCTCGCTACTGGTCTTAAGTAAATAAAACACGACCGGAGCCACGTCGCCTCCGCAACCAACGGCTCGCTCGACTCTCCTCAGCTCCGCTCCGTTCTCTCTACTACTCTTCATTCCGCTCCGGCGCGGCTCGCTCGCCCGGTTTGTCGCTGCTGCTTCCTGTCGTTGGCTCGCCGCTCCTCGGCGTTGCCGAGCGCGGGAGCCCTCGGGCCCTGCGTTCGCCATGCCCTGCCCTGCCCTGCCCTGCTCTGCCGTTCCTCGTTCGTCCCTGTTCGCCTCCGCGTAGCCCTCTTTCTCCCTCGCTCTCTCTGTCTCTCATCCGCGCCACCGAGTCGACCCGTCCGCGTCTCGTTTTCTCGTCCATTATTACGGCTGCTTTGCCTACGCCTCGCTTGCTCTCGCTCGCTTACTCTCATCTCGATCTTTCTCTGCATAAGCGCGTCGTGAGGGAATTCAAGATCCGATGCTCTCCCGATCTCAGCATCAAGGACGCATCCCTATCTTTTGTAATATCAATACGGAACATTTCTAACATTCTAATGTGTGATAGTCGTAAAAATATTTTGACATGGTAAGACTTTATATCCCTTCCTCTCGTTATATAGCTTAAAAAAAATTATATTAGTATCTGTATCTAATTAAAATATGTATATATAAATGTGTTGTATAAATATATATATATAAATACGTAAATATGTAAAAATATGAACATGAAAAGAAATTTTACACGTAAGCCGACAATGATTTAATATAATATTTCGGAATATATTAGAAATTAGAATTTTGTCGTTATAAACAAATATTACGGATACATGTAATTTTCAGCTTCGTTGCGGTTGTGGCCCGTGAAAACGTATACAACGGATTCCGTTAAATCTTCACTATCGTGCCCACGAAACCGCGACAAAGCGTCGACCGTGAATGTCGAGTATATTCATGACATATTGAAAAATGAACGGCACGAGCTGTAATTATTTCTCTGTTTTTTTATAGCTGTTGCGTGTATTTAAAATGAGAAATTTTACACTTATTAATTATTTATAATATTAACCTTTTATCTCTCATAAAGGAATTAACACACGCGATGTAAACGTCTTCATTCACATTATTATTGATTCTTCCGAGTAAGTTCCAAGTTCACGTGATACATAATGAATGAGGTTTTGATAATCAAAATTATCTGGGCAATCACATCACGACAATACTTGAAATCAAGCAAGCTAAACCGGCGTTTTCTCGCCGTCACGACTGTTCGACAACGAGTATCCGGTCGATGTCGAGCGCGTCGGGACACGTGTCGTCGGCTCCGTGACCATAACGGGCTGTTTTCTCGAAGATCGACGTTTGTCGATCCCTCGAGAATTGGCCGTACGTAGAAACCGGAGCTTTTTGCGTCGGGATCATATCACAAATTAATACATCAAATGACGTTACATATAATTATCTAATTAACATGAAAATAAAATGCAACTGCGTTTACTCAGAAAATGCATTTATATGAGAGACAAATAATGTATTTATAGAGAAAATATAAGGGAATAAAGAGAATACGGGGAAGAAGAAATGAAACAATTTACAGAAAAGAAGAAATGAAAATATTCAACTCTGCAATACGATCATTCAGCGTTTCCACTCTTTATCTAAATGGCTTAGACTCCGTTCTCTTTTATATTCTTATATGCAGGAATCTCTTCGAGCGAGGTGATGACATACATCCGTGGGGCTTGTTACTCGTCACGCTCACGTAGGGCGGTAGGGTAGACGGCGGATGCCATCGGCGTCCCTGCCACCGCCTATCCACCATGTTCCATAGAACGTTTTTAATATTCCCTCGAGCTAGCTTTTCTGCGCGCGCGTTCTGTCATTCGCGCTTTCCGCGACGCTCTCGTCTAGGGGATAAAGAAGAAAGAGGCGACACGTTCTTCTTATACAATGCGCCAGTTCCCGACGGCGACGCTGCGGTGTCCTCATCGTAGTTGACGTGGTCGTCGCCGTTACTGTCGGAGTCGCCTCGAGTTATGGCAGGCGGTCGCCGGTGTGGCGCCGTAGATAGATGCCGTTGATGCACTTGGTCGGAGACTTTCGCTCGGAGCCACGATAATCACGCGTGTCTCGCGCCACGCGAATCGCATTCGTGTCGTGCATACATTTTCGTACAGGAGGAAGGAAAAGGGTGGCGGACATCGTGAGTGATACTGGGGCAGATAAAGTAAAGTCTTCCGGGCATAATTCGAAGCGTCGCGCGAAAAGGCACCACAGAACAAATCAAACCCTCCCTACATTGTTTCCAGTCCTGAGGCTTCTTTTTTTTCGTCCCCCTTTTTTTTTCGACAATTGAAAACAACGTCCAAGTCGCAATCGCGAGAGATTTACCCCAAAAAATTAAAAGAGTTCTCTTAGTCTCTTGCTTATAATTAAAGTATAATTGAAATACAAACAAAATAATTATTATACCTTATCACATAGATGTTTCTTTCTAGTTAAATTTATCGATATTTCAAGTTGATCAACTTTGAGAAGCTATCTCTGTATTGAATGCACCAACGGTTCCCGATGAATTTTAAAGATCGATAATTTGGTTCTAATTAACAATTATACATGGAAATAACATTGCCAGAATTATTTCTTTAAAAATATGCTGTGAAATGAGAGTTTAATATTCAAGTTAGAAACGTTAGAATTCATCTTGTCATTTCCGAGGCAAGTCTACGAGGATGCATGGAAAATATGCGGCAACGAAAAGGACCTCTTGGTAAGCCGAGGAACGGCAGGGTTCCAAAAGCAGAACATGCATTGTATCTTGGGAGCAGGAACGAGAGGCAGTGAGAAGAAAGGCGGGAGGAAAGGCCGGTCCTTAAAGGCCTGGGCTTCTAGGAACTCCGACGTTGCATTCGGTCTCGAAACCACCGCGAGTGGAAGTTGTTCACTTGGAAGCCACGGCCGGCCGATGTGCTACCACATGGGGTTTGCAGTTACCACGAAATATCTGAAGCCTCATCGCGCAGTCCATATCGCATTTCTCGATTCCCTCCGGAGTTCCTTCGTCTCAGAAAATGTCGCTTCTCTTCGACGCCCATAGTTGGGCCGCTCCTCTCGTATAGTCGTCCTATCTAAATATATACTTTTCTCCATTTCTGTTGTACCTGTAATGTAATTCTAATAATTTGTACGATGAGACACTAATCGATTCGGAAAGTTCAATTTAAAGCTATTCTAGAAATTTCATGATACTTTATTGCCGTGTTTGACGCACGATCAATTTGTTGAACAATTGTACTTTATTAATAATTACGATGAGAGACGAAACTGACAAAATAACTGTAATCTACAATCAACGCCAACGGCAAACCATACAATTATGGATTAAGGATGAATCGCGACAGACGAAGAAATAGCCGTAATCCAAGGATATAGTAAGGATACGTTCTCTTGGAAGAGTAAAGATGTAGAACTGAGTTTTATTGTCTGAGCATGTTTTGTACGTACGTGTGTGCGCGTGTGTGCACGCAGCATCGATCGAACGCGAAAGAGCATGGTGAAGCTGATTGGGTATCACCTTGCTCGGCTTCAATCGAGGCATCGCGGCGTGCCCTGTAATAAATCCCCGGAAATTCTTCGTTCCTTCTTTTTATACTATCGTTTGCCGTACGCGCGACCATTATGGAGCATGCGGAAAAAATCTCATGAAATCATCTTACCTTCAAATCAAAATACATTTCTCAAAAAATTGTCGGACGTCTCTTTGATAGACGACATAATGAAAATATGGAAATAACATCAATCCCTGTCTTTTGAATAATTCTCGATTTAATTTAGAAAAGTATCGATCGAGAAGGTAGATGGATTCTACAGCGCTTCTGTAGCTAAAAAAAAATCTCTACTTTTTATCTTGCCCTCTGTTATTTAAATTACGTTTTTAAATATTGAGCGATTATAAAATCTCTTATCACGATGCAGAGTTACTTCCATTGACGCGACCTCATTTTCCACAATGTTATACGGGACTTGCGGTAGGGTAGTGTTATGTTGGTTGCGGTGTATACTCAAACGAGAGCGTTGCACAAGCCGAGCAAGCCGGGTGGGTGATTTAGAGGAAACGAGTAGAAGAGGAAGAAGACGACGACAACGATGAAGAAGAAGGGTTGGCAGGTCGTTGAACATAAAAGTGGTCACGATGGGTGTTGGTATGTGCGTGTAGATGTGTGTAAGAGGGAAAGAGAGAGAGGAGGAGCAAGTCACATGTACCGCGCGCGCATCAAGACGGATCGACAGGAAAACATCGTGCTGCGCGGCGTTACCAGCGGTAGCAGAAGCAGAGACGGCAGGCGCTTCTGCACTGGCAGCTCATCGAGCCGCCCTAGCTAGATAGCTCGACGATAGCTGACTGGTCGGTCGGCTCGTTCGTTCGTTCGTTCGTTCGTTCGTTCGCTCGCTCGTTCGTTTGCTAGTTTGTCTCTTTCTGCTGCGCGGTCTCTTTCGTTCTCGTCCTCTCTTCTCCATCTCGCTCCATCACGCTCGCGTTACACCTTCTCGCGAGCCTCACGACTCCCCCTCCGGGGCTGCGCCACCAGTAATTGCTTCCTTTGAGTAGCTCCGGAGGTGTAATTTAGTCCCCGACCAACAACCTTAACTAATTAACACACCGAGTAGCGAGCGAGTAAGTGAGCGAACGAGTGACGGAGAACGAGCCACGATGGCTTGACTGACGGACTGGCTGGTTGACTGGTGGACTGGGTGGCTGACTGACTGGTTGACTGACTCCTTCCTCTTCCTTACCTTTCCTCGCTGTGCACTGCTCTGCGCACCTAATCTCCACGTGTATACTCCCCCCCCTCCGGGCCCTTCGCATGTCGATGATCGAACTCGAAGTTGACCGCCGCGGGGCGTCATCCCTTCTTGTCTCGTCGAGGCGCCTTAGGCCCGACTATTCACCACCTCCTATGCAACTTCGTTACGTGACCTTGCGTGTCATACATGACGGTACCTGGAGTACCTGAAGAAGCTGATCTGCCAACTCCGATCTAATCACTCTCGAGATAAGTCACGGTCATTGATGGACGCCCGTGATTTTTTTTTATCTTATAATTGTTGCACAGTATTGCGACGACCAAGTAATATGGAGTTTCGAAATAGTCAAATTTTCATGAACACTACAAGATTGCAACATGGCATAACAAGGATGTTATCAATCATGTCTTATGCAACTTTTCAAGTGTTGCTGTTCGGCTTTGTATTATTCAGACCATCGATTTTCGATGAAAGATGCGCGCACGACTCAGCAATGTCACGCTGCTTTGTTCACCGGACGTTGCTGTCAACGTCCATTTAGAGTCCCAGACCGGTCTTTGTTTCCTTCCCGTTACGAGCACTTGCCGATCGAATAACCGGACGTACAAGATTGCTCCTTCGAGACTTGGTTTTTGCCTTGGATTAACGAGCGGTTTACTCTGGCCCACCGGTCATGTGGATTAGACTCTAGGTCCCTTTGTGTCATTCTTTCTCCGCCTCTATGGTAATTACTTTAGAAAATGCGAAGGCGTTGAAGAAAAAAAAAATGCGAAAAAAATAACGAGTGAAATGGAGCAAGCAAAATGAGAAAATCACTCTCCCGATGTCTTGAAAGGTAGGAATATTCTCGAGATGTGCAACGATGCTCGTATTTAACACCTGATTAAAGGAGAGAGGGGCAGCGAGCGTTAGCGTGACCAAAGCGATTGCTGCAAGATGAGACTCTCCTTCTCCCTCCGTTCGCCTCACACCTCGGTCGTCTCTTTGCCGCGCTTCTTTCGCCGGAGCTCCTCTTCGTGGTCTGAGGACATAAGGTGGCCCAGTCGATTCTTCGTCACGCGCATATGTATACGAATATGTGCGTGTGCTCGTGGTCCCTTGGCTGTGTATTTGGAATGACGGACGGGACGGAGGTGGGGAGATTGCGGCAGGAACGGGCCCCGAGCGACAGCGTAATCACCTGGACGAACTACCACACACACTACCGCATTTTTCAGTCCCGCAACACGCATGCAATGGCGTAGCCGAAACGAGAAAGAGAGAGAGAGAGAGGAGGAGGAGGGGGGGTGTGTGTGTCACCCGAAAATTGCAGACTGTCCAGCCCCAGCCACGATTTACGATGGGCCCGGGAATTTTGTTAGCGTCGAAACGCGACGCGAAGGGATTCGAACGAGCTAGCCATGAAGCGCGTGATTCACATGTAAATTGGACGTGTCGATTGTCGAGTTGTGCTCATGGGCCTCGTTGGTATGACGTCGGCGCCACGCGGATTGCGTTTCCTACGATGGCCCGCGCGATTGGGCCTGTTGCCTTTAATTTCATCGTTTTATTCCATGTTCGCACGTGCGTGTTTTTTTTTTTTAATCCTCTCATTTTTAATTTCATGTAATTTGCATAACAACGACATAAGGATTAGCAAAATGATTTCTAACTTGCAAGACAACCTACATCGGATATATATTACAATTAAAAAAGATATTTGAATATTTGTTTCACATACATTACAGAAATAATTGCGTAAGTTTAAAATGCTTTCGAAAGTATCGTAAATTATATTCCGCTTTAAGTTCAATGTAAGCTTTAAACGAAGACATGCAAACTTTCGTTTAATGCATATTAACAAAGTCGTTATCGTCGTTGTCGTCATCGTTATCGTCATCAAAATTTCCACAAGATTTCCGAATAGAATCATGACGCGAATAAAGCGGCTATGCGATTTGCTCGAATTCCTTTCCTTTCTCATCTTCTTCAGTGCGTCACCGCACGGTGTCCTTGTTGGTCGGAATCCTTTGAAAATGTAATATTCCCTCGTTAATTTCTCGCCGCGGAAGAAGCGAGAAAAGCGTCGCAGGAAAAAATGCGTGAAATAAATGCCAGGACGCGGGCACGACGCGGCGTCAAAGGTTCGCGGAAATTCGTTTGCTTTCAAGTTTTAATTTTTGACGCCGACTTTATCAAGATGGCAACCTCGTTAACGTCGTTCTGTTTCTCGACAGATCTCTCGGTCCCTTTTTGCCCCTTAACATGACTATAAAATATAACGTCGTAATATATATATACATATATATTGTTTATTACTATATTGTTGTTAGGTACCAAAATTATTAGCGTATTTAAATTTTCAATTTTTCTTAATACAATGATTGTAAACGATTAAACTATGAATTCTATATCGGAACAGCCATTGTTCCCTTTAATATATTATAATCTAATATTTAAGTAATAAAGAAGTGTCAACAAAATACTGAGGCACTCTGTATGACTCAATTATATTATTTATACAGCATATTCTGTCCAGGCGGCATATTCGTTGAATATTCATGATTGCGCGACGCTCTCTCGCACGCCTTGCAAACGTCATTGTTTCGCGCCGAGATGATTATAGAGGCTCCGATCGATCCGGATCATAGCAAACTCTCTCTCGCTGCACAGACCTTGCCTCGTCCCAAGACAATGACTGTGGCTGCAAAGGAGAGGCGCGATCACGCGTGGTGATCTCCATTTCATAACGCGACCGACAAGGCGCGGCAATTTCCCTCTCTCTTTCCTCCTTGAATGCTTCAGGAGCGTCAGCCAGACTGGAATCAGGAAAACAATACCTTGTGCAAGATCTTATTCTTCATCGTTCGTTGACATCGGTAGAGAGCAATATACCTCCAAAATTTATCCAAGAAACCATCTATGTTGAAGTTTCAAAATATAAGAAAAATATGATATTGTTGCGATAATAAAAATAAATAGAATTATACGAGAAATTTATAATCGCTATACAAATGATTCAATCAATAGCTGTGGTTTATCGATTCTCATAATTGTAAACAGACATGAAAAAGTCTGTATAAATATAATCACGTTTGGCGAGTATTAACATAAAAGCCGTTGAGTGTTTCGATATCTTATGCTAGAACAGCTGAAATTTTCGTTATAATGAAAACTACGTTTTTTCCATTACACGAACTCTCCCAGCGTGTAAATTTTCTTGCCATTCCGTCACGTTACAATGGGTCACGTGAATGCAATGACGTCACTTGTCACGCCCATGTGGAAGGCATGGAGAGAACCCGAGAGAACGCTGGAGAACGCCATGCGTGGCCTTGAATCGACACCTTGCTGGATCGCTGCCAATCGTGCTTCCAAGTACGACGATGGATGCTGCACGCGGTGCATGACACCTTCGTGATGGAGAGAGAAATCTAATAAGAGTAAGATGTACCAATTAGGTACAAGACACACATGTCGATATGATTTTCAAATACTCTCACATCGTACGCAAGAAGAGTATAATGAACAATGTAAATATGACACTGCGATATTTTTCAATGATAGAATTAAATTATCTTCTTTTATTGACTTAATATGTATGTATGTGTTATATCAATTTATCACGATTTGCTTGGTCTAGCATTTACTACAATCAGTATATATCAATATATAATATGTGACAATGCGCAACCAATTAACGAAAAGTGTACTATGATGACTTGTGAGGGATGATTATTAGGAATTAATGTATGGCCGAGAATGATTGACGTAATTAATTTTTTTCGAGACACCGTCAATGCCCCTCAATGCATACACCATTGGGATCTGGACTCAGCCCCTTGTTCATCGCATTAACAGGCATGACTTGAAAAATGTGGTTCCTAACACCGTCCTGTCGGTCCTGGTGGAATGACCGACGTATTATTAATGCGTCTTCTTGCCTCGTTTCGTTGATAGTTCAGGCACCGGATGGGCCGGAGATATTGGATGGAAGGAACAAATTGCAGAATCCAAAATTGGCAGTATTATGCACGACAACGGTTCGCGTAGCACAGCTTTGTTGCGAGTTTATGTGTAATGATAGAAATTTGTTAATAATAAGTAATTGAATAACAAAACTAACAAACAGTAGAAAAATGATAATAAATAATAATTAATAAAAAAAATTAATTAAATTTGTATTTTCACAAATGCATTGTGATGCAAAATTGCACAAGCAAAGATAGAATTATTATTTCGTTATCGCTATTAACGAAGTGCATTTTATCGCGGAGTCGTTATGCTTTATTCTTGGGTTATAAAGCGTGATTGGATTAAATTAAATATCATGCGGCAATTTTGCAGTACGTCGAATTTAGTTAAACGTTAAGTGAAACGAAAAATGCCGTTACATGCGCATCAGCGGTTCCCTTTCATGTATTGCTACATTATTTTTTTCCCCGACGTGAATACGATTCGTGGCTTCGGTCGTGCAGTTAAAAAATCGTTTATAAAAATCTGCTGGTTTGTATACTGGTTTAAATACCTTTTATATTTTTAATTCTTTTTTTTTCCATTCTCGTTTGTTTAATCCATTATGGAACGTGTCAAATCTTAATCTGTTATTATGATTTTTGTGTCCAATCGCGCGATTAATTTATGAATTCTTGATTGCGGTTAAAAAATTCTTTTCGAAAACCGACTGATTTTTGCCTTACGGATTTGCCGATCGATTTTTGTTTTAAATCCCTTAAGATTCGTGGTAACAGTAATAGCGTAAACACATTCTCAGGAAATCGTGTTCTGACCTTTCTTTAGCTCGGAACGGAGTCGCGCCGCTCAGCATACCTCGTGAATTTCTCATCGCTGCGAGTGAGTCGCCTAAGCATCGGGGCGGATTCAACGAGCTTAATCTTCGGCAACACGCGCGGAAAGAATCACACGCATTTATAATGGATATCGACTCGTCGCCAATACGACGCTCTCTCTCGCGGCTTCTTGACTCCGCTCCGGCTTCTCGAGAGCTAAGAAAATTTCCCTCTCGTCAAACGCCCTGAATAAAATACTTCGATCGCAGCCTGATTCGTGCACTTTCTTCCGCGCCTTTAAAACTTTAAGTCCTCTCACGGATCAGCGCGAACGACTACCATTACGATCGCTTCCGCAGAACCGGTGCGAAATCCGTGCGAGTTTGTGTTGCTGATGTAGAATTCAACTACATCCATACTGCACTGGAACAGAACTGCGTGGTCGAAATTTTTATTGTCTGCAAATATTAGAAATTATAATTGCGACTTTTCGTTGCCATTTTGAAATTGAACCTCAGAATGCCTCCGATTTATACGTGGCGATATTACGAAGGTGCCGACGCGATATCTTAGCGTGGAAACTCGTTTGGATGAGCAGTGTTCTTTGTAGCGGGCTTAGCCCTTGCGAGTTCTTCGTACGGTCTCTCGCGATTAGTCACATGTCGCGAAGTACACGGCTTAAAAAGCTTACGCCGTTCCGGCCCACGAGAAGTATTTATTCAACGCTCCGATATCGCCACGCGACGACGTGAACACATTTCTCTCTAAGCACTTCCATTTCTTTAACAAAATTCTTAAATCCTAACCGTGCCGACGGCGTGGAGTGTGATTGATCGCGATTCGTGGATGCTCAAGATGAGAGACATTTTGTTTTGTAGGTAGGAGAACCGTTTCGACTCATCAGAATAATACTGAATTAATAATAACTTTAAATTACAAAGAAATACGAATTTCTTACTTTTATTATACATTAATATTTAATTTTTTTTATCAACAATTTGATAGACATGAGATTTGATGATTAATATTTTGTAGTAAAATAGATGGCAGTTTTTTATCAACTTTTCTTTTTTTATGTAAAATAATGTGAAAAAGATGTGACGTGTCTAGAAACTGGCTTGAGACCAATTGTTGAGACAACCCTCCGCTCGCTGCCTTATGGGCTTTCTATTCTACGCGTGACACGTCGCCGAAGTGCGGTGTGTAATCCAAAGAGGGACATTAATGTTGCATAGCGCACGTTAGGCTCAATCCCGCGTCGCTGACAACACGGCAACTAAATCAACATTATTCGTGGCGCTACAATCTTTCGATCGGAAGTCACTCCGTTTCGTGATTTTGTATGATACGAAACGATTAAGATATCTTATAATCGGAAAATCAATAAGATTTTGTGATTGAAGATAATAATGTCTATTTTCTTAAAATTAATCGAGTTAACGAAATAAATTGCGCAACGAACAAATATATAATTTATTTAGAAATTTTTCAATTTAATATACGGTTCGCCTTGAAATGCTGTTTTCCGCCGTTTCCGAAGTAAGGAAGGGGGAAAAGGAGGAAAAAAGGGAAAAACGAGTACGCGATGGGGAAGGAAGAGGAACGCTTTCATCACCTATGTTTTACAAGGGCCTCTCTTGGTCGTCGCGGGGCAGTTAAGAACGGGCTGCCGCCGCTCTATGTAATTTGAGCGATCGCGCGGTCGCACCCGGTAATTCATAAGTACGTGTCCTCTTCGCGGTGAAATTTTATAAGGTGAGCAACATTTTATAGGGACGCCGCTCGAGACGTGGTATCTACGGGGGAGTGAGGGACGACGTAAAGGGAAGCGCGAGGGAGAAAATTACATATCGGCCCGCAGGACATACGGACCGCCACGGACTTTCCACACGTTCGCCAGCCCTACGTCCGAGGGGGGCTCCCTCTCTCTTTCTCTCCACATACCCTCTCCAAACGGAATACTCGATCGCGATTAAACATACATAGGCACACCTCCGTCGTTCACCTTTAATTCCGCGCGCTCTGCCTTTTACGTCCCCGTCGCCGACGAAGCTTCCGCCACACTAGCGAGTAATTTCTTTTTCTCACTTTTTATCGCTCGTCACATCTTTCTGCTCTCTCTTGCCCATAACACGGATAATCGAACGAGTCTTGTTACGGGCTTTTCACGACGACACAATTTTGTAATATTTTTTCAATAACTTCTATAATTTTCTCACATGTTAATGTGAGATGTGATTTGATCTTTCAATGTCTTCCGTCTCCAGAATCTTTTTCATCAGATCTATTGGTTCATTTTTCCGCGAAATATAAAGTTCAAGTCACAGCTATCGAGCCCCAACATGTATCTCTAAAAAAAGATTATATCTAATGCATAATGTCTAAGGTGTCGGTAAGAAGCCGTAAAGATACTTGGCGCAAAACACGCAATGTCGTTCGAAAGACGACTGTTCTACAGGGGTATGAAAAAGAGAGCACCGACTATACAGCGGCATGATACAGGACAAACGGAATTTTTGATGGGGAGATCCGTTATTCACGGATCTACCGAGTCTATTGTGTACGATCGTGGTGCCGGCCCTTGGACGCCAAGCAAACTGTTCTATGGGGGTTGATCGATGTTGCTCCACAGCGTTAAATGGAACATAAAGGTCGAGATGAGGATAAAGAGAACTCGAGTCGTGCGATCACGCGAAAACTTTAACTCTAGATATTTCTCATTTTGCACGTTAACATTTTGTCAATATTATTGACGTTGAATTTTTCGTTTCAAAAAACGTTCGAGAAGAGAACCACGCCGAAAACAATCGCCACTTGCGTCCTAATAAACTCGATCAGACAAGATGAAGCTTTTCATCTTAATTATTACTCATTCCAATTTTTCTTTGCACGTTTTTTTCTTCACACAAGTTCAACAAAACCCTGCGGCAAATTAAAATGTTCGTTAATTTCGCAGCAAATTAAGTAAAAATTTTTTTCTTCTAATTATTAATTTCTAGAGAAGTGCAACTTTTTATAAGACATTTAAATATTTCATCGCTGTTGAAACTTTTCGAGTATACTTTTAAAGTGTACTTTATTTTAAGATACAATGAAACAAAATAAACTTGTTCAAAGAATCTGAAGTTAATTTCAGCAGACACTGAGTGCATGCAAATCCATGTTTGCTCGTTTGGCGCGAAAATTGCTCGTTAAACTTTCGAGATGGGCGAGGCGAGGACTCTCGAATCGTATCCGGTGGTTTTCTGGAAATCGTCGAGGACCCTCACGTAGAATTTGTAACGTCGTGGTAAAAGACCAGGTAGAATATAGTCTCCGCTTATATAGTCTCCGGGATGCAAAGGAATGGCAGGGAGCGCCGTTCGTAGAATATTAATAACGATCAACCGCGTATACATGGGGACACACGTTCGCACACACGCTAATCGTCCTCCATCCGGGTCCGGAGATCGCAATCATGGCGTATAATTATTTCAGTACCCGTGCTATTTTTATCCGCCACCCTAAGTCGCAATACAGGTAGAAACGCATCGGCCGGCGCATATAGCGAAAAACTTTTTTTTGCCTTGTTAACTCACTTAACCATTTTTCGAAACTTTGACACGCGTGTGACGCAACTTTATTCTCGTATTTAAGTAGTGGTCAAAATTCTGTACAATAATTCTTTTTTTCTTAAATTCTTTCATATTTTATATTTTATATCATCAGAAGTGAGCAATATATATTTTACGTATTACGAATAAATGTATAATTACATTATTGTATGTCTGAAATGACAGATTGTTTAAAATTGCAGTGATTAGACTTTTAAAATGTATACAAATTATTGAATGACGCCGTGATGTTACATATGCGATTAAAGGTTAAAACGTTTTATCCGATGCACCAATGCGGCACGGAGAGTGCAGTATCGCGTATTCCATTAGCATGCATCTCCAGATCAAACGCCACGTTCGCGCTGCTCATCCGAGAAGCCTCCTCCGTCCCGGGAAAAAGTTGAACTCCTAAAGACGGGCACGTCGAGCGCGCGCGGCTTAAAATTCCCACGGCGATCTCGCGAGACCGGTAAATCGTTGACGTCGATCACATAGCACAAGATAGCGGCGAACGATAGGGACTCGATAATGGTTAGACACGTCGCGCGAATAGAAGAAAAACAAATTATACGCCGACCGCGCGCGCCGCGAGAAATGTCTTACCAGTTACACGAGACCTGCTCGCGCCGTGTCCGATCTCGCCGATCTTCAATAACGTTCGAACGTGTTCGAAATGCAATCGAAGTTTCTTTCATCGTAATATTTATTATAGTACGTTTAATCGTCAGAAAAATTTGAAATGGAATAAAATAACATTTTTTTCTATTCCGTTGCGATAAATGTCACAGAACAATGGATTATCATTCGATCAATTTTATCGTTTTATATAGATGTTTAAATGTAGATAGTAAATATAATACAGTACATATGCAATATCGTGATTTCACTTATCTTAAATAATGTGATCACTGAGGCATTTCTAGCGCGTCAATATTTCAATGTAAACTGCATGTAGTTGTGTGTCACGTCACATACTACACGCGCAGCACCTCGTTAACGTACCGTACCGCATATTTCGCGATTCGCGATCGACGTGACATCAAACGCGTGAAACTTGGACTTCTTCAAAATTTATGATGCAATTTTCATGATTAGATATCTTGTGTGATAATCGTACATAAATATATTTTTCCGGATCAAGAAGAAAATATTTATTATTCCAAGCATTTAGGATATTTCATGAGACTAATTCCAAAAACGATTTTTCCGAATGTCTCTTAATCTTCTTAAAGAATAACATAGATTAAAATTTTGTTAAAATCGTATAAAACATTCATTGGTAAATGTGCACAGAGAGTAAAGAAAAACAAGGAAAATATCGTTTTTTTAATATCTAGTCTTACATGAAATCATTCGGATTATTTGGGTTATTCTTATAGCTACGATAACGAGTCTTTATCTCTGTATCTCCTTCTTTATCATCGATCATAGAAAACAACCGAGTGCTCTCGACGGCAATATCCGCAACGGCAACAAGCAGCACGTAGAGATAATTATTGCGAGCCGCGTTCCCGACAAATTTCCCTTAATTAACGCGAAGAAGCGCACGGAGGCGCCTACGTACAGACGAGCAGCCGAGTACCCGCGCGTACGTACGTGCATACATATATATATATATATATATATATATATATATATATATACACACATACATATAGGTATACACCTCATGCATACTTGGCATGACATGCATACAGAGATATTCACATATATATGTACGCCACTGCGAGCTTAGAGGCGTCCGCGCGCACGAGGGCAGCAGCAACGAGAAGCCTCATTATTTTCTAATGCACTTGTTAATTGACCAATCGCGGAAGGGAAGTGCGCCTCCCACGCTGCGGCCGCCTCTTCCTAGTGTTAACCATAGCCGGAACAATTTAATGATCGGTGCGCTTGTGCTCCTTTCCCGTCTCTCCCTCGCCGTTCCCCATCCACTGTTCGTGTCGGGGACTATTATGACGCCGCGCTTCGGGAAATCTTTTTCCTCTTCTTACGCCCCGCTTCTCCGCTTTTGCTCCCAACCGATATGCCTGGACGACGACGGCGAAGACGATGGGCACCTGCGCCCGATAAACGAGAGAGGGACTCGACTTTTGCGCATTCGAGAGGACTCGCTTGTCTCGCGATCGAGCGAGCACGGCTACTCCTGGATACGAATCGTAAGAGAAGCTCGTTTACGATCACACAGCCGAACGAGAAAAGAGTCACTTCTTATTCGCGCATCATTTCATTTGAATGCCGGGTCGCCGCGACGAGCATCGCGCCGAGTCCATGCACGGCCGGCGAATATTTTCGCAGGAATTCACGAGATAAGTCGCGAACAGCCGGGGATTTTCACGTTTCCCATTGACAAGAAACGTGTTCATCTCCAAACTAGGAGAAAAGTATAGGAGACAATAATCGCACCATCCGTCACAAATGAATTCGAAAGTGCTCACAATTGAATTTTTTATTGTATTTCGTTCGTACTTTTCGCATACTTTAATAAAACCTCATATGCAAACCAACTAGATTTACATTACGAAGCGATATGTGAATATATGCGGGGAAAATTGGATATTTATATCAAAGGATTCCTAATTGAGGAGTTTGCTATAAATGTTGAGTTTCAAGCAGAAAAGCTTATATGAATAATTCTAAATAATTCTCTTAAATTTTTACATTTCATAAAATTTATTTTTATTACCTACCGATATATTCGATAATTAATTTTATACATTTTTATTCAGCAAATTGAAGTTACAAGCATTTGATCTGTGCCCGTTTGATTCTACGCAAAGGACAGATAACAATGTTTTTCCGGTTATACTTGCTCATGAAATTTAACGAAGTACAAAGCGAGATGTAATTAGAACGAAAACTTCTGGATGCGCACTGGCTTTTTGTTGAAAATATATCAAGAATTGCAACGATGTATTTTTAGTTTTAATTATTTTATACCGCGCGTACCATACCGGCCGCTGGAACCTCGGCGGTCACCCCGAAAATTCGACATTTTGCCCAGGCGAAAAAATATTCGCCGGATTTACTAAATTGCCAGTCACCAGCTTACAAATAAATGTAATTACTACGTTTATTTATTTCGCTGCGCAATCTATGACAGGATTCATCGGCACAAATCGCGATATAGCGTAAATATAACGTGGCCGAACCATAAAATCGCTTAATCTATTTTTTTTCGACGCACAATTTCGAAATAATTGGATTTTTGTTCAACGCTCAATTTCTAAATAAATCCAATGAATTATCTTTTTTATCAATAGTCTTCTTTTTAGCAGATACATTTGGATCTAATTGTTAAAACGGGACTTTCTGTAGCACGTTGCGATTATAATACATCTCGCCGTAGACTTGCCTGCTTTTACGCGATTCAAATATTTATTTAAGAATTAATTACGAATTGCTCGATTGCATAAGACATCCCGAATTCCGCTCCACTCTGCCTTTTGCTTTCATCGATGACCTGGAACGTCCGAACGACCAAAAAGCGATACACTCCTTATTTCTCTCATTATTTTTTCTTTTTTTCATCTTTGTTCTTTGAGAAAAGGACATCGTTCGATCGAATGAAGGCAGTGGAAGGTATCTTGCTGGATGGACTTAAAGCAGCGCAGAAGACAGCGGATGGAATAATGACCCGCGTCCCCAAATGACGTGAGGTGCATATTTAATGATTTCGTCTATACTGTGTCGCGTTGAATCTGTTTGTGCATTCGTGCGCTGGTGTCGCTGAGCGTGTGCGTCCTGAGCGTAACGAGATGAAGATATAAGAGTCGACGGAAAAAGAGAGGACATGTCGTTGCACACGAATTGATGCTTGTCTCGTAACCGTTGAAAATCGTCTTTCGAAAGTCTTGATAGAATTGTGTGTGATACGTTCCTAAGTTTTGTTGGATTCAAATAACTTTAACTTAGAAGATAAGCTAGAGATTATGATAAAGTTTAACTGTAGCTGGTTATGAATCAAATTCTGATAATGGATACAAATTAAGATGCGATTAATGGGTCGACGTCGAGGTTAGTCTTACGCTTCTTCCTTGTAAGCTCCTATCGCTTTTCTCCTCTTTCCGAACAACGTCGTGAGTTGGCGGCAACGGTGGTATCGAATAGCCTTAAGTGGTTTATCGCTCCCCCGCCCGTCTTGTTTTTATTGAATGACGAGCCGTGATGCGATTTCGCTTGAGTAAATAACCAATCGATTTATTCGAAGCATTAGGCGACCGCCTTCCGGTAAATGTCTTTTAATTTCCCCAGTTGTTCTCTCACATATAAGCGAAAGGAGTATTGGAGGATTGGTTGTCGCCATTCATACACTCGTTACATTCGATACACTCGATATACTGAAAAAGATCGTTTGCTTCACAAAATTATTCGAGGAAAAAATATGCAAAAATTTTGATCGTCGGATTTTTAATGTTGTATATGATTAGAATTTATTAACACAATTATAATCAAAATTCATTATATAGCCGTGTGTTTTATTTGCATACCAATGCATACTTATGCATTTCAAAAATGAAAATATCAAAAATATCTAAAAGAAACGAGGTAAAATAAGATAAAAGGAGATGATTAATACAAATATAATTATAATTAAATATTCTCTTTTTATTTCGTTACAACTAAATAACATATTAAAAATCATATTTTTCTGATAGCATAGCATGATATAATAATTTTTGTAACGAGGACGTTTAAGCCATTACAATGCTTTTTGAATAAAATTAATAAATCGTTCAAAAAATCGAGTGAATTCTTAATTTACAATTCCATTCAGCCGTCGATGTTTGTATCAGAAGACAATCGAAGTTACGACTCAATTGTCATCCGAAAATCAATACTCGAGTCCCGTGGAATACTATGGGGTTCCGACGCGGTGCTCTCGACATCATGAAAAACACACCTTGCAATACGATCCGGTTTTTGCCGCGTCAGCGGAAACATCGAATTCACGGCGGGCGGGCCCGTCAGCTTCGCTCCGAGGATGAGCTGGTTTTATTAATCTGCCTTACAAAGAGGTTTCGCTTTTTCGTAAATACTGCCAATATTGGCGGCTTTTGGTACACGAAGAGAAAGACTGCGGAAGAAAGAGAATTCGTACGTGGTATTGTTGAACGTCGATATTACATCGAAGACTGTACGTTATTCATGATGCAGCGTTACGAGGGATATAAGAAATATTGCGGGATGCTCTCGGGAAATGAATTTTCTGAAATTTCTCATCAATTATTGCTTACGAGAATATTAAGCGTTAATCTTCAATCAGGACATGGAATATAAGAGAATTGTAAAAGTCAAAGGGACTGCAAAACCAAGACAGTTTGCTTTTATTTCGACCAGATCCGCTTCTTATTCCCTTCTCACCTCTTCGGGAAGGATACTTGCTCGTTGCGTGTCAAGTGCAAAGATTCCCGTTGACAACGAAAGCCGTGTACCTCGTCCCTTCCGATGAATATTTGATCGGATGTATCAACGTGGCACGGTATATTCCACCTACAAGATTATGCGGCGTCCACGTCGTTTTCATGCGTGACGAGTCCGCAATTTGCGAAATACCACGTATCAAGGGCGAACGACCGGTGCCGAAGGGAGATAATGCACGAGCCGCGTACTGTCCTGTTGAAAAGACTGTGAAGCTAATGCCAGTTCTCGATAAAAAGCATTGTGGGGACACTTGCTACGCACATTCCACAAAGATACATAGCGTAGCTTTTGTAAGATACATAAGTATCATAATTTAACGACATTGTTGTGAACACGGCATCTATGAATCTTTGAAAAATTCTTTAACCTTCGCGGATAATACGGCATAAGATGTATACCGTAATAATTTTATATGAAAAATGCAATGCATTCAGAATTGCAGAAGACTTAAAATCGTTTTTCATTCAACAAGAACGTACGATATAGTTACGCGGAACTCAGCCGGTTCCGCACGGCTACTTCATCAAACTTCTTTCAAACCCGAAAGATCGTGAATGTTCGAACAGATCTCAGAAAAAATGTCGAGGAGAGAGGATTTTACGTATGGCTAACCAAGCACAAGAACGTTAACGAGCGCTAAGCTATTCCGGCCGGGCATTTCGTTAACCTGACGTGTGCTCGCGTTGGACCGTTTTAAGAGAGGGCCTCGTCATCCGAAGGCGCTGGAAAGAAAAGCAACGACCGTGGCACAATACCCAAAACAAATTTGAGGTTTCCCGATTCCGAGCCGATGCGCCCGATGAAGCGCGCCACGATTATTCCGGAATAATAAAGCGTTGCCGTCTCTTTCTCTCCTTCTCGAGGATAAAAGCAGAGGGGCCACCACATAGGGATATAGATTTCGGGCAAATATTTGGACGTTCGTGACCGCGAAGAAGGAGGGTGGACCGACGTAGGAGCAGAAACGGTCGACAGAGATTGAGGAAAACGAAGCCCAAGCCAAGGACATTGTGTCCGAGCGCTTAGCGGACCGCGATAACGGAGTTACCTTCCGCCAGGAAATCCCCCACCGATCCATTGTGCTCCCATTTTAAACCGCATAGCCGTGCGAAAAAGGGCCACCCACTCCTACCTTCTTTGGGTCATTTTGTTCAACTTGCGACATTGTGAACGCGCATCGATGCGCCTCGAGATTTGATGTTTCCCCGGTTCATTCCAGCGATGAATTCTCTCTTTCTCTCTTACTGTCCAATCGTGATTAGTTTTGTGTGATTAGATTTGAGTCCACATTCGGCTTTCCGTTTTTTCGTATATAAACGGCAGCAAACTTATGCTGCATTTTCTTCATTCTGTACTCTCGTGTCTTCATAATAAAAAATTTTAAAATTTAATTATTACGCGTTTTTTGTAACATAGAATTTTTGTGTTCACATCGAAAATAAGTAATATAAATTTCACGTTGGCATTTTCTTCATGACATGTCGACGTGATATGGTAATAATAATACGTAAGACAATAAGTAATGTCATGAAAAAATACTTGGCCTGATGTATCTCGGCGATGTATGTCAACCGGATATACATCGTTTCTCCCTATAGCGCTCCTTCAGAAATAGGTGAATCCTACGTCTCAGGAGGGCTCTTACGAGAAGGTACGACGGGAACGTGTCGGAGGAAGAAGGAGACAGTCGGAAAATACCGCGGGGCTCGACGTGTGACTGCGTGTGTGACTCGTTGTTTGCTTTAACGTCTCGCTGGATCTCGCTTCACCAGCTTCGGAGGTTCCTCCGCGACTTCTTCTCTTCTCCGACTTCTTTGTTCTCTCGCCTCCCGCCTCTCTCCTCTGTCGCTCCCGCGTACTCGCGTCTAGTGTTTGCTCGTGGCACACAACTTGTGTTTTCGCGTGCGTATCAGACCTGCGGTGGATAGGCGAGGACAGGTTTGGGTTCTAGGTCCCCCTTCGACTTTTCGAACCCTTCTCGAGCGCGCGCGCAGGGAACACGAGAACGATGTCGACGTTGGGTGTCGTCGACCAGGATCGTCGGGCAGAAGGTATAGAGCAGGGCACGGATCGACGCGCGGCGACGGGAATTTATTTTTACGAACTATGCAGGAGGGATCGAGCAGCCTCGTCTTTGATGTTCGAACCGACGCATAGGCATTAGCGTATAAATATTTAGACCTCCGGCTGTTGCCCGGGATATATGGGCGCCTCGATCGACTATGCTACCGGGCACGATATTACGCCTTTGTCGAACCGCCTTTTGGCAAGTATTTTGAACCGCCATCATTGATGAAAGACGGAAGAGTGTTGTCGACGATGTAAATTCGCGGCAAGGTGCTGGTAAATCGTGGCTCCGAGGAAAAACTACCGGCCCCATATTTGATTGATAGTTGTCGGATTATCGGTGATCATTTTTACTATTTGCGATTTGCCATTGCCGAAGAATCTCTTGGAAAATTCACGAAGAAATTCTTATTTGAATATTTTTAATATTAAATGGAAATTGGATATTTTTAATATTAAATGATTTAAATGAATTGCCTTCTTTATATATTTGATCATTTTGGGGAAAACAGAGAAATTCATGGTATAAGAAAATCTTGATCTAGCCGGGATGCATTTGTCCCGTAGTTTTCTTCGAGGATAGGATATGCTTCCGTGCCGTTGGCGCGGAAATTAGAGCGTTGCCCGATTGGCGGAGGTGACGGAAAAGCGGGGATTGGAAATGGAAGCTCCGATATAGAAGAGAAGAGGAGTGGTGGCGGGTCGAAAGAGGGCCGAAGGGACGGCGAGGCGGCCCGAGACGACGACGACGACGACGACGACGACGAGTTTGACGGCGATGACGACCGGAGGGATTCGCGGGGCGAAGGGTAGTAGCTAGCTGGCGATGATGGAGACGGAGGTGGAAGCAGTTGGGGAGGCTGGCTTGAGGTGGTAGGACGGGTCTGGGAGGGTAATTACGAAATATAAAGGGTGGGCTGGCCCGCGCCACCAAGGCAGGCAGCCAGACTGATGAATATTTCACCGTTCTGCATTAGCCAGCGAGAGAGACGCTTGTGTGTGACTCTTTCACTTTCCATATACAGCGGCCTCCTTCCTCCGTGCCGGCCTCCCCCGCGCAAATACACTCTTAGTATTCCGGTCGAGGCAGGATTCATGCGCGTCCCGCGGTCCAGTCGACGCACACGCCGTAGAAAGATAATCGCAAAAGTGATTGCAAGTGATTTTCCGCAACATTTGTATCAAAAAGCAAGAGAACAGGAACGGAAAGCGTATTCTATAGGCGGAGCGAGTAGTCGATATCTCGACAATTATGCAGCTTGTATACATCTCCAAACTATGTCTAGCTAGACTACATATATTTAAAATTGTAAATAAGAATAAAAATAATTTTCTTGCAATTTCAAAGTGTCGCGAACTAAATCCGCAATGCCTCTTAAATCGTCTCGCGATCTTTGAAGGATGATTCGATGGATTCCGAGTCCTAGTCCAGAAATTCACAGGGCAACTCTCGTCCTTTCGACATCGTTTTACCGTCAGCCAGCCGAGAGCTGCGTTCGAGCAGCAAATTTGAATAACTTCCAAGGGAGGATGAAATTCCGACGCGGAGAGCGAGGCAATGCGAAGATGGGCGCAGTTGTCCCGTTTCATCTCTTCCTCTTCTGTTGGACAAGATGCACGAGTACAACCGGGAATGGTTGACAGGAGCAACGCCGTTTCAGGCGATATGGTTTCTCGATATAGAGAGAGGTCACACCGCTCCCTTCTTCCTCCCCTCCTCTCCCCCAGAGATACTTCCACCCTCTTTCTTCTTTTCCATTTTTTCTCTCTCTTTATCTTTGAACACAAATGTATGCGCACACATATACGCGTTACATATTTGCAAGTAGACGTACGTCAAGGAGAAATGTCGCGCGACGTCACCACATCGCCGTCCCACCCTTTGGCAACAGGGCCCTACTAGACCGACCAGGACGTACCTATCGACGGCGAGCGGACTACCACTTCAACGTCTGGCGACCCTTTCGCCGTGCTCATTCGAATTTATTGGCGCGTGTTCGAATATTCATAAAAAAGGGACCTCGTTGGCGGAGCGGAGCTCGGCTCGCTTTGCCCCTCTCGTTTTCCTCATCCTCCAGCATCGTCCCCCTGAACCGCGACGAATTATTATACGGATTTTTAAGTGGCGAGGCGGAGCGAAGCGAGAGGGGCACGACCACGGCGACTGGAACCTGCATGTGCGCATGTGGTTATGATCGAGAAATCGATTGTTTGCGCGAACAAAGTGCTCACTGACTTCGTGTCGGCGAGAGGGTTTTTCGTGTCGTTGTCGGGACACCGTGACATAGCATCCTACATCGTTCGCCGTCTTAGTTCAATAAATTGATTAACATAAACAAAATACAACAGTAATGGTAAAAGAGACTTTTGAGAATATACCTAAAAGGATATAAAAGAAATTCTACAAGATATTTATATTAAATCTTTTACTACAGGTATTTCGCTGAAAAGTGACTACCGATCTAGAAAATTGCCTCGGATATTACACAGCAAACTCGAAAATTAACCTTTTTTCCAGTTATACGCAGTCATCTGTGTTCGTTTTGCGTGCGTCGGCCTGTCAATCCTTCGGAGCCCTTGTACAGTTGAAAATAATTAACGGGCTTGAATTGGACGGCAGTTATTAATCCATTATCAATTTTTTTCCGGCCGCTCGCATCCAGGCTGCTTGCCTCCGCGCACGTTACACACGACGGCCGGATTGAACAGCACCGATTGGAAATTGATGCCTCGTTGCCGAATGTATTTTGACGAGAAGCCTGGACTTGCTTTTCGCTTTGTAGCCTGTTTGCCTGCAAATTTACCGACTGATTTTTCTCCACCAGACACGTCAAACTCGCGGATTTTTATGTTGACGCGCTACAAATGGAACGTTTACCGGACGGCTTCGGGGCACGCATGTTTATTTAAAATACGACCGCGTCTTTTCTCCGTGTGCAATGTTATTTAAATATTGTTTTCGCCAAGTTGGTCTCTCTCTCTCTCTCTCTCTCTCTCACGTCTCATCGCGGCATAGAATCTTTCTTTTAGCGTACATTTGTGCAATTATACAAAATACAAAGATAATGGACGGTTTGATAAACAAAAATTTTCTCCCGCTTTCTCTCCCGCGATCCGGTCGATTTGTTATTTATCCGCCGCTTAGGATCACAAGTGCATCCGTTTAACTTTTGTAGTTTTACAAATTGGTGTATACATCCGGTGGGGACACCCCGCACGTCGCGCGTGTTTATAAACCCGCTCGTGTACGTCGGACGAAACTCAGCTGTATATACACGTATAACTACTTATACACACACGTAAGGAGTGCATGCACGAGGCTCCGTGTGACACACGCCTGTAGTCGTATCACCTCATGCGTGCCCTCGGCCGTGTGTATACGTACCCGGTGACTCACCTAGCGCCCGTATTTTGCCAGTGGAATTCAAAGGCGGGCCGGGTATTGTTTTTGGCAAAGATCAATGTGATCGGTTCGCTGGTCTTCCGCATGGAAACCCCGGCTGGGCTCTCCCTGCTGCATTATTTGCTCCGATAAACCTAAAGAGGTCCGTCCTATCCGACTCCTCCTACTCCACATCTCTCCCTGTCTCGTCCTCTCTGTCTCTCTCTCTCTCTCTCATCTTCTCTTCCCACTGCCTTCGAATAGCCCATCTCCGAGCTTTTTGTCCATACTCCATCACTCGACGATTAGCGCGATTGCGATAAGAAAACAGAGGAAAGAATATGCGTAGTTTTGAATTTCACACACAATATGTAAAATTTGTTTTTGTCACTATTAAATTTAAGTCTTAAAATCTCATTTTTGCATCATGCGATATTGTCAAAATATTTATTTCGAATGATTGCTGAATCGATCGTGATAACATTGACAGTAAGAACGTGTTTTCAAACGCAGATAATCGCATTCCACCGGAGAATACGATAATGATGCATTAGTGGAAAATTAATCTATATCGGTTAAATACTCTTTTGGTAAATCATCGTACACTGATCGAACATCACATAGAACAACAAAAACTATGTGCAAAGATATGATAAGATAACATAATTAAGCTTGTAAAGTCTGGAAAATACAGTATTATCACGTAAAACGTATTTATCTAAAAGGCATAACAAAAATGTAAAAGGGTAAGAAATTAAGAAGGAAAATAAATATTGCTAGCGATGAAAAACTTTCTAAAATTTCTGAGAAAAATGCTTTAAGTGTAAGAGTGGAATACGATTTTTCTATAAGTACTGCAATTGATTAAACGATAAAAAAGTTACAAGACAATTAATTTCAAAGTAAAATTTAATTAATCTTAAAGCGAAATTTTATTAGAATATATTCTTCAAAGTATTTTTCTTCAACTCGTATGCGAAAATCATCGTCGGTACTGGATGTACGAAAGGCGCGGAGCATTTCCGCGCGAGTCCGCGCGGCGGAGAAGCGGCGAGTTCCGCGGCGTTAATATAGCGAACGGCGAGCCGAGAGCCGCGTCGAGCTCTTTGCCACTCCACCGAGCGGAAATTGATAGGATAAATTCCGGGTCTGAATTGGCTCCGTCGAGCTGGAAAACCTCCCCTTCTCGTCTCTCCTCTTCTACTCCCCGCGCCACCATCATCGGCGCCATTTCCTTTCCTCCCTCGACTCCTACTACCCTCTGCCGACTCTCCTCTCTGGGTCCTCTCCGTTCACCCTTGCTCATCGACGAGCATAGTCGTCTCTTGGTTTTACTCTCTCGTCGATGTTCCTCTTAAATTCCTGACATAGAGCCGTCGATTGCGGCAGTTGGCGAATGGAACGTCGTTACAGCGCGCAGAAACGATCCTCGTAAATTTTTTAAAATAGGTATTGGAAGATAAAGCGGCGTCTAAAGCGTCAGCTTTGCACCACGGTAGAAATGATTTTCAAGATTGCGCGATGCGTTCCGCTTGTAAGCAAAAAAAAAATGCGTACGGCATACGTATTGATAAGAGTCAAAGAAATTATTGCGGGAATGCAAATAGATATTCTGTTAATGAGTCGAGAGCGACCGGTTTAAGATAGCGACCGATACATATTATGACTGCGAATTATGTTTCTTTTAGTTGCTCTTGACGCGGATAGACTCATGTAAATGATGAGAGGATCCGGCTATCTCTTTCTCGCTCTAAATTATGCCTTTTTATCTCTCTTCCTTCCTCCCTTCCTCCTCTTTCTCTCTCTCTCTCTCTCTCTCGCTCTCGAAACTGTGCCGTTTTCCGCTTCGTGCGCGCCTCTCGACACGCGGGATAGAGATTGATCGCGGCTTCGGCTATCTGATAAGCGCGGAATGTTGAAGAAACGCGTGCATGTACGTCGCGCCGTCTGACAGCTGTTCTCGGAGATCCGCTTACTTCGTGCAAACAAGTTGTTAGTACCTGTTACAACGAGACGCAACCACGTATCACGGTGGGTTGATCTAGAGGGACGTCTCCGATACGACGCGCGCTTCATTGCGTCTTCTCACACTGGCGCGAGCGAGAAGTAAATCAGCGAGGAAGAGAACGACGTAGTTAATATCCCAGGCGAGATGGTAGAGCGCACGGCCCTCGCGCCCCATGTGTGCCCCACAATATCGAGCGTGTCTATTTATGACGATGAGGTAATGCAGGTCATGTTGGAGAATGTTGATGTTGATGTTTGAATGCAAGCAATTACAACATTGTAACAATTTATTTTCCCACGGGCAGTTTCTTTCTCTCCATCGAATGAAAAACCAAACGCGAGACAATCGAAACCGCTCGATTGCACGAAGTCAAGAGTCGTGAAAATTTTACGTCGTTTCTTTCGCCGTCGCAATCAAAAGACCCCAAAAATAAGCTCTCTCAAGAATATTTAGAGGCAGGGACGAGAGAGAAAAAAGAGAGAGCCACGTCGGATACTTTACGTCAGTGGACAATACGCACAACTGTCGGATCTATTATGCCCACTTAATTAGGCTATGGCGTGTCGTGCAAGGGGCACGACACACGGGGACACGCAGAGACACACGGGCGACGCGAGAGGGTGGCGCACACAACGACGGGCGACTACGGGATAGTCAATAGTCGGACAAGATACACCGCACGCGTGTGTACGATGCATGTACATAAGATAGGGTGAGAGAGTAAGGTGAAGCACGGGGACACGGCGAAATATAGAGAAGGCTACGGGACGCAGGCAACAGGGAGTGCAGGGGAGGGAGCGCAGCCCCTCGGGGGGTAGACGAGATTATAATCTGTCCCATTATTGTGCCATCGACGTCCCGGGGGGGATTTTTCCATTTGACAATGCAGTTACACATTTGTGCATTTAACATCAGCGCATCCCGCAGCTATGCTTACGATGCGCCCGAATCGGTTCCCTTGCCCGTGCGGAAAAGGGGGAACGAGCATGGGATGAGCTCCGGGACACGATGGACTTGATCGGGACATCGAGAAGGGTGGCGGCTCTCGTTCATCCCTCTAAAACGAAAAAAGGGGTCCTCGGCTATAATCCTACCTGCATATGATGTCCTCGGCTTTGTTTGCCACTGCGACATACTGAGCGCAACGAGGGTTCACGAACAGAGCGAGGGGGGGGGGGGAAGAGAATTCTCGCACACACACATCGAAACGATGAAACCTCGGTTGACAAAACGTGCTTAAATGATGTTCGTTTCTCCGATCACGAGACATTTCTATTAAGGTAAAATCGACTTCACATTGACGAAGGAATTCACGGGAGAAAAGAAACCACAATGTTTTATGGGCCGCCATACGTAATGTGCTTCAGCATATTCGGAAGCGTATTTCCGTTCACTTTTGCAAACTTCTTCACATTATCTTTCTTTCGCTTTAAAAATGTAGTTTCCTTCTATGGAATACATACATCGTGACCTTTCATTCAGTCCTATTGTTTAACACGCTTTGTCCCCAAAAATTTATTTTGTCCCGCGCTGAATAGCCTTCCGACGACGCGAGGGAACATTACCCGTGAGAAAGTATGCTCGCAAATGAGGGAACTACTAATTGCAGTTTTCGAACAATAATCCTTGCTCGAAGCAGCGCGGGAGTCGTTCGCTTCGGGTACAGAACCAGTTTTTTTTTTTTTTTTTGCTCGGGCACTTTCACGGTCAAAAGGAGGATAGGCATATCTCACATTATTACACATTATTCGCCTTCCGCGAAGTTTCCTGCTGTTTCCAACCGCTAACCGCAATGTAAGATGGAGTGACTATACACCCGCCTGTTACGTCGAAAAGTACAGGTTCGTTCGCCCGACTGACTGCCCTCGAGACAGTTGTCTGTCGTCACGTGTACCGAAGTATCCATTAAACTGTCGAAACCGTGAATGCCGCGGCCTTTACGATTTACTATCGCGGCACAATATGTCCTCTGCCGGCGATGGCTGTATCGATCATAAACACCTGTTTCACGACAGTGATTCATGGATCGCAGTTCTGACCGACGTATCGCCAGATCTCTTTTATGCCTATTGAAACTCCCACATCGCGATAGAGTTATAACAATTTAATCTCGCAAATAAATCCGACAACTTAATTAATCACACGCTTTTTCTCTCTCAAAAATTACACATGCAATTAAATTAATGTACATTTATGATTAATGTACATTTATGATTAATGTACATATTTTTCGCGAAAGAAAAAACATAATTACATATATAATTACACTGCATTTATTTACAAATTATTTATTTTTATTCTTACTGTGATTATAGATTCTGTTGTATCTCGATTTACGCGACGTCTAAATATCTCAGGAAAAGCTCGATTTAACACCGCGACGTGCAACTCCAACTACGTCGCAAATGTCCGCGTGTTCGCCGGCGAGTCCGCGGGAACGCTCGTGTACGCGCGTCGATAGGATTGTGCGAACGCGGTGCCGACGGTAATGCGAAGGGTAAATCCCAGCCGCCGCGCGCAACCGGCCCCGGCGTATCTAATAACCGTTATTATGCGTGCGCGTATGTTGACAGTGGTAATACGGCGTGTAATAGGCCGCCGGTGTATAACTGCGAGCCGCGCGTAGCTCCCAATATCGTCGCGCCCGGTTATCATCGGCTGTTGTGCCAAGGTACACACAACGGAGGGAGTGAAACAGAACGAATGCCGATCGTACTATCGCTTGATGCTCTTATCTACACGGAAAGATTACTCGCGCGTGCGCTTGATATCGATGCTATAAAAAAATGCTATTCTTTGATGTGAAATATTTCGAACGCTTAAATTCTTAAAAATTGATTACAATTTTAGCCAAATTAAGTTTTTTTTTTTTTATGTATACGATATATTATTTTAAAAGAAGATTTAAATACTATTTTTATAAAATTACAACGTGTCTGCTGATGTAATGACGATCGTACTTGTGCATCAAACGCGCGTATCGTGTGCGATCGTCTACGCGCGTCCACAACGGGCAAATATATAAACGATCCGTCGAGCTCGTGAGGCCGAGCATAGTGCGCTTGTCAACATGGGAACAGCAAACACGAATCGAAACAGATAGCACTACAGTCGAGCAAATAGTTAGGACCCTTTCCTTCGGCTACGCGTGTTACGTAAGCCGAGGCACGCAAAACGTTACGCGGTGATCCTGTCTCTCCCCCTCCTCCCATCTCATAGACAAACATCGCATCGTTGTTACCCTTTTCAATGGACAGCGTCTAGTTTAACGGAAGTGAGTTAGCAAAACATGGACGTTTTAATTTGAGGATTTAATTCGTGGATACGCGTGAAACTTGAACAAGTAAAATTATGTTAAACTGATAGGAATAAAAAGAATAATATATTAATAAACAGATACAGAGATAACAGTTTCCGGAAAATTAAAATTCTTTTCGTGTAATTTGTAGAATATCGCACATTACTGAAAATTTTTTTAATTATTCACATTTTAATACGAGCGATTATTTCATTTGTTGTTTTTTTCTTTTGTTTCAGGTAAGTGCAATGATGCGACTGGTGTTAAGCGCACGATAAATCGTGAGTATTCAAGACACGTAGCACGCGCTAAATGATGTCATGTCAAAATAATCCGATTACGATGTTGCCATAAGCGCGCCATAAAGTACGGACCGAAAAACTTGGTCGCGAATTGACTAGAAATAGTGACAGAGTTAATAAATCCATTTATAGTGTCGCCTTGTCTGGCTCGCCATCTGGTAAAGCGTATGCGCCGACGATGCTGCGACGTTCTCCACACTCGTGTTTTAGTTTTATGGGCGCACTTTAAGTGGCTGCGTCAATTTCATTAGGCCGAACTTGGACTCTTGGCACGTCCACCAGACGTAGCTCCGACTGAAGCCTGACGAACTGTCGCAAATTTCAAGCGTTAACTCTGAGACGTGACGTTTATTTTTGCAAAGATTGAATTAAACTAGCTCTATAATTAATTAGAATCATTCATCTTAATTTGGTATTTTTTAATACAATTACGTTCTAAATTGCTAGTTGGGTATAAATAGTGATAATGTTCATCGAATCTGCAGCTACGTAGTGACATTACATTAGCATTAATAGTTATCATAACGGTAGACGTACTATATTAGTGTGGTAATGAATTAATATGTGGTATCTGGCGCTTCGCGATGTGTGGCGGTGCGGTGCTACAATTTCAGCACAGCCGCGCGAGGACGTGTAATGCTCGTGTTGCTCACATCGGCTTGCTGCTGTCATTCACGTAAGACATTATCGTTATCATCGACGATCACTATGTCAAGTGATCGTAGACCACCTTTGAAAAATACTTCTTTTGTTTTGGATCTTGAGTCTTGATAAAAGTCGCGTTATGCGCGGCACGCTTCTTTACCTTATGATGAATCATGGATCTAATTGATAAATTCAGTGATGGAATTCAGAATGACGGGCGACTCGAATATAATAGCCAAAGAAGATTTACAAGCACCACTAATTGAGATTCAATACGATCAGATAGAAAGATACGATATTTTCTCAATACTCTGAGTGAGATGTTTTCCGATTGTTTTTTTGTTATTAACACTGTGATTTAAGAACCTGTAAATGAAAGAGAATACAGAAACGGGAGGGAGACGGTTAATTCTTCTAGCGATGCCAATCGGCCGACCTCGACGAGATGGGGTGATGGCGGGGCGGGGGAGAGGGACCATAAAATTTCTCTCTTCGTCCCGGCTCTCGACCAGTTCTCACGCAACTCGAGCGCGAGCTTCTTGCCTCGCGGTGATCACGAAGAGAGGAAACGTCCGTCTGTCCGCGTTGCCGGCGAGGAACGGAATTTTTTTTTTTTTCGTTCGTTTTGACGTGAACGAGCGTGTACTCCCGCCCCGTGCCCGATGCACGCCACGCGTTGCGCATCGCGCCCTTCGTAAACACGATCGGGCGAAACCCGCGTGATAACGACGTGCAGCCGTTCGTTTACTCCTTTTGCGGCACGTCTCGCCATAAATTTCTCCGACGCCTGTAACCAAAGTATTTAATCGTGAATGTTAACAGCCCTCGCCGCTGATCGGAATGGACAGAATTTTAAATAGGCAAATGATGCCGCGGAGAGTTTGGAAACATTAAAGTAAATTTAAATAAGACAATAAATATATAATTACAATTTATAAAATTATATCTCTAATTTTTTCCTCGCTGTCGTACATTCATTAAAGATACATAATGTTGCAAATATGTCAATTATGTATTTTACTAGTATTTTCTATCTCGATTATATCTATAATGCTCTATGCATTTTTCTTATCTCCATTTTTTCCTCGAGGTCTCCAAATACAAAAATTCTCGAGAGCTCTCGAAGACTTTTACGAAAGCATTTTGTAAATAGATGGTCCGACGCAGCGAGAACATTCTTTCAATATCGTAAACGTGTGCGCGCGGAGAAGACGATCTCCCCGAGGCATGGAACGGCCTGGTCCTTTTTAGGTGCGTAACGTCCGACATCCACCATTATTAAACAGCTATTAATCCGCGCCGAGAAACAGGCAATAAGACGCAACGAGATATCGCGTTGACGTCCGTCATCTTTCCATCCTCGTGTTTCTTCGCTTGATACTAGTGAGCCGCACTCGCATTTTGCTTGACCTAGATGTTTGTCCTCGGGCGCACACGGCGGTCTCTTCTGGTTTCGAGGCAAGAAAATGACCGTCCGCTTCCACCACGGACTCTTATACCACGATAACTACCGATGATAGAGGATACAGCCACCAGTGAGACTCGTGGGTGGGCCCCCTTCCCATCCGCGGCACGTCATCCATAATTACAGGTTCCTTTATTTGTTACCTGTTACACACTTGGTTAGCACGTCACTTATATAAAGAGTTCGTGTACTATTTAGTAGGAGATACATGTAACTCTCTCCCTCTCTTATTCTCGAAGCGTGCAATCCCGCTGTTTTTACGTCGCTTCTTTACATCTTGCCCTTCTATCCATCGCTGAATCGATTTTAATTATTGTTTCTCCTACTTTGACCTTGCCTTCTCTACTCGTCGTGAATTTTAATGCGCGGCGATCATCGTAACGCTAATTATAGAATCATCGAATTATTTTTCGCCAATGTTGATTTACACGAGTTATGGTCTCTTCTTCTACATTTTCCTAACAGCGTTAAAATTCGACTGTGATTTTTATATTCTTCCGTTTTTTATAAGTTTTATAACTTATACATAAATTTAATGTCCTATTTTACTATCTGTCATTGTTGCATATTGTTAAAAAGTTATTCTGTTTCACGAATATTGACAACAAATAACAATTTACGATGCGTTCGTTAACGTCAAATGGTCTCATCATGTAAGGTATTATCTTGACCACTTTCCATTGACACTAATCATCTTGCGTGATTTGAGGGGAAAGAACGATCATCGGTCGTGGTTCTGGATGATCGCGGCGCACCGACAACGATACAGCAACAGTGAGAGAGCGTTTTATGAATGAATCGCGTGCGTGCCAACCGTCCTATTAGCGGTAGGCCCCTGCCAACGGTAGCCAAGTTGTGTTCGAACACGAGAACGTTTCTCAATTACCTCGCAAAGCCGCTCTCGGTGCGCGCACCTACCGCCGTGATTATAACCGAGCCGTGACGTGCCAGCTCGCCACCGCTGTTTCACGAAGGTCTCGGCCAAGGCGTTACCATCACAACCCGGTTAATGCCGCGCTTCGTCTACCTGAATGGAGATTGCACACGCCACAGAATTGCTATGGATAATTTTTAAAAAATCCTAGCCCATCTAGCTTGAGGAATTCTGTCCACTGTGTATACATTAAACTAGCAAATACGTAAAGGATTGGTATATTAGTAAGAAAACAAATTAAATGATACAAATCATAAAGAGAACGCGAAACAATTTAATTTTTGCTTTTAAAAAATATATTAATTTTTCTCAAAATTAATATGATTTCTGTATGTCTCATTTGTTTCAAAATGATGAGTAGTACAGATTCTATTTCTGCACGAGCAATTTCCGTACTATCCGGAAGAACCCTCGGAAAGTTTTCACTTCTTGAAAATTGCAATAAACACGCGCATGCATTTCTTGGCGGCCAAGCAGAAAGAAACGAGTAAATAAAGCCGCAAACCAGAAGCGTGACACTTCATCATCCTCGACGCACAGAAAGAACGAGCCGTGCAGCGCTCAGGTTTTTTTTTTTTCCAGAACTTGCACCTCGATTCCACCTAGTAGTTTTCCATTTCCGTCATCGTCGCCCGCTGTAATGAGGTTTCAGAAAGCACGTGGCGCATAAAAAGGAAACGACGGTGGAATGGAATTACATGGATAATCACAAATTTATCTGGGTTGTTTATATTAGATAATTACATTAATAATGTGAGAAACAATGAGGCAAGTTCAAAAGGTTAACATTGACAACAAAACGCGATAGATGATTGTTTTCGATATTTGTTGACCCTTGAAATTCCATTACGATATGTCTGCACAGAAAATATATCACGCCATTCAGAAAGTTCTCATTTCCCGTTCGTAGCTAGAAACGACCGTGGCGAAACTTCGAACCATCGCGATTGTTAGATGGCGGGCATTTACGAGTGGAACTTTTTTTAGAATGATAATTACGATTGTAATTAAACTTCTCAGAGTGAAAGGGAACCCTCGCGATATCCGTGGAGAAATGAGCAAGCGAGCGCGAGAGAACGGCACGGAAAGAAAAGGGTGGGTAGCGGGAGGGCGGACGATGGGCTCCAGAAGGGTGCAGGCGGTTGGTGGAGTACCCGGGCTCGAAGGGATGCGAGTGGAGCAGCTCGGTTGAAGCCTTGGCAAGGCGGAGTGCCATAATTGGAGCGGTCGCGTGCGCCCGCCGCAGGACAATAGACTCGTCCGAGTGCAAATTATTAACGCAGCGCTCTCTTCTCTCTCTGTTTCTTTCTTACCGTTCTCTCGTCCGGACTACCCGTCTTGAGAGAATCACGTTTTTTTTTTGCCGTTTCGATATGCTAGGTCTGTGAAGTTAACACTCCTGCGAATTTTTCAATTGATGTGGCGTTTGATTGTTCACAATTTGTTCACATTTTTTTTCTAAATAATCGTTTTTTATCCACCTTGCAAAAAAATTCAAAATCAACAAAACGAAGGTAGAAAAAAGGCGATTATTTATGAACAAATTGTGGGCAATCAACTACTATATCAATTTTGTAAAAATTCGCATTTCGAGATGTCAATTTCAGATTTCGATATGATGATTATGGGAGTACAGTGCGATAATCTGTCGCGTTGAAAATCGCAGTGGAGTAACAAACGCAGATACATTGAAAAGATTTCTAATGACTTTATGCAACAAATGTATAACAGATACAATTGTAATTATAGACATGAATTATTGGAATTTTCAGTTTAATAGTCTCGTTTCCTGCAATTTTATCGCCATGCAATATTACGCGATATCTAGAATGATATGTGGATGTAACCGTTTATCTATCTGTACCGGACGTGAATGGATGCAAGCCAAGGAAAAGAAAAATTACTAAAAAGAAAAGGCCGATCTTTGATTCTGAATCGCGACTCGGCAGAAAATACAAAATACGCGAAAGAAAAGAGAGAGAGAGAGAGAGAGAGACGAAAGAGAGGATGAATTATGTATCCGATACTCGAGATCCTAAGGCTCGGCCTTTTATTTAGCAAGAATTGACGTCGAGGGCGGAGATGATGGGAAATGAACTGAAAAAAAAAAGATGGATAAACAGAATAGAGGGGAGAAGCGAGAAAAGGGATAAACCTGGCAGAAGCAACGCGGCCTCGAGATAAATTTGCGCTAAGTGCAAAATCTTTCTGACCTCGGTGTGTCTCCCTCTCCTATCTTCCGTTTTCTCAATGCATGAATGGTTGGTCGAAGATGGAGGAACGAGAAGAAGCGAAATTACGCTAAGTTTAGGATGTGGATGAAGCAGCGGCAAATGGATGGCCAATCAGGGGTGAGCTCTATTTAAACCGCGGCGGGTTCTCTGCACCGCGACTGAAAGGCATTTAACTGATCCAAAAGACCACCCCCTTTGTCTCCCCCTCACTTTCATTAGACGTCGTACTTTGTCCCTCCCGCTACGCCAAGGTTTATATTTTAAATGCTAATTGCTAGTTTTTAATGGGCCGTGCTACGAGCCTCTGGCTTCTTTTATTGTACGAGTCGCGCGTCAAAAGCGGGATAAGAGAGATACGTAAAGAGATGGAGAGGGATGAAAAAGCAGAGTGTAGAGGGAATATTCGATGATATGAATCGCAACAGGATAAAAAAAGATGAAAGTTTGCAAAATAACGCGATAAATATCGGTTAGGTCAGGAACACAGTAAAAAAAAGTACATAAATGCAGTATAATGTAACTATACATTTCCGGAGAGAGAGAGATTACGCACGTGAATTGATACGCAAATGCAAGGACAGCTTTAAAATAAAGTAAAATTTTAAGAATTTGAAAATATACAGAGAAGATAAAGAAGGAATAAAAAAAAAACATACTCGCGTGGGACGCTCCGCTTCTACCTTCCTTAAGGGCAGCCGCTACCACCGGTATTTGTTCCGTCGGGAATAATGTATAATGAAAAAATTACAGCTTTTGCCGGCAATTATGTATATACGAAGGTGCCTCGTGCGCGCGCGCGTGTACTCATGTACTCTTATACAAGTACGAAACTCCGGTTCGCCGCGTGCAACCGCGATTATAATTTCTCTCTCGTTCCCGTGCAAATTCCCCTTCCCCAACCCCCCGTTTTCTCTCCTCATCCTTGCCCCTTCGTCTCGTCCTGCGATTAAACTACGCAGACAGAACGCGTGTTGTAAGGTTCCTCGTTCTTGTTACCGACAATTACTGACGCTCCTCGTTTAATCCTCGTTTTTTTCCGGCAGCTCTCCCGGCCACCAGAATCATGTTAAATAGATTGAGCGAAAACAATTATGCTGCCCTCGAGAAGAAGGGATATCGCTCGCGATACTTATTATACTCGTCACGGGACGCTGGCCTCGTTGCGATTCGCGCGCGTCGATGAGAATCTCGGCGTGAGGTTTGCGAGGTTAACAAAATCGGCTTGTTCGCGCCACTCTAACAAGAAAATTACTTTAAATTAGTATAATAGCTTCTCTTTCCTTCTAAACTGCCGAGCGGAAACGCCGAACGGAAAGACGAACGTGATCCGCTTGGTCTTTTCTACTTCAGTATGTATCTATCGTGCTGTTTGTTTGTACTTGGCACTTTAGGCATTACGAAGTTTAACAACTCGTAAATTACATGAAAATTGAAGTAGAAACATAAAGTGGTTTAGTTTAAACATGAAACTACTTTTCGATATAGCTACAAATCGTTTTTGAAAGGTGAAGAATCGCTTTTGAGATAACGCAATGTTAGGTATATCTAATATCTATTCGAAATGTTTATTAGTTTGTAAGACATAAGATTGTAACATAAATATTATATAATACAGTGACGGTAATCAATACTGAGAGAGTTTTCGTAACGAAAAATATAATATCCTGTATTCCCAAACTGTGAGAGAAATAAAATTTGTAGTAAGACGTCTGAACCAATTAAGAAAAAGCAAGTAGATGAAGTGAAAATAAATCACGAATAAAAATGTAAATTCGCTGAGAAGATAGAATGGAAAAGGGCGAACATTGCTGTTCATATTATTAGCACTTTGAATGCTTGAAAACTTTAGACGGAAGAAGGAGTATTCATGCTTTGCTCTCAATAGCGTCATGAGGGATATTCGTAGTTGCGATAATGAGGTTGCCGCGACAACGCTGAAGGAAGCAAAAGGTGACGACGAGAAGATGATACTGAGAAAGTCTTAATGCGCTAGAAATCACCCAGAAAGATCGTAGTATTAGCGTTCGAGGGTGCGCTTAACTGAAAGGAGCGAGTCGGGAGGGCTCGACGATGGAGAATCGGGGGAATACCGCGGACTGAAAGCCCGATTATCTTCCGCTCCTCGTCGCCGCCACGTCGTAATCAGCAAATTAAAGCGAGCCCGCGGGCCAACCTCCACGCGTTGCTCCTCTTCATCTCATCGTCTTCTTTCTTCTATTCTCGTTTCTCTTCTCCGCTAGGCGCTAGTCCTTCTCCAGATCTTGCCTGTCGCTTCGCGAGAAAGGAAACCGATTGTGTCGACTTCCGCGCAAGAAGGACAGGATGCAGGGAAGGCTCAAAAGACCACGGGAGGAAAGGGAGGCTCGTGAACGAGTGAAAACTTTTACCGGGTGACCATTGTCACTTCCCAACTGGCCGCACCCTAATTTCCTTGTACTGACTTTCGGACTCTTTGTTCACCCACGAACTTCCTTTCGAGAGAGGAGAGCTAGTTTGTTCGGAAGGACACTACGTAAATGATATCGTTCACAATAAACTCTGCTTTAGAAGTCTCGACTAATAATTCTCGGTTTTTTTTTATTTTATTATTAATACCTTAACAGATTTTATAAATCAATGCAAATTTATCATGGAAATTGATTAACGATATATAAAAAATATTTATACGTAAAAAATTAAATTATTTTTTATTTCAATATTGCCGAAGACATTTTGTAGATAAATTTCTACAAATAAGTTTTATCTGTCTAATAAATATAATGTGGTTTTCGATAATCAGCCGTCTCTTCAAAGGCTATAATTACTCTATAAACTCCCACGAGATGCCATTCTAACTCGATGTAACGAGTTCCCGAGGCGTAAGTTTCGATACCATGTAACGCGAGTTAACATCAGTCACTCGGCCGAGTTAACGAACGGGAATCGATACGATTGCACGGTCGCGCGGAATTATTTGGCAAATATAACGGTGCCGCGGTGCAGCTGGTGCCGCACGGGTTTAGTCTTCCGCGCGGTGGTTTTTCGTGATCCCGACAGAAGCGTACGCGCGCGCGCGCGCGCGTGCGGCAGTTCTCGCGCGGTCGCGCGATAGCATGGGCACTCGTGTTTAATGCAAATTCGCAAATTGGAGAGGCCACGGTAATCAACTAACCGCCAACGAGTAACTCCCGTAAACTCATTGAAATAGTTCATAACTTCGGGCGCTAGTTTGAGTTTCGGAGGGGAATGAGGGGGAGAGTCCCTCAACTTCTGCGGAATTTCCCACATCATACCAGCCGACCGACTGCCCCGGCGCATTGTTAGGACGTTCCTGATAACTTCTCTGTGGTGTTTTATCTCGCATCGAATATAAATGGCGAGCTTAAATTTCTCGATTCAGGAAAGTTGCATTTAAGACGCGGAATCGCGCAACTTGCGCGCAACATAATGAAGCGAAGAAAGATTAAAGAAATTTTGAGAATGAAACATTGCGGCATGCGCATTCCTTAATTATTCCATGTTCCGAAATCCTCATCCGGCGTTGCGGACTACGGCAGAAAATCTTGACAGAATTAAGAAAGCCGAAGAGAGGGATAGGCATCTTATCAGATTAAAAACTTTCACAAACATAAATAAATGAGCCGCCAGGCACAATGGAACAACGTTCGGCTGACGGTGAGAGCGGGCGGACGAGGGTAGCAAAAGCGACAGCAATGGTAGAAGCGCGACTCCGACAACAGCGATACCGTACAGCGGGGGGAGGACTGGCCGGTGACTGTGGGTTTGCGTATCCGCTCTTAGTATATTGGAACAGGAGTCTTTCTGTTCCCCTTTCTCCCTCTCTTTCTCTCCATTCGAAAATCATACTATCGCGTTCCCTGTCTCGCCTACCGCGCCGTCGTCGTCCCGTCCTTTCCGCGCCCTTCATCCTCTCTCATACACCTTTCGTCGTTCTTTCTTCGACTCCGATCCTCTCAACCAGGCGAGCCCGCCTCACTGCTCTCTCCGCGACTTCATCTCCCCTCGTACTCTTCCGCCCGGTCCGCGTCTCTCGCTCTCTATCTACCTATCTCTATCTATCCGCTTCTCTCCATCGCGCTATCCGCCGCGCAGACCCTCGGCCACGTACACAAAGCCCACCGGTCCCCGGCTTTTATTACGAGATACGAGATAGCCCCCCGGCTTCGTCCAGGTTCACCCATACCTACTCACCCCGTATACGCTCTCCGGACGCGACGCCGCCGCGCCCGCGCCGTCGCGATATATATTGGCAAACTTTGCGAATGTCGGATCACGCCGGATTACGCATCTCCAGCAATATCGTCTTTTCTTACACCCTCGTGCCGTGTGGAAGTAACCCCTCGCGCTGAGATGTGAGATACGCTTCTATTATCTTTTACGTTTTTATCACGACAAAAACTTTGCAGGAATTCATTTTTTATTCAATGCGATTTTATAGTAGTAGTGTAGTAACGACTAGTAACGACTAGACTCGAGTTTTGAAATGATTAATCAAATAATTAATCAAAGGAAATATTAAAATCAAGATCATTTTAAGATTTTGATCGAAAGACAAGATAAGGATATAAGAAAATAATGCACAAAAAAATAATCGTGCGAGCATACACATCTCGAACGGGTCAGAAGGTATCGTATCATCTTTCTCAAACCAAGTGGTAGAGCAGATCCTCTCGATCGTACTCGCTGGTCGATTTTCATGGCGGACGCCAGAAGACGAAGTTTACCTCGCTCCCGTCATTCCGAAGTGGAATAACAGCGTGCGCGCGCCCTCGCCAGCAAAGGCGGACTTAAATCGATTAGAGGATGGCCCGTGAGATGGAATCATCGGGTATGGGAAACTGATAGAGCAACGAGATTGGACAGAATGGGAAGCCCCGCAAAGTGGATGAGAGAGCACTATCACTCCTCCCTCGCGCGCGCAAGGCCTGGCCTGCTGCGCGAACTTGCCCAAGTAAATTGCACTTCCTTTTTTCGTGCCGCCGCGCTTCGCGGAATATATTGGGGCCCGATCGATTTTTCTGGGGAAAAATCCATCGAAAATTCAATCATGCGCTTTCAGAGCGAGCGAGCGAGCGAGCGGGTCGGCGTATCTATTACTGGCGCATTATGCAAAGATACCTTCCACGGACGCATTAACGCCGAAATGTCGATCTATCTCTTCTCCGTCGAAAATTTAATGGCACGCATAAAATCAGATTTTTATTGCGTCTCATAAAATGTCACATATTATATTGCTTCAAAGTACCTACTTCGTGAATGGACAATACGTACAGCCGATACATGTGTCAGCACTTGGAAAACTCAGATAAATCTTAGCCTTCTCTTAAAATTTAAGTTTAAAAATTTTACTTACTATTTTACGTACTATTTATTAATGATTATTTAATCTTAGATGATTTACACGTTGATTTTTTTGCGTGAGTACTCGACCGACTGATAAAAATGACACCGGGCAAAATACGATATGCGGTTTTTGAAAGTTTGTCGTGCAATTTTGCCAGTATGAGAGGTGAAGAGAGGCGTTTAGGGGGAGGCGGCTGCAGGCGTGAACTGAACGATATAGAATGGACAGGGGTAGGCAGACAGGCAGGCAGGCAGGCAGGCAGGCAAGCAGGGATGCAGGGATGATGGCGAACGGATGCATAGCGCGAGCACGGAGGAGGGACATTGACGCGAGTCCGTCGGGTGCGAAAGCCAAAACCGCAGAATGGAATTACTCCTGCTCAATCGTTTATAACGGCAGGATAAATGGATTAAACCGTCGGCGCACGACTCGCAGTTTATTTGTCATCGCGTAGAGAAGCGCGGCCGGTGAGTCGCGTGTGTGTCACACGCTGAAAGTTGCACGCAAGAAGTCTCCACGTTGCAAATATAAGATATCAATCGGAACAGATTATCGACAGCAGATCGGAAAATTTCAATTGCTTTCGTTATTTCAATCTATTTTAGTTTATACAAGAATTCCGATAAATATGTTCTACTGAGATACATAATGTAAAAATTATTGGAATAAGTAATTATTCCGGGGGAAGAATAATCGCGTAATGAATCCACGCGATTTTGCATGAAATATCACAAAACATTAACAATGAGGTCTTTTTTTCAAATCGCAGTGGATGCTTTACGTTTGCAAGCTTACTTAAATAACGAAGAACGGATTTGCATTACTATTTTCCTCTTGAAGAGAGAGAGAGAGAGTCAAATGTTCTTCGATAATGAAAGCGCGGTGAACAATACATTCCTAAAGTCTAATACAAATCGCAGTGTACGTTCTTGCTTTTCTCTTCCATGTTTATCGAGTCATCATTATGGGTAAAAAAGAATGAGAGTAACATTACTATACATTCTTTTCCATTCTTTTGGTTTTTATAGAGAATAAGCAGAATAAAATATAAAACTAGAATTTGTTTATACAGTATAATTATAACGAAAGCTCCATATCTTATTTATAAAATTTATTTTTACTTAGAAACTAGGATTTCGTTATGTTTCTTCGTTCCCACGATATCGTTCGTAGTAGACGGGTCGAGTGTTGAAGAAAAATTGCATCCCCCCTTCCTCTCGTGTCACCCGCTAGTCGGTCTTTGGTAACGACGGGCGTCGGCAACGACGGTAATGAAAAACGCCGGTGAGGGACGGCTGCTTGATACGAGAAGGTAGATAGAGGCCGTCAAGCGTAGTAGGTGTTTGCATCGTGCATGCGTGTGCGAAGGGTGCCGCGGAAGGGTGCGAGAGTAGCCCAGGCATTGTTTGAAACGCGAACGCTTAGTAAGGTTGCATGACGAAACGCCCGAGGAAGAGAAAGAAAGAAAAAGAGAGACTACCTTCTTCTCGACTGAGAATACGGGGAAAAAAAAAGAAATAATGGAGCAAGGTGTACGCAAAGTATGCTTATCGTCACCGTCTATCAAGTGGCCTCGTCAAAAGGTTGCGACGATTTTAGAGCAGGCGCGCTACTCTATGTTGCGCTAATGGAAATATGAGATTTTATTTCGACTTGAAAGTATTCGCGATCGGACTGTGAGAGCGAGCCCATTTCCATCACGCACTTTTCTTCATCGGATGTGCTAAACAGGGATCAAAACGACTGCAAGTACGAAAATGAGTTCCGATTTTAAACTGAAATTAAGATTCTCTTATACTCTCTTATATAATTCCGTATGTTTAAATTTATTTTATAGAGTAAACAGATATATCGTTTTGTAAATGAAAAGGAATCTAGTCGGGAAAGTAATAGGAATTTTTTTAAATTATGAAATATGTTTTATATGTGTGATTAGAGATCTCCATAAAACATCTTCGCCTTATATCATTATACATGATTCATAAATTGATGATGCGATTTATAAAGAGAAAATCGTTTATATTATTCAGGCAACATAATAATGTTTGTACGTTTGCAATATATAATATATATTGTAATTTTTTCCGTATGTATTAACATATGATATAAACATTTTGTGTCTCGAATGGTCTTTGTTCTAACTTTTAATTAACTTTAGTCTAACTGCGTCAGAAAAGATCAAATCAGCAAATCAGAAAGCAGGTATGAATCGAATTAGCTGAATTGGATGAAATAGTAGTGTCATATTTCAAGTAAAAGCTGTTGTTGTCAGTCAGTGTCAGGTTAAGCGGGTAATCGAGAGGATGTTTATAGAAATCTCGTTCATTGGAAATAAAACTACGCATCATTGTTGTTTCTTCTTCTAGCAACAATCTTGATAAGTTCGCAGCAATATCAGTTATCTGCTGATTTTAAAAGTTACAAGTTCTAAAGAAGTTATTGAATATTTTACTATTATTTCTCAATAATTGCAGAGCATTCCATTTTGATGTAAAGTAATATGTATATCAGAATAACAATTTAAGCAATGTTCTGTTAATTTATTTGAGATTGAGATTTGAGATTAATTACACAGGAAATTTGGCAAAGATTTGAATACAAACAAAGGCTTGAGAAAGGTAATTTATTCCTGATAATAGCGAATTACTTATTTCAAGCGTATTCCTTATCGATGCGATTCTAACGAAGCGTCTCATTTAAAAAGCAAATGCCGCGTCAAAGCGTTTGATTGTACTCGATTGGTAGTTTCCACGTTAATTGGAATGAAAAAGCCGAACATGCGCAAAATATCGTTCTTAGTCTGATTGTTTTCTGATCGTGAAAAAACAATCGGATACTTAGAATTGTTTAAAAAATTTTCTTAGTCTGTCGTTGTGTTTTACAAATACAACAACTTAACGGCATCGAGTGTATCGAATGTGCCGATACCACAAACTCGCCGTAGGGTCTCTCATAAAGGTGAGCCAGCTACAATGGGTAGAAAAGAGAAACATTCAATTTTGTATTCCGATTCGTAAACGAGAAGCACACACTGCGCCGACAATTAAAGAAATTACGTACGTAATATTTGACACTTTAATAATGCATCGCGAATGCACTGCCGGCGGCAATGCGACGCGATTTAATCGCCAGTAATAATTGTCCACGTTCAAAGCAAATAGCTTCTATGAGAATACAACGCGCATTGTCAAATGTAAAATAACGTAAGCAAACTCTAGGGCTCTGATATTTTTAAAACATAAATAGCGAATATTCATCCTGTTACGTATTTTCTCTATTTGATAAAAAAAAGAATATTTTATCATTAATTAACAGTATATTTATCTAATGATTTTATGGTTATATCTCTCGAATTCTTTTTCGGATTTTACATCATTAATAACTGCTATTGCCTTTTTTGATATCCTTTTGTTTCCGAATTTATCACGTTTAAATCGAGAAAAGAATACTCGGTCAAATCCAAACTTCGATCTCGAGCGTACGTTTAATTGAATTTTTGCTCATTTCGATCGAGGTTGCTTTTGAAGTTCTTCACTGATGGCGCGGACGCAAATAGCAATATTTTCGCGGAGTAACGGAAGACGTCTTAAATCTCCAAGGAAGGAGATCAAAACAAATCGGCTTTGCCTAGGCTTCCTTCCGGGAAGCTCTGCTCGAAGGGAGAAAAGGGAGAAGGTATGGATCGCCATTCTGGTGCGAGGGGTTATTCTTAATATTTGTAAGGTTTTCATCTCGCCAAGAGAAGTGAGATGACTGGCACCCTCCGGCATCGCGGTAATACGCAAATCGTGGATTAGAAACGAAAAACGGAAATAGTCGGCTGATCTCTTCGCCGACGAGTTTGCCTTGAGGCGTCTATATCAAAATCTGCAGTCTGGTAGTTTTTCGCATTATCGAAAAAAACATCTCACTAAAAACGAAAAGATTTATAAAACATCTTTTCAGCGTCTTTTTGGAAAAAAATAAAATATTAATTAAAACAGAATTTTATCCTATTTTAATTAATTATACATAAATATGCAAAACTGCACAATAAAAATGAATAATCAGATTAGATTGTACTTTTTGTATTATAGATACTAGATTAGCGAGAATGATTGTTCATTTCTGACTTGAAAACCGAGATAACACTATGATGCTCGGTGAATTTCTTTGTGGTGAAAGATGTCGCGGAAATGATTACGCCACGATATGCGTATCATGTGCAGTAACACTGACAGCGCATAATCCGCCGCAAATGCAAAACTGCCGACAGTCATAAAATTAACTCGTCAGTCGTAAGAGTGACTCAATGAAAAGATGATACCGCGGAAATCGCTGGAATCATTAATATTCATTACAGTTCAAATCAAAACATAATAACGCGTTATCCGAGCAAAGAACTTTTCACATATTTTTATATAGATATATTTATCTCGAAACAAATTTATGATGAACGAAATCTGACACTATTATTTTTTTACAAACCAAATAAAATAAAAACAAATTTATAAAGATTATAAATTTTTCTAGCGGCTTTATAATTTTAAAATTTTTTAATTATATGAAAAAATAAAGAGACGATTATTGACAACCAAACAGTCTGACAATTTTAAAAATATCGAAATTGCAAGTTATCTTTAATTGTGAAAAAATTATTATGTTTATATACTATACATTTGAAGCGCAGTTTTGCTAATTACGAGAGAATCTATAATAGCGTGGCCACGATTTTCCGCGAAGGACCGTTGAAAATTTCGTGGATGGATGACAGCTTTGTGAAGAGAGACCGCCAAGTCTCTGCGAACGTGACAAATGGAAACCGGTGGTTGCTGGCAGCTCGTTCGTTGAACATACCACCGTTATGGAATGACGACGTGGTGCCGCCGCTCGTGCTAGTGGTTGTAATCGCAACGCGCTACCGTACCATCGTTGCTGCTGTTATCGTTGTTGTATTGCTGTTGATGTTACCGTAGATGGAGAGGTTTAGGCTGCCCTGGGCTTGCTACGCACAGAGCTCACGGCTACGTAGCTAATTACCCGATCCTACCGTGAACAACTGAGCGCGTTCATTGGGACGAAAGGGGGTTGGGAGAGAGAGAGGGATGAAGGATCGGGGCAGCGGGGGCGGCGACATGGGGCTTGCGCTACCGCCGCTGCTACTGCTGCTGCTGCTACTGCTGCCGCTGCTACTGCTACTGCTGCTGCTGCTGCTGCTGCTGCTGACACCAAAGACTTCTCAACATTCAACCGGGACTCGACTCGGTGGCAGCCATAATACAACTTCGTCCGGTTATACGAATATTTCGCCGTAAACTGGAGGCCAACGTCGAGAACTGCCGCCGGCATTCGGTTTCAATGGCCAACAGCAGTCGGCTTGGGCAGCAACCCTCTCTGATTCTGCTGAAAAAGGGAAATTCTACGACTGCCAACCTGTAACGGTGAAATAATTGCGAATTTATAAAATGAGAGAGAGGAGCGACAAATTATTGCAATCTATTTTTATTGGTAGTTTGCTCATAAAGAAGATCGAAACCATATCGCAGAAGTTTTCTGAAGGATTCTTTCCTGAGAATTGATCTCTTGCAGTTAATTCATTATTGAAATCATTTAAATTGCCATTTTTACCTGTCTTATTTTATTAATTTATCAAAGTTTATGACTCTGAGTGTGTATATTTATTATGTATATTAATACACATAGACGAGAATTGTACGACAGAGAATTCTCAATATGCAAGATATGATTATGAATTTTGTTATTGTTATTTAAATTAATATCTTTAAATTAATAGAATCATCTTTTTTGAAGTCTTGAATCAATTATGATTTAAACTGATTATAGTTTGAAAATGTGAATTAAAAAAAAGGAAACGAATTTAAATTTATTTGAATTTATTTAAGTTCAAATAAGTAAAATACAGATTATATATAATTCGTTTTTAGAAAAATCTAAGCGAAAGAGAGAGGATAGATTTCGATATTAATCGAAATGATATTAACAGAAAATGTCAATATATGTTCATATATAAGATCGTTATGATCGTAAATAAATACGAATTAGAAGAATTATACAACAAATATAAAGAAATAATCACAAAATAGGAATCTCAAAATATATTGTTGAATTAAAGTTGCTCATGCAACCAATTTTAGATAAATGAAAAGCTTCCTCGACGGTTGATATATATCCAAAGCGTTATCTAATAAAACGGGAATTCTTTTCCCGCAATAATACGATTCTGGATTGATGTGAAAAGCGGCGAACGATTCTCTTTGCACGAGATCGTATCGAGGTGAACGAGTCTCCTCGGTGGTGAGACCACATCGGACTGACGTGTGATATTGACTTGTGTGTCGAGATATGATATGATAGGAAGGTATTTATACCAGAGCGGCGGCCAGCCGAATGGCAGGAGCCACGGCGAATAGGAGGCAACCCTGCGTAGGAGATGATCGAGAGAACGACAGGGTGGAACGGCGAACGAGAGAGAAGGCTGCTGAAAGGGAGGGGGCTCGATCCGATTTTCCAATCTCGGCGGCCGACTGTATTTGTATTCCGGCACAAGCCACTGATTCTGTGCCAACTATAGCGCACCTGATCTCTAAATGTATACGGCCGTGGTATTCATCTATATCGCACTCTGATCCCGACTAATAGCGGAGACTGATAGAACAACGATCGGCGTTAGATAACACCACACACAGCAAATGTTGTACATTCTTGTTTGGTTGCGCGAATTAATGTTTCTTTAACTCTAATAATGTTATTCTCCCTTTTCATGAAGGATCAGCTATTGCCGATAAGCTCTATTAATGCATTTTGATATAATGATATTAATATTAAAACATATATAAGTTTTTTCATATAAACCTATTATATTAATAGTTCTTAAAGTGTAAAATATAATGCAAATTATGGAACACGGAAATTGAGCGTCACATAAAGTTAAGAAACTCAAGAAGTAAGAACTAGGAACGATAGAGGAATTTTTCGAATGTAAAAGTCTATTAACTAATTGGTTCGACGAGTTAATAAAGGTCGCCATGAAAGGCGTGACGATAAAGTTTCCATGCACGATTAATTATGAAGTTATATTGGTACTGACACAGAGTATGTCATGTACTTCCTTTCTCTCTGTTGCACCGAGAGAGCGAGGAGAGATTAAAGTTGGAATTACAACAAGAATGGAGAACGAGAAAGGTTGAATGGATTTACTAATCTTTATGGAGATTTATCTTTCATCCGTAGTCCTCATTATTGAACGCAAGCAAATCATGCGAATCATAAAGCTTTTTTCGCATAGCACAGAAATAGCTGATCGAATATTAGTTCGCGAATCGAATAATTCTATTACAAAGAAATAGATTTTATTATGGTAATAAATTGTACTACCAAATTAAATCTAATTCTTATATATGAAAAACTTATATATATTTTTTTTTGTGAATATAATTTGTAATCGGCGATGTTGTAATGCATTCTAAGATGATTCTATACCTGTACAGTTATCACACTATTCGCATACTCGCTTAGAATTTTCATCATTGCGCTTTGCGCCTCGCTTCGTCGTTTGTCTCCAGTCGCGAGGAAAGTCGAACGATGAATAAGGGTGGAAAGAAACGAAGGGGGACGATGAAGGGAGAGGAGGGCGATGAAGTGGCGGGTAGACGCGGCGGATGGATCGATCGTATTTTCCAATCTCGACGGAAACCCGTCCACCGCCGGCAACTCCCGCGTCCCCCTTCAAATCCCCACGACTGTATTTGAATTCCAGCGCGTACAGCTCGGACGCAAACCGAGCAATCGAGCGAGCGCGTAGAGCGAGCATAGAACCAGGCTTCTGTGCCGCATCCCGGGGTACGATCATGGCGTGTCAGGCCTGCCAGAGAATATCCCAGTTGCTGTGATAGCCGTGCACCACACCACGCCACACTATACCACATCACCCTCTTCTCCTCCCCCGACACCCCCGGAGCTTACTCTCTGCGAGCCTCGATGGTATCCTCTCTCGATTCTCCTATCCGTTTCTCTCGTTCTCTCGTCCTCTCTCGCTGGTCCTTCTATCTATCTCTCCCGTGGTTCGCTATCGCTCTCTCCATGTTGGTAGTTGCGGCCGGTGCTGCGATTGAATGCTAGGAATTTCATCATGAGTTGAGTCGTGGAGACGGCAGCGGCGGCGGCAGCAGCGGCAGCGGTGGCGGCGGCGGCGGCGGCGGCGACGACGGCAGGGCTCGATCCAGGGGGACCCGGCACGATGAAGAACGGGGGCGGAAAGACGGGGGGAAGAGAAAACCGGGGTGGTGGAGAACCGCCCCCGGTTCGTTCCGGCGTATCCACCCCGCGGACACGCCGTGCGAGCTAACCGGGTCTAGGGAGCTCGCTGCCTTGCTTAGCAGCCAGCCGTTCCAATCATGATTCCACGCTCCCACCGTTTGAAGTCTCTCGATTGAAAAGGGGCGGAGGTTTGACTAAAGAACGAGTGCCCCGGCTATCGGCTATCGCTCTATGCCCGATGCGCGCGTGTGTGGATCATTCGACGGTCACACGCGCACCGCATATTATACTGCACGTTCCAAAATCGCTGGTGTGCATATCTCAATGACAGACTCCGAAAAGTCTCAAGAACGCAAAAAAATATTACATGAAAGCATAAAGAATCATTTTTACATTTTATACGAAAGTAAACTTTCCGTTAGGAAAAGATTGACTTAAAATAATTTAAAAATCATTATTAGAACATGTTAGATATAGTTAGTTTTAGAACAGTCTGTACATGTATTTGTGACATAAAGTTTGCAGCAATAGATGTGAAGCAGAGGGTGTATATAAGTGTAAATCGAGATGAGATAACGGTCAAACTTGATTTATTCTTGAAACAGAATTTTCTCTCGTCTCATATCTTCTGACAATGAGTCAGATATTAGATATCAAGATTTCTCTGGTCAATTCGAATTGTTTCAAGAATTAATTCTCGACATTCTTTATTTCTTATTGATTGTGAAGACACTGTAAGTTTTTTTCTTCCCTTCAATTAATTATAAGTCATATGGGATACGCGTTTTAATATACGTTCCTAAGGAGGAGCGGGGGAGGGGGGCTACATGTCTTTTACTGAACTTTCCGATTCTTCCGAAACGAAGAGTGAAAGATTGGAAAACACCTTATTAGCGAAATGAGTCCGGCTGGCGCTCGTGCGTAGGGTTCTTGAAAGGGGAGCTCTTCTAGAGTATTGCACGCATATCGAAAGAGAAGCCTCCGCTATATATCATTGTACTGGATCTCATCACAAAGAGTAGCGATAGCATCGGCCCTCCTGTCGATCTCAACTCCCCCCCCCCCCCTCTCCTCTCGTTCCTTCCTTTATTCATCCATTTTTCTTCCCTCGTTGCTGATCGACCAAGCTGGACACGACCAAGCTGGCGCAATTCGATGTATTTGTGCATATATGTATTTTAATGGATTCGGTGTGTATGTACATGGGCGTGTATGAAAACGGGGAAGACGGTAATCCGTAGGAAATTACATATTATTATGACGTGTTATTAAACGCGCAATAACGGGGCGACGGTGTGCGCCAGGTGGCCTGGAAACGGCGATCTTGATGGATCTGTTACGGGACGATAAAAATCAGCGACATCGGTTACACGCTCCCGATCAAAGGAGCTCTCGCGCTCTCGTTTTCTCTCTGTCTTTCGCTCTATCTGTCATCGCTTCGCCAAGGTTTGAATGACGGTGCACTGCATTACGTATTTAATATTATGTATATGTATCGTCGAACATTTGGCGCGAGAGAGAAAGGGGGGTAATATATGAATACAAAAATCTCGTTTGCTGCACAGCGATAAAGAATATAATTCCATTTCAAAATGCATAGGCCAATTGTTTGGCCTATGCATTATCTAAAGTTACGATATAATTTCGAACATTTAAAATTGAAATTGTTGAAATGAAATTATTAAGATATTAATCGTGAAGAATTTGTTTTAAAATATTTTTTCGTAATATTTTTTAAATATTTATGAAATATTATGAGATTATACTCCTCCCTCTTCTATCTATCTCCTTTCACACATTAATAACTGCCTTAACTAATAAATACCTTAAGCTCGATAAGCTCAAGTATCTTTAATAATAATAAATGTAATTAGAACATTACATTGTAACTCCAAAATATATTTCTTACATAACATATTTCTTAGGAATAATTTATGTTCTTATAATATCAAATTTACATCGAGTGAGATATTTCACTAAAAAGGAATCTTATCCACTTATAATTTCTATTTTCGTGGAATGAAACATAAGAATATCACAAATATTGTATACATATAACTGCACAGAATTTGAAAAATTTGTTTTTCTGAATATTTGTTAGTATATAGTAGATATTTGCATATAGTAAATGTTTGTAATTTTTGTTAAAATAATTATCTCCTTTTTTGTGTGAATTCTTTGCTATTTCGAAGGAAAGATGAACAAATAATCTTTCCCTACCCCTTCCCCCTCCTCTTCTCTTTCTCTTTCTCTTTCATCCCTCCAGCCCTTCTTTTCAAAGGTAAGCAAGGACCAGGAACAGAAAAGAGGAAGAAGGACGCGGAGGGTTAGGAAAGGTAGGAAGCGTGGCGCACAAAGTGTCGAGCTAGTTTGCGCTATAATCTACTATCTCGTCGTTTGCAATTAACTTCTCTTGATGATGTCACGTTTCGTTCGCGCCTCATTTCCAGCCGCGCCGTATAACAATCTGCCGTGTTAGCCCGCCCTCTTCTGCTGGGACGATCCTTTTAACGCTCGCCTCTAAATTTCGTAATCAAGTTTTTCCTCGCCGAGAAAATTTGCGAATCTCCCTCTCTTGGAGCGTTCTCTCGCTCTCTTTCTCTCCGTCGTCCCTTCTTCCCTTTTTCTTCTCTCCCGTCTTCTTTCTTCTCTTCGAGTGTCAACCATTCCTCACACTTTGATGTCAAACCTTGAACGTCACCAGCCGACTGTTTAATTTACCGGTCGATGTGTTTGATAGGTCCCCTTTTTGGCGCCTACAAAACATTCCCTCTTTGTCGCGCGAACATATCATGCCATTTCCCCTTCCGTACATATTGGCTACATGTTTTCTTCCTTTTTGGCGAAAATGTTATTTTGCCAAACTCAATATCAAATTTTCTTTACACGAGACGTTAATAAAATTTATTATCATATTATTAATGTTAGAACTGAATTTGCAATTAATTTAATGAAATCTTTCGGAACATTTTGAAATAGTAAAACATAATTATAGTTTGCTATTGAAAGAAATGGTTATACATCTTGTGGCAAAGTTTCACAGAGTTGCGAAATCCGCCACTTGTACCATGTTTCACGAAATATCAACGCCGCTTATAGACTCCGCCGAGATTGCTGAGCAACTTAGGCATTCACCGACCGAGTCACTTATACAGTAACGAGAAGTATTAGCGCACGGTCTGGCGTATGAACTCTCGACATGCCTACGTACTAGTTGCATCCAGTATTCGTGAACAAATTAAAGGAAGCGATATAGCTTCATAAACTTTTCAATGTCGTAAGATTGTCATGTACGATTTGTCATTCAATATGATTAGACGAATCATTAATATCTTACAAAGAGATAGAGTCACTTTGATCAAATGATAACTAATTCGCAAGTATGCATTTATAAATATTTATAAACGTTCAAAGAATACTATTTATAGTGGCTTTATAATCAGTGACTCTTTAAAAGTTACGTACACATGATGCAACTTTCCACGCTAATTAATCTTATGTGCGTGTTACGTAAATCATGAAATAAGTGTTTGATCCATAAAGACACCGAAACGTTTTAATCTGATTTCTAAAACGTTAAGAATATTCAATCGCAAAACATTTTAACGAATTAACGCCACGACGGAGTGAAAGTTTGTAGCGAACTTTCAAACTGGTAAGGTTTGTTGAGAGATGCGATGTGATAGAGAGAGAGATAGAGAGGGGAAGGGAGGAGAGTATCCAGTAGTATGTACTGACTGTGTGAAGTATGCCAAAGTCGAGGATATGCTAAAGCAGGGGTCAACACATATAAAGGATGAGTGAGACGGCGGGATAAAGAGCGTACGGGAATTATGCGTGAGGGAAATGCGTACGGTCAGGGCGGCGGGAGGGAAATGAGGTAGGGGGATCCCGCGCGGGTAGAAGAGGCAGAGGCATAGCAAGTGGAGCGAAAATCAGATTTGCTCGTTGTCGCCTCCACCCACGTAGCATCGCCACCCATCTCTACCCTCCGGCCCGTCGGCTCCATTCGAACCACCCCGAGCGCGCCACCCCGCTTCCCCTCTCCGCGTGGACCACTACTCTCTACCCTCTCTCGCCCCATTCTCCCTTGCCGCTCCCTCTATCCCGGAGCGCCACCGTCCCTCGAAAGCTCGAACGAGCACCGCCCTTTGATCCTGCCGACAGCCACCCTCCGAGCCACCCAACCACCATCCACCCATCCGTCGACCTAACTCCATCCCCTATGGCCCCCAGGTCGTTCCCTTCCCCACTCACTACCAAACGTATCCAGCTTCTGCCCACTGTCTCTTTTTCCGTTACGACATTTCTATCCTCGCGCCTTGTCCCCGTCAGCACCCTTTCTCGAGATGCGTTCTCCCTCTCTTTCTCTCTCTCTCTCTCTCTCTCTCTCTCTCTCTCTCTCTCTCTCTCTCGCGCGCGCGCGCTGCTCTTTCCATTTTCATCTCTTTTTCGCGCATGTTACGGGGACACCGGCTGATAAATATGCTACCGGTGGGCCACGCGACTGCCGATGCACGTGCGTGGCCACGAGACAACGAGTTCCGAACTTTGAATTTGGCATTCTCGTTTGTCTGGGATTAAGTGAGCCTCATCGATCTTATACTCGGGTTAAACGTAGTGTAAAATGTAATAGAACACGGTAGAATCAACAAATCTTCTTTTTCGTTCGTAAATTTTATTGCCAAAATTAGACAAATTCGAATTTACGTCAAAAGCAGTACTTTTCGGTATCTTATATCTGATACATGAACACGCATCATCTGACATTATTTGATCACTTAGATTTGTGAAATATTGCAAATATTGTACGGAATTTCTTGTATATGTGTATTTTGTGTACACGTATTTTGTATTGGAGATTTTCATGAATAATCATATAAAATTTTCTGTAACGTTGTATTTATCTTCTATTACTGCACCTTGATTTGGGTCAGGCGCAAAGCATGGTACCGGGCCTCTCTTTTTGCGCCCTAAAATAACTCGAGTGTGAAACATTTAGCGCGTCGCAGTTTTTTTAGTTTATCGTAAAGTTCCGATCCGCGAACGTCGAAGGATAATTGAATTCCCCTTGGAAGGGTAGCTTTTAATACTGGCGGTGACCGGTTTTTAAACGTGCCGGTGCAGTCAACAATGACATTTTCCGGTAAAAATGCGCGCGAAAAAAGGGGGAGGCCAGTCCCGGTATTTAAATGGCCATTGGCAGATTACCAATATCGGCGTACTGCTTAGTTAAACGAGTTACCGCGAAAACTCAATACGGCTCAATACGGTGTAGAGAGGACAGCACAGAGAGAGAGAGAGAGAGAGAGAGAGATAGAGAGAGAGATATGCGCACAGAGAGCGAGAGAAAGAATGGATCGGCCACCGGGCGTGATCTATGTGTTGAAATCACATAGCACCGTTACAAAACCGCACTGAATGCATATTTGTCCGTTTAAAAGGTCACAAAATGGCGATTCATAGGTATGAAATAAACGAAAGTACATCAGATTACCTGTCGCCAACGGGGTCCCGTTTTAATTCGCAAAATTGCATTGGCGTCGAGCTAATTGTAGTTTAATCCCGCGTTAGGAACTAATTACCAGAGCGTGCTGCCGTATTTGCGTTTACGGCGAGGCTCGTTAATTCCATAATATACCAAAACTTTGTTCGAAGAATATATTAAATTCAATGCTGATATGTTCGTAATAGTTGCATGTAATTGAGAAATTAAACTTTCTTTAGACACCTCTATGTTGAGATGGAGGGAATTAATATTTTTCGATGTATTTATAGAGTTGCGACTTTACTTCGTAAAGAAAATTTAAAAATGAACGTACAATTGATTTGTAATGTTCTATTTTGATACTCTTTTATTTATATTTAAGATACTTTTGCTTTTACCAAGAAAAATGTTTCCTAGTGAAAAAAAAATGCGACAAATGTAAAATAAAATCGGTGATCGCGTCGTGCATACAGAGGTACATCGATCGGTCGCGACAAGTAATTCAAGCTCGCGCCATTTAACCATTAGCCGACTGAAATATTTTAATAACATCCGCCGCAATGTGTGTCCAGCGAGCACGTATCGAATATATTGGCATTTAACATTACGAATTATTCATTTTCGAACGCGATACGAATTCTCAAACAAAGTGGCAATCAAAGAGACAGATAGAGAGAGAGAGAGATAAATGAAAAGAATGATATAATCTTTTTGACGTTTGTTACATATTCGAGAATTTAATTTAACGAGCCTATCTATTTCGCGATTTTATAAAATCTTTCTGATGTACACTTTATTTTAATTTACTCGTTTATTTAATTGTAATAAAACGGATATATCATTAAAATATTATAAAATAATTATAAAATAATATTTTTACACGTAATATCAACACTCGATTATATTTATAATGAAGGTATTTTATTTTATATTATATTTGTACACGATTATTTTTAATGTGTATGAAACTGGCATATCATTTTGAGGAAATTTATAAACCATTGAGAGTTTTGGGTTTTTATTTTTAATAGTTTTATACAGATTATAGATAAATAGTTTTAATCATTAAAGCACAAAAAATGCTTCAGACAAATTCTCTTGATATTCGTTGCTAGAGTTTGAAAAATTTATACAAGTTCTATATAAATTCTAGGAGGAGAATTTCCACAAAATGATACGCCAGCTTCATACACACTTATTTTTATACTTAATTGGTACATGATATTGTACATAATTTCTAATCGTCACACCCAACACTTTCGCTTGTCAAGTAATTCAGATGAGCAGGAGATAAAAACCGTTTTGAAGAATCGCCGAAAGCATCGCGGTACAAAGGCGCCGTTTAAACAGACGTTTCGCTCATTATTCGCCGTTTCGTGCAAAAAGTCTCCGCTCGGAACATTTTCGCTCGCATGAACTCCGCCGAACAGGTGCTTTGCTTGTCTCTTTTTCATTCCCTTCTTCCCCGCTCTTTCTCTTGGCAAACCTTTTTCACGTACCATCACCCTTATGTTCCGTCGTGGTGTTCCTTCGTTTCGCATAGAAACGAAATCTACGTTGCAGAACCTCGTTTACGATTTTCGCAGATCAAACGTATACGTGATCATGTCGTTTGATTGCAACAGCGTCATTCGAACACCTAAAATTGATCTCTGCATTTAAGGACGTATATAAGGTACCAAGGTAATCACATAGTGATTATTGAACTAATAGAGATTTCAGATAAAGAGATTATTACAAAATTTCCATATCTGTATATTTATATAATTTTAGAAGCAAGTTTTTTTATTTCATTAACTTTCTTATATGTACGTCTGTGTATGTATGCGCGTTTGTAATAATAATATTTTCTCGAATTAATTTTTTACACGCACAGTTTTCATTTTGGGTTACTTGTGTTTTCAAAAGAATTTGGAAATCATTAAGAGTTTATCATCAAGATTCTTGTTTCACGTCTTTCAATATATTTTTTTATAGAAATATAGATAGGCTTAAATTGATCAAAGAATCTATTAGATAAATTAATATTGTAGATTCAAGGTATTTTGTATGCATATATGTATATGTGCACGTAGTCAGGTATAACGTCGGGTTGTTTATAAAACAAAGCACCTCCGGTGTTTGGCGCCGAACTCGCGTTTAAGGAACCGAGCAAAGCGCTTTACGCGCTCGCTAACGCTTCGTGCTTCCAAAGTAGCACCTCTCGCAGTTTTCCTTTTTCTCGACGAAGCTCGACGGGAAAAGACGAGAAAGGATGGTGTGACGAGACACAGCGGAGGCGGGAAAAGCATTTCCCTTCTCTTCATCTTTTGTTTTGTTCTATTTGTTGCTTCCTTGCCGCCTTTTCGCATTCGACATCGTTTCCTTTTCTCGGTGCATTTAACGCACATGAGTTTGTCTCCGTGAGAGAAAAGAATCGATGCAACATTTTGTTTTCCGTCGTCTTATGTTTTCTCTCTGTTTTTCTTTCTAGATGTTGCGTTCGATTTTCGACGCGAGTCAATTTGTACGCGGAGACAAAATCATAGGAAATTTTTGTTTAGACATCTTATTTTACCTCGCTCGTTCATTCGCATATAAGAAATGATTGAATGCAGTCCATTTAACAAAATAGATTATAATTAAAAATTCATACAGTTGGAATATTAAATTACAGAAAGAAAACTAGATGAAAATGAATATTGTTTCAAAACTAGGTAAAACAGATTAAAAAACGATCGAAATATAAAATGTGTAGGTATACAAAGTAGAAGTTAGTGAAAAAAAAATCATAGAAACGATGACAAGTATGAACCTTTGATGCTATTCTCGCTCTCATCAATTTGCTCATTGTCTCTCTTCCGTCGCACGTAAATAGAATTTTTTAAATTAGATAAATTGCTCTTGAAATGCGGTCCAGTTTTTCGCGATGTTTCTCTCTATGACGATATTGACTTAAAAACTTTTTTACGTAGCACAGCATGTTTGAATATTGACAGTTTACTGGTGAGTGTGGAATGTTCTGTCAATGGAATGTTCAAGGTTAAAAAGTTGTTTTACAATTTGCTCTGCTCGGATGTTCGTTTCTCTCGAGATAGCAATTTATCGATTCTCTGCAGACGCGGCCAATAGTTGCAAAAGTTTCGCCGGACTCCCCGACAACTTTTCACCCTATGGAATAAGATATAAACTTATCGAGGGAATTTAGAAATCTAAAGGGTTGAGAACGGGAAACAAGGTGAAAGTGAAGAACGGCGCGGCCTTGCCCGAAAGTTTCTGTTTGCCGACGAGCGAAAAAGTACTTCTTCTGCACTCGAAGACTTTCCACAATCTATCATTCCAAAACCATCTCTCGACTAACGTTTCTGTTATAAAATTTTCCGTATCTTATGAAATGTTTCTCTATTTTAAATTTCAAATTAATGACAATAAATGTATCGGCGAATAGATCTCAATCAAACACAATTAAAAATTGATGCTCGAAGTAAAATTATGTTGCAATTATGAGTGATTTAAAAATTTTTGTACTAATTGTAATTGTAGAACATTGTTAAGTAAAATGAAATTGTGCAATGATAATAGTGATATTTCGAATTAGTCCATTTGTTGGTTTACGGTATGAATTTTCTTCAATCGTAATAATTTCCCACGATTATTTTCGGGCTTTAATAAACAAGTATTTACAAAAGTACGGTCGCACGCGACTCCTCAAATACGGGAAATAATGCGATAATGTAATCAAAAGCAAGTCGTTGGTGGTCAGCGGGCGTGCTTTGGTAAAAAACAAAATTACAGGTTCTACAAATGGGTGACTTTCTAGACCAAGAAATCTCAAGCTCATGAAACGGCGGCCCTGTGTTACGTTTTGCCCTTGCATTTCTACGGAATATATAATTACATAATGCCAGGTCGAGGAGAGATTTAAGGGGAAAGAGCCCTTCTCGAGGCGGACACTCCCTCTCTAGCGCACGCGCGCGCTCGTTTGTGCAACCTTGTGAGCCCTAAATGCCAACATTATATAATGGTAAACTCGCTCCTGAAAGAAACAAAAACCTTATTCAAGTTCCACTAAGGAAAGAGAAATTCGGTAGCGGGAATTCGGAATTAGATGTTACCCGAATCTCGTATATCGCATGGTTAAAATGTCAAACTTATATATCATTAAGTAATTTTAAACTTTCCTAAAATTGTCCAACTCAGATAATAGGATTCGATTACGATTTATTAAAATTGATTAGTCATACCAAGTTGAAAACTGAATAAAAATACAAAATGTTACAAGTTTGAAAGACAATAGCAAAAGTTTCGTTGATATTTGAACGAAATGTCTGCACCCTATCCGAAATCGTGTTATACTCGCGATCTAATTATTACTGGCAAAAGCAATGTCGATACACACTTGCGTCCTAATGTGTCTCGCACATTAGCAGAACCGCGAAAGGATTAGGTGCGGCACTCCGCAAATTGCCCAACATTATTTAAGCGGTGTGCTTCTTTGGTGCTTCTCTGAAGAGCGTTCTTTTGTTCTTTGTGTTCTTCGCGCGCCTCAAAAAGGGTGCCGTGAAAAACACGACACAAGCAACGATGGTGTGGCGAAGGCGAAAGGAGATCCTGAAGTATCTCGCGAGGGAGCAACAGTTAGCGGTCGCATGCGGCTTCAAGTTGATCGCCAAAAGTGGGTTGAACAAAGTTCCATATGCCGTCGCGCGATATGGTCCAGCTATTTTATACCGAAAAAACGATGTCGTTCTACGTTAATCTCGTCTCTCGAACGTTTTTTCGAACCTGTGAAAGAAAATGGTCATACAGTTAGATCGTGTGCGAATATAAAACACAAACCGATACAATAAACTTAACCGAAGTAGATTTATCCATATCTTTCAGAAGAGAAAAAGTTCAAGTCCTTTATCACGAGAAATATACTCTGAAAAAAAAATTCTGATAAAAAACGGACGAATCAGAAAAATCTTGTAGGCGTGATCAAATATTCTGGTTATTATAATAGAAATTCTGGTCATTACAAGTTATAAAGTATTGAGTTTTATTGTGATAATCAGAATTTCTATTATAATAACCAGAATATTTGATCACGCCTACAAGATTTTCTGATTCGACCATTTTTAACCAGATTTTTTTTTTTCAGTGTACAAGGACGCAAAAAATGACACATGATCGGAATTGTAGCGGGGTCGCTGGTAACCAGCGCGGTTAACGTTCTAGGGCTAAGTTCGTAACAGTTGCAGCGGAAAGTGGGTTAAAGGAGGAACTCACTCATGTAGATCCTTGGCGCGTCCCGGCGTTGGCAAACGGCGTGGCGTCGGTGCCGGAAAGGAGAAGAACGTACTTAAGCGAGAAAGGGATGATCCTGGCGCGTGCATGTATACGCGCCAGCCCGTGGCGCGTGTTGGCGTCGTGCGTTCGTGTTCCTCGCGTGTACGTGTTCCCAGCAGGCAAGTCTGCGTGCAAGCCGGTGGACGCAGGCGCCGGTAGCCATGGCGACGATTCCTTCGGATTGGCCGCAGCTTCCACTTGAATCCCCGCCGCCCACACCCCCGCCGGCCCCGACGTACTATCCGCCACCATCGATAACCCCTCCGGCACTCGCGTAGTCATGTTCAACCCCGTCGTCGCCGACCTACCCCCCGTCTACCCTTGCTCTTCGTTCTCTCCTTCTCTCCGCTTCCCACCTTCTTTCTTTCGGTTCTCCGTTCCCTTCGGTCCCCGTCTCCTTCCACCCTCCGTCTCCTCCCCGTCGCGCCGCGCCGCGCCGGTCAGAGGCGGCCGGACCACCCGACGCGGTCGTCCACCATTCTTATCAGGCAGGCTCGTTCCCTCGTCACGAATGTCGAACGCAGGTACACGCTTTAGTCGTCGCTTTGGTTTTCTTGGTGTTGCTCGCGGTGACGTTTGAGGAGAGAGAGTCTGTTGCAAGAGTTGAGATAAACGGAAATTAACCCTTCGATGTAGAATTGTCCAAAGTGCGTTGTATTAATTTTAAGGATTTAAATTGTAACAAGGAATTCGAAAAAAAAAAAGAACTTAATAGACAAAAAACATGAAATCACAATATGTATATATTTTATAAATGTTCAGGAACAATCGTGCGCAAAGGAATATTATAATTCTCGGTTGTATATATTATTTTTTTATTTCTTGACGCGCTGAGCTATAAACGCATCTTGCCCGAACTCTGTTAAATAATAACCAGAAGCAGTCTTCATGAGCGCAGCTCAGCAAACTTGGTATTCGCGATTAATTAACTCCGATACACCGCCGCCGTTATTAGCGTAGGTATGTTGCGTGCGGAGACGTATACACGAGGCCACCGTGTGTGTGTGCGTGTGTGCGTGCGCTCTCTCGCCGAGCCACGCGTGCGCATGCATACGCACGGTGCACGCGCGGCGCACGCATGCACGCGCGCCGGATAGATGAAACGCCACACTCGACCAATTACCATCCTATTTAACACGAAGAACTAACCGGCGCGCTGTTGCCTCCGGGCAATTGTGTCTCGCATATATGAATCTCACGATTTATAATATGAACGTCGACACCACTGACATCGTCGCCACCGACGTCACAGCCGCGAACGCGCCGCATCTATCTCGCGTGCATCCCGTAAATTCCCGTATCTAACGTACGAAATCTCTGACGCTCGTTGCGAAGAAAGTGGGATCAGGTTTTACTCAAAATAAACGAGGTGTCTGTTTTAAAATCGAGTAATGGATCCCTAAAGCTTTGTCTAGACTCAAATTTCGCTAGTATTTCCGTCACGATAATTTGTATAATAAACATTTAAATTGTAATTTTTCATAAATAGAAATCAGACTTTTGAGACATCCCACGCAATTTATAAATGTTACAAAGCAACTCTAGTTACAAAAGTATTTTCCAAATTGTTTACGTTGTTCGCGCTTTACGAAAATGCGTTATCGAGGGTGAGTAAGCGCGATGACAAACGCGCGTAATTGCAACAACGGCGTATAATCTCGGCGCGTTTTAAAAACAGTGCGAAGACGAGCGAGGTACACGAGGTATAATGATTACAGTCTCTCTCTCCACCACGTCTTCTCGGGCTACGGCGAGCATGCGCGCTGGACGCACCTATACAATCTCGCACAATGAATATTCAGCGCTCTCGCAACCACCCTCATATGGATTACTTCTAGAACAACTCCGGTCTCGCTCGATTACGCATACTTCCGGCGAGCCGTATTATAATCTGCCTAAACGCTCCTCACGCACGATATTATCGAATCCTTACATCACATCTTCATATTGCAAAGGTTTCATCATTACGCAACTCAGAGATAAAAAAAGCTCAAAGATGAAAAAAAATTTTTTTTCATTCGAATATGTGATATTTGCAATATTATCTAAATGTGAAACTAAATCCTACAATTTCACATCAGCTACCGTAACTTCTGGATACCAATAATTAAATGTAGGAAACATGGAAAATTTAATGAAGAAACTTTCTATATTAGGAATCATTTGAAATTGAGTTTGTGAAACTTAAAAATTGGATGAAGTCCTGTTAAAATTCATGATATACAACTTCGGTAAGAAAAAATTTTTGGAAGTAATAAAATGTACCTTAATAAAAATACTTTTTGTTATTTTTGTCATAAATTCAAAATGTGAAAAAAATTCATAAAAATGGATGGTATACTTTTGAAAAGAAATTTAGAATAATTTCTTAAATTGTTATGTAACTAAGTATACGCCACAAGGTAACGATTATGTCAGTGCCTGTGCTGTCATGTTCCCCGCATCATGTTGACTAGATAATTCTAGTGTCTCGTTTAATTACGCACGCACGGCTTCGCTTATTGCATCAATCTGTCAAATTCATACCGCTCTTATGAGTAATTGTATATAATGTTCGATTCACGTTTGACGAATGCACGTCCGCATACGTGTTGCCACTATGCTAATAATTAAGACATTAATGATGTTTTTAATAACTTTTAAGAATGTGAGAGACTGAATCATTCAATCGCGAGTTTCTTCGAGATGTACGTGTTTAGATATTACCAGTCAAACTTTAAATTGAAAATTATGGATAATATAGAATACAATTGTAATTTAAGAGAAATAATTTTCGAATTATTAGTATTAATTTGTCTAAATCTTAAAACCGTGTATTAGTTTCGGCATCTTAACGGTTTTTTTTTTTTAAACCTAATATGTGGCCGAGAGTTACGAATATCTGACGGAGAGAATTCCATAGCCCGCTCGCGGTAACACGATCTGTTTAGGAATAAATACAGGGACGAAGGGTGTGCGAAGGGAAGAGAGAGAAAGAGCGAAGGTTTCGCCGTCCTCTCTCTGTTGCCGTCGGTCGTACTTGGACGTTGAATGTCGGTCGTCGATCGTCGGTCGTCGACGTCGGTCGACGGTCGTCGGTCGGCGCCGAAGCCGAAGCCGAAGCTGAAACCCTTCCATTCCCACACCGAACCCTACCACCGCCCGGCGGTATCGCCACCCCCCAATGTCGTAGCGCCCCCGCATCAGAATCCAACCTCTCGTCGTCCCCGCGACCCTCGCAGCAGCCCTGGTCGAACGAGCGAGGGAAACCCTTCCTCCCTGTCCCCAGAGCGCCTACGCCTCCCGCGTTGCCCCGGCAACCTCAGCTTGGGGTTGGCCACCACCGCCTCCGTGTACCGCGGCTCCATTCACCGCGTCCCCTCTCCTCGCTCCTTCTCCTCCGTCGGGTTCTCCGCCCTCTTCTTTCCGCCGTTATTCCTCATCCTTGTCTTTCTTCTCCTCCATCCCTTCTAACCTTCCTCCACCATCTCCGATACTCCCCCTGCAACTCGTCCCTCTCGACCGAGGTCGCTGCTTTACCGTGGTCCAACCCTCGTCAGTCTTCACCCTTCTACCCTGGTTTCGACCTCGTCTCGTCTGGAGTCGCGAGAGAGGATGAAGTGAGGAAAGGGAATGCGTTGGTCTAGGTAGAAAAGAAGCAAGGAGAAATGGTGCAGCGGTGGCAACGGCTCCTCCGGAAGCCAACCCGATTAACGTATCTCGAATAATTCATGCATAATTTCATGTCGTGCAAGAGCGAGGAAATGTGCACCTTGTCGCTAAATCGGGTCAATTTCAATGACGATTAAAAAAAAAAAGAAATTGAAAACAGTTGGATAAAAAAGCAATTAATGAACAGTTTGAAACATATCTTCTCTAATAATAATAATAATATATATATATATAATTTTTTATACGTATATTGTTTTACAAACTTAACAACGCTGCAGTGACAATATATCGATTCGACATAATTATCCTAACTATATAAATAAATATACAAATATATAAATTTGTATAAATCGTGAAAGGTGTAATATAGTAGTTCCAAACAAAAAGATCAGTCTTGGCCAAATAGGCATTGTGTCGCTTTTCAACGCGAACCCGACGCGACCCTCTTTGGTCGGGAGAGAGCTCTGATGTCGACGAGTTGAACTTGTTACGACGTTACGAGATTCCTCGATCGAGAGGGAGAGTTCCGCTTGTTCTGACACTTTTTCGCCACGGCTATAGGGTGAATCGAATTGTCGCCGTACGTAAAGGCGGGAAGAAAAGAGACGGGTCCGATTCGATCTTCCGCGTGGAGGATTCGTATGGCCGTGTTATTGCATGCGAAAGAGGGAGAGGGGCAGCAGGTTGAAGGGGGTTAAATCGATGGTAAAATCTTGCTTTCTCTCTCGGTTACCGGGGAAGAGAAATGGGAGGCTGCTCTTGACGATTTGGCTGTGCCGCAGCTGAGAGAGAGAGAGAGAGAGTGTGTGAGAGAGACAACATCCGAAACTTGGAATCGGTCTCCGGCCACCCTCCTCGCAAATTCGCCAGGTAATTCGATTATATCCGCGCAGCTCGCCCTGCGAGAGAGTCGCGATCGATAATACCCGCGTTTCGCGTCGGATCCTGCCGGTATCCGGTTCTCGGCAGTCGTAAGGTATCAGTTTTCGTTGCATGTGTTTCGACGAAGGCCTCGGAGAAGAGAAGAGAAGAGAGGAGAAGAGAATAGGACCGAACGGTCAGTTAGTTCTCGTGATCTGCGCGCTAGTCATAATATAAATGCCAGTGCACTTTTCGTTATCATTCACAATAAACTGGACATAATACGTATTGTTTTCCGCAAGATGATGTGCATTAATTAATTAATTAATAAATATCGTACTGCGTTGAGTATTATACGTAAATAATTTAGGAATATCTAGAACAATGCCTTTTGATCTCATCTATAAAAATCTATAAAAATTCTATTTGTTCTTTAATTCTTCAAGTTATATTTCGCAATTATATTTTTTCGCGCGATAGTACGATTGCACAGAAATGGCCGACTATTAAATAGAGATAAAGGAGCGAGATTCGAGACGACAAAGAACGCCGCGAGAAAAAGATATGATATATGTGCCATACGTTCTATCACCAAGGCTATCATTAAAATATGTTTCGTCCGGGTCGCTGGCGTTACATGGAAATGCGTTTTATCGGCACTGTAACGACGGCATTCCGGGAGAGATAATCCAATTAAAAGTTACACGTACACGAAGATAGGCTCGTTGCTCTCTCATATCATACTCGTAGAAAGGGAGCCTGTATGATCTTGAAGCAGATACGGCGATAGATACGGCTGCGTTGATTGTGTTCGGCATTCTAAAATCGTTAATCGGGAACGAGTGCGGTTAGTTTCCATCCCGAGCATTAATAGATACCGTATTGCCTAACTTTCAAACTCGCTCCGATACTGTCACGATAAAAAGAGCGCATATGCGCACCGTGTACACAACCCGAAAAAGTTGTAAAACATAAAGTAAACGAACGCGTCCGCTTCGTACGGAATCTAGGCTTTCGAGCTTTCTCATTCTGTCAAACGGCTGAAGCAAATGAAATGATTGATCGCATAGAAATGATGAAAAAAAAGTCCAACAATTTAAATTTTAAAATTGAAATATACATTCAAAAGTGAATTCTAGGTTGAGAATCAAGTTTATCATAACTACACTTCTACAGTTGCTAGTACGTAACGATCTCGCGAAGATTAGCGGATAAATTAAAGCGTAGTAAGATTTGCATTTCGATTAATTTCGAAATAGACGATCGCGCGTTGTTTCGCCTCCGATGTTCTTTCGTGAAATCGAATTGCGCCACTGCTCACTTGCGTACTATGCCTAAAAGTCCAGGGGCGTGTAGATACCGCGCGACGTACCTGAGAGAGTAATCACGCATAGTACCTACCTACCTGGCTGCTGGCATAGCCGATCGATTACCGTATAGCCGCGCGGTGCACACGCCTGCCTGCCGCCACGTACCGCAACTACGTGACAAATATTATCGCGATCGACCAACCCGCTGCGTTTGATGTGGACGCGTTTATGAAATGCCGACACGCCGATAATCATGCGCGCGACCAGCGCCCAAGGCTAAATCCGATTTGTAATATTAATCTCAGCGTTGCGCCTCGTATCTCTCTTTCTCCTCTCCTCCCTCTCGCATCTCCTGTCGTCTCCCTGTTTTCTCTCTCTCTCCCTTTAACGCGACATTTTTCAATCGAGAAGAGGCTCGGGGGAGTTGGTGAAATTTTTATCGCCAATCACATTTTTTTACTGTTTAATTATTTCGACGCGAATGAATATTGATTATATATTTTTCAAGTTTCAATTGATGTTAGTAAAACGAGAGTGCCATTGGGCAATTCTGCATACGTTAACAGCACCACTGGTATCGCATATACTACATGTGTAAGCATTCAAGATACAAAGTTTATTTTCGCTTTGTCCGTATAAAATTAGTCACGCTTGTGCGATGGTAGACGGGAAACGGGTTTGATTAATCGCGAGTATAATTCACCGGAAGCGTTGTTTTTCCGATTGGGATCGTTCTGATTACAGCGCCACGGGATCGGGTGTCAACGATCTACGTTTAGCGCGCGCGATAAACAGCTTGAACAAACACCGGTGAAAAGGCCGCGCTTTTAACTCCGGAGCGTAGAAACAAATCTGCGCCTCTTTGTGGACTAACTTGTTTCGCGCGAGCCAGCAGAAGCGTTCTCCAAACACGTCGGGCGCCATTATGCGGCCAAATGGATCGGTATATTTAGTTGACTTTGGCCCGTATTCAGATCTCGCGCACCCAACAACATCTCCAGCAGTTGGTTGTCGTTGATGTACATACGACGTCTCGGCTTTACTCAGCGAGCATTTAGTATGTGCTCGCTAATTGTGTCACGCTCACGTTTATATTTCTCCGGGCTCGCAAATTGTAACATTAGCAGACATTAACATCGTTGTTCTCGCAACATTTGATCAGCTAGTTCCAACCTAGACGCGGTTGGAGAAGAAAAATAAACCGAGTGAATTCTCAAGCAAATTTTCGAGCGAAGGGGTTTCGGGATTTCCGAATACGTCCGCGGATCCGAAACGTTCACGACGCCTCAAGTGACGCGTGACGCTATCATCAGAGAAATTTGTACGTTTGACTTGGGGTATCAGCAGTTAGTGTCGCAGAGACGAAAATCTCTTATCTTATCGCCGTCGACAGTCGTGGACCACCGGCGGCGTACCACGATGAGACGCGAATGTGGCGGAATCTCTTTCTCTCTCTCTCATGAGACAAGCAGCAGGCAGACACGCGTGGACGCTCAAACGAGGAGGCGATTGTACGTGTCTCTCATCTCGTTGTGTGCCCCCTCTGTCTCGTTTCCGCCGCCGTCGCCACCACCGCCGCCACCACCACTCGCGCTCGGCCGCGCGTTCCTGTTATCTCGCTTCGACTTCCCTCCGCTGCCCCGCCGTCTCTCGTCCCCTCCCCCGCGTGCCGGTGCCAACCAACGAGTCGGAGCCGCTTTCGCTTTGTGCGCGCCGGGGCGGCGGTACATCAAAGCCTTCTAGTTCCCGCTCCGGCCTTTGACGGTCGCGTCGCGGCCGCTCGCTCAGTCATCGCTCGGTTGTAGGCGATGCCGGCGCGCCGTAGATGAGCGGATCACGCGCGCGCGCGCGCGCGCTCTTTCTCTCTCTCGCTCGCTCGCACGAGGAACGCGCGGGCTCCCGGAGGATCGGCCGCGAGTTCTCGCCATTTGCCACGTCCGTCGGTTGATCCGGTGATTCGCGCGGCGACGACGAGTCGATTTCGAGTTCGTCGCTCGGAGCTGGACAAACGCGTATGTATCCCGTGTGACTTGGTGGCGGCCGCGAATGCGTTTGGACCGTGCGATGCCGCCTCGCGGCGGCAAGAGCGCGCGTATCGGCAAAGTAGCCGCCAAGGGGCGCCAAGTGCGCGATCAGCACGTCTCCCCGGGTCTCGGAGAGACCGAGGGAACAACCATGGCGGCGGCGGCGACGACGACGACGACGACCGCAGCGACCATGACGACGACGATGGCGACGTTGACGACCACGACGACGACGGTGACGTCAAGCGAAACGGCAGTCACGACAGCGAGAATGGACAAGCCCGCGGTAACGACGGCGTGCTGCAACGAGGGTCGATCGCAGTGGACCGGGCGCATGCGCCAGTCCCTGGAGAGCAGCTCCGAGCCAGCCCGTGAAAACGGTACCCCGGTGCATCGTTATCCGGAGAGGCAGCGACGACGCGAGAGACACGTCGCGGGGAGGAAGCATCGACCGGCACCGAGAGACCCCGAGAAGGCCATCGGCACCTCATGCTCCTCGACATCGTTGTCGTCGCCGCCGGCGCTTTCCTCGCCGTCTTCCTGCGCGTCCTCACGCCGCTCCAGCTCTCCCCTGTCGAGCACCTCGTCGCCAGCGCGCTCCTCCACCTCGTCGGTCACGAGCGACCCGTTGGCGATCAAGCCGGCGGCACGAGGCAGACGAAGAAGCACCCCCGAACGGAGCGACGACGGGATTGGGAAGCGGAGGCAGAACGCCGCGGCGACAAGACGGGACGACGGTGGGTCGACTCATGGAGCGACGGCGACGACCGTGTCAATCTCCTCCTCCTCCTCCTCGACCACCGTGTCTTCCTCGTCGCCGTTCCCCTCCCCCGTGTCCACGTCATCCACGTCTTGCCGGACGGCGACGACGCCGCGCGGCCATGCTGGCGATCACGGCGTCGCGCACGTCTCGTCCTCTTCGTCCGCTCTTGAGAGGCTGAGGAGTGCCCTGGAGAACTACGACCGCAGTCGAATCTACCTCGCTCACGTTTGCTACCTGGATTGGCGGGATCTGCCAGGTAAACGGCGTGGTGGTGGTGGTGGCAGCGGCAACAGCGGCGGCGGCGGCGGTGACGACGGCAGCACCGGAAGTCGCGAGGCGACGCGGAGCGGTGAGCGGGTGTGGGTAGTGGGGGCGGCGGATCACGAAGGCCACCATCGGACGCGATTGTTGGTGGCCGGCCGCCACTGGCGACCACGTTGTCTACGCAGAGTCAACATGCTGAGCCAGCCGGTGGTGTACGCTGGCGGCGGCAGGGGCTCCTTGACCGCCGACCTCTTCTTATGGTGGTTTCACCGCGAATTCGCCGTCACGGCAATGGCGATGCACCCGGACGGCGCCGTGCTGGTAGCCGAGAGTGCCGATTATCTGCCGCCAGAAGGTGACTGCGTCGCCGCGGACGGTCTTGTACGATTGTTCATTGTACCCAAGGACTGCATGGAAACGCGACTGGTGGTTCGGGAGTTGAGAGTGCGTCTGGCTACCGGTATACTGTCGAGGGCACGCTGTGGCGTTTACCGTGATAAATTCCCCTCCATCTTGCCCGAGGAAGAGGGCGATCACCGGTTGGACGCGTATCTGAAAAGATTCACGCTAAAGGAAGCGTTTGCGGACCTTCATCGCGCCTGGCTCAGTGTTCGATCGGAGACGTTCGCTCGCAGTTGGACGCTACCACGCGACCGCGAGGATCATGCGCTCGCGGGATGCAACGGCGCTATGTTACCGCCCAGAATCCACTCGGTGGATCAGGAGGAGGATAGAATGCTGCTTGTCGAGCTACAGGGCCTTGGCAGAGAGGTCGGACTGGAGGTCACTGATGACGAACTCGGTAGTTGGATTCTCGACGAGGAGAGCGCGCTGGCGCGCTTCGTTAGAAAGAGAGAACCGGACGAGGAGCACTGCCGGGTGAAGGTCGAGATAGAGACGGACAAATGGTCGGATCGCAATGATAACGAGGATGAAGATAGGAAGAATGACGGCGTCGAGGAGGATGACGGCGAGGACGAGCCCACCGCCGAGGAAGCTGTCGGACTCCTCTCGAGAGTACTGACCTGGATGGAAAGAGAACCTCTCGATCCAGGACTCCTACTGGCGGTCAGATCGATGCGCGATACCGCCGCACTTATGGTAAGTATCGCGGCTGATAAGAGACGGCCTCTCGAGAGCCTTTATATCGATCGTTCGCGGGACGATAAGAAGAGAAACGGAAGAAGGAGAATGAAGAGAAACGGCGGAGAGCAGGGAACCGTGCGCGCGCGATCTTGCGAGCTTACGAGCAGATTGAACTAATTTCATCGACTGTCACTTGACAAAGACCGACTAGAGGGTAAGGGAGATCGAAGAGAAGTGGTTGGTAGGTGGGTTACGCTACTATTCTCGATAAGGCCACTCGATTTCGACGATACGTCGCGTCGAGATGAACGTACGGAGAAGTTGAACGAACCCTTCGTACCTCGAGAAGTACATACCTCCCTTCGCAATCCCGCACATGGTCTTTGCAAATTAACGCTCGAGTTGGTCCTCGATAAGCTCCCCTTTGGAGCGAATCGAATTGGATATTGTATTTCTTTCGAGCGTCATGAACTGTAAATCCTTGGCGTTATCCTTGCACCTTTTGCACTGTTGACATTACCGCATTACCGTTGATTGAAACGCATTTGTGCGATTCGTATTCGAACGTACAGTGTACACTATATCATGAATGTGCATGATAAAGTGAATATCATAAGCAGCGGATAAAAAAAGCCGACATAATATTAATTTTATCGACATGATATTAAGGGATTAAAAGAGGATGCACGCGGCAATAATCACCAGATATAGATTGTTACTGGATATTATTAATACATGTTAAAGATTCAGAGATTTTTAATTTTAATTTTTACATGTTATATTGATTTTTAATTTTTGTGTCGAATATAAGTACTGCAACAACGATAACTAAATATCTTCTTTTTGATATCCAGCAAAATTACAGAATAACTTTGTTCGCTCTTACGCTGACATTGATATACAATTTGATACACCAAGATATTTGATCAAGTGAAACAATATATAATGCCTAATTAAAATTTTTTATTTTGTAGGCGGGCAAGATGGGCCTGGCAGGAACGCATCCAAGCGGGCTGCCCTTCTTCTGTCCGAACGGGGACCACCTGACGCAACCACCTCCCGCCCATATGGGTATACCGCCCTATGGCGCATTGGACGCGGGTAAAGCGGCCGCTGCGGCTGGTGAGTACTTTATTTATTATCAGCTACTTATTAGAGCAGCCATCTATACATCCCTAGAATTGTTTTCTTGTGATGAATAATCTCCACAAATCAATTTCTCTCATTTGATCTTACTAGTAATCTTCTGTTCGAATTAAGACGAAAGATTTTACAAAAATTGTTGCATCTTTTAATCTATTTGACAACTAAAATTTTTTTATAATTTTCATGCCATACATAATTGAATGAAATTATTAAACGATGTTTTCTCGCTGATAAGTTACGATAAATCACGTATATATTTAATATATTTGATTCTTGCTGAAAATATATTCGGCAATTTTATTATATTTTATAAATTTAATACAATTTTAGGATAGAAAAATCGTACATGATTTTCGTATCTCAATTAAAGATGAGATGGAGATTGCTCTTTTACTTGCTTTTATTTTATTTGAATGTAATAATCATGTATGTGTACATACAAAAATTGTGAATTTACAAGCTAAATCATATACCTATTGATACATACCACACATTACTAGAACATTTAACTAAATTATTGAAATGATTTATAAAATTATTTTCTTTGAAATTATTTCTTTTGTCATTAATATTGTCATTAATAATTTATTAACTAAATAGGAATTTATAAAATCTGTTATAGTCGTTATTGTCGTAAAATGTGCAAAACCTTCGTGAATGTAACGTAATGACATGACGTCAGTCAAAAGTCACAGGTTTATATGTTTCTAAACAATATATATCAATTGCGTTTACGTATCATCACATTTCGCAAAATATCTTGATCACAAATATACAGCCGTTAATAATATAAAATCTCACTCGACGCACACGCTTTCAACATGAACTTTCAACTACTGACAATATGCCGCACAGTCTCGATATCCACAATGCGTATCGGTTGAATCAACAATTCTTTCACGAAGTTAATCCGCTATTGTCCGGCCAAATATTGACGTTCCTCTCGAATTGTAATTGATGGAATACTTCTCGTCCCGCTCGCGTAATCGACACGCTCCGCCCCGTCGAGAGAGCTTTATATATAATTTTATTGTATCGAGCTGCGCAAATATTAACATGGCCGTTACAATCCGACCCAAGCGAGTCCAGCTTGTGCCTGGCCTTTGCGCAAACCGTTTGCGACCGCGTTAACATACGTTAATCTTCGCTACAGCGATTCGGTAGACGAAATACTGAATTGCTATCAACATGTAATATGAATAATAAAATCTACAGTGAACAAAGCAGTCTGTATTGACGAACTGGTATCGAGTCTTTAAGTCTCTGAATATACGGATTGATGTTCCAGAGCAGTGGAAATGTCTTTAATGTCGAATATTCGATTCCCTCTCGAGCTAATCGCGAGCGTATTTTCGATGCTCCTTGAGTCAAGTCGAATTAAAAAGTCTGCGTCAATATCCCAGCTTTTAATTGAAGGAATATTTCTTATCAAGTCAAGAGGCACGACGATTTCGAGATCCAAATAAAGGCTGTGAAGAGGGTGGCCATAATCCTCCAAGAGGCCGTGAAAGAGAGAGAGAGAGAGAGAGAGAGAGAGAGAGAGAGAGTAGAGGAGAGCAACAAACTGGCTTCAAGTACGAGAGTAGGGAAGGACTCATCATTAGACTAATCAGCCAAGCATGCGGCCTTTCTCTGGGTCAAGGTAGTTTCTATCCGCCTATTTAGTTTCGACAGTTTCTGTCCTCGATCTATCCTTCGAACGCTACCCTCTTCTATCAACTTCGAATTATATTGTAAAGGTTCTAGTATCGATACCCCTGTCAAGTCGCTCTTAGATGCGACCTTGAGAAGTTTCGAAGTAGCATCATCACTGAAAGAGCTTAAACATCGCTCCCACTAACTTGGGAGACAGTTTTCATCGCTTTACTTTCATGATATATTTATTGTGAAGAAACTCCAAGGGTTATCCTATCATTTTATTTATAAACAAGTAAGATATTCTTTATCCCCTAGACTCTGAAATTTATGCAGATGTTGATAGCGTTTATGCATGCGCGGCGGCTCAGGTTCTTTGTCTTGCAAACAAGGGAGCATTTCGTCTCTATTCTTCGCGAACTGAACCGAGACTCGACCTCACCCTGTCTCATGCCCCCCTTCCTTTGCCACGTTGGAACGACAATCTCCCTACTCTCAATATTTCTCCGAACCTATCACATATTCGTCCATTCTCTCCCCCGCTACTAGACAGCCAAGTAACGCGGTCTTACTCCTTTTTCCCCCGTTTGCTTCTTGCTCCACACCTCATTTTTTCCATTCTTTATGCTATTCGTAATCTCCGTGTCCATTCTTTATTCTCTAATCTCTCTATTCCCTTCTCTCTTTCCTTATCCCTTTATTTATGCAATTCCACATTTCTTACATGGATATATGTGTATTTCTTATTAGCTTCACTTTTCGATCTTTGTTACATGTATTTAGAAAAAACTTACAATCTTAATAAGTCAATAATTAAAACCGTGTTTTATGATATAAGTAACTTTTTGATAAAAGTTTGATTGATTATCCAATATTAATGAATAACATTAATTTGTTTTGATATTAATCTAATGACGTAGGTCTTGAATGAAACAATTGCAATAGCACGTATCATTTTACATCATCTGTATTTGTACAAGCTTCTTATTAAATCTCTGTTGTCGACAATGCGCACTACTTTCCATTGCTGATATGCTATGATATTTTAGCTTTCGGAATTTTTGTTATAGGATCATTCTGTCTTTAATAATACCTTTGAGAACAATAATGGTAATTTCATGTCTTAGATTTTAATAGATTATGTTCTATTTTTCTCTCAAAGAATCCTCAATATAAATCTCTTGTTCCAAGAAACTAGTGATTAAATGCAAGAAATAGATTTCAAGATAATAATTTTATGCTTTCGTCGAAAACAAATAACTTTTTTATTCGAATTATGATCGGTTTGAATCAGAATGCTTTTTGACGCGCTACCTATAATAATCCCTCAAAATTGAGAGTGACTTCAACAAAATTTACCATTCACAAAAATTATGACTTTGGGTATTTCTTATTCTTCATGGTTTTATCACGTTGAATTTTTGTTTAATTCCGATTGAATTACCATCTTTTAAGAACTAAAAGAAAGGAATAAAATATTAATAAAATTTTGATTGATTTAATTTGTTAGTAGATAAAATTTTTCAAAAAAAGGAAAGAGAAATAATTTCTGCTTTGTTTCTTTTCACACTACTTCACCGCTTCCGTTCTTATTTCTACTGCACCCATTCAGTTTCCGAGGCCTGTACTACCGGTTTCCGGAAGCCGGATGGGTAGAATTCACGACAATAAGGTTTAATAGAGCGAAATAGACGAATTCGCTTGCGGGTTGGGCGAAGCTACGAGAAGCAGTTGGAAAAAAGAACTCTCGAGCACCGACCGAGTTAAAATCGACTTGGATAGAAGCAGGAAAAGAGTGAAGCGGGCAAATGGGAGAAGAAGGAGAGAAAGAAAGAGGAAATATCGCGGTACATCGGGAACCTGAGTTGTTCGAGAATAAAAGAGTAATTTTCCGGATGGTGAGATGCCGATAATGGGGTTGCAGACTGCCGAGTCAACTGGAAAGTGATTAAGCACACATGACGGAATTCACGGACTCGTCAGGATATTACGAGACACCCCTTTCCGCTATCCTTCCATTTCTTCGTTCTCTCATTCGCATCTTTTTTCTTCTTCATTGTTTTTCTTCTCTGTTGCTCCTATGTTTTCCCTTCTCACGTTCTCTCTATTTCTTTCCTGTCTTCCTTCTATCTGCTTTTTTTTTTTGTAACTGTGCTCTCAATTCCCAATACTCTCTCGAGTACAATATTAGAGGAATAGTTCTTTCCTATTCCTATCGAGTACACGTTTCAATATCAAACCTGCGTTGAATGGCCTCATCTTCAGCCTCTTTTTATCGTTAACTGAGATTAAGTCGTGCTTGCTCGATTTTAATCCTGCCTGTTCTTATCCACTTACTCGAAAGTTCATGGAATATAAGAAATTTTAGGGTTTTTTATTTCGTTTTAGTCTACGTCTTATCATCTCACATATAGATGCGATATTAAACTTTGAATTTTTTAATAAAGTTGAAATTAAAAAGTAAATAATAAACTGTAACTTAATAATGTATTAAAATATTTGAACGCGTTCATATATACACATAATATTTAATTTGTTTCATGATTTATACCTGAAACAACGTAGGTGGATATATCGTATTGCACGCATATAAATTCGCGCACAAGATAAAATATCGGATTATTACTTTTACGTGGGATTAAATTTCGTTTCGGCAGCCATTGTTTTCACGGGCTCGAGTGTGCTTCGTTATTCAAATGAGATTAAAAGCCCGGGGCCGAGTGGGAGCCGGTCTCGTTACAGTCGAGTGGCTAATCGTCGTTATGCGAAGATCGAAAGTAGCTCCATTGTACAAAAAAAGCTGCAGCATCCGCGAGTTTTACATACGTCGTTGAATTTTATCTTTTTCTCTCTGTCTCTCTGTTCGTATTACAAATAATGTGCCTGGCAAAATAAAAATAATATACTAATTTCTCAAAAGATAAATCTAATTTTCTCGGTGAAAAAGGATAATAGAAAAAAATAAAAAAAAATAGAGCATTGATCACAAGTCTTTTTCTGATTATTTAAAAAGAAATGTGAGTTTGACCAAATTCTATATTTCGGTATTCAAAGATCAACTTGCATGCACAGAGCGACAAGTAGCCAAAAGTAGAATCCAGTTCACGATTGTTCAACGTCGCAATTGTTTTTACGAAACGTAGGCGTGCTTCGTTATCTGAACGCAAACGGTATTCCCGGAGACGGAAGTCCGATCTCTTTACGGTCGATCGGTCGACAGTCATTATAGAGTTGGGGATTGAGAGTGGCCCTATCCAGGGAAAACCACGCGTTGACCGATTTCAGCACGCGCAAGGGGACGAGAGAGAAGAGCCAGATTGTCACGGGGAATATGCCTTCGGGACATGCTCGCCCGCAAAACGCAAAAAGGAATGGGATGGAAACAGGCTGGAGAGTCTATGCAATCCGTTCGTATACTATGTCGAATGACATAGAAAGAGAAAAAGAGAACGGCAGAGAGAGAGGGAGAGGGAGAGAGAAAGAGAGAGACGTATTGGCCTCGTCAAGCGGTTTCAGGCTTGCCGATATTCCGGGCGCTTCTCGTCGACCCTTATGAAGCCAATTACACTTCGCCTCGCCAAAGGCACCCCACTTATATCCGCGCCCAACATTTCCCGGGTTCTCTTGAAGCCGCGATCGGTTCCGCGGCACGTACTAGTTACATTAGATGTAAAAGCGATATACCTTGTCCGTTATTCAACCCGCGATAGCCATGTACATGTATAATTTTACAATTTGTTAGCCGAGTGATTTTAAATCTGCAGCTTCTTTTCGAACCTTCCCTCCAGTTTAAGAGAATTACGCATACTTTTACTGAAATTGCAAATTTAACAGAGAAACAGTTTAGTTGGTGATTAAATGTGCAAATTATTACTTTATTTTCTTTTAACAAGGGGATAGAATTACTTAGCAATATATATCTTTTAATCTTTTGCATTTGAAAACACTCAAATAATGTGTTTGTAGAGAGAGCTCTCGGCAAATTTCCAACGGAATATCCCGTACAATCTCATTATCAATGTAACATAGACTTGATCGATCGCAATTATGTAAAAATCGGATTGATACCGATACCGTTCATCCGCCGGCCATCCAGGATGAGTTACGCGGCGTTAAATTTCATCAACGACTGTTCTCTGGACGACGATCCCTGGATGGCGTGTGCATTTCACTTCATGTTAGGTGCTAGTTACAGAGGGTGCGGCCGCGCACGCTGATCAATGTCCGTTCTCTCGCCATGAAAGAGAGAAAACTCCGACCTCCGTCGCTTCGAGTGTTTATAGTGCAAACCTATGCGATATATTAAAAGCACAGTTTTCTTTTCTCGCGCGCTTCTTTGATGTCATCATGATAATATTGACTCCGTATACATTGATACGCAGATACGTCAAGGTATTTATCAGGGCGTGCGATGTCGAAAACTGCAATAATTTTTAATGTCTGTAACAATAATATTAATAAGCTTATAATAATAAAAAAGCTGCTGTTTTCTGCAAAATAACGACACGTACAATATTATACGTATTTAATCTTTCGATAATAAGAGACAGATAAAACTTTTATTTCATACATGTATGTACATATATAAAATATAAATAGGCTTTTAATTAATGACTATTGAAAATGCAGTCTGCAATGAAATTTGCTTATGTTTACCGCGATGCCCAAATAGAGAAACCTCCGTGCATCCGCTCGTTACCGGTTCAGGTCTTTCACGATCTCACCGCGATTAAATTGAACGTCATCACTTAGTGACCGTAAAATTGGTCACGCTGCCGGCTAATGATAGATTAAACGCGTTATGACGCCGTTAATAGCAGATACGAGATGTGCGGTGGATTTATTCTTCGTTCTAACGACAACACATTAATTTGCGGGGACTTTAGCCTCGGTTGTCAACGAAATACAAACGTAAGAATGAACATGAAGAGAAATGACGAAAAAATTCTTGAAAAGCTACAAATAAATATATAACAATTCTACTTAAGAGGAAAATCTGAATACGTAGACAGAATGTAGAGTTAAATGGAGGGGAAAAAATTTATTATCTATTTGATTGACATTAAATGATATGAAAGAATATCTCGTTTTTTTTTGTTTACAGGTTTGACGAGAGCACCAATGTATCCCTTTTCGACAAGCCAGTACCCATACCCCATGCTTAGTCCGGAAATGACGCAAGTCGCTACCTGGTAAGTGGAAACATATTTATCGTTTAAGAGTTTTATATACTTTTCAGATATACTTCTTTATCCTCTCATATCTGTATAAAAATAACATATAGTTTGATAAAAGCTCTAATTTAATGTAATACAATTATATCCATGTTATTCTGCGATTGGTTGCATTACAATATAACATAATATTATTTCAATTTTAATCAAACATATATTCAACTGAATGTATGTGATGAGAACGATATTCAATTTCGCGATGTAAACGCGTGCGCGACATCCATAGAACAAGAATCGTTTTACACTCTCTCTCACACGCGTATGCATGTGTGTGTGTGTACAGACACGTTATACTTTATATTAATTACGCGTTAAATAATCGATTTGCGTTTCACAGTAACGCAAATGAAAAGTAATGGAGAGCATCGGATTTCGATCGCGCACCGAAGCGATTCTTGGCGATTTTAAATCGCCCGACACTCGGCGCAGATCGCATATCGCGAATTGTGCACAAAGGCTGCTAAATATTCATAAAAGTATCAGCAAAATACACGGGAACCGTTACATGACGAGCCTCCTCTCGATAAATTTTTCGCTTTAAAGTCAATTCTCTTTTAATATAAAGTGTGCAGATTTGCATGATAAACGTCTTGTCAGGGTTTCCCGAATTCAAAATATGCTCACTGGTCTCGTTAATATCCTCTCTCGTTAGTAACGATTCTCAAGTGTCACGATGCTTTAGAGGTGACTTTTTTTTATTAGCAATTTCTGATTTTTCTTGCAATGCCAATCGCGAGATATTATCAAAGATCTTTAAAGTAGGACGCGCAGATAATCGTGACGTATTCACATTCCGGTTCAGTTTTCTGAACAAATCTGGACATTGGATAGGTGTGGGCTGCTTTGGTCAGTCGTCCTCTCGGTTCCGGTCTATTACATCGGATACGGAAACCTTGCCTCATCCTTGCGGTCCTCATAGACGTCACCCTCTTTTCGTGAGGAGACAGGTCCTTACCAGATCAGGTTTTCGCTCGAGGCCGCCGTTTCCCCTGCTCGTTATTTGCTTTACGCCCGAGTCGTCCCAAATTGCGATTTTCCACGGATGATTAGGCTCTTTCTTCTCAATTAGAAGGACCCACGATATCCTTGCTCGCTCGAGACGAACCTAGCACGCGGAAAACTGTTGGACATCAATGTCGCGTGCACAGAATTTAGCTCTCGCGGTTTTCAAGGGGTGGCGGCCCGTCCTCGAAAAGAAAGGAGTGGAGCGCGAAGAGAGGGCCACTTGCAATAATGAGAAGGTCGGCGGCGTTTTTATTACGCGAAGTGGAATTCTGGTCTCTGCGTTCTTAGCAATGGAATTGCGAACAGCGCATTCGCGAGGAGACACAAATTAATTACTCTTACGAGAAGCAGTTCGCATTGTTAATTATAATTAATTAACTGTATTGATGTCCAATCAGCAAATATTATTATCGTTATAGCGTTTTGCTCAACGAATTAATCGCGACATCGTACTAGAATTACGCTTAAAATTTTTATGTAAGAAAATTGAACTTATTATGACTGATCAGTTTGATTAAGAAAATAACTCAAATTTAACGTTAATTACAAATATTTACTTTCACTTTATTGCTTTCGTCTCTTTTTAATTACAGAAAGCTGAATGTTTAAAGATTCTGATTTTTTTCCATTGGATAATGCTGCAAATATTATGAGACATATAAAATTTAATTTACTCACGTAATTTTACAGACATAATTTTATCAAAAATTTCGTGCTATACAGATAAGACAAAATGATTGATGTTACTGTGAAACGGATTGATCTAGCGAATTTCCTAGAAAATTTCTCGCTAGCGCCCAAATATTGAGAAAATATTTTATTCAAAAACTTGTCCCGGAAACACTTATGACAACAATAAAATCTTACAAATGAATATTTACAGGCACACACCGAGCATGTACCCCATCTCGCCGGCGAACCCCGGCTTCCGAAGTCCATATCCTACAAGTATACCCATCTCGGGTTCTAGTTTACCAAGGTTAGTAAAAGTATTTAGTGCCATCGATAAAAATCGTTTTTTTTTTTCCGTTTTATTCGTAACAAGCTTCATTACTTGAAACGTAATTTCCTTGATTAAATTATGCTTCGATCTTTCAGTGATCTCTACCGGTTTTCACCGACGGGCCTTATGCCTCCGCATCCTGGCCTGAGTCCGCACGCACACGCTCTAGCGTCGCACGCGTTGGTATCCTCGACGCCGAAGGCGGATCACTCCACCCTGGATCACAATCACAGGTTCGTTATGACACCCAACTTCGTATCGCTGGCGACATCTGAACAGCCAGCAGCAAAGCCGACATCGATTATTTCCTAATACCCGATATCCTTTGGTCCCTCCACTTGGTGGCTCGATAAACTTTTCGCGAGATTCACCCTCGAACAAGTTTCTCGGAATCTTTGGGGTCGCAAAAGTCTCTTGAAACGTTTAAAACAATGAGCGATCCGTTAATGATGTAACGATCAATTGTCGTGACGACGACTATTATACATATTCGATACACAAGAAGAAGAAAGAGAGATGCGGCAAAAAAAAGTACCATAATCTTTGAAACGATGCGGCATAAACTTTCAAAGACAATTAATGAACTCGCCGACTTGCTGCTTGGAATTGTTTCATCTGCCAGCACTTGCTGTACCATTATCGATTAATTACTCCGCCAGGGATGTAATTAATTTATAATATCGCGCATCGTCTTTTACTTATGCGTGAATAAAATGGCTGTACGATGGCTCATTGTACTAAGTTAAAAAAACAAATAATACAAAAAATTTGTATGAAAGAAAGAATTTTAGTCTTGGCTGATGTTGAACAATATTCTTGAAAAAATGATGATATCTACGCATGTTGGGTTGTAAGATATAGAAAATGATTAAGATCTACAGTAGACATACAGATCTACTGTAGAACATAATTTCTTCATTAAGAAAGCACATTTGTGCCAAATATAGATGAGTAATTAAGAATATAATTTTGCATTATAAAGGGAGATACAATAGTTGCAAGATTCGCAACTATTTTAATTATGGCAACCTATTTAATCTACAGTTCATTCATGAAGAGAACTCTGTTGATGGACGAATCACTGGATAACTGTATTAATTCGACGTTATCCATTATCGAATAGCAATTCTGCGAGGATATTTTTGACCATTCTGCAGACATTTATCCACCGGATGATCAATAGAATTCTGCGAGTATCTTCCTAACCGCCCCATGATTGTGTGCCGATTCAACCGTATCCCATCGGTTGCATAAGCGCCACGTGCTTGGAGCTCTCTCGCTTGACGATCGATAATGATACCCCGAATAGCGCTGACAGCTGCAAGACGGATCGCAGTACCAACAGTCTGCAGCGCGTCTGCTGATAAGGAAGCGTCGCGCCGAGGGTGAGACGGGGTAGTTGCGGCTCGACGATCGTAGGGGGTAGCACGTCTCGACTACCCCCGGAACGTTCGGCCAAACCCCTCGGTCGCGTGCACTCTTCACTCCTTTGGTATTCGAGAGAGCACGTATAACATTTATCGAATGATTCCCTCCGCACAGCGTCTGCGCCTGTTATCCCGACGTTGCCGCCGCCGACGCCGCCAGTTATGTATTGATCATTACCCTCTTAAACAGATTTCTAATTTACATTACAGTACTCGGGCGATCGCCCGCCCCGCACCCGCGCGCACACAAAAACGCGTGGTCGCGGGCGACTGTACGCACTTTGCTTTCTCTCTCCCTTTCTCTCTTTCTCTCTCGCTTTCTCTACATATACATTGCGCGCAAGTGCGAGGCGTCATAATGGACCAGCTGACGCACTTCCCTGAGCCATCGACGATGCATCCACGAAAGTGGTAGCGTCGTGTGAAATTCATATGTTTGCTTCAGTGATACAAAGAGCGCTTGACTCTCCATCCCAAAGAACAAATCAAATTCAATTTCAATCTTGGTGAATAAACCGTGAGGATGCTGTGTTTTTAGAGATAGATAGAAGTGGAGACTATTCATTTTTTGGGGGGATTTATATTTAAAAACTGAAGCACGTAGTCAGCGGGAGTGTGAAGATCCCAAATTGGAAGAGTCGACCGTTCAGTGACCAAGTACACGGAATCTAACGTGCAAAGTTCTTTCAAGAGGAACATCGATATATCGAGAAAAGACAGAAAAGACATCCCTTGGAGCTGACTCGTGGCGAGTGATCCATCCTGCCAGCTCGCCGTACCGCTGGCGAGTGGCAGCGGAGATACCCAGGTTGATCAGCGGTCGACGGCAGCGCCGCGACAACCCGCCAGAAAAGGAAGAGTCGCAGCGGCACGTAGAAGAGGAAGGCCACGGAGAATGCGATATTCGCTGCATCCCCCCCCACGCGCGCTCCCAGAATTGTAGAACCGGCTGATGGTAGGGTTGTCTCTATCGTCGCGAGAGCCATGAATCGCGATGATGCCACCCATCCCGCGATGCCACCCTCGCGCAACCCCCCCGGCACCGTCGCTGCCGCTACCCGCCCGCCCGCCCTCCTCGCGCAATTCCCCCGGCCACCCCCAGACTCGCCGATAATCAATCGTCGTAACACCGGTCGGTGGTGATTCCGCTGACGCCAGAAACGAGCGCGTTTGAGACGCGCGGTGGAAGGTGGGAGAGGGATACGGTGTATACCCGTGCGCGCGAGGGAAATCCGGCGCGAGGATACGCGGAAGGCAGGCACGCCGGGGTGAAAACGAGGGCCGGAGAACGGAAGGGAAGAAGGCGACGTGTCGGCGTGCCGCGGGGAAAGCGTGGAGTTTTCGTGCGGGCGTTACGCGGGCAAACGTCACGGAAAATCGAGAGACGAGAGGGTGCGTTTTCGCGACGATACGACGAAACGAGCGCGCGCTATAGTCGTCGGCGTCGGATGAGATAGACGGGGTGTTTGGTGGATATATAGAGCCAACCCTCAGCTTGACGGAGACGGGTGAGGGTGAGCGTGAGAGAAGAGAGGGAGGTAGGGTGAGAGAGAGAGAGAGAGAGAGCGAGACGGAAGACGCAGACAGGGACAGAGACAGAGAGAGAGAGAGAGAGAAGGAGAGAGATATGACGAATGGGTGACCGTGGGATGCCGCCCCTGGAGACATTTCACCGCACGAATCGCCGGGTGACGAAGTCGCGTCAACGACTGGCGCTGCCAAAGCGGTGGCGGGCGGGCGCGAGCGTGTAAATGAGGGCGATCAACGACGGCGTAGAGATGACGGTGGCATCAGGCATGTCGTACGTGCGGGCGACGCGCGGCAGCAGCAACGACGACGACGACGGCAACCACGTACGTCTCGGGGGCTTCCGGCGGAGCGAGGCTGCCGCCAGCGTCTGGCGGACCACCGCGGACGGCGCGTAAGTGTCGTCGTCGTGTGCTGCGCCACCGCCACCGTCGCCGCCGCTGCCGCCGCCGCGTACGTGCTGTTTACAAGTCGCCGAGCGGTTTACGGGGCCCGGTGCCGTCGCGGGCAGCGCGACGCGGTGAATGGGGAAGAGTGTAAATTATTGTTGTCGAGTGCGCCTCAGCGAGCCACCCTTGGCTGTGCCAGCGATGCCGCGAATGACATGGGCAATACCCCGTTTCCCCGGGGGGGGAGTTTAACGATCAAGAATAACGAGAATAACGCGAGTAGAGCGCGAGTGAGAGATGAGGCCGCCGAGTCCGAGGGACACGGCGAGAGGGAGGTGGTTCTAAGGGTGACGGTGATTCGACTCTCCGTGAAATTGACAACAATTGACCGTGGAGAACAGTAGCGCGTGGCGTTTATCGCGATCGCGGCGGATTCCATGGATCGATCTGGATCACTTCGACGGTGGGTAGCCCGCGAGTAAGCACGAGGCGCAGTCCCGTATGTGGCGATGGAGCCAGCCGAGTGCCTGGAGCCGCTGAACTTGGTGATCAAAAAGGACGACACTGTCGACAGCGGGCCGACCGGGGCTACTGTGATCGGGGTGAAGATCGACGGGGAGGCGTCGATCGACGAGGAAGAAAAGGACGCTGTCGTAGTCGAGGAGAGCGCGATCGAGGCGAATATGGCGATACTCCAGGACGCTGTCAAGTCCGCCGAGTCCGGCGGCTTACCAACCGCGGATCACAAACTCCTGACCGCGCTCTACATGAGCAGTCTCGTGCAGATGTCGAGCTTGAGCGCGCCGCGCGGCATCGCGCCGCCGCCATACGGCGCCAGCCAGCAGCAGCAGCAGAACTTTATGCAGCTGCTGGCGATGGTGGAGGCGCGACATCGCATGTGGCAGCAGATGAATTGGCCGCTGCCGCAGAGCTTCCTCAGGAGCCCGTTGACGCTGCCGCCGACCGCGCCGTCCTACTTTGACGGCGCGACCACCACGCCGACGCCGACGCCGCCGAGCCTGACTGACCAGCTATCCCAGAACTCCGCGCCGACCTACCCCCTGTCCTGCGCCAAATCCGAACCCCTCAATTCCGAAGTTAAACAGTCCTACTTCAATAAACGGTACACAACGACGATCGATCGGCTTTTTTTTTTTTCCCACTATAATTCGTTTGTCAATTGCGATCCAACAAACTCTTATCGAGTTCTCTTCTTACGTGTGTGTTGCAGGTCAACGATAGAGCAGAAAAACTCCACGTCGTTACCTACGGACAATTCGAAAGCTCAGGACACGGGACAGCAAAATAATCAAGGTAAAGATTCACGGGTAAAATCGGTATGCGTGGATAATCGCGGTGTCATGTAAAGCCTGACGCTATTGAATCGGATGATGGTTCATGTAACCTCGTTGTTTCAACAGATAAAAAGAAACCCCATATAAAAAAGCCTTTGAACGCGTTTATGCTGTACATGAAGGAAATGAGGGCGAAGGTTGTGGCAGAGTGTACCTTAAAAGAGAGCGCCGCGATCAACCAAATATTGGGGAGACGAGTGAGTAAACCTTCTATCTAGGTATTTTTCAGACTTGAAGTAAATTGTTCTACATCAGAGTAGCAAATTCGGACTTTATCGGGTTATTCTATTTAATTTTTTTTTTTTTAATATAAATATATATATAAATCAAATATAAATTATCTTGAGTGAGAGGTACTATTTGTTAACAAGATGTAAAAAATACTGGCTTATATATTTGGATTGTTAACAAAATTAATTTGTTGCACTCTGATGTAAAAATAATTAATTAAAATGTGCAAAAGTCAATATTTTCTCTTATCTCATAATAGAACAAAATTTTTTAAATATTTTATGTACATACATATGTTTGTAGACAAAGAGAGGGAGAGGCAGAAACTCAGAGAGAGAAAAAAGAGAAATAAATCTAATTTATTTCTAATTTTTATTTCTAGCAATTTATTCACTTTGCTCATGTCTACATTTTCTATATAGCGAACCGACTATGTCAGAGCTATTGAATTAATACATTTTTATATTAGGCATCAAGAGTTTTGATATTCCGATTTTATAACATTTGGATGATAGAAAAACAAAGAGAAAATATTGGTTGACCGTTTATTAAAAATATTCCAGATGAATTTTCATTCTGGATGGACGAATACTGCATGTATTTTTAACGCTTTTGTCGAACAAATCGTCTATCGGGTTACTAATTTGAGCTAACTAACCGTACCTACTAGTATCTCAGTAAGAATAGAGTATGGTAGGTGGGATCTAAGGAAATCTCAGATTCGCCTTGATAGAAAGAACGCTGTGACAAAAGGGGAAGGGCCGAAGGGTGGTTTTTGCGGGTCTCGTGGGACATGTGACGAGTCAACGATAGACTTGTTCACTTGTCGCTAATGGTAGATAAGTTGGAGAGAAAGAGAAAGAGAGAGAGAGAGAAAGGGAGGGAGAGATAATGGGGGACGGTGCACGGTGATAAGTACTGTGAGGCTGTGAATCTGTGAATCTGAATTTTGGGGGTATGACACGCAGTGGCACTCGCTAAGCCGGGAGGAGCAGGCGCGGTATTATGAGGCGGCCAGGCAGGAGCGCCATCTGCACCAGCAACGATACCCCGGCTGGAGTGCCAGGGATAACTACGGATATGGCAGCAAGAAGAAGAAGAGGAAGAAAGAGCGATCCGCAGATCCCACCGGAGGTACCACTTTCCAGTGCTAGAACAGCAGGCCCTTAATAATTCATTATATAATAATTGCTAGTATATACCTATACTGGTTGATTGAAACGATCAAAGTCTCTGTGCGTTTCTTTTTTCGTACGTTTCTTGTTTTGCGTTGTTTATTTGTTTATTTATTTATTTATTATGATTTTCTGGCATTCAATCTTTTTCGACGTGCAGGCTATATATATTTACCGACATATATGTATATCTCTTGGATATTTTATATATGTACATATATGCATATATGTATATTTTTTCGTTTTTCGAAACTGAATTGGATTGGATTGTCTGTGGGGATTGTGGAATGTGGCACAGCAGAGAACTAGAAAAAAAAAAGAAAAGTACAAAAATAAGAAACAAGAAACAAAAAAAAAGATGGAAGAAAATCAACGCGGACTCTCGCGGCATGCAATGCAATCTCTTTTTTTTATCTGGCCAAACTCCCTAAAGCGGTATTCGTTCTCCGGTGAACAAGAAGAAATGAGACGAGACAGATAATTCATCGATGATGCGATAACGACAGCGAGAGTGAAAACCAAAGCCTTAGGTACGGGATGTCTGGTAGAGCCCAGGGCCTGATCGTTTTTTCTCCTTTTTGTTTTTCTTTCTCGCCACGGGGCGACATTTGCTACGCAGTCGCTTCCCTTCCAAGATGAGCCATGCAACAATGCGGCAATTTAATGAGACTTGTCCACCGACGATGCCTCGCTTCCTTCAAAATTCATTTCTTCTCCTTCCGTTTTCTCGTTTTCATAAACATTCACATTTTAATGTATCTAAAATTAACGGGGAAATATCCCTTTACAATTTCAATAGCGCAGCTCATACGTGGAGAGAAATTGGAACAGGTGGCAAACGGAAATACACTGAAGGGAACACATTCGCACTTTCTTTTTATGAAGAATGCGTTTATATCGCCGAAAAGATTAAAGGACAATGAAACTTAAATTGAATCGTCCAATGTAAATGCATGATAATCATTCGATAGCAGATTTGTAATTGTCAGTTTTTTAATTACACTTTGATAATGATAATGATAAAATTAAATTAATAAATGAAAGAAAATTTTTTAGTTTGCCGCAATGATAAATTATAATATATATATATATATATATATATATATATATATATGTGTATATTCTAAGGATTGTATCTTTTAATGATTGCAAGTATATCAGCTGTAGCGTCCTTAAGAAACACATTTTCTTCAGTGTATAGACGTGCCAAAGTTATTTTGTTCACTCTTTTATTCTCACGTGTACTCCAATAAAATTGTTTACTCGCTAGGTCGTATTCTCTATCAGACATCCTGTATATCTTAGGTTGTTAATATCGACCATATACGACGAATAGCGGTGCGACCGAGGGGGAGGGGACAACTTAGGCTGTTCTTCTAGCACTTTAAACGGAAAGTAGGGACCCCAGTGTTACTGAAATGCTATGAGGCAACGAAATATTGCTAAGAAAAAAAAAATAATAAAATAGATAACGAAAAAGTAATAAAAAATTAATTTCTAAATAGAGTGAGCTAACTCTAATTTTTATGCAATTAGGGTGGCGGCAGTAGCATTAGTGAATTTTCTTTTTTCTTGATTAAAAATATTGTTTAGTCCACACACGGTTCATGCACAATTACAAAAAGTGTTTGGTTCTCTCTCGGTAGTGGCACGCGCTAGGGCGAGAGGAACAGGCCAAGTATTATGAGTTGGCGCGACGGGAGAGACAGTTGCACATGCAGCTGTACCCTGACTGGTCTTCCCGCGCAAATACCAACCGAACTAAGAAGAGGAAGCGCAAACAAGACACAAACAGTGATCCTGGAGGTACCCACATGCCTCACTCCACACATTCTTACAATCCCCTCGTCATAAGGAAAGAGCCCCCGCCCCCTCCACCCTATTCATTATTACATATATACTATTATATTATATTATACATTCTTATATTGCTACACTATATTATGTTGCATGTTTCCTCCCCGTCTTAGGGGTTTTGGGTCGATATCTATATTATATTTTATATATATATATATATACATATATATTTGATTATGACTATAATATTATTATACAAACACGCATATACGTTCATATATATACACACATATATATGTATATATATATATATAAATGTGACTCTATTATATATATATATGGTCTTTTACATTAGCCGCGAGTACATACGCATGCGCACGTGCGTGCCTACATATCTGCATTACACATTGGCAACATGTGATACACATTACGCATAGAACATACATGCACACGTACATGCACGCGCGCGCGCGCGCGCACACACACACATGCAATTGAAACAAACATCATGCATTTTATTATTAATTACGTATACAACTTTGGGGACGCTGGCCATTTTGCATTTTTACAGGGACCTACTCCGCAATCAGACAATCCTGAGCGTTTAATTTTCTTTCGGCCTTTTCGCCTCTCTTTATCTCTTTGTCTGTCTGTCTGTCTCTCTCTCTTTCTCTCTCTCTCTCTCTCTCTCTCTCTCTCTCTCTTATTTTTAAAATCTTTATCTTTAGTCTTTTCTCCCTAGTATTCTCTCTCACTATCACTCTTTTCTCTTTCTGTACTTTGATTCTTGATTCGTACATTTATGTTTCTTTGATCGTTTCAATGTTGCCTGGATTCCTTGATTTTTATTCTAATTTTATTATTTTCGTTCTGTCGTTACTTTTAATCGAATCACTCAGTTTATTCTCGACCTCCACATACGAAAATTTCGTTCACTAGCGCTCGCGCGATAGAGCGTTCACATCCATAATATTTTATATATTTTTTTTATAGATATATTCCGGAGCTTGCGTTTATAATACAAGTCACGACATTTCAACCGAGTAGATCTTTGATCGTGTTTTTAAGATGTTTTAACGTTAACGTTGCATGACATATTATTTGTTTGACAAAGATACAAGCCGTTTATTTGGAAAGTGACGTAAGTGCGATCTCTAAAACAAATATAAATTTATTTTAATACATTATATCCTATTGAAATTTTTACCATTTAAAAAAATTTTTACCATTTTAAATTTACATCGCTTTCAAAATAAATGATTCACATCTTTGTCAATTAGCGTGGATTCTTCCTCGAAGACTAATCTTGTTATACGAGATCATCTAAAGTGGAATTTTATGCAATTACACTCTTGTATTTTTTAATTTGTTGATAATTCGCGTCATTTCCATGTAAAGTCTGTTCTTTGATGTGTTACATTTGGTATTGATAGCGTCTTCGATGAAGATCTTATGACGTATCGTTTACAACCCTTTGAGGTCGTGATACCGAAATCAATTTTTATTACATTAATTTTAAAGGACTTATTCAATTTTGTAATTACATCTATAATTTTAAGTACGATATGCATCAATTGCAATATCGAACTTATTAGATATTTCCTCGGAAGCCCATAATGCGTTTCGATAATTGGTGTTTTTGGATCTCAAGGGGTTAATCGTTCTGTTACACGCATGACTAGTTGACATTCGTTGAGTTCATTTGGCATTCACAGAAACATAAGTTTAACGCAAAAACTCGAGCACTAATTCACTCCATACTATGTAGATTACGTCATTATCATTAAATATGCGCATCGAATCATACACGACAATTTCGCACGGTTTGTCAATATATAATATCCATATATATATATTTATATATATATATATATATATATATATCTTATCACCTGTTTTTTTTTCTTTATGACGTGATTACTGATAAATTACTCGAGTTGGTTTTCACATCTTTCTCACACGGCGATGTCAATAACTACGTCATTCTTTTGACAGAATGTAATTACGTCGAATAATAATTCACAAGTTTACAAACAATTCACGATTATTACATTAATCTTTGTATTTCCTTTTCTAGGTAATAACATGAAGAAATGCCGTGCTAGGTATGGATTAGATCAGCAAAGCCAATGGTGCAAGCCCTGCAGGTATGTGTGTCAGCTTTGTGCAGAGCTTTCTCTCGATACATCTTGTGCTTCAGCGACAAGATAGACCGCGCGTACAATCAACGCGATTCGCGTGTAAATATGTGCTAAATTTTAGCCAGTGATTTGGCAAAGTCACGTTCATCGATTGTTTTTAAAAAAATTTTGCCTTGACCGCCATCAAATCTGATGTCGAGAATACGGGTTTACGAAACTTCTTCGTACATCAATATCCTTAATCTCGGAAAAGAAAAATCCCGCGTAACGTCAATCCTTTGTTTCGCTTAATATAACGGGTATATAATTTAACACTTTACGGTAATGACACTCGAGTAGCTTACTTAAAAGTGTACTTCGGCACTGTAGAAACGACCGGATAATTCGGAAACTTTTGTAAACGAATTTCGACATGTACTAACGACCTTCTTCAAGATTGCTCGCGGCATATCGATCACGATTCTAGTATCCTCGACTTTCGCTATCTCTATCGGTCTCGGACCCCGTCATCCGTTCCGTCATCCACATGTTATCCATATGGAACTTGAAAAAGAGGGGACACCATCGTACAGCATATCTCTCCGGAGCGTATACACAAGTATCAATGATGTAATACGATACGATACGATGCGATGCGAAACGTCATACGCAACAGGGTCGTCTCGTGTCAGGAACAACTCGCGCTTGCGGTATTCCCTTCCTGTCGAATCTATAAATAAATATAACATAGAGCGAACGAGGAAAGAAAGAGAAAGAGAGCGCAGCGCGAAGCTGCGCGCGACCGTCAGAAAATGTGTCTTCCAAAGAGAAAGAAAAGTGCAAAGGGACGAACGACCAGTCTGCTCCCTAGTCGCGAGTAACCGCGACGCCGCCCGACGATGCCTAAACGTGTCCAACTGTACTTGGCTTGTAAATATCGGTTTCTAGAAGCGCACTTTCGTAGTTTTGCCGCGGTGTCACGTGCCACCCGTTTTTTTTAGCGTCAACCAATACACTATGCCTCATTGCCACGGCGTAACCCAAATGCCCCAACTCCCGGCTGGGTTCGTGAATCTCATGGACCTCATTAAAGGGGCGAGGACAAATCCCATCGACGGTTCTTTCTTTTCCTTTCATTTGTCACACGAGACGAGAAAAGGAGACGGTCTCCAGATTATAAGCGTTATTTGGAGAACGTAGTCTCCCTACGAATCTTGCCAATCTGGCAATCTTTCGTCATCGCGTGCATGGGAATGCGATTAGAAGCGTGTAAAATTTTCATGTCGTAAAGCGTGTAAAAATTTATCCTGCGACTGCCTTTTTTTTTTTGTTCGTCCTGCCAAAATCGAGACTGAGATCTTTACTGGAGTACCGGAAGCACCTAGTTTGTTGCATTTGGACTTGGCCGAATTGCACTCTGCATTGAATGCACGTAACTTACATACCGCCTGTATAAGACGTCATTGTGCTTTCGATTGGTCATGTTATCATGAGAAATCGTTATTAGAAGACTGTAAAACGTGGGAAAGAATAAAAATATAGACAGACCGTAGAGCAACCAGGGATATTCGTAGCGCTGTCAAGTGCGCCAAGATCAATTCTAAACTGTCGCGGGTATTTGGGAGACATATTTTCTGATCGATGCAACAATCACTGTACCTTATGCCGTCTTTCTTCGTTCCACGTCTGAAATCCAAACTCGTTCCAACGGGGCCGGCAATGCTGCAATCACGATATCTGTCCAACGTCTAAATTATCAGTTGACTGCCAAAATTTTATTCTCTATTCGGAAACGTTAGCATTCTTAAGAATTAGAAATATATCCATATGTTTATCAATTAGAAAAAGTTTGATAGCAGCCACGTCCTATTTCTTACAGGATAGAGATAGATAAACAATGTCTAACGTCGCGCATTGAAGAATAAAAAAAGGTGCATGTAAAAAAATGGAATAATCTCGATAATCAAGTACTGATAATCGCCGGCCTCGTTTTCGCGATTTTGCTATCACGAGGGAGGGATTTAGGGAGACCGAAAGTTAGAGAGTAAAGCGGTAACGCGTAGTTGGACTGTAGACACGTGCACACGTGCGTGTGGGTGACGACACGATACGGTGCGAGATTGAGGTGGGATTAAGTCGACGATATGTCTTAGCGAGAGAGCGCCCCTTTAATGGCTGGTGGTTGGTTTTGGCAGCCCAGTGGAGCATGGAGCGGGGATGGGCATCCACGCGAGCATAATCCATCACGGTGTGGGAAGTAGCGCGGGGGCAGGGGTCGGGGCTGGAGGCGGTGGAGGGACGGTGGGGACAGCCGCCGCCCCGCCAAATACCAACACTGCCTCCAATGCCTCCTCGCCTCAGCAAGAACCCACTTATGTTAATCTCTAGTCAAGCCTATCGCCTCCCTTCTACTGCAACACTTCTTCTTAAACAGTGGTCAGTCCCGACTTGAAACCTACGGGCCTTCGTCGGTCCTCACTATGGCCGGCTAGCCGCTCGAAGGACAGCTCGAATCATTTCGCTGTTCCTCATAATTAGATGCCAAACTATTTTTTTTTTTTCTTTTCTTTTCTTTTTCTTTCTGAAACTTGACGGGGACATATAGCTCGTTAGCTAGATCGTCGTGGGAAGGTACGAGCGAAGAGCCCCATAGTAAGCGGCACGACGGTGGCCCGTGATGCTCGCATTGTTTCTCATTGTTGTGGCTCTTTACAGCTTATTATTGTTATTTATTTATCCCTCTCGTTTAGTTGGAATTTACTCAGTGTTGCCCTTAGCATGGCTGATCTGTAATATGTATCATATTAAGTATACATATATATGTTTATATATATCTATATATATATATACACACACACATGTAACAGTTATTTACTCCGATTTCGGAACGTTTGACACATAGAAAATCTTTGTATATTTTAATTTTTTAGCATGACAGTTCGTACGATTAAGACCGGATGATTGCGTTGTACGGATATGTGTTCTTTTTCACATTTTTTTTTAAATATCTAATTGTTTTTTCTTTTGTAATATTCTTTATACAATAACATTTTTATACGTACAGTAACCACTTAAGGCACTTCTTTGGAAAAGAATCGCGCTGGCTGAACGCGTAGAATGGAATTTAAGTTGAAATTTTGCACAATTTCGTATTATCAGACTCAACCTCGGACTGGATTGCAAACACTACAATTGCATTTCTTTTAACAAGATAGCTGTTGCCATCTATCTATATAAAAATATTACTTTTTCATTCTCATTTATACAAACGAAGAAATGCGAATTATTATTTCTCTTGAAGATATCTTATAAAGAACATGATAATATATTTTATGAATACAAATCTAAGGAATACGATTCCCGTGACTCACATATTTAATCATACACAGTTATCGATGATTCATCCGACAAAAGACTAATGTATGTTGTAATCCAGCACGAGATTATCGAATACCCACTTGTCGCGCACTAAACGGAGTTTATCTCCCGTAAACTTTGTGTAATGCTTTGACAATCCAAGTGTGACTGCGAGTTAATAGCAACTTCCGTCGTTTTCGGCAGCACGGCCGACAAAACTAACTGATTTAGCTGAGAGATAAATAATGAGAGCCAATGGCAGAGCGACAAAATGTCTCGACTGCGAAGCAGTTCTCGGACGAGGTCGGACAGGCTCACTTGTGAAAATTGTGCAGTAGCAAAAAAAAAACGCCTCTCTTCCTCTCGTCACACGGAATCTATTCTATCGATGTCCATCTTTTACGCGACTGAAAGCTTTACTTTGAATACATTTAGTCGCAATAGTCCAAGTTCCACGTAACATCCCGTACATACATCCACTCTGATAACATGTCAATTGGCCGTTTTACGACAAATCGACGCCGGAAAAAAAAAAACGAACGAGCGCGGTTCCCCGTGGAATTATCGATTTGCGGATAATCAGCGACTCGATAGCGGCCCCCCTGGCATTTCGATTGAGTTTGGTTTCCTTTGTCACGTATAAATTTCTTACACATTATGCTTGTTACGTCCAGAAATTTTGAGCATGGCATTTGCGAGCGAGTGATCAGTGTCGATCAATCGAAGCATCGTCAGGCGCACAAAGATGGTATCAATTTGGATGGATTCCCTCCAGCAATTGAGACATTAGAAGACAAGATGGTTTGCTACAATTCGAGACTAGAGAAGTTTGTGCGTCTGACTTTGCGATGATGACGAGTAATCGCATGTTCTTTTTTTTTTTCTTTTTTTAGTTGGTAACCATTTTAGATGTAATATTCTTGGATACTACGCATTTCCAACAGTGAGAATTCTATCGAATATCGGTACAATAAAATGCAGAGACAATTGAAGAAAATTCAAAGCTGTCTAATTAAAGTAAAGCTGTCTAGTTGACGTAAACATTATTCGAACTTTTGATTGATTTGACTACCAGATCGAGACGAGACTTTGACAATTTTTTTGCAGTAAACAGCAAAATTTGATTTTATTTTAGGAAGTTGCTAAAATATAAATAAAAAATTTGCAATATTTATATGTTGTTGTCTAAATAAATTATCTCTCACAGATGGAAATTGCAGCAATCGAAAACAACAACGTTACGTCGTTTTCAGCACACCTAGACGAGCGCGTACTAATCGGTTTCCCGTCGTTATTTGCAGACGTAAGAAGAAATGTGTCAGATACATGGGGGAGGGAGGAGACGGCGACGGTGAAGCTGATGGTGAAGCGGAAGATGATCATTCGGAGGACAACCTGGGTAGCGTAGGAGAGGCGGGGACACCTGAAGAGGACGAGTCTCTGAGTAGTCCCGGAGGCCTATCCGTGTTGTCTAGCCTGGCGAGCCCTTCGCTGGTCTTACCATCGCCCTCGAGTCTGGCCAGTCCATGCCCGTGTCCGTTAACGCCCCCGATGCCGCCCCCGTCTCTGTCAAACACGAACCAGTCGGCGGCGGCGGCGGCGACGACGACAACGACAACGTCAGCGGCGGCAGTAGCGGCGGCGACAGCGGCGGCGATGGCGATGACGGGATCGGTGGTCACGACGGCGGCAACGGTAGCGCAGCAACAGCAGCAACCGCAACCACTTCCGCAGCCTCACCGCAACCCCGTCGGCACGAATCCTCACGACATTAACAATCCGCTCAGCGTGAACCAGCTGACCGGGCAATGTATAAAGAGCGAGCCCGCACCTTCGGGCCCCTCCAACCCGGCGATCAGTGTTACGTAGCCCCGGCCGGACCCACGTGACCGAACTGTTGCTACACGCGGTGTCATCTATAGGGTCCGTCTACGTATGCACGCGAGATGAGAAGGCTGAATGATGAAGAACCGACTGACATGAGAACAGAAACAAAGAGAAAGACTCGGCGGGCGAGAGATCAGACAGAGATCTCGTTTTCGTCTAGAATTTCTCTCGCAGTTCCAGTCTATTTGGGAGGATCAGGTAGAGACTCGAGGAGGGTATATATATAGTATTTTCGAGATACCTGAAGATAATTCGAATGGTCACTCATGGGTTGATCACGCAGTTCGAGTTAGACGCAATCTACAATCTGGATGGTGCTGTTGACGATTCAGATTCGGACACACGCGGAAATCGTGCAAATCGTTGCATCGTTATTGTGGATTTATGTCGTCGCTTTCGATCGTTCTCTCCTGGCCTCGCTCTTGTTCATTCGCCGAAGTACTGATCAGATCCAGTGTCCAAAGTCGGGGACGATCAAGACTTTATATACGTGTTAACGAAAGAATACAGACAGAAAATAAATATTATGTGCAGAAATACTCAGGACCAAGTATTTGGTTGTAGTCACCCGCTCGGCAAAAAGACAAATGTAAGCGAGATGTAAGCGTGAGAGAATATATGTGCATGTAAGCTTGCGAAGCTGGGGAAGAGCAAGGTGCACGTCTGATAATAATGCGACTGAGAAAGCAAGCTCATTATTGGTGCGCGTGACGCAGCTTGTAGTCCTTGTTACGTTGTGATGCCAATGACTGAGAGTCATGTTCCTGTGCCAGCTACTATACTCTAGAAAAGTAATTATATTGCGGACAAGTAGCTAGATGCGTAAAGCGGAGAGAAACTGCAAGAAAGAACGAAGCGGTGCCCGCGCACAAGAGAAAGAGAGAGAGAGAAATGCGTTTTTATTGTCATTCGTTTATTCGACCTCACCTCACACATCAAAGTGTGTCAAGATATCTAACTTCTATATATATGTAATTTGTTATTTTTTTAAAAGTCTATACACACAGTGCGGTTGATTAGCGTGTAAGATCCTTATTACCAATTCTCCGTTCATTTTTTACTCGAATATTTTTTCTTCTCTTTTCTATCTACTCTTTTAATTCTCTTATTTCTCATTTTTAATAATATTACCATTGATAAATGGCGCTATACGATCGGTAAGATTCTAAAGGCGACGTATTTCTATAGAACTTGACAAAATTTTTTAATTATACACAATATAACACGTTATGTTAACAACGGAGTTATTAAGTATGAGTAGGTATTAATAATTGAATACTTATTCATACTAATAATATGTATTAAATTTCGTGTTTTTATTGTCACTATCGCAATCGATCTAACATCGCTTAATATTCTCAATCTTTGATTCTTTCCTCAAATCGGATAATGATTTCGATCATCAATCGACATATCTGCATTTTTTATTGAACAAAGACAATAATTGTGGTAAATTAAAAGAACAAATTTTGGAATCAAGAAAGACGATCATCTATAAAGAGAACGAGTCTCCTCGGTCTTATTTGCGAATAGTGTCAAAAAGCGATGTTTTTGGAGAATTATCTTTTAATATATTCATTTTTTCCTTAAATTCCTATTCCTCTTTCCAAAAACATTTTCGCCCCCTCTTTTCACTCTTACGTGCTAACGTGAGCGTTCAATGAGTGTAGTAATGTCCGATGCGACTTGAGGATTAGGCGATTTGTATAATCTGTATGCGTACATACAGAAAAATAAGTTTCCCACTTAAATCACGGAGTAGAAAAAAAAATTTGTATCATTGGAACAATCGCTCAATGAATGACGATTTTAGGAAAGGACTTTAGGAAAAAAATTTATACTCTATAAAAACATTGTAGGTTTTACTAACTTTTTTTATTTTTCTCCTTCCGTTTAATGGAGTTAGCATGTGGTTTCGAGTATAGGATAGTGCAGGTTTTTGTTTCTAGATTTCAGTGTAAAATGATGTTACAAATATTTTATCGGCAACTCGACGTTTTTTTTTTCTTATGTTTTATTATATATATATATATGTATTGTTTATCGTATCGGTGTAACGTGCAAATGTAAAACGTACTATTTGGACAATTGATGAAAACAACATGAAATAATGAATATTTTTCATTACTTCACGAGTTTTTATTACACAAAGTCTATTACAGCCAGTAATCTCTTTTTCTTAAATGAAATATAAATTGTTAACCGTATGATTGTTTGCTGCAATATTGCCTCGTAAAAGAACAGTTAGTTGTTTTATTTTTTGTCTTAACATGAAGATTTTAATGTTGCTACTTTATAAAAATTTTTTGTTCTTTTATCAGTTCAGTGTTTTACATTTTTACGAAAGTGACAAAAATTTCATAAACCTTGCAATAGGACATTTACACGATAATATGTTTTGTAAGGAGCTAAAATCACGTATGCGCAATTTCGAGCATGCTAAGTATATATAATTGCGATGAGAATTGTTAACGACTGATCTCATTCCGTTACGCGACATTTCGGTGCGATCCTAACTCTTCTTTATCACCTCTATCACCTAAAGGAAATGCGTGATAGAGATTCTTTATTAACGATTGTTCCGTAAGCGTTTATTCAGAGAGCAGTTTCTCTTTTGTACATAAAATAAATACGTTTTATAAGATGCATTTGTTGCGGCGCATGGGAAAGTGCAATGGAGGTGCCAATGAGAGAACGAGAGAGAATGTGAGATTGCGCGCGTTCGTGCGCCACGAAACGGAAGTAGCCGTTGCACGAGGATGCGCGCGAACGTCTATGACAATATCTGTCCCCCTTCTCTCCCTACCGCAATGTGTTTCTTCTTGTCTCTTTTTTTTTACTCTTGTCTTTTTTTTTTATTTCACCGACTGGAATCGTCCAGTGTCTGTATAGCGAACGGTGAAAGCCGCTGTAGAAACGCATCGCCGAGTATAGCAGCGAACTAAACGTGCCATAACGACGTCATGCCAATATTACCGATAATACATATTGTTTTTTGACATTATAATCCATTCAACCTAGTTCCGTCGATCGTGGAGCATGGGCCATCGACGCGATCTTGCCCTTTCCTCCCTCCTTCCAGTCGTTCTCTCTCCCTTTCATCCCGCCTTCTTCGTTTGTCGATCGAACTCGTTAAACAGACTGAAAATGGCATTTAGTAGGAATCTTTTCGTGTCAATCTGTATGCGTGTATACGTATATATATATATATGTATATAATGTATACATATATGTATATACACACAACACACACATATATTACAGTAGCAGTCGAACAAAGCGAGAAATTTGCCAGTACTCGAGGCGCTCGAACGAAAGAGAAACGTAGACTCTCGCGCGTACAGGACGTTCGATCGGGGAACCGAAGTATCCTACCTATCGAATAAGTACGGGGCAAGGACAACCAGCAACGTCTCACGAGAGACGAGTGCGAAGAAAAAGGAGGCTGCGACAATGGCGAATTAGCGAGATACAGATGTAGCCGGAATCTCGTGCGAGATGTTTAAATATCATACATGCGCTTATGTATAATAATAACCGTTGTATGAAGAGAGTGTCGTCGAGTGGGACCAATTCCCCTTCGACGGACAATCGGATGTTGCGAGGAGAGCGGTATCTTTCTCCAAGGAAGAAAAAAAATGTGGATCATCTCGAGTTCGCTCGCTGCCTCCCTTTTCGCTCTGCTAGGAACGACGATGCGACGTCGCTTAGGATTCGGTGGCGGACTGCTCGGAGACGCGAAAGCGTCGCGTTCGACGTTACCGGGTATGAAAGAAGGAAACGTACCCTGGGATGCGATTCTGGGAATGCGAGCAAAACTCGCTCGACACGGCCTACAAGTCCGCTCGAGAGGAGAGAAACAGAGAGAGAGAGAGAGAGAGAGAGAGAGGAGAAAGACAGTATCGAGATTTGCTCGCGAGTCGCAGGTGATACCCCCTTCCCCCGGTGACGAGGGTGACCAAGCTCGTGCCGATCGAGTCGGGAATTCGGAGCTCGTGTCTCGCTTCAAAGGAGTAATTGTACCATATTGTAAAGTATCAATCGACAGTTCTCAGCTGCGTTGTACAGTGTTTTCTAAGTATCTAGGCTGATAGCGCGCGTGTAATTGAGGAAAAAGGAACATTGTATTTACACTAATAAGCGAATCTGTATCATTCATTCTCGTATAGCCTGTACTCCTACTCATGTAGATGCTAAAAGTGATTTGTGTCATAAAGAAAAAAACCTATAAATAAAATTAGCACTTTGAGAACGTTGTCGGACGCGTGTACGAGTTCTTTCTCACTTCCATTCATCCTTTCGCCGGACAGGACACGAAGGTTCTACATGCGTTTGATGGTCGTGGAATATTTTCTCAAGTTCGGAAAACTCCATAGATCCGCGACTTTGCGATTGGAAGATTTGAGAAGGGAAAAAATGTTAAACCGATTGTGTTAACGTTAACGGACCAACGTCTCTCGTGATGGAGAAGAAATGCAGATTCGGCACGTTCACCGCGTTCAGGGTGTATACTTTCGGCTGCTTGAGATTGCGATTCGCCACGAATACCTTGGCCATCCTCGCGATACTGTTACACTTGTACATGCACGCGGCGCCATCGTAGGCGGGTCTGCCCCGCTCGTTTCTCGAGCACGGGTCGAACATGTAGAATTTGCCGTAATGCTGCATTACGGCCACCGCCAAGTTGTTTGTATGCAATATTCCGGCGCAGTTGGCGCGGAAGAACATGGCCAACGCCTCGGACAGATCAAAGGCGTGAAGTATCCCCGCGGCGGTGTAGTTGTTGACATGAATGGTGGCCCTCGCGTCACCCACGATGAACACGGTGAGCAGCTCGCTGGGCGAGAGGTTCCTGGCGCCCGACCGAGCGACTCGGACACTCTCCGAGTGCAGCCGGTCGCCGTACTTGAGCACGGCGTCGATCAGCTCGGGGGTCCACGTGGACGGCACGTGGAGCAGTCCCACTACAATGGCGATCGCCGCGATTGCCGTGCTCTGAAGACCTCTGTTTTGCAGGCTGAAGGTGGGATGATTCATGTGCAGACTGCCACGCAGAACGCTCAGGTTCTCGTCCACGATGTTGTAACTGTCCAGCGGCTCCACGTTGATCGTCATCTTTTTCGGATAGCTAATTGGGACGAGCGGCGCAGTACGGTCCAAGTACGGTTGGAAATCACCTGGACAAGGCAGCGCCTCGAGCACGACGTTCTTTACGATCACTCGACAGATCTTGAAGGGCCCGTGTCTCTCACGTGGATCGATGTTCATGAGGATCGTATCGTACAGGGGTTCCATGCAACCAAACCACATTACGCACGAGGTGCCACGAGGATCTGGCAGACCCTGATCGCTTTTGGCTCTAGGATCGTACATGAAGTAGACCCCCAGATCTCTCCAAATGGCGATCATATCGCGATCGATTACTAGAATGCCGGCACGATTGTCTTGGAAAAATTTCCGCAAACCTTCTTCGAGTAAAATTGGAGGAGGAGGTTGTTCTCGAAGATGATCTTTCTTCTTGCCTTTGTCGATCTTATCTCTCGTCTCTTCTTGCTGTTTCTTCTCGTCTTCCAAAACAGAAGTTGCAACTGTCACTAGACCGGTCACGGTATTAGGTTCGACGTCAACGGTCAAAACATTGATACCTGAGAAAATAAATTCAGAGAAAATAAATTCAGATGTAAAAGTATAAACAATATTAAAAAGGAAGAAAAATGCTATCTTTCATTAATTCTCTTCTTTCAATGTTACTTTGCATCCCAGATAGGAAACTTTTGCAATAAAGGCACAAAGAATTTTACAATTATAAGTTGTAAATATTGAAAAAATTGTGAAAGGAAATTTAAAAAAAATAAAAAATTACTATTATTTGAATAATAATTGTACAGTTTTATATGCTATAATGATTTTTACAATAATTACAAAATTAATTTCTAAAGTATTCAATAATAATTGTGCTAAGATGATTCGCTTTAATATTATATTACAATTATATAAGAAGTTAGGTATCAATTTTTTAAAGATTGCTATATGTTACGATAATTTTTAGAATTAACGATTTAAAAAATTATATTTAAACTGATTGCACAATATATTATACATTATATTTTAAAATTAAAATAATGCTATCATTTTTTTGTATGCGTTCCTATCTGAGATGATAATGTTTGGAAGTTACTAAAAAAGCATAAAGGAAATGATAGACGTACATACCCACATAGAATATTCTTATAATATCTTTCGGCTTTAGTCTCGATTCGGTAGGTCTGGTCTTTTTTGTCTCCCAGTAAACGTTACAACCGATCGCCAAAATCTCGTCCATCGTCTTTTTCGTCCAGGTAATAGGACTCTTGACGATCGACATGCCGAGCGCAACGATGCAGTTCGCTGCTGTTTGTCGACCGCGCAGCGTCTCGGGGAAAATCTCGTCGCTCTGATGATAGCTTCCGCGTAAAATAGCACGCGCTTCGCCTAATTTTCTGTAAGCGTTCAAAGGAGGCAAGTCCGCCGGTCGAATCGCCGGGCTAGGATCAAGTTTGCCAAGGGGCGGTTTATCCCAATTCAACAGGTCGATCGCGGTAATCTGATAATCGCCTTCGGTTCCCAAATGGCGCAGAAGATATTCTACAAGAAGACTCGTGTCTCTGAACCTAATCACTCGTGGTACCGCATGTTCTTCCGCATTAGTGGGCCAATTGGGTATCAGAGCGTAGTATGCGTTATCGGCCTTCCATATGGCCAGATTTTGGTTTCTCCGTACGATCAACGCGCCAGATTCGTACTTGTTGAAGAAATTATCGATTCCCGTCTGCAAATCTTGAATCTTGGGAGGTCTCCCGGTAAGATTGCCCGCTTGAACGCAGTCCTTGATCGTTAGAGCGATGCGTCGAGAGGACAAGAAGAACTCGTTGATGATCTCGTTTACTAGAGGTACCGAACCGAGCCTCTCGACACACTTGGAATGCAGCTTGTCGCCAGTAACGATGACTTCGTCAAGAACTGCTGGTGTCCACTGTTTCGGCTGATAGACCTTTATTAATTTTCTTAATATTAGCAATTTTTGCACAATTGAGTTATACATAAAAGTCAAATTAAATTTATATATATATATATAGAGAGAGAAACCTTGGAGAAGACAATGGCCATCGCGGCGATGGCCGCACTCTGCTTGCCACGATTCGCCTCGTCAAACTTCTCGTCTGTCATAGTGACGTTACCGTCGATCCTCCAAACACCATTGGCGAGTTTGGGAAAATGATGCCACAGATTTTCATCGGAAGTCGTCCCCTTGACACGTTGCTCCTTGGCTACTCGCGTCTCGTACACATTCTCGATTGAGACGTTATCGATGACAAACTCGTTTACCTCCTGTGTAACTGCCCGAAGAACGCCGGCTAGCGAGGGAATATCGGTGAACCACATCACTGCCGCGGCTCCATCCTTTTCTCTGGGTTCACCTTGAGCGTTCCTGCCCCTGGGATCCATCGTGAAGAACACCCCGCCCTCTTTCCAAATCGGCATCATTACATTACCCTGACGAAACACTCCCATTGTGTTTCCCTCGAAAAAAAACTGTTCCAGCAATCTCGTCGCATCAGTCATTCTCCCGGTAATGGATTCCTCTTCAAGCTCTACAAACATCCGATTGACTCCTATGACGAAGTCTTCCGTGATTTCCGACGGGAGAAGATAATTTCTGGGGGATGGCTCTTCAACCTCTACTTCTGGTAGATTTATCAGGTTCTCCATAGTGAGTTTATCGCCAATTCTCAAGATATCATCTACGAGTTCGTGGTACCACAGATGAGGATTGTAAAGTTTTGTCATAGCCAAGGCCGTTAGAGAGTTAGCGGCCTGCTGTTTATCTCTCGTTTGTCGTTTGAAGGCTGATTCATTTTTTTGATCGATCGTACCCAAAAGTAAAGCACCGGTGTTGCCCAAATTGGAATAATTATTCAAATCTGGTACGATTGGTTTCTGTTTGTCCGCCTCAATTTCGTCAGTCGTCATCAGCGCGCCGATGGAAACACTTTTCAACTCATGTATCATAAAATCGTTCTCGCCTTTAATATCTGGTTCCGCATTCTTCTTAATGAGATCCGCTAACGCTGATAGATTCGAGGAGCGCACTAAACAGGCAAAATTCTCTTCGTCTGTTACCGGCACTAATTGACCCAACTTATTACGAGGGTTCGGGTCGAAGTAATAATAAATTGTCTCCTTTTTCTTGTCTTTATCCTTGATATCCTCCTCCTCTTCTTTCCACATCGCCACCGACAATTTCTTCGTCTCGATTATTCCATAATTTTTGTTCTCGAAGAATTGACGCAACCCTTCTTCCAGGTTTGGTAGTTTAGAATCATCCGACGCCGATAAGTCACCGTCAACCGTTGCCTCTTCGATGTCGATACTTACCTTTCGATTTTTGAAATACAAGTTTTTCTTCAGATCTCGAACAAGAAACAATCTTTCAATTTCCTCTTCCACCTCGGCAGGCTTGCACCAGTTGTAATAAGCGTCGCCCTCCCTAATCACTTCGTCGATGGTTTCGCTACTCCATTTCGCCGCTGGCGTCTCTTTCGCGCTCACCAGAGCCACAACTGGCATAGCAAGACCTTGCAGTCCTTGATTCTCCTCTTCGAATGATTCGTCCACGTTGGATATTCCACCTTGCAGCACCCACGTTTTACCCGCTATACCGGGCTGAAACTCGTTCCAAGCTCGAGTGCCGGGCACGTCGTCCATGATCGAGATATGCCGGATAGTGAATCGGTCGTTCTTTCTCGTAGGATCAACGTTCTTCAGGAATAGCGTAGCCAAGGAGTCCACATCCGGAAATCGAATCACGCAGCAGTTTCCTATCTCCTTCTGTATAATCTGCTCCTTCCTATCCCTCTCCGTAAGCTTCTCTTCTCTTATCCTGACACCAGCAGCATCGCAACGTCGAGGATCGAATAGATAATAGCAACCATTCTGACTCCAGATCGCCACCGCCATTGAAGTCGTTTCGATCACACCCGCCTCGTTTAGCAGAAAAAACTCTTCCAGTGCCTGCTTTAAGTTTAAAATCGACGGAATCTTCGAGCTAATCGTACCGGTCACGGTAATCAGATCGACATTTATTACTAGTTCACGATCTTCTATCTGGAACTCTGTGTCATTTAAATCGGCAGCTGTCATCGTCTTGATTGCCGGCTTGTCGGCTTTAACGTTAACGTACAGTAAATCGCCCAGCATCAGAATCTCGTCCAGCTTCGATCTCGTCCACATCTTCACCGGATTCACCTTGTTCATAGCGATAGCCATCACGCAATTCGCGACGTTCTGCGCGCCCTTGCCCTTGTACATCACGCTGTCTTCATGGGTCAGACCATGAAGAATCGCTACTTTGTCGGGTAACTCCTTGAATGTGGACGGCACGTTCACGCGCATATCCTCGTATGAGTATCCTGTGTCAAACTCGTTTCGATTCACCAGCAGCTCCGTGGCGAAACGGCGGTCGATGCTATAATTTGAAATGGTGATGGTCAGCGGATCTTTTCGTATCCTTGCGAGCGGCAACTTTTCCTCCTTGGGCACGTGTTTCGTGCAGTCCACTTTGTGATCATCAACGTCCATGAGATTAATAGATTGCAATACACACTTCCGAACTACGGGCGGACCAACGACATCGACTGGACGATCAAAGAATCCACGATCGATCTACAATTTTTTTTCTTTTTATGTATGTATATCCGTACGTGTGTATGTTTACTATTTATTTCTGTATAAATAGCATATTTGAATTTTCTTTATGTAATGTATTTTGCTTTTTTTTTTTCTCAGCTACTACTATCGTTAGCTTAACTACTATTATTACCTCTGTGGCACGCAACATGGTGACCTTAATGATGCAGTATCGAGAGTCACAGCGCCCATTCAGATTCTTCAGCAAATGGTCATGCAAGTCATCGACAGACCTGAATCTCATGAGGCAAGCTGTACCATCAGAACAGTGCAGACCGGTCTCGTCGCACGGTGCCGGATCGTAAAAGAGGAAACCGACGTCGCCAAACTGACGCCACACGGCGACGGAGCTACCCTGAGAAGTGATCACCCCGGAATCATTGTTCTTCAGAAATTTGCTAAGGCCTTTGCCAAAATCCGAGCGGCCAACCGACTCGCTAAGGAGATTTCCTTGGACGCCGATATCCTCGATATCGACTAGAATTTTGTAGAAACCAACATAGAACTCATTGTGCACGAGATTGGGCTTCATGTATTCATCGTCCTTCAGCTTGGCCCTCGCCAAGCTTACGCGGAACAACTTGTCACCATATTCGAGTACTTGATCGACGTAATTCTTCGTCCACTCCTTCGGTTCAAACAAGCGGCCGTAAACGATGGCCACCACCGAGCACGGTGCCCCTTGTCGTCCTCGACTTCTGTATTTGAAGCGGCGATCGGTCATCGCGTGGGAACCTCGAAGAATGAACGAACGTGGCGTTAGAACTCGGAAGTGATGCCATCGTTTTCCGAAAGCGTTACGAGGTGGAACTTTTTTCCTTCCATCTTTTCCTACATCACCCTCGCCGACACTGCCAAGATTCTCCATGTCTTCTGACTTCGGTGAAGCTTTCTTTTTTGATATTTCTCTCGAGATATTCAGGTGTCCGAATGTATGTGTTTCTTATTCATAAAAAATGAATTTAAAAAATTTAACAGAGAGATGCGTAATTACGTAATATTTGTAATAATTCTATGAAATTTAGTATTTCAGTAATTTATAATTAAATAGCACTTACCTAACCCATGATGAGACTCGCTAATCACTGAATGAAAATGGTATTAAAGTATACTTTTGTTCCGTTTTTAGTTATATAAAAATTACTACACATACATAAAATTTTGCTTTGAAATTGTTTTACTTGTAAATTTACAGAAATGATTAAAGTAAGCTTTAGGCAAAGGGAAACATCTGTCAAAAATTTAGTTTGAAACCGAAACAAAAGGTATCGCTGGATGTCCTGAAGAAAAAAATCTGTATGAAAAATATCATACTCATCGTCAAAATATAAAGAGGAATTTGTAGCGATCCTAAAGATAAGAGATGTATACAGATCCGAGTAAAGTATATACCTAAAACTTTATTACATCAACATATGAAAAATGTAATAAATATTATAAATACAGAAATATATATATATATATATATGTATAAAGTAAAGCCAAATACAACTTGCTCTTCATTGTAATAATATCGATGTTTTCTAATGACGAATAATCATAAAGACTTATGTACAATGTACAGATAACAGAAATCAAGTTGCATCATCGCTTATTCACTCCTCGAGGAATTTAATCCACGCAGTCGCAATTATGTTTGCCGCGAGCAATCGAAAAACTGCTGCTGTACGTCACATAACGGTAACAAAATTTTGATTAGTTTTCACACAATGACAAAAGCTCGTTTGCTACTAATCTTTATTTACAACGCATATATTTTTTTCTTCCTATATTATATTATATGTATATACTCTTAACTAATCACATTATTATAACAAGTTACCAAAAAATATCTACACGTAAAAATATAGATGTATATGTATATACATATAAACACGCAATTATGTCCGCGCCCGCGTGCGTGCATGTGCCACGGTAATATAATATACATATATATATATATGAACTCTATTAATTATATGTATACATACTTGTTACTCCTTATGTAATTAAACATCAACGAGAGGCTTTTCCATTAACAGAAGAAGCTTTCCCTTATCATGTGCGTGTAAACATATCATTTTTATAATGCATATTTGTACATGCACACGTAGAAGTAAGTATATGCACATGCCACGTCCGCGTATATCTATCTTCTTCTATACATATGCATACTCGGGAGTATCTTTTGGCTTACAATGTTTTTACGCGAGTCTCCATCCGAGAGATCCAAAATATCGTTCTCATAAACGTCGGGCCGTTCTAAGCTCTATTACATCGATAATTCTTTTCGCCGTACATGAAGCGTATCCGCTCCGAAGAGCAACAATAGTAATGCAGATATGCGTAACGCGCATATATATATGTGTATGTGTGTATATCTGTCTTGTGTGATGTGTGTAAATATGTTTGTGTATGTGTGTGCACGCGCATACGCAAGTAAATGCGCGTCATACATATTAATCTTTGTAAATATATATCTGTATCTGTGTCCGCTTAGATTCTCGCTTTCGTGTAACGATTAGCGACACGTTATCGCTGTACACGTTAGGCGTACGTGTCAGCTGAGAATGCGCCTATGTACATTATGCACATATTTCAAAAATATACCCCTAAATACGGCATTATCTCTTCCACGTTGAATGCGCTGCGCGAATGCCAGTTAAAAGTTTCACTACCAACTACATTAATCTTATTAAAATATATGTTTAACAGTTACACGCATTTATAATTTGAATGTCAAGAGGAAATATCAGGTGGCCGTAAGGGTCACATCGCTGTTGATCCGCCAGTCGATTGCTACGTTATTAAGAGCGCGAGATCACACGACGGCGATTTATTCTTTCTTTTATTTATCATCACAGACGGAAAAGAGTTAATTATACTACTAACAACATTATCGCATTTCCCCCTCTCTTTTATCATTCTTCTTCTTTATAACTTTTGCACGAATCTTGCTTAATCATCAAACACGTCCGATCGTAATCGACGAATAGTAAAAAAAATATATAATAAATCAGCTTTACATAATTTAAGGCATCGCCAACTGGTTGATCCTGAACTATGTAATAAAAAATACAAATTTGCATGTAAACTTCCGCGGTGTGTTGTAAAAAAATGTTTTATTATTTATTTAAATTATATATACACAAAAGAAACAAAATTTGAATTAAAAATTATAGAATTGCAAGTGCGTTTCGTACTTATTAGAGATTCAACAAGTCGATCTTGTCACCCGAATTACAGGTGGACGAGATAACAAGTTAATTTAACGCAATTTAAATTACGATTAAATGTTACTCAACAGTTTTACAGCATACATACAGCACGCGCGACTTTCATCAAATGCTAGGAAAATAAACAGTCACGCGATTTGTTACTACTTACTTGTACATTATTATTATAAATGAGATTCATAATCGTCTATACAAATATTTGAAGAATTACGGCATTTTTCGATATCTTTACATTATAAATTATGTCATTCTTTTTCCTCAGATGAGAAAAGAGATTGAGGCAAGAGGTGCAAAGACTCGTTAAGACAAATGAAATGTGAGAAGAACGAAGGAAGAGAGAATCGTACGAAAGATTGATAGTTATTCGTCATTTTTGTAACTCGATCTCTTCACGAATGCAAAAATGCCTCTTTTACATTTCGCACGATTTGTGTTACATTGCCTCTGCAATATATGTATGTATGTATGACAACATCCGGTGTATGCACAAGCGTACGATGATCTTATTCCGTGAAAACACGAAAACGCTTCAGTACTTTCCTCTTTTTGTTTCGTTTTTTTTTTCTTCATTACTCTATATATGATACTTTCGTACCTATATCGACTAATGGAAGCTAGAAAAGAGCGAGATGTATTTTCTAGAAATTTAGTATCCATGATCTGTTACAAAGTTTTCACGAATAAACTTATCGAAATTTGCAACTGGCTATACGTTCGAAATGCGAATCGACAATAATTTTTACATACATTTTACATGGCAGGTAAGAAGTTCGAATTCCATCCGCGACAGGTCATATATTACGTAAGCTAATCGAAGTTCTTGATCCATGATAATATTAAGACTTTTTATCGATGATGTAGTACATATAACATCTATATAATGAAGATCACACCTTTTCGCGATTCGCGGTATGCTAAGTTTGTCATTATATGAATTAACATTTACTATTAAGCGTTCCTATTTTGGTCCCACGAAATTGCACAATCGTTTTTAGTACAGGATACTAGAGTACTTCTCTCCGACGAAACACGAAGGAAACAATTTCGAGGATAATCGACAAGGTGGAACTTTAATTAGGACATATACATCACGCGAGTCTACAGTATATTTTTGGCAATTTGTCTGCGAAATCGGTTTTCATCGGAATAATTCGTATCGCGAATGCAAAGTCAGGGACGACGACGTCTAGATATTGGAAGTCAAGACGTCGACTAAAAAGTCGAGAATATGACTCAAAGACTCGTTCAGAGGAAGGATTCGGATTTCATTCTAATATTTATCTACAATGGCCCTTTAAAAATTACAAATACTCTTATTGCACAGTATCGCTCGAGTTTTTAAAAACACACATTTGTCCTATGTTTACTTATTTATTGTATTACTTTCGATTTGTAACTATTCGAAAATATAAATGCCTTAAGCGAGTTAAAATGTGTCATTGTATATTAACTCGAATACTTCCTCCATCCGAATCTTTACGATATTATCATAAAATCCATCTTTCTATATCTATTCTTTATACTGTATATAAATCTGTATAAAAATCAAACAAAAAGTAAATTCGGGCTGACTGGACGATAACTTTACGTGAAAGAGCACGGGTATTGTGTCTAAGAGTTCACGATTGGATTATAAAGAAGTGGACAACACAAAATTCATGTTTCAATGTGCGGTCGCTCTTAAAACAATACGTCCCATGTATATTCTTTAGCGAACTTTTACCTCCACGTTAATAAGCCTCAATTTATACATAAGTTTGTTGTGTGTGTGGATGTATATATATATATATATATATATATATATATATATATATATATATATATATATGTATATATGTGTGTATGTTTGTGTGCGCGTTTATGTGTGTATAAAATATATACAACAAAAGTAACTCCTTTGTTTTTAACAGCCTCTATCATGAAATCAAGACAAGTATTAACTGTCTCGATTAGGGTGTTTGGCAAGAAACCGTCGAGGCCAGGGTAGAGGCCAGTCATATTGTCGTGGCACTGTGCCGCCCACATTCTTCTCAAAATACTTGAAAATGGAGAACCACCAGAGCCGGGCCAAAAAGTTATTTGGTCCGTATTGCTGCAAAAATTTCATTGCCTTATACATTGACGAAATATGGTGCAAACGCTAATCATTATTTCGTATAAATTACAGTTTTTTTTATTGTATGAAATGTTCTGTTTACATGTAATTATAATATTATTAATTTATATTGATTATCCATTTATAGATGAACTATCTTTATCGTAGAGTGGAAAATATTCAACGTCCGAGTAGTGAGTAAAACGTACCTTGAGATTTGGATTGTTGGCTAGCGTGTGATAAATATACCACAAACGCGTAGTAACGTAGTAAGCTATAAGTACATCCACAGTATAATGGCCATGAGCTACCAAGATCATAATTACCCCGACGAGTACCGCCAGACCACCTAACCAATGGATCGGTTGACATCTTCTTGGAGAATCTGAAATGTATTAAACGCACCGTTATGAAATTACACTGACATCACGTATGTCTATTCATTTCTCGTACGAATAACCAAGATACATACACTCCTTAATGATCAGGTAACTGAGTACAAGCACGACCGTGTGCCCACTGTAAATGTAATCTCCGCAATAAGTGTGTTTGCCGTTAATGGACAAGCCGAAGCCGGAGATGAGCTGCAGGACCCTCTTTGTCACGAGAAGCGGACTGGTGTTGTTTGCCTTCGGGCTGCAATAGTAAGTTTTACTGGCGATCGGTACGACCGTCACATACATCGTAATGCTCCTCATCATGTAAAGTAAGCCCATCAGCAGAAATATCCGTCTAGCTACTATGAATCTGTGGAAATAAACTTGGTCGTTAGAAAACCTCGTCTTTAAAGTAATTTGGCGTCGATTTTATACGCACCTATGCTTATGAAAAATGATAAAGACCATCGCGGAATTGGACATTATCATAATCAGAACTTCCGAGACATTAAGTGCCCAATCCTGAGCGGTGACATTATCCAGCACGACGTCGGGAAGTGGTCCGTACGTATTCCTGTCTGGAACGCGCTCGTGTACCATCGCAAGGGAAGCCGTCGTCAGTATGAAGTTTACGACCATAAAAAGAAATGCTGTAACGCAAGACGATAGCTTACATATGTATATATCTCTTTGCATTACGTTTCTCCGTTCGAATGTAATTATCGTGTCATTTTCTTTTTTTCCAAAAAAAAAAAAAAATTCTTCCGTTGCCGTTGAGAGTACTCGAGAGAATGACCGCGGCATTAATCGACTCTGTCATGCAACGACGATTCACATTGTAACAGATCTGCGTAACGGGACTCGCGAAATCCGCTGCTCTGTGCATTTATGTGCATTTTGTAAGCGGCAGCAAACATCCAGTTGCTCGCCTCGGTTAATTCCAATGCGAAAAGCCATCGGGATAAATCACGCGAGCTTCAGGAAGGAGATCGATCGGAGGGAGACGAAGCTGCGCGAGCAGACTGGTGTAGCGAACGAATACCAGGCCACGTAACGACCTCGATCTCGACTCCCGCTGTGAACGAACGTCATACATACGGAGCCAAACTGGAGAGGCACCGAGGCCGGTGGAATTAACCTGCGAGTTTCTTGATGTTTGCTTAGAAAATTGTTTGCTAATTCTCCTTCCTTTCTTATTACGTCAAGACATCCGGTCGTGAACGTAGTAAAAACCGAGGAAATGGATAAGTAGTGGATCGACCACAGAATTCTTCCAACAATTTTGTCGAATAAATTAGGTACAGCATTTAGTATTATTTGATGAACCACGAATATGCGTTTTAAATAAGCTGTACATTTATTTAACGGTTGAAATATCTATCATGTATCTAAAATTTAGTTTGGAAATTATTTCATGATTATATATTTTTGAATTTACAATTCCGAGAAATCTTCAAGATATATAATTGTGAAATTTATTTTAAAAATCATGATAAAAATAAACTAGTTTTCTTTCAAGATGACTTTCTGACATTGCGACTTTAGTCAACAACAGCGTAAATCGATCTCATCATAAGTGCATGATTCACATACCTTAAATTATAACTTGAAGAGACATTAATTTTTTTCAGCTCTTTGGAAAAGAGAGACTTTTATTTTTAAACACGGAGAAATATTATTATACTGATTTTATAGAATCGAATTTTCGTACATGTAACTTTTCCAAGATAGAGATATAACTATCCACGTGTTTTAGCGTTTTTAGAGAGGAAATGCTTCTCTAAAGCGACGAATCCGGCCTTCGCACGTTCTCTTACCGAGAAACGTTTTCCATTTTTCCTTGGGAAAACGCGGCTCCTCGCGAAGCGGCGCCGGCATGTCGATCTTGACGATGCTGCTGCCGGAGCCGTTCGGTATGCCGGGATGCCTGCCCAGGCCTTCGATGCCCTTCTCGTCCTCATCGTCCTCGTAGTAGTCCGAGCCCGAGGCCACCCCGGACCACTTGTCCTTGCTCTTGGACAACGGTGCGCCGGGCAATAGCGGTTGCCGTTGATAAACATCGCTGGACTGTGCCATCCCGCTGCTGCTTCCATCAACCGCGGCTTCGACGTCCCTCTCGTGGCCCTCCCCGGCGCCCAACGGTCGATCGAAGCTTCCGTAATCGTTGTGCAAGCTAGTGGCCTTGGGATCCAATACCATCCTGCACAGAACAGAAGTCGACTTGTCCTGATCGACGAAATCCGATTCTCGGGATGCGACCTACGTGGAGGTAGGAGACACCGCTGTGTCTCGGAGTCGCTCGGTTGGGACCGTCATCGGCGATGAGACAGCGAAAGACGCGGAGAAACATGCGGGCTCGCGGAAATGAAGCTGACCTTGGCACATGCGGCTATATGATCGCGTGGTGGAATAACCGAGCTATTGTTGAATCTAGATCCGCGAGATAAAAAAAAAAACTACTTTGCACCGTCCGCATGTAAAGCAGAAGTGACACTATCTATCTGGATCGAGAATCATCACCCCCCCCCCGCACTGTAACACACGGCATTGATGTAGTCTGAACTGTAGTCCAAGTTGCCATGCGCAATTGATCGTCTCGTGACACCTGACGTTTCGTATATATTTTTTTTCTATTTTTATTTAGAATGCTCCGGCTGTTTTGTCACCTTTGCCCGAAAATCAAAGTTTATTGAACCAAATGCTAGTCGCTCGTATCGACGCAACTAGCACATTACGAAAAACTGGCGTTACACACGTGACACACATCTGCAAAACGGCGCACGTTCACCCGTGCGAGCGTTCATCACGCGTCACGCCTCGTAAAGCGCGATATTTTTAGACATTTACTACCTTATAAAGGGAAAAGGTTGCCGTGTGAGCGAGAAGAAAGCACGGGTTCGCCAGTCGCTGAGGCTGACGAAAGCTGACGGCGCTCACGGCGACCGAACGAGATGACTGATGATCCGCGGATAGAATCGAGACTCACTCTCCGCGCTACACGAGAACGTAATCGGAAAAGCGTCATCGATGAATACGGCTGCCAGAAACTATTATCCAGGGGCTAGTATTAGCCCCGTGTTCGCGCGACCAAGGTAACGATCAGCCAAATGTGATTCAACGTGCAGCGGCGATCGATCGCGCGCGCGCCGAGGTAAAATATATCCATTCTCCTACTCCTTTCCAGGACGCGTTTGTCCTTTCGTCCGTGCTGCGAGATAATTACGAGCTTAGAAGCGTAGCCGTGCGTAATCCACCGGGTGAAAAATGCCGGCTTTCTTCGAAAACACAACAGACTACACAGGAATATGCCGACGGAATGCATCATGCTACGCCAGGCCGCGCCGGTTCGATACAACGCATTACGAATGAGCTATACATCGGAACGATGTGTCCATCCGTGGAAATAAATGTTTAACATCAAGGACCATGCTTAACGCGTGATTTCGTGGGAAAGGTAACGGCTGTGCCGGACACCTCCGCCCGACAACTCGAGCGCTAAGGCTAAGCGCATCGTTCGCGTTTATTGAATAAATGACGGTCCGACGACGCAGAAAATGGTAGTTTGCACTCATTACAGCCTAGAACATCGGGAGCGCTCGCCAGAAATGAGATTTGTGATTGCACTATTAGAACATGTCAGTCGATAATAATAATAATCAGCGGTATCAAGATATAATTTAAACCCAAATCCTCGAGATTTCCAAAAAAGATATATTATGAAATCTTATATATATATATATATAATCTTTCAAAATATTGTGTTAATTTTTACTATCGTTAAAAGATTCTTGACTCTTAATTCTCTTTGCGTTCTGATGAGATATTAATCTAACTGATTTTAAGAATTTTGACGTTTTATTTTACATGCCAAGCCAACTAGTAATAATAATAAAATTTTACTCAAGCACATAACATTATTTCTTTCTCAATACTTATGAATAAGTTATAAGATGTACGGCACACATATGACTTATTGTGAATCCGCGCGTATAAATTAATTACGGTGCGCGAAGTAAACTGTCCATATTACATGAAACTCTATGGAGAACGCAAAGAGCTAAAAAGTCAGTTAAGGGTTTTAAATTGAAGCTCGATTATATTGCAAAAATATGGAACGTTCAAAAAATTGTCAAACTGTCATAACTGGCGATCTTCCGACTTTCCTTGACACTTTTGTTGAGGAAAAATCGACTTGGAACTGGTCGAAGAAATGACCTTTGCAAAATAATGCGCACAAGAAAGCCGACAAAAAATAATATGGTCTCGTTTATGACTTGGCATAAAAATGCGAGTTTCCAGGACGATCCAATACGGTTGCACCCAAAAGACCTTTCGCGCGAAACGACAGGAAACGGATGCCCAAGGCGGATATTGCTTTTACGAGGTCAAAAGGCGGGATTCTCGGAATGCGACTTCTCGGTTCGTGCTGATAAGCCGTGTGAAGCGAGAGCTTTCTCACCTCAATAATAACCCTCTTGATCCGATCTCATGGGCGATAAGTCTTGGAAGAGTCTAATCCTGAGAGTTATCGCAACTAATTCAGATACAGAGAGATTTCGAAGATTTCCAAGTACTGTTGACGAGTTTTCACGAATTAGGAAGGAGAGTAGGAGAATACGATACACATATAGGAACCATTTGTCAAAAAGAACAGTTAATTAATTCTTGTTTGTACGCGCAAAAGTTATTTTTGAAAAAGAGTAGCAGAAATGAAACATTGCTAATTCTAACTGCGTTAATTAATTAATACGTCGTGAAAAAAAAAAAACTTGAAAAAGACAGTGCAAGATTTTTAATTTTTGAAATTTTGACGTTGTTACAATTACGAAATCATTTATCATTGAAAATTTCGTAATTATATCTTGAAGGAAATTTTAATAGAGATATTTTACTGTGTGCTATGTAAAGCTGCTTAAAACATGACTACACTTCACTCGTATAATGATGTGAGTTATTGTGCATAATACTATACACTGTGCATACTGTCTCATTTACCGCGCAATACCTACGTATATCGCCTGTTTTATTCTAATTAATTCACAAGACTCATTAGTACTGCAACCTAGCATTTCATCACGCGTATGCTTGAACTGAAAACTTGTATTAAACTTCTGTATATAAAAAAAAGGAAAATTACTGCAAAAAGTGATAGCTATCAATAAAAATAATATTTTGTAAAGCAATAATGATTTTTAATTTTAAACTTTGTAATCAAATATCTGGAATATTTTAAACCGCATTTTTTCAACTGTATAAAAAAAAAGAAAATTACTGCAAAAAGTGATAGCTATCAATAAAAATAATATTTTGTAAAGCAATAATGATTTTTAATTTTAAACTTTGTAAGCAAATATCTGGAATATTTTAAACCGCATTTTTTCAACTGTATAAAAAAAAAGAAAATTACTGCAAAAAGTGATAGCTATCAATAAAAATAATATTTTGTAAAGCAATAATGATTTTTAGTTTAAAAATTTGTAATCAAATATCTGGAATATTTTAAACCGCATTTTTTCAACTGCTAATTTTTTTAATCCTTTAATTCGATGTGTTTACAAGACGCTACGTATATAGAGTATGAATACTTGATAAAATATCAAGATACAATATCAACTCTTAAAAGACGGATTATTTACTTATTCAGTTAGATACTTACTATTCTAAGGTCTTACAGTACCTAGTATGTGGAAGTCTCAATAACTTTCATATAGCAGCTGAACATATTCACATAACTATTGTTCGAGAACGTACGACACTATCTAGCGCTTCGTAATCCATTAGCGTGGAAATACGACAAAACTTTGCGACAGTCAAACAGTTATCATTATTATTTTCTACTACTACTACATCACTATTTTGTTGCGTCATTATGCCAAATTGCAACACGTGGTTTGTTGTCGAACACGATAAGCATAGCCGTTTGCCAATGCAAAACGTCAATGTAAATGCAACAATGCTCAGAATTTGTAGACAATTCTATATTTAAACGATTATGATAGCTTCATTTATTTCGCTAGACTATATAGTATATAAGTTGCTTAAAAAAATCCATACGTGTATTTAATGCTCATTACGAATGCATACCTATTACTGATAAAAGTAGCAGTAAATACATTGCATATTGATAAGACTAAAAACCTCGTATATGCTTCAATATCATTTCACGAACGAATGTTATTTGTGCCTTTGAGAAATATTTGAAAGAATGCATTACAAAACATAAGAAAAGGATATTTCAGAAATAAATAGTTTTTTACAAAGATGTTTTATTTCAAGAGCTACAAAAATATATCCTTTCCAAAATTCTGACTTTCAAATTTTATCGACGACAAAATTTTGCGTAGAATATTTGGCTAAGATAAATATGCCAACAAATGTTCAACAAATAAAGAAATGTGATTTATGATTCAGTTAATTAATACAATTCAAGGCACACGAGATATGGAATTTATTAGCACGACGGGAAGAGAAACATAATTTACGACCTAATCAAATTAATTTTTCGTCGTAAAGATCGATTATTCGTGATATTTGTGACGATTTATATAGCCAGCATAATGCTTACTCGTATTTATCCTATGTTTATCCTCTATTACTGTGCAAAAGCTATCGCATGGTATCATAATAACTGATGCATAATGCTAGCACAACCACTTATGATTTTCAAAGCCTGTGGTTCTGACTGTAATATCGCTATTTGTATTATTCTCTTAAATTAAACGCACCACAAAATTGCAATTCCATCGCACATCGCAGACTACGAAGTAATTTGCGGAACTAAACGATCTTCCCGGTCTATTCTCTTAAATTAATTGCGCCAACCATGGCGCAAAATAGAAAATTGCACTTAACGCAAGTTCTAAATAATACGAAATTGTTATACGCAGATTTTTTTTCACAAACTGTGTCATAGTAGTTATAATATTACTCTTTTTTTATATAGGAAGAAAAACGTCAAAATTGTATATTAAAATAAATCACTTTATGAGAATAATGTTCGATAACTTTATCGATGAAACTTAATATCAATTTCATCGGTTTGTATAGTAAACTATCAACTAAATTTTTCTAAACCTTCAACAAGAAAGTATTAGTTCAAATTTCTAAATCCAAACTGATATTTAATTTCTATTTCCTAATAACAATCGAGAACTTAGATAATGAAAATGAATATAAGAAAAAAACTAACAATTTATTTTATTTTTAAATTCATTCTACTAAATTTCGTACTATACATAATTTTTCTTTAAAAGATTTTACGCTTTAGAATTAATTGAAAAATTTCTTGAATAATAAAGATCATGTGTTATATTAAGTATAGAACTATATTAGTCATCTTCTCGAGACAGATACACTTATCCGTGACCGCAGGGTCACGAGAACTTGGAAAAATCGATCCGGAGTTCAATCACCGCTGCAGAAACACAATTCAACAAACCGTATCAAATCAGAAAATTAACGAGATTTCTTCAGTCGCGATGATTCACACATTTACTGAATAATTTACAAGACGAGTGTTCGAATGGCGCTGTGAAAAGTATTGATTATTGTATACATTCCATGAAAAAGATTCGAGCGATTCTTTCCACGAACCAAGCGATATTCGAACAAGGCTAGCCAGTACAATGCGAGTCAAATAATATTTTTTTATAAGTTTGTTATTACACAAATTACAAAATTAATATGTCAATGCAATGTTACTAACAAATTGTCACAAATGTCACAAAAAATCGAAAGAGAGACAAATCATAAAAATATTTTTTTTTCTCCTATCTATCTAGCGCCAAATTGACATTGCCAATATGTGCCTGGCCATTAATTATATTTCTATGTATCAAGTATCAAGTATCAAGTAAATAATATAGTGAGTAGACAAACTTTTATGTTATTATAGATTATCGGGCAAAAATTTCGCAACAAATGACTGATATGTCTGATTACATCATGATATGAAAAATAGAAGAATCGTCTAGGCGAATCGTCTGTGTTTTTAACTGAATTTTATCGCGCATGACCTTTTTTTATAATCTACTAATTCGAACACGAGTAACTTCTGAGCGAAACCTATGTAATTACGTCATGTATGTGAAATGCCTCACCCATGACTCATTTCCTTTTTCCTCTCAACTGATTCACGACGGTCGACTGCCGATTTTTAATTAATTTCCAAATAGATGTGTACAAATAAATGCCATGTTGACGGCATTGAATATTGGTATTAGCCCGTTAATAAATAATGTAGAAAATAAATTTTATGCTAGCGAAAATATGTTATTGTTACAAGGGAAATAATTACATTCATTATTATAAATGACTTTTAAATTTAATGTAACGAAATTTGAAAAGCTCGTGGGAAATGTTCTTATACATATGTACATGTGTATAGTTTCAGCTTCTAGTTATTTGTTATTCTAAATAAATATTTATTTATATTGCTTGGCTGGTTTAAGTCCCGCTGGAGTAACTGTGCAGTTTAAATAATTCATTGCAAATGTGGAAATTAGTAAATCGGCTCTATCATTGGATACACCCCGTCATATTGCACAAAGCAATCTGTTCAGCTGCATATACGCGCGTGTGTATATATGTATGTGTAAAGTGAATATATGTTCCAACCGCACAAATGACCAAATCAATCGTAAATAACGCGGTACGAGGAATGTTGCAGCGGCTTGCTGATATCGAAAAATTGATGACGAATCTTGACATAAAAGTAGTTAGAATTATAGTTAGAACTGACCGATATGGCACGGTGAATGAAGTCACCGTCAAGTCATACGATCTTTGATCATTTCCATCACAATGTAAAGACGTCATAACTAAAAAAAAAAATAGTATTACTTTGTGTATATTGCTTTTGACTCATTTTACAATTCGTTCTCGATTGTTTAAATATAAAATTAAAAATGAAAGCCAATAATTCCGAGAGTAATAAAGAAATATTCTTCAAAGTTTGTACGTTTTATCAGCGATTCAAATCTGTACAATCTTTGATGAGATCGATTTTCAAGGCCATAAAAACGATCGGTAAGCATCAAGATTCTATTCATTATTGAGAATAAAACTACATTGAAATACATCGATTTCAATTTCCAAGCATTTTCAATTACAAATTATTGATTTTCCGAACGTATCAACATTCGATGCAACATATATGCAGCTTACAGCCGAGAAAAATTTAGAAAACACTATCTCATTTGTTTGGCAGATCCAATTTTATAGGTCTTCTTATGACTCGCTTGCTGATAATCCGAGGATCGATATGGTAAACGATGACAATGATAAAGTATCTGGTATCGACAATAGGGATTCGTCATGAAGCCGACCTTTTGCGACGGTTTTAATGTTATCACCACATCCGGATGTAAATACAGTGAGCGTTGCGTTATGTAAGAAACGCAAAGACATTAGGAAGCATTACTTGAAACATTAGAAAATCCACGTAAAAGAAAAAAGGAAAAAAAAGAGACGAGAAAACATTCTAAAGCTATAGATCATAAATAATGAAGCCAACAGAACACTAGATATTGAGTGTATTTTTACTCACACGTCAAGTAAAAAAACTGTTCGTAGAGGCTTCATACTGTCGTGCCACATAATTACTACAGAAAGGAAAACCGCGCGTGGTTAGCAAGGAAGAGAGACACAAAGAGGGAGAGACGGAGACCTGGAGAGAGGGAAGCCGCGGTAACCCTGGATAAATGAGGTAAGAGAAGAGCGGTAAGGGGAGAGATAATGCGCGAGGGCAGGGCCGAATAATCGAAACGATCGCACGTTGACGATGGATGGATAAAAACCAAGATAAAAATTACCAAAAAATTACACGCAGTTCTATCATACACAGTTGTATTACGTTAAAATTCAAAATTCAAAGACCAACCGTTTGCGTAAGAGCATACGATGTAAAAAAGTGGCAAACTGGAAAGGAAACTGTGAAGAAAAAGATACGTGAAGGAGATAAAAAGAACCAAAAGCACGACTTAAAAAATTCCAAGATTAATATCGTTAAAAGAAACAATAAAATTAGAATAACGCGCTCGCGTTGTCGTAATTGTTACAGAGCGCGCGCGCGCGCGCGCGCATGAAACTGATCAAGATCAAGTGAAAGGCCAAATCACTCGAAGGCCTCGCGAGCGGCACCGCTCTAAAAATACCTAAAGAATTAAAAAATTCAACAATTGCGTGCACGATCATTCAAGTCAATCTACAAAGAGAGAATTAAGAAATAGGCTTCCCACGGTGCGGACTCTGCTTATGTTCATCGCGAACGAGACTCGAGCTAGGCGCCGAGAGGAGTGGAAAACAGATGGGATACTAGATCCAAAATTTGGCGGATCTAAAAACGGATGCTGCGTAATAGCTATCTGGTACACGTGCACTTGGCAGCAACGACGAGTGCGCGCGCACTCGGCGGGTACACACAGGTGGTTCACGCGGCGATCTAACGTTACCTGGGCCCTTAGAAGGGCGCACGCCATGCGATCGATCGCTCTTCCACGATTTCACTCGATCGGATCACGGTCACGCCTTCGCGAAGAAAGAACTTTTGTGACAAAGGTCGACGAATATCGTAAATCTCGAAAAAGTGTTATCTGTGGATCATGTGATAAATAAAACGCGAATTACAACGAGCATTCAGTGGATGACAAATTGCAATATCAAGTTATAAATTTCAAGCAATCATACGTTTCTCCGGATTACCAAATTTCTTGAAAAAGTCAACAAAGGTGCCTCTCTTTCAGGATTTAACAGGATTATCGATAACTCTATTTAAAAAAAAAAATTAATGTTTCTCCGGGCTTTCTCAAACTATTCCGGAGATTTTAATAGATTAAAATTGACGCAACAAATCGTCTCACACAGTTAACAATTGTAATTTGCATAGGGGTTGATCACGGCCAAGGTCAGCTGCTTTTTATAAGAAGTTACGTAGTTGTCACGAGACGAACGAGGCTCAATTAACGGAAGGAGGGACTAATCTTGAACATTGAGACGATGGCGGAGTTATCGCCTTCTCGCCTGATACTAAACGCGTTGACTCTGAAATACATTGTACGTGATAACGATGTCGACTAATCTATCCTGTAATCATTTTAAATCGATCGCTGTAGCGATCTAAAATTAATAAATTAACTTTTTTACTCATTTTCATTGAATTTATTATCGAAGAAATTTTTCCTTATTGATCATCTCACTGCCAAGTTTTTTTGGCACATTATTGGCACGACGCATTTCAGAGCATACGATTTCAACGTTCACACCTGCGATGGACCAGATAAATATCTGATATTTTTGTAATCAGTTGTCCGAGCAAATGTTTGTATACTAGCTGCAACTGCGTCACGGATTACACGCACGTGCAGCAACAACAAATATAAATGATCGATAAACATTTTTTTGCGATATATTTTATAATCGTGACTATTATCTCATCTTTTTAACGCTGAATTTTCAAACGTCAGATGATATATAAACAATTATCCGCTAGAGCAATATTAGTAGTCTTTTGATGAAATGATCCGAATGTCGTCGTTAATGTCGAGAGTGTATGTGTCATGTATGTACAGCTATAAAATCGTCACGTAAAAACGGTACTTGCTCGGTATTAAAAGATTGAAAACGATACTTTAGAAATGAAATAAGACTGTTTGTATTAAAAGATTTCAAATAAAGTTTGATTGAATTTTATACAGAAAAATCTTAATATGTTAAATTCTAAATAATTAATGTCTTGATTTTCGTAAAAAAGAAAAATATTTACTCTTCTGAAGAAAAAGCAATTTACGGTTTAATCTTTTTTCAAAATTTAGTTTCGTGAGATTGCGCTCTTACCATTAAACAACACATTTAGATCTATCAAATAATTCTGCTAAATAATCACATGGTCTGCAGTGAAATTAACCTACAGATTGTTCTAAAAGTCACGCCATATGACGAAAGTGATATCGGTTACTAAAACGATAATGCACGATAATAAAGCGCAAGATTATTACTTGGGATTGTGCACGATTACATTGTATCGAGTGTCGGTGATATGAAATTTTTGTCCACGATAAAGTAGCGACGTCGATTTCGACATGTCGACCTATCGAGTAGTACCAATGATAAATATTTTCATACTTGAAAAGTTTTTCATTTTCCGTATCTAATGTTTTAATACTATTTTAAACTCGTAATATTCTGTATTTCGTGCAAAAAAAAATTGATACCGGTGTTGCGTGTCTGTACGTGTGAGCGTGTATGTGTGTAAAATTAATGAACAATGTAACTAGATATATATGTACATTTAAATACACTTGTACATACACATATACTACAATATACATGTGTACTACAATATCAGATACTTTCCTTAATGAGCTAAAAGCTGTTGAAGAGAAAACTTGATTACAACAGATACCATAATTCTAGGTGCGAAACAAGCATACTGTGATTGGCACGACGTCATTAGCATAGCAGTGCTGTCGCGATAACGACGGAAATAAGAGCATAGGCCAATGTCCATCTTACAAAGGCGATGGCACATGTTATCGCCCAAGTATTTAATCTCGCGCGGCACAAATATGTAGGCACAATACAAATAATACTTCTACGTACGAAAATGAGATTGAATTTCGTGCTGAGAGGTGGAAACCAACGACAGCGGCGAACGAAGCAGAATCGTACGATGTATGTAAAATGCAAACGGCACCAACGGTCTCTGAAGGGCGTACGATTCAGGAGGAAAGAGCGGACAATAAGGTGTGAAACGAGGCTTCGGCATGCGACAACACCCAGAATTATGTATCCAGAACTTATACGATCCCGCACTGTTACGAGGCGGCGAAATAATAGGAAAAGAAAAAAAAGAAGAGCCTGTAAATTAGGTCTCGCCATACCTTGTTAAAGCACTGGGCAATTCGACCTTGACAGGTAGTCTTAATTTATGCATTTTACTTTATACGTACACACACTACTTATGTCATTTACAGTACAGTCTCCTCCCTCTCTCACTCTCTTTCTCTTTCTCGCGCAGCCAGACGCGTAGACGCACACGCGTACGTACGACTGCGTGCTACGGTACTACGTGCAAAGCGACGTTACGGGGAACATAACCAACAAAGTGCGCGATCGCTTTCTTAAAAAAAGGGGGACGAAGGAAGGAGAGAGAAAGAGAGAGAAAGAGAGAGAGAGACAGAGAGAGAGAGAGTCAGAGAAAGAGAAATCACGACGGAGAGGGGACGGAGGGGGGAGAGGAAACCAAACTCAGAGAAAGAGAGAGAGCGTGCGATGCGAGAGGACCACACAACACTAATGAAACAACACACGAAACGAAACTAACCAACTATTATAACGGAGGAGCGGGGGAGAGGGCGGTCTAGTGAGTGATTTTACATGGACACTGGACGGCAAACGGCTCCTCCTCGAGCTCGCGCTCGTCTCTCGGTGGATTCTCGGGGCTAGGTCTCCGACGCAAATGCATTTAGTCACTGTTTAGCCACGCACGCACACGTATTCGGGTGCAACTTCACTCCGAACGCGCGGAGCGGAGCGCCGGACGACGCCACCGGTGGCAATCCGCCGCGCGAGATCCAACACCGCGCGCACACGCTTCGCTCCAAGCACGCTCCGTCGCCCCGCCGTCGCACACACACACTAAGTTGACTAAGTACCCAAGCGCCGCTCCAGCCAGCGGCTTCGGCCGCGGTTCGCGCACTCCGACCAGACGTGACGTTTCACGGAAAAAAAGGACGAGCGAAGATGGCGTCCGATTCGTTCGTTGCGCGCTCGCGCGCGCGGCACGGACGTGGACGCGAGGCGACGCGACGGATCGGGAGAATGACAAGTCCGGATTAGCGAGGGAAGACTTTGCCGAAGAATCACGTGAAAAATCTTCTTGCTCGTCCGCGAGCGCGAACGTTTCTGGCTCGTCACGAGCGACTCGTCACCGCGCGACGACGCGAGCGCCCTCGACGGTGATCGCGGCAAGCGAGACACCGACCGATACCTACCCGCCAGAATTTGAATCGTTTCGTATCGACGGATCGGAGATTAATCTCAATCGAATGCGATTAGAATTAGTTTTGTAAATGTCGGATGAGGTTATTTACAAAGTTTAACGGTAAATTAGCGTTAATTGCAGTCAATTAAATCGTCTTGTCGCTGTCTGTCACTGTCTGTATTAAATTATAATATCGTCCACATAATAAAGAAAAACAAGTCATCAGTTTGATTACAATGAGAATGGATCGTTTATTGTTTATATGGGTTTCAAGATAACTTTTCTATCACTGTGTATTTAAAAAAATAAAAACGACAATAACCAATAGAATCATTTGCTTTGTCGCTTTCTTTTAAAAAATGATAATAGAAAAGAGTACTCTATTACTTGTTGATATTTTCATATTATCGACCATAACACGAACCTAAGCGAAGGACATTAGCGATGTTGTGAAAGTACCTACGAGAATGAGATGAGAACAATGAAAAATGGTACAGAAGTAGCGATGAAAATATTGCTTTATTCAAAGCGGATGAGGTACATTATTGATGTCGTTTAATGCTGCTCGCAAATCTGGCTGGAAGTACAAACGCGACCATGATATACGATCTGATCCTTTCTTCAAGTGATGATATAATGTAACTGTAATATAAAATAATGGGTAATATGATAAATAACTGACAATAACATGTCTGATGACAGAAATATAGAAATATAAAGTTGCTATAAGTAATAATAAAAGCAGAACTCAGAAATGGTTGCACTACAATGATTGTTAGAATTGCCAAGTGATTAAACGTGATATTGTTAAATCTACATCACTACCTTTCTAATCTCCGCCATGGATTCAAATCGTTAGCCCGATAATCGATGAATAAAGATTGACTAAATTAACAATTTGCTTGTCTGATTTTTTGCGCCAAACAACCAATAAAAAATACATACTACAATAAAATTTCTTTATTTGTAGATAATAGAAAAGCTTAATTTTAATTAATAAGACTTAAATTTTGTTTAATAATAGCACATTCTTTTAATCCTTTGAGGATCAATTTTTTTTAATCAAGAATGAAATGAGTGTCTAAAGTAAACAATTTTCAACAAAAATCTCATCTTTCTATTGAAAAAATACTTTAGCTTCTTAAAGAGCCACCGGTTCTTAAAAGAGTTAATCGTTTCGTAAATATTCATGCGTCTCGAAATTGCCAAAGCAGGACAAACACACGGAGCAGTAGGTACAAAGCGTACACAGAGAATACGTGTCGGGAAAATGAGAGCGGATAATTGCTTACCTAAGCAACGCTTTCCTCCAGCAGTAGTCCGTCTCGATAACGAGCAACTGCAATTTCATCATATATGTCGACGTGGCCCAAGGCATATAAACGAATCTTGTCCTGTCTAAGGATTCCTCTTTATCTCTCGGCGAAAATCTTCCTCCATCTTTAAGTCCTTCTCTTCTTTTTCGTGGATGAAGGCGCGGTTCCGCGGTTCTTATCCGAGTTACGATTAGCCGTGCGCGACCCAATTATCCGGGTCTGTACTATCGATCAATCGGAACGGGGCAGAGCGAAGTGACGCGTAAAGGCTCTTTTTCTCACCCCTTCCGCTTTCCTTGCCTTGCGAAAAAAGAAGAAAAAAGAAACGGGAAGATGCCTGAAGGTTTCCCTAGGAAGCGCACGAAATGACACACTCGCACAGTAGCTGAGGATGTGCTAAACGTCGACGACGACTGCTTCTTGGGAAAGCGGTGAAAACGGAAGCGCGCGCGAGATGTCAAGATCTCGAGAAGAATGTTTTCCGATCACTCTCTCGCAGCCGGTTGCCGTTACATGACTCTACTCGGCTGCCGTTCTCTCACACCGAAACTCAGATAACGACGGAAACAGAATGCAGGGGCTGGCTGGCGCCTAGCTAGCTGATGTTACATGTACATATACGCGCTTCCCCGTCTGTGACACGACGGCGCGGCGTCGCGACGCCGACGAGGGCGCACGCGCTGCCTCATGGATCGCCGTCTCTCCGTCACGAACGAGTGATACGGCCAGCTAACACTACTAGTGACGTCACGCAGGACAAGGGCCCTCGCGAATGTTCGGCAGCTGTGCAGAATTAATCCTTCAAGGGCACGAGCGATTGAGATGGACATATAAAAATTCACTCTGCATGAGGATTTCTTCTCTTGGATTAGTACTGTTTCTCAAGGATGAAATCTTTAAAGAAAAAAATCAATGCGGAGAAAAATATAATATGACACGATTAGGATGCGTGTGTGTGTGTGTGTGTGTGTTTGAAAAAATAAAATTCTAATTTACGTGGAGGCTAAAAAAATATGACATCCCTGTACGAACTGTGGACATTTCTATAAAATTTATCTTATTGATAGAAATGAAATAAACAGAATTACTGATATTTTTTTTACTCAAACTAAGTTAATAATGCATGTCTGTTAAAACATTCAACAAATAATGTTAAATTTTAAATACACTTATTTACGGCACGATTCTTGAATTCATACAAAAATCTTCGCATATAAAAATGCTCAATCACTGATTGGCACTTAATTTAAGATCTAACAATAAAAGATATACACCAATCAATGTAGCGTCATTTTCATATGCGAGAATCAGTTCTCGGTTGTTACTTTGTTATACTTTCTATACTTATAATGAAATACTTAAAATGAAATAAATATATAATTACGTAATAGAAAAAAAATAAAGATAAACGATATGAAACTTACAAAGAACAAACTTGTTTCCAATGATGGAATCCATATTCAAGTAGACGAAGAAAATTAATTAAAAAACTTTTAAATGTTACAACAATAACATTATCTTTTTAAAACAATGTTTCAAACAAAATGATATAGCAAATATAAATAATAAAAGAAAAACGGGTTTGATTTTGTCTAGATAATTTTTTACAAAATTAAACGTCACTCATATACGAATGACGTGGCAGTTTTTCATAAAATTGATTGTCATTTCTATATGAATGGCGGTCAACGTATGTAATATAAATTTTATTTATGGATTCTTATATTTTGGGACTCCTTGAATCTCTTTTTTTATAACATTTTTTAATTCCTAATGAATTAATAACGCTCGAGAGCGAACTGTATTCACAATTGCATGGAATATCCAACGTCATTCCCGCCAGAACATTTGCATGCTTATTCACAATGTGCTTGTGTGCGTGCAGATATACAGGGTGTTTATAAAGTCTTTATGCGTATCTCTAAATTCATTTTGGAAAATAAAGAATCTGGAAAAAGAAAATAATAAATGAAAGATGAATCTTGGTTCCTAATAATAATATTTCTCTGAGAATTTTGTGTTTTTTTTTCAACATAATAAAATAAATTTGATTTTATCAATTTTTAAACACAATTTTTCTTATTAGAATTAAATTCTTTTTATTGGAATTTAATTCGATTATAATTTAATAATTTTCAATATTAATACATTTTTAAATCGCTGTAAAGAATTTATTATGGAGAATGTCAATTCAGGAAAAAAAAAAATAGATTTCCATAAATTCTCCGAAAACGATCCGTTTCATTGAAGTAATCGCAATGTGACTGAACATCCCGTATATTGCATATATGTATATACACTCATACACCACACGTTTGTCGTGCAGCAGGCAAAAGTGAGGTCGCTGCTCGTCGGTTTCTGGAGCTTTCTGAGATCTACGCCGGCACGGAGTACATGCGTGCGGTGGCCACGCAGAGAATCTACGAGAATTCACGCGAGTCATTATCGCACGTGTCTTGCTCGAGTAGAAGGACGATCGTCGAAGTGAATTTCGTCAATATTTTCGGCGTGCACGATGGATGATCAGGTAAGCAAGGGCCACGTTGGGTGAGCGTGGATTTATGTGCGCGATCGCGAGGCGTTCTCGTCGTTTCCTCGGGGACGCTTCCTTGCGTCCCACGAGGTCGACGATTGTCCGCTTTTCTTTTTGCTCCCGTCACTTCCGTCGAAACCGATCGCAATGAGAGGAAGGACACGCCGACCAGGCTAGATTAGGAATAAATAATAGATAATAGATAATAGAAGATTGCGAGATACACTTAAGGTTATTAAAATGAATCCTAAAATTTAGTTGACTGATATAAAAATTAATCCAAGATTCGACGTTTCTTCGTCACAATATCCACACGGCTGATTATTATATTCTCGATATATGACTTTGCAGGTAGCTTTGCTGAAGGAGAAAGGAAACGCGGCTTTACAAAATTTCGAGTACGATAAAGCCATAAAATACTACACAGAGGCGATCGCTCTGGACGGTAACAATCATGTTCTCTACAGTAACCGTTCAGCGGCGTACGCAAAAGCCGAGAAGTATCAGCAGGCGCTGGAGGACGCCGAGAAGACTGTTAGTTTGAAGGCTGACTGGGCGAAGGGTTACTCGCGCAAGGGCAGCGCCCTCGCTTACCTGGGCAGATTCGACGAGTCTATCCGGGCTTACGAGAAAGGTCTACAATTCGATCCGAACAATACGCTGCTCAAAAACGGTCTGACTGAGGTGAGGACCCAGAAAACAGCCGCCACAGTTAATCCATTCAATTCGCCAGATGTGTTTGTCAAGTTGGCGAGCGATCCACGAACAAAGGGATATCTGTCTGATCCGGAATATATGAAATTGCTGAAAGAACTGCAAACCAATCCACAGAGTCTCGGTACCAAACTCCAAGATACCAGAGTGCTCACCACCCTTAGCGTACTGTTAGGAATGAGCGCCTCCGACATGGAGGAAAGCGAGCCGATGGAAACTGAACCAATGAATCCGCCAGAACCGCCGAAACCCAAACCGGAGCCAAAGCCCCAGAAGAAGGAGGAGGATAATCTTCCACCTGAGAAGAAAAATGCCTTAGAGGAGAAGAAACTTGGCAACGAGGCTTATAAAAAGAGGAACTTCGAGGAAGCTCTACAGCATTATAACAAAGCTGTAGAATTGGATTCAACGGAAATCGTTTACTTGTTGAACATAGCGGCGGTGTACTTCGAGCAGAAGGAATATCAGAAATGTATCACTCAGTGCGAGAAAGCCATTGAAATCGGTAGGGAGAATAGAGCGGATTTCAAATTGATAGCCAAGGCGTTCACAAGAATCGGTCACGCTTATAAGAAAATGGAGAATTGGAAGCAAGCTAAGATATATTATGAAAAGTCCATGTCCGAACATAGAACGCCGGAGATTAAAACCTTACTCTCGGATATAGACAAAATAATCAAGGAGGAAGATAGAAAGGCTTACATCGACCCGGTTAAAGCAGAAGAGGAAAAAGAACTTGGAAATCAAAAGTACAAAGATGGTGATTATCCTGCGGCTATAAAGCATTATTCCGAGGCGATCCGAAGAAATCCGGACGATCCCAAATATTACAGTAACAGAGCGGCCTGTTACACCAAACTGGCGGCATTCGATCTCGGTTTAAAGGATTGCGAGAAAGTAGTCGAGCTGGATAACAAGTTCATCAAGGGCTGGATTAGGAAAGGGAAAATTCTGCAGGCTATGCAACAGCCGGGGAAAGCCTTGACGGCGTATCAGAAGGCTTTAGAATTGGATCCGCAAAACAGCGAAGCGTTGGAAGGCTATCGCTCTTGCGCCGTATCTGCTAGTTCTAATCCGGAAGAAGTTAGAAAGAGAGCGATGGCAGATCCAGAGGTCCAGAGTATATTGCGAGATCCAGCCATGAGATTGATCTTGGAACAAATGCAAAGCGATCCAAGAGCTTTACAAGAGTAAGTATATTCACATATATTAATATATAAACATTTATAGTTTTTCAACTATATATTTTTAAAATTGATAGATTTTATGGAGTATATTATTATTCCAAGAGAGATATTTATTATTCTTGAAATGGATTACAATTTCTTATACTGACAATCAACTTTTCCATCTTTTATAAATTGAGACATATATGTGGGATAAGAATCTAGAATTATCAATTACGAGTCAACTGCTCTCTTATGAAACTACTCATTTCAATAGCTTTACTATTTTATTTTCTATTAATACACTATCGAATATTTTTTTTTAATCCAAAGATTATGTACCTCCTTTCCAAAATTATTTATCTACTTTCCTATTTATTGATACGAATATTAATAAACTTTTTCTTTTTACAGTCATTTGAAAAATCCTGATATAGCTGCAAAATTACAAAAACTTTTGGAATCTGGTCTCATTGCTATCCATTGAAGATGTAAGGAATCATATACAACATTCTTGAAATAAAGGGAGAATAACAGAAGTTCCTTTAATATTAAAGAAATTCGCATTCGAATATATTGCAGATACACTAGCCATGAGGGATATTTATCGTCATACTGCTCTTAAAATCTGTGTTCAAAAAGCCATTTGGAATAAAAGTTACATTATACACATGATTCTTTCGTGCAAACGCAGTGGCCTTTGGTGTCATCGAAGACTCTTGCATTACAAGACTTGTTACAGTGATCATGTGTATAATAATACACATATATACATATAGTGAGGCTCTTTGTGCAAAAATGAAATGTAATTGTGAAGCTGGTGAACTCTTAATATGTAATATTTACATTTAAAAAGTAACTCCGATGGCTGAACCGTGAATGTAATCATTTTGAAAGTTGATAGTGTTATGTGTTTTAGATAAAAATCTGAAACTAGAATAATAATCCTTTAAAATAGTAAAAGTTTTACATAAAATAATTCTGTATATGATGCACACACTAACATCTCTTTTACCATTGGTTTAATTAGTGCTTTTAGTACTAAAATTAGTTATATAATGAGAGAATGCGAAGTCAGACTAAGGCGACAACAAATAAGAGGAATGCTTCGAATAAACTTCTTTTTAAACCAAGTTTTCTACTTGGAAATATTTATTGTCCTTATTAACTTATCTCTATTATCCACTTAAAAAACTATTCTGATTATTATAATCAATAATATGATTTTAAGATTTCATCACAAACTGATACATTACTGTTTTTCTTATAATCCTCTTTTATTTTCCTATAAAGTTTATAATATAAAAACAGTTTTTATATATATATACCAAATTTCAATTATCATATTTTGACATATTTCCATAATATGTAATCTGTTGCAAATTAAATGTTATTAAATTATCAAAAATGATACAATTTACTCTCTATAGAGAAAAAATTCGCAATATAACATAACTATTATACCACTTACAATCTGTAGAAAATTAATTTTTCTTACTTTATGTGTGATTTCATATATAAGAGATTTCAAAAAAACTACCAACATAAAGAAAATCTCGACAGAGATCATAGTAAAATTCATCCATTTACATGAAAATGTATGTTCATGTATATGTTAGCTTTTGAATACACGAAAAAAAAGACAATAAGTTTTCTTGATTGTAAACTTTATGAATAAAACTCTTATTTTAACCATGTGTTGTATCATCCTCAACGAAATCAGCTGCTTCTTCCCGCGTCACACATTCGACATGTGAAACTTTATTCCTGAATTTCACTCCATAGAATTTGTTCGCATGGTGCAGTAATTCCGGTCTACGAAATAAGTACATTTTAATTTTTTATATTAACTTAATAATTCATTATCTTGAAAAGAGTATGAATTAGGATCAAAATTCCTTACAAGATACTGATTATATTACCTGAATGTCGTGGTAATAAACTGGGCGTCAGAACTAAGTTCATGGATCATATCTGCTACTGCCTTTCTGTGTTGCGCATCTAGTGCCTGATCGATTTCATCAAACAAATAAAACGGTGCAGGATCACACTTTTGTATCGCGAATATCAGCGCCAATGCTACAAGTGATTTTTGTCCACCGGATAATTGATTCATCTCTCGCATTTCTCCTCTATGTCCCGTAAATGATACTTTTATGCCTAGAAATGATAAATATATAAATTTTTGAAAGAATAAATAAAATATTTATGTAATATATAGGTAATTAAAAAAATTAATTAAATTTTTAAATAAATTCTGCACAAAATATTTGAATATTATGCATATATATATATATATAAATCTATTTTCTCACCTACGCCAATAAATCTATCAGAATCTGATGGCTCCGCTGTTCCATCATCTCCTTCATCGCCGTCTGCAGTTCTCATGACCAATTGTGCATGTCCCGAAGGTACAAGCTTTTTAAATACTTCACTGAAATATTTGCTCACCTTAAAAAAAAAAAAAGATTGTCATATGACATTACGTTTAAGAATGTATTAGCCTATCAATATTAATCTTTTACTGTTTCAAGTTTAAACAGTATACTTTATATATGCATACCTGTTTAAACGTAAATTGTATCGCTTCGCATTTACGTTGTTCAAGTACTGACATGAGTTCTTTTATTTTTTCGTCGCCTCGGTCTAACTCTTCTTTCCGCTTCACTAATCTTTCTTTCTGGTCGCTGAAGGACATGAACTGATCCAAAGCTTTTTTATTCACATGGCTAGAAATAAAAATAATAAATACGCTAATAAATAATTTAAATACAGTAATAATAATCGATAATTATTAATTTTTTATTATTTGTTACTTGTAACTAATTTACTATATTTAAATTTAAAAATACACACCTATATTTTTTTAAATGATTATTTGCCTTTTCCATCTCCTTAAAAAGCTGTTTCGTGGACATTGTATTAAACCTAGAATAAGCCTCGTGACTAGGCAACGCACCGAGTTCAGTAATCTTCTGTGTACATTCCACTATTTTTTGCTGCAAGATATTTAACTTGCTTGCTAATTTCTCTAAATCTTTCGCGTCTGCTTCTATTTTCTCTTGTGCCTCTTTTTCTTTCAATTTCCATTTCTCGACTTCAGCAGATTCCGATTTTTGCTAAATGTACAACAAAATTAAAATTAAGGATTATATTAATCCTTAAACATAGATATGTGATTACTGTGTCTTAAAATACTTACTTTCTTCATAGCATTGGTCACTTTTTCATTCTGTGCTTTGAAGTCCTCGTTTACTTTTACTAATCTCTTTTCGATATCCGCTAACTGGATTTTTGACGAGTCAAGCTGCCGCTGTCGATCCTCAACCGATATCTCTTGTAAAGCTTGAACTAACTCATCCTTTCTTCTCACTAAATTATTTGTTAGTAAGTTTTCTAACTTATTCTTCTCTGCTTCTAATTGCATTCGTTTCGCAAACGCTTCTTTGTTTTCTTTCGTTAAGCGTCGTATGTCATCATTTAAAGTATCAACCTATAAAAACCCATATATCAGTAGAGTTCAAATCTTTAACCCAAAATAGAAGAAGGGATATAGAGATACGACACTCTTTAATTCAATCAT